>CAVNZK010000056.1:1917925-2542140 GCA_963693345.1 Pieris melete
AAATTTTGGACGACTTTATCTCAAGCACTTTACATATTTATAGAGTTTAAGAATGTCTGAGAGGATTTCAACACGACATTTCTGAGTATCTCTCATTACGTTACAATTATGAAAACAAAACATTTTAACAATATTTGTATTGGTAACCCGACACAAAATGAAACAATGTTTTATACTGATTTGTTAATTATTATATTATTTTTGTCACTATAAATACGTCACATTTTAACAAATATTACCACGAGCTAATTAACACTATTAAGAAAATAACTTACAAAAATTTATGTGTTATTCAGTGTTCAAACAAGTATTTTATTAAGATTATAAACTTTTGCTTTGAGTGATAACAATCATTACATATATTATTTTGTTCGCAGACCTTGGTGCTACAGAATTTTCTTTATATCTTTTATTTTACAAGAACGCAGGCATTGTAAATAAAGACATTTGTTTTTGTTTTTGTAGCTTCTAGAATATTCGATATTCTATAATAGTTATTAACACTTTCACATTACTCACAATACGCTTCATTCTCAAAAACAGCATACATACCTGAAAAGAGACAAGAAATTTAGATTTAAAGCGTCAAACGTTGTGCATTTGAATTATTATTTTGAAAAGTGCCGACAGTTACCTCGTCACATGTTTGCTTTGTGTGCGGCGAATTTAATAGTAGGATCACGGATTCATTATGTGGGGTCAGCAATATTAATGTTTATTTTATTCTATAAACTATTGGGAAAAATTAAATAAATGAAAGTAACATTTGATAAACCAAAACTAGTAAATTAGTTTGTGTTTATTTATTTTAACTTTCTTACAAAAAACCAAATAACATTGAATAAATTTAAAACTAAAAGCAAACATCTAATTTACACACGAAACAAAAGACAAACAAGAAATTTATTAGGAAAAAGAAAATAAGATAATACAAAAAATTAAATACAAATTAACTAATAGGGACTAAAATAATAGAAGTTTTGTCAGTTCTACCTATGTAATTAGTTAACTTCAGTAACAAAGCGAATCATATGTACCCTTATCAGAAGTTTAGTTAGCAAATATTGTTTGTACCGGTAAATCAGCTTTCCAAGAAATGCATATTTATTTAACAAGAATCAGACTTGCACTTAAATATTTCCAACGAACGCATTTTGATAGGTTTTCCTATAAACGGCACCAGTCTAAGTACAATGAGAAGGTACTTACTTGTAGGTACAACAAACATACGTATAGGAGTGAATGAAAGCAAGAAGCGCCGGCGCAGCGTGCATTGCCCTCACACCTCCCCCCTCCCAGTGCAAGACTGACGGCATTCCGCTGCCTGACCTGACCAAGGCAAGTGCAAACTAGTACGATGCAAGTACCCCCTTGCCCCTCAACTCAATTCCTTCCCGGCTAGCCATCACAAAGGAGTCCTGTTTTATGGGTAGAAAGTTCGATTTTCGATTCATTTTCTAACTAAACGTACATCGTTTAGGTGACGTTTATTCTTATATATTTTAATTTTTAATAATTATTGCCATTCAAAAAGCTTAGGAGCTTTATGCAAGCTCACATACAACTCTACAGATAGTAAATTTACATTCAAAATCAAGAACATAGAATATGGTTACATACCTAAGTATATTTCCATGGAACAAACAGCGATTTTTTTCTCGCGTATATTTCAGTTATTCTTAAATGGGTATTGTTAAAGGGAAAGGATCTTTCCATTCATATTATTCAATTCGATATTGAATTGATATAGAGCTTTTTAAATAATCAAAATATCATATTAGATCACAGTGAAACAACCTTTAAGCCCGTTATTCGCTCACAAAGAGCTCTTTGTACACGAAAACATTAACTTATAAGATTCTTGAGCTCTATCTCGTTATTTAAAAGCGTTCGCTTGTTACATTATTAAGTATACTTCTCATTTTATATGTGTACATTTAAAGTTACAATTATTTTAGTATTTATTTAGTAGTTATTATTTTAGTTTATTTAGAATTGGTGGTTTTTAGTAGCTAAAGACATAATTTTAATAAGTTATCATTATTATTAAATTCAGCCATAATTATAAATAACCATTACCCATTATATATTTATTTAGTTTATTAAATTAATCATAAACTAGCAATAATAAATTAATCTCATAGATAGTTAGTGATCAGCCTCCTATGCCTGAGACACGCTGTCGACTTTTTGGGACTAAGGCAAGCCGGTTTCTTCACGATATTTTCCTTCACGGATCGAGCCAATGTAAAATGAGCATAAAAAGAAACTCCATTGGAGCACAGCCGGGGATCGAAACTACGACTTTAGGGACGAGAGTCGCACGCTGAAGCCACTAGGCCAACACTGCTTTAGCAATAATAAATTAACGAAATTAAAACTTCAATATGCATACAGCTATTCTTAAAATACACTATTATTCGCTGCACGCAAATACTTCCGCGTGGCGGCACGAAATTGTATTATAAGTCTCCAAACAATACGTTACCAAAAACAAATCAACAAACACAATTTCCTCTGTTCTGTAATTATCGTACCGGATATTCACAACAGCCTAATCCTTAAAAATTTACATCGGTATAAAAAGTCACAACACAAATTCGAAAACTGAACGAAAATTGAAAATGGTCGAACGTAAAACAAATCCCGATCGAGGTCCCAAAGCCTATTCGTAACTTATTCATATATACATATAATCCGGCAGTGTCGAAGCAAAGCAAAAAGTACCACCCCGTAATAGTCAGTCTACTGAAAAGCGTTTTCACGAGGCTTTTAAGCGCTTATCTTGGAAAATGATACCCACGACCGGACGCTGAAAGGCTGTGACGGCAATTTGCTTACATTAGGACATACTGGCATCGAATGTGTTAAAAATATAAAAGGTTATCAAATTTCATATATTTTGACCACGTCTTACCGGAGTTGGAAGCCGGAAGCTCTTTTTCATGCCTTAATGATTTGTAAATCTATGAGTATTTTGATAAAAAACTTCAATTTGATCATATTATGTGTGTTACGAGTTACATACTTCATTAAACTCAGTTCGCTGCATAAGCTGTTGTTTGTCAATTGAAAACTTAAAGTAATGTTCAAGAACGCGTCTGATCTAGTAAGATTGATTAAGTTCTTTATTTCGATGGTCGTGTCCACATGTTATAGGGACGGCATCGCTTTTGATATTTATGTATGTATGTCAATTAATATCATGGAGACTAATATAATATAGGACAAACAGTCCTAATTTTGTGGTCCAAATTAAAAAAAAAAATTGAGCCAAGAAATTGAGTCGGTTATATGCAGTGACGAAGGAGAAATCAAATCCCTTACAAAATTACAATATATCTATAATAATATATGACAGTAATCTTAGGCGTAAATGTTATTTAAAAAATGCGTAGTAAAAGGCGCGACAGTTGAGTCAAATTTAAATAGTAAGGCTTGTACTGGAATAACGTAAAACACGTATATTTTACTCTATATTGATTTGCGAAACGCAGTCATCTATGAAGTTAAAACAGATTCAGTTACGCCCTGTTTGGAATGTAACGCTGTTCAGTTAGTTCAGTGCATCCATACTGAATTGTTTTCAGCAATATAGGCATACAAAGCGTTGAATTCCTTTTTTATTTGAGTGTACATGACTTCAGTTTGTATGCCGTTAAATGAAATACTTTGGATCTACAATATCATTGAGATTTTTACGTACAATTTACGAATGTTTCGTATAACGCCTTTTATAATAGTGGTGTGTTTTTTATCAGGACTAAACTGACGAAAATAATTTATTAAATAATCTAACGATATTATAGGAAGTAAAGTTTAACTTTTATTTTAAAGAAATAGTTTTCGTAAAATGTCATTTTCTGCGCACAAAAATCGTGCGTAAATAGCGTGTCTTTAGAGATAATAACCATAGACGATTATAGATAGATTAGAGTATATTAATACAAAATTTAACGAAAATGCTATTGAATTTCGTACTGAAATCATAGCACGTATAAAACAAAAACCTTTTAAAGAGAGAACGAGGGAGGTTCAATAAAGCATAACAACAAAAACATATTTTTGATTGAATTTATAAAACCTTTGACAGACTTTTTTAATAAATAAAGTAAACATATAGTGATAAACAAGAATATTAAAGACCAATCGATTTTCATAATGAAATTGGAACCGCGGCTCTTTGTCATTCCAATTATTTAAAGGGAAAGTGTTGATGTTACGACGAATAACAAGATTAGCACCACGGCTTCCTTGTGCTTTTATTGAATTGCTTCGGGACTCGATAACCTGAGCCGACTCGATAACAAATTTATCGAATCTGTAACTTAATCTTTATTTTAAATTATTCAATATCAAATATTAGACTACAATATAAGAAATGTGGTACAAGTTGAAGGCAAGGGAATACAAGTTGTGTTAATAGATTCATTTTTTAGATGACATTATACCTACTGGTATTATTAATTCTGTAATTTTGTTACTTCTTCTTAGACTTCAGTAGAAATTGTGGTTAATGATTTCTAGTTTAATGCGTAACTAATTAATGTTGAACTTATTATTATAACCCAATTTTCAAAACTTGCAAAGCTCCTATGGGTTTTCTTATTTAAATCAAATCTTTAATCACTTGTTGGGGGTATAAAAATATTAAAGATAAACTGATTAACAATGATAGGATATTTCAAATGAAAATCATAGTTGTTATCTAAACTGAAAATTGGAAAGTTTTGTAAATGTTTAATTGCTGTAAATCTGAAAACATCTGTGAGCACGGCAATAACAAAGAGTTACTGGAATAAAAATATTTTTTTGTAAGTTGAATGCATTTTTCATTTAAACCATTTATGTGTAACACTAAACAAATTGCATTTTTAACAACGAAGATCTTAATTATGTGCCAGTAATTATAACTAGAAATTACGTATATTCAAATAATTTATTTGACAATAGTTAAAATCATGTGTTTCTATTGTAATACTATATACTAAAGTAAAAAAGATTAAATTTGTTTTTGTTCCTCCACAAGAGACACTTAATTTGTTCATATTATTATTATTAGCACAAATTCTCTTTGACAGGAATGTCACTCTAGTTCGCGTCTTAAAATTACTTTCGTAACACGATTTAGTTTGAACAAAAAATACAACACTGATTTACGCATAACCCTGAGTGCGATGTTCCGTCCGTTTGTTTTTCTATGGCTATTTCTGGTCGGTCGGTATTGTTTCTTGAATTATAGCTTAGTAGAAGGTTACGAAGGAAAGTAATGTGTTTCAAACACAGATCTGGTAACACAATTAATAACGATTGTTAAAAATAATGAATGACTTTCATACATTTTATACTGTGTGTTTTTTTAAGTTTTCATAAAAGTATCTACAAAACGAGTATATATTAAAAATAATTTTATTTTATCAAAAACTATCAGCAAGTTGCACAAATAGTATTATTAGTCATGTATATGCTAAATTTTACCCAAACTAGAGGTTTTTGAGATTTGAATTGTTGTTTTTTTAGTAAAAGTTCAAAAACCACAATGTACACAATGCTTCTAATTTTACATTTACTGCCAGTTCTCAAATCAAGGGCGTAAAACGGAAGAGAAGAACTGGCAATAAACTCTCCGCCACTCTATTTTAAAAGTTCTTTGTACACAACCCGGTAGGAATCGCTGGCTGAGTGTATAATTAAATAATATAATAAAATTAAAAGGCTTTTTATTTCCGGCAAAATCAAAGTAAACTTCATCCTATTATAATTTTTTAAAAGCAAATAAATTACACAATTTTCTTACTAATGTTTATCGTTGTTTAAAAATACCTTCAATTGGAATACTGAAACATAAACCGCTTTTACTTTCAGCTCTCAATGAAGTGAATTACAAACACCTGTATGAAAAATGTTTAACGAATATTTTCATTGCAATTCATAAAGTCAAAAGAAAACGACAACTTTCATGGTAAAAAGATAAAGAAAAAGTGCGATAAAGTGATTCAATAAGCATCTTTATTTCGCTTGAAATGAGAAAAACTGTGTTCACGTCGGTATGTCGTGTTGGTATGTATGAAGGCTACGATTGTTTTCACTCGCGCCACTCTATTTCCACTGTAATGTGTTCATTCGTGAAAAACAATTTTCTATTCCATTGTTGATTAAGAATTTGTTTTGTTATGTCACTACTGGCAATATGTCGATTACAATATTTGTATGAGAACTAACGGGTCAGTACTACTATTTTCTTTGAAGACCCTAACTAATTTCAGTTTTTAAAGTACCGTTGTTAATGTTATTAAGTAGAATGTTATGTTTACATTTTAGTTATTAACTATTAAATAAATAAAATATGATTTAAATTTCAATCTTTTACAAACACTACAAGGCAAATGCAGTGGTAAAAGTTGTGTTAATTTCCACTTTGTTTTGTCTCGTGTGTGTTTATTTAAGTTAAAAGGTTTCAAATATTTTATTACTAATTTATTATATATAATATTATACTAAGGTATATAAACTATATTTTTAAGCAATTCTGAAGCGTCACACAAATATTATAAATATAAAAAAATCTTAAATTCTGATGAGACCATATTCAAAAATGTATGGTCTTATTTCTTAACGAACTAAAGTCGCAAATAGATACTGGAATAACTAAGAAAGACTATTTAAGCTATTCGACACTTATAGTACGTTAGGGAAGTAGGTGATAACTGTTTAATTACTATTATAATACCAATTTAGTAATGTACTATATAAACCACGTTAAAATATGTGTCGTGGAATTACAAATAACGATTCCAATCGACTTTATCATAAAATACCATTTTATTTTGCATAGAATTTTTGAGACGTTTAATGAAAGACCTAAACGTTCTTTGTTGAAATATTCAACGCAAAATTAAAACTCTTTCTAGGTAAGGCGTATAGAATTCTTCCAATATGAGATATTTATTTTGACCGAGACGTAGAGCGCCGTATTTTCAATAGTTTATTAGATTTTGTTATTGCATATAATGATACTTATTTTGTGAAATTTATATGATTGAAATTTGTAATTTAGTATTAAATCAAAATGGCACAATAAATTACGCATGTAAAGATTTGTTAAAAAAAGTGCTTGTTTATATTTATACAAATCTAAAACTTTATATTTCCGAGACATAGAGGGAGGGAAAAAGGAAGATATGTTAGGAATTTAATGAATTTAATTGTTATTAAAAGTGTCGAAATGTAATACGAATTATATATTTTTTTTATATTTTTCGAAAATGACAACACAATCGCTCTCTCCCTTTTCTTCGACAAAAACGCTGCACATCTTCGTGACGTTTAAAAAAAATTACCCTCATGCGCCTAAAGAAGTTTCATTTCAAAAATATCACACGTATACTTAATCCACCTGTACGGCTATCGCATTAATATTATAATAACTAATAGCCTAAGATTCGTCGAGTTGGGTTTTACTAACTTCCTTAATACCTTAAGAAATAGACAAAGGTAGGTACAACTTAACGTAAGAATAATGTACGTGTTATATCCTAATATTAATGTTTTAACCAGCTTTTATTCAGGAAAATTGCAGTTAGAGTGATCTTATTAATGAACGTCGGGGCGCCTTTGTCCGGCGCTGGAGCATTTCCTGCACAATCGCCTTGACACCGAGTAATTAGAAAGAAAAATTCGTTAGACGCAGCGTATTTTACTTTTACTGTTCGAGTGAATAATGCGAATAATTTTTTAAATGTACCACAAGATATGAATCCATTATGAGCTTTTAAATGGATTCGCTTTGCGCCTTAAATAGTACCTATATCTAGTTCAATTACGGGCGCAATAAACGATTAAAAACTTAAACGTAATAAATAGTTTAGGAAAGCGTTTGATGACCAAATATTACTTTCGCATTTTAAAGTCAGAATAAGTATTTTTAAAAAATAAAATAAAATTGGAGGTGTAATATTTTTTATAAAATGTATGTTCAGTGTAATTGTGATGTATACTACTTTGTAGTAGATTGTAGCTTATAGAAAATGCACCATAATATACGATGTGGTTGTACTTTAATAAAGAAATAAAATATTTAGTAGCTTTTTTTTGTTTTTACACTGGAATGATGAAGTTTGTTTTAATTTGACACAGTCCCAGTGACCCAATAGAAATATATGTATGTTAAGAAACACCGAATAGATGCGAATTTTTATATTCACAGCTTGAATAATTCAAGATCATCAAGCCGACGTGAAATAAACAATAAACTAGACAAGTAGTTGCTTTTTTACACGACACACATTACTCTGCGTTCCGGTTGTAAGCTAGCGCGATGACCCTAGCGTCGGCGACGACCTAAATTAAAAGCGTTCGCGATTATCTAGTGTAATTAATAATTTTACAACGAAAATGCTAAAGCCTCGGTATACAAATTAATTCGAAATTAACCTAAATTTAGTTACCAGTCGAGACAGTTTAATTTTAATAACCAACGCAGTACAAATGTAAATTAAACCGAAATCTGTATTTTTAGTAATTTTGGGAACGACTTAATATGGTTTACGTTCAATAGTTAGAAGAATGTTTAATCTATTCGTAATGTCCGTTCGTTGGTACGAATACCGGCTGTGCAACAATTGAACTAAGCAGATACAGCAATCTGAGACCCACTTAAAAGGTATGGTTTTTGGTGTGTATGAATCGCTTTCGCTTATACATTTTATTTCAATGTTAGGACAATCTGCAGAAATTGAACAACTTTGTTGACTTTTGGGGCCTCTTAGTAGGTAGATTAAAAACCTCCATTTTATTCGAGTCGTATAGAACTTTTAAACAAATACAACCAAAGCAAAGTATTTAAAAGCCAATGAACTTTAATCGCTTTTATAAAATACAAAAATAGAACATATTATAAAGGGTACTGACATCGGTTTCGATTATAAAAGTAATTTAAGTATACAAAAAGCTTTCGTGGTCACGTAAAAATTACCTCATAAAAATCTTTACTAAATTATAATACCCATCAGTCCAATAATGATGTCTCTTTTCCTCACATCGTAAAGATAATTAAGAGACAAATACAGAGTTACTCCAAAGATTAAGGGTGTGGTATCACGAATATAACTATTTACAGTAATCCCGCCTATAACACGCTATATTATAACGCGATTTCCCCCTATATAACGCGAAGGTTTCTCAAGTTATATTTCTGTAGTGTGAAATTTATAATGATTTGTCAAGTACATAATTAGATTTGCGTACCTTTGCGTCTGTGTCAATTGTGTTAAAAAAAAACTAAATAACTGTATTAAATTCGTGTTCCTTGTTTTTGAATTTTTAAAAAATCATGTTTTACTCGAATACTACAACGCGGTCAGGACTCGGACAGGAGGATCGTTACCCAGATGGCAATAACATTCGAATTAGTTCTTTGCCACACTTAAGGACTGAGTGAAATTTGACCAGCAAGCTGTCACACAGCTGAAACAGTTTTTGTATAACTAATTGATTGTTGAAATGGAATTAATACAGTCTGGCTGAATGCAATTAAATGCATACTTGTGAGTACCGTTTCGCACCGTCGCGTCGTGGTTTTCAAGCGAAAATGCGGTGAAACCGATCTAATGACGTGCTGTACAGTTTTTGTTGAGAAAAATTAAAGCAATTATTCGTAATTCTATTAATATTGTTGATAATTGAAACGCTTTATATAGAACAAGAATGATGCTTTTCTAGATAGCAAACTATGTCTCGTGTGTGATCAAGCGGCACAAAAATTATCAGAAAATTTACTTCAATGTTAAGTTTACTTGTATTGAGAGTTATTAAGAATTCGAACTGGTCTTTCTTCACATAGTCAATTATTATTTAATTTTATACTAACACAGGTATATTTTATTTTCCAAATCTAACATATTGCATATCTACTAATAATAAATAAAGATATTTTTATTGATTCTATATATTTATTTTTGTATGTACATGGGAAATGTAAACCTTATGCTGGACTAAGTATACTGTTAAAAATGACAAGTAAACTTGATTGGAATTAGTATTTTTTTAATTAGTGTTATCTTTGTCAAAACCATAATTTTGATTTAATCTTACCATAAAATATCGTGCGTGTTGTGTAGTTTAAATCGTCTATTAAATAAATTTGACATGATAATCTTTTTCTTCTTTTTGTTTTTTAAAAGAATTAAGTTTAATATAAAACTAGCATTGTTTAGTGTTTGATAATTTTTTCATTTAAATTACAAGGGTTTTTTATACATTCAAATTTTTATTAATATTACGGTAGATAGATGTAGATTTATACGGATTTTTATTAAAAAACATGTATATTTTCATTCTACTATTAAACAACATTGAAATTATATAGCAAATTACATATTATACAACAACATTTTAATTCGTATGTTTAATATTTGGTAAAGCTATCTTTCAGCTTCCCCAGTAATAGATTTACAGTTAGCTATGCCGTGTAGACGGGATCCGTTGGTATGTTTATTGGTGTCTGTTTCCGGCATTTCTGATTACACCTAGGAAGTATATCAAACCTACAATTTACGAGTCGATTTAAGCGGTACCGCTATCTTTGACGACTTCAGTTTATGTCAGTCACAAATTTATGAATGATCAAATTTAAGTCTTGTAATCCCTAACATTTATATTTGAAGTGGTATCTATATAAACAAAATAATATCAGAAATACATAATAGATTTTGATAATTATTTGATTAGTAAAAGTTATATGTCTAAGATTAAAATATTTATTTGTATTTTATAGAATACATATACATTTTGATTCCCATATTCAACTTCGTAATAGCGCTCTTATAAAAAAGCTCTCTACATTTGTTGTGTTAAACACGAAACCGTTTATTTAAGAACCAATCGAAAAGTGGAAACGTTATTTAATGTAATTTAGTATCTAATCTGCTAATAAATTGGCTAATTCGTACACTTAGTGGAATGAGGCTTCGAGACAAATGTGTTATCGATAGGTGCAAGGTACCGTTACGCTGTCGAGACTTCCAATGAACGTGACAAAATTTAATATGCAAAGTATAATATTCAATTTGTATGAATTCCAGATTTAATTTTGAGAATTGGTTTACTAAACTGTTTATGATGCTAATTTTCTACTCACGGACTTTTGACACACACCGGTAAATATACTCGTATATACATAATTATTAAATTAATATATAGATTTTATTTTATAAAATTGGGTTAGTAATCCGATAACTTATAAATGAATGTGTCTCAGAATTGTGTCCGCCGGAAGTGTCAATGGAATAATTGTGGCGTGTATATTTTCCTAGTTTTATTTAGATTTAAAAAAATCTAAAAGAATTTTTTAACTAATAGCGAATCCACTTGAATGTATTTTTGTATAAAGAATATTAAAAAAAAAATATTACAAAGGTGCATTGCGTAGTGGAACAACGTGCCCCAGTGGGATCTTATATCATTTTATTGAACTGAAAAGGCAAACCGAACTAAACAAGCTTTAGCCAATATATTTTCTAAATATATTTGTGTTATTTATAATATTAGATTACTCTTAATTTATTTATTATAAGTAAGATAAACATTTAAACACTTATTTATTTACAATAAATTTTTCAAAGTGTACCCATAAAACAGTATTTTATTCATGTCATTGTATTCGTAGTAATTTTAACCAAATAGTTGCCGTGAAGCTAATGAAATAATATGTTTCAAATGCCGCAGTCTTCATTTGTTAATTATTTCCAAGTTATAAATTAGGTTTGTTGACAAATAGGTATTAAAATAACATAAACACACTACCTTTGACGGAAGGACTTAATGAGAAAAGTTTGATACGACTTCCATTTTGAGTGGAACTTCTGTCATCAACGTTTATTTTCATGGCTTAAGGATTAAGGCAACTCTATACATTAAAGCCTTTTTGCTGATAAGAAAATGTAACAATTTGTAAAAGTTCCGATAAAAATCTAGGATGGAACAAAAAGGAATTCAGGAGTTTAAAAACTGCCAGAGATTCGAGGTCAATAACAATTAATACAAAATTACCGTTTTATAATTAAAATAAAAAAATATCATACCGAAATACATGTATGTACGTATGTACTCCGATATTAATATCGTTACCATGACAAGTAAACTATTCATTACATTTTGACTAATGAGGTGTCATTGCTTTGGTGTTAGTTGGTCTTAAGTTTTCCATCTTACATGACTTGTGTATTATAAATTGTCGTTCCAACAAAGCTCCAAATAAGTAGACACTATTTAAGAAAACGAATATACAAAATGGAATTTAATTTTTTTTAATGGTAGAGTTTTTAAATGCTCAAATTATTTTACCATAAAATTTAACTAAAAAGTGTCAGCAAAGTATAATTTTAAAAGCTTTTATAAAATAACAAGTTTAACAAAGCGCGTTTTATTTACTCCATTCACTTGTACGATAGTTTGTAAGCGTCGAGAAAGTTTAACGCGGGAAATTGCACTTACCATGTTAGAGAGCAGCAGACGCTGGTGCTTAGCGACAGGGTCTAAGGACTGTATCGGGAAGGCGACGGGCAGCGGGATGGGTAAGGGCAGAGGAAGTGGATGTTGCAGGAACAGCGGCGGGCAACAAGTACACGGCGTTGCGTAGGACACGCACCCAACCGGCTGCGGGAACAGCGTGCCGAGGGCCTCCTGGAGGCCTGCCCGCTCTTCTTAACACCGCATCCGCGGCCCACCACAACTTCGACGGAAACGCCGCCGTCCGAAAGCAAGTTATAGGGAATTGTCGAAAGCGAGAACACGCGTGAGGAGTGCGTGGAGCACAAGTCGCCAGTTCGGCGTGTTGCGATGGACTGAGGGACGGCAGGTGAGCGCGGCGCGCGGAGGGCGTTGGGGCGGGCCTACCTGTCGCACCTGGGCGCATGCGTGCCTCCAGCACGGCCTCCACGCGGCTTGGTGGCTTCGCCACCGCTATGCCTCTATCTCCGTGTTTAGGCTTACCTTAGGGTTAGCTCCGCATCTAGGTTTGGATTTTGCTCCGACCCTGTGACCTATATTTTTATTACAAATACATAACGAGAACTTAATAGAAAAAACTTTTTAACCGGATTAAAGTTATGTATTATTATAAATTTACAAATATTTAACATAATTTTAAATTTATTCGACGTTTAAAATGCGTGCTTTACAGCACGTATTTTAAATGTAAAGTTTTGTAAAAGATTTTTTCTTTAAATGTGTAAAGGTTATGTCAATCAAAGACAATACTTTGAGAACTTAGTAGTTCAAAAGTTAGAATGAGTTAGAATTATTTTTGTATAGAAATACATATATATATTTTTTACAAAGTTTTGTTTTTCTTAAATCAAGCCGTTTTTACAGCCACAATGTTTATCTGATTAGGAAGTAGGTATATAAAAAAGTATACAATCTGACATTTAACTGCGGATTACAAAAAGAAAAAGCAAAAAAATATTCATATTGTCAAGGAGCTTTGAATATTAAAGGTTCATCTTGTTAGTATTAGTGGTTTCATAAACGAAATATCAGTCAAACGAAGCGATTTTTGTTTGAATTCGGTTTCCAATAATCAAATAAAGACGACTCTAATGAGACGAAATGTTTGTTGAGATCAATAAATACGGATCGTTTATGGACATCGGGTACTATTAATCTGGATAACAAAAGCCTTTTAAAGTTTTTCGTTAAGGGAAATACAAAACATATACGTATTATGATGGTTTGTTGCTGATGTTTGGATTTCTATGTATTACTATACTATTATTTGATTTAAATTGTATAGTATTTCTAAAGCAATACATTTTTTAATTAGATATTTAAGAATATTTATTAGAAAGCATGTGTTCAAAAATAATAAGTTATTTTGTTCAACAAAGCATTTTACGTAAAACACGTAATTTCTTAATTTAAAAAACGCTTTTTATATTAATTCCGACCACTTCCATAACAGATCGTATATATATAATCGGAAAATTGAAAATATTGACCACATAAACATAATGATTAATAATTATACAACTGATCATTTGTTATAATAATGTACAAGACCCTATTTATATTTCAGTTCGCTACTTACATAACTAAATATCTATTTTATAATTTAACTTTCAATTATACAATATGCATTATTTCCGTTTTCCATCAGTTTAATAAGTCTCACTATAAACATTTGAGACGCCTTGCCTTTTGGTACACAATTACCCTAAACAATGAATTCCGCCAGCCAGAGTCTGTTTTCGATACTATTAATTAATTCTTGATACGTGTACAACGTAAGGTAATTACTGAACGTGTTTCATTAACGTGGAATTAACTAAACTTGCCATCTTGTCTAATCGAGACTGACTGCTTAATAGAAAACTATTTAGTTGTATGATCTATTGAGTTAATCCACGTGAGATGAGTTATTTTTTAGGTCTAACCCTCATATTTCTGTATATGTTTCATGATCATTTGTTAATCTAATAGGCAAGTAGGTGATCAGCCGGTTTCCTCACGATGTTTACCTTCATCGTTCGAGCGAATGTTGAATGTACACACAGAAAGAAAGTCGATTGGTGCACAGCCGGGGATCGAACCTACGACCTTAGGAAGCCATTAGGCCAACAATAGTAGTAGTACTCAGAAGAATAATAAGTTTTTAATTATTTTATTGATTGGCGTGGTGCGGTGGATCAGTTGTTAGCCTACATTGTAGCGCGCAAGTTAAATATAGGTTCGATTCACAGTAATATAGTGTATTGCTACAAACAACCAGCAATTCAGCTTCTTGATGCTCTATGGGGATCAACGTATAGATTTGTTTAACATACTTTGAAAAGCCAGGAGGAGAATTTTTAGTTTGATATGGTTTTTTTATTTTT
Organism: Pieris melete; assembly: GCA_963693345.1. Classification (NCBI taxonomy): domain Eukaryota; kingdom Metazoa; phylum Arthropoda; class Insecta; order Lepidoptera; family Pieridae; genus Pieris; species Pieris melete. The sequence goes on from CAVNZK010000056.1 coordinate 1,932,799, forward strand.
AAACATCTCGCTCTCCCAGGTAAAATTTATTTATATACCTAAGCCATTTCTTAAAATGCGTTAGCCAATTTATAACTTTGTATTCTTATGTTGCACAAACTAGCTGCATTCGTAAATAAAGCTGGAAATGTAATTTAAAACAGTAAAATTATATAACAGATAAACTTTTGTTTTCAGTTTAACAATACATATTAACAAATAATTACTATATTTCATGTGTATCTTCGGCTAGAGTTGTAGTTCTTATGACTAAAGCACTTCTAACACAAGGTAAGAAGACACTGTCTACCTATTACGTCATGTCTATGACAAGTTGGACATGCGAATTCCAAATTCAAATACTCGCCCGTTTGGGCCCCGGTCAACGCCCTGCGTGTGCGCCGCCAAGCCGTCTACGGACTTACGTAACGTGACCTTAACATTGGGCGGTGCCTTACTACGAAGCCTTGTCATAGAAAGTATCACTAAAATGATTTTCATGGTCATAATTTTTTTTGCATGTATACAAAGAAAATCAGTACAGGAAAACCAGCTAAGAGGAAGCATCCTCAACCATGATACTTGTGTGTAAAATCACATAAAGTGTAAGTAGTATTATAATTCTTTTTATTAATCCAGGACATATATAAAACATATACATATACATATTTAAAACATAACAAACATTTCTTCATATATTTTATGTAAAGATTAATTTGTATTTACAAACAATTCAACTAATAAGTTATCTATAACTGAGTATTTTGGAGAATTAGATTTCCATACATCCATCATTTTAATACTATCAATACATTAAAAGTTTATATTAGACGTATTTTAAGTGTAGCAATTTTCATAATATTTAAGACTATAGCCAATTTTTTTAAAGTTCTCCGGGCAACGCCAAAATTGATGCATGGCTTTTAAAAAGTCTAACTAGTACTACAAGGTTTGATGGGAGAAACTGTAGAACAGAGTGTATTTAATCAATACATTTGTTATTAGTGTATGAATGCGTAAACAAACAATGACGTAAGTCAAAAATTCAAAATAACGGTTGGAAGAAAACATACACATCATGTAAATTGCAATGAAAAATCGCAAAAAGTCGCAACACGCTCCATGCCGTTACGATGGTTGATCATGGCATTTACGCTTTGTTGAACTTTCCATATACAGCATGCACTTTTTCTATTTAATCTTACATCCAATGAAACATGCACTGTAATAATTACAACTAAGGCCGGCTATACCCGTGTTATATTTCAAATTATAGCTTTAAAAACTCTAAAATAGATCAGTGTTGGCCTAGTGGCTTCAGCGTGTGACTCTCATCCCTGAGGTCGTAGGTTCGATCGCCGGCTGTGCACCAATGGACTTTCTTTCTATGTGCATATTTAACATTAGCTCAAACGGTGAAGGAACACATCTTGAGGAAACCGGCTTGCTTTTGACACAAAAAGTCGACGGCGTGTGTCAGGCACAGGAGGCTGATCCCCTACGTTCTTGCCTATTGGATTGATATTGAAATCTGAGGCACAGACCAAAATTTACTGTATAGAAAATATATCAGACACATTCTGCGACATAACTCCTGTTTCAGTAAGACAATATATGTATATATATATAAACTATATGTAAACGATGAACTCCTATAAGTTTTGTTGATTCTGATTAGATTCAAGTGCAGTGAGACACCAGTACTGAAACGAACTTTGAAGTGACTTGCAAATAATTGATACAAATCCACGCTAAAAGCTCTAAGCTCTCAAAGTCAAAACGTATATGGTACGCCTTCATCTAAATAACAAGTTATGCATTACAACGGTTACGTCTCGCTCTATGCACAGAGATTCGCTAAGTTCAAGTAAAGCAGGTGAGACGTACACTTGTTAATATTATAACAAAGTTTATTCAACCTGCAACAAATATATAACAATCGTACAGCAATGATAATATTAATTTAAAAATTAATATTATTAATCCTGTATTTTTGATATTATAGAAACCTATATGATATTTTGCACTATGACAAACTGCGGATACAAGTCAAAAGTCAAACATCATTTATTCATGTAGGTAACACAATGTACACTTATGAACGTCAAAAAGAAATATACATTAAATGCTTCTAATTTTACATTTACAGCCAGTTCTCAAATCAAGGGCGTAGAACGGAAGAGAAGAACTGGCAATAAACTCCCCGCCACTCTTTTTTATTGCCATAGGTAGAGGTGGTGTGAAGGCAGCAAGTTTTAGGGATTTTTAAGACAGACACGACCTTCAGTAATAAGCTACGAAGAAGATGATATGCAATCTTAATACACGCTAATGTAATAGTTAACCAAGAAAAGAAAGTTCACGATGTACTGATTTTGATCTGATTATACAAATACACTAGACAGTATAAATGTAATCCTGCTTGTCTTAATTGGCCCTTAGACATATTTTTGATTAATTGATTACCCTCTAGGGCGGTATCATCACTTTGATATAAAAAAATATTGCTTATAATCTTTAAAAACATTCTTGCTAGTTAATAAACACTTTCGTTTCTAAAATTTAAACTCCAATGCTTTAACTTTTTAAATCAATTTTGATTAAAAGGATTACCAGAAAACTCAATTGTCTGAGCCGTTAATCTAATTGACCTTAATATTGCAATGGAACGGATTTATCTGTCAAATAAATCTTCATAGATTTATAACTGTAAATAAGAATTAAAATATATATTTACACATTATGAGAAAGTTTTTGTTCAAAAACAGTTTCAAATTAAGCTAGCCTAGCTAGGGCTGAGCACTTCGCAGGCTTCACGGAGCGACCTCACTGCTTCGAGGATTTCAGCTCGTTGGGAAGCTACAGCCCCGCATTCCGGGACTACGTGGGTGATTCCCCTGCGCTGAAACAGCCTCTGCACAAAAAACTGTGTGTCGTGTCAATTACGTTGTTTATTTAAGAAGACAGTGGACCGTAATTATCCTTATATATAGCCAAGAAGTTAACACACAATACGTTGGAACCACGTAGCGCGAACAGCTAAGTTCATGCAGATGTGTTCGCGCTGACGATACTTCCTCTCATATATTTTACTTCTTAACAATTTAACAATAATAATATTCTTCTTGCTTCACTTTTTATTACTATAACTTTGCATTATTGAAATTAAATTATTATGAATGTAAATGTTTTGTGGCTAATAAAGTTTCCTTTCTAACCTACTGCTTAGCCTTAAAACTTAAGTTTAATTTATCATTAAATGCTGCTGGGCTCTTGCGCGCGTATGTGGTAAATTATATTTCTTTTCAGTTGCGTAATTAACACTTCATGATATGGTGAAGATATTTAATAAACTAGCCTTTTTTAAATGTTAGAGATGTGAAATATATAAAATTATACTTGACTACTATTTAAATTTTCCGTCAGACCCCGTTTCGTTATTTTCTAGATACTTTATAAATTATTAAATACGCCTTTGGTACGCTAAAATGACCGCAAATGCCTCTGTGATTCACAAGGAATACAATATTCAAATTAACATATATTCATATGACCGAATTACTCAGGTAGTCACTTGAAAATTATTATTTCACAGGATTTTAAGACAATTAGTTGATCCGCCTTCTTCGTTAGTTAATCAAAAATTTTGTTTCACCGTGAATACATCACCCCGATCTTAATTAAATTTCCACTATTTATAAATATATATATTTATAGGCTTTTTACAATTTCAAAAGTCAAAAACTGGAATGAAAAGTTAAACTGTTTAGAAACGAATTATTTATATTTATATAACTAAAATAAATAAATGTATAAGAGTGTAAATAAATCATAAATATCTGAGTATAAGTTTGTCACTAATAAATCAAAGAGTTTTATCCTTTTGGTATATCGCTGAATTGTTTTCTTTTCGAATGCTTCTAACTTACTGTTTGTATAAAACATTAACTATTCAGTGTTTAGGGAACCTTCGTCAAATGCTGAAGTGGATATAAATTTGCATGGGACAGGTCAAAGGTGTGATCCTCCAAACTTTTAGTAAACTATAATAATAACAAATAATTAAGCGTGTACGACTTCTTTATTTCTATATAAATAAATGCATCTATCATTGTGGTACTATTACTTTGTTATTAAGTAGTCAAATCTTCAAACAAATTAAGGAGATTGACAGCAACTTAACTTTTTAAAATCAATAAAGAAAATGTAAGTTAAAATGTTAAATAATTTTGAAGATATAACGCGAGAAAACGTGGCAAATAGTAATGACTTGTTTTTTCACGTAATAAATAAAACATGATATACACAAATGAACTTAAAACCACTTCTTTCATTGATCTAAGTACGTTCTTACAATATTTGCATCCATTGAATTAAATATGAATATTTGCCGTTGGCATTATTGTCCAAGGGTCCAACTGTGGTTTCTTCATGACTTTGTAGCGGTCGGGAACCAAACGGGTTTACTTAGGCCACAACCCGGGGCCTATTTTGTTCGCCCTTATTTCTGGGCCTTATTTGCTTTCCGAATACTAAATGTTCTGTTGAATTGACGACATTGTTATAACTTGTCTCGTGTGTACTTTGAAAGACTTTAGATTATGCAAGCACTTGACAAGAATAAAGCTTTGTTTTGGTTAACAAAACCATTCAAGATTTCAACCTAACTCTTAAAAACTAACTGTATTTATATTGTCTAGTCTCTTTCTTTAACAATTCTAAAATAGATCAGTGCTTATGTTACAACCGCAAGATATATGTTGTAAGTCGATCTATATTTTATTTAAAATTGTTTAATGACTCTTAGGGAGAAATTAAAAGCTAGATCAGCTGTTAAAAGGTAATTAGTGGTGATTATTCTAATACTATGTCTACGGGCAGCGCTCCGCAACTTATGCTAATGCCCAAACGCGATCTTACATTCAAATGCTAAGTATTTTAATTATTCTCAGATTTATTCCACTGTTACTAGTGCAATTTATCTTACTCGATTAAAGCGGACTTCGGTATTCGGTGCTTTTGCTAAGAATTTAGTTTTAGTTTTACAAAAAGATTGAACAGTTAGTATTGTCGTAAATTCAGTTACAATGATCTACAATGTCATAGACTACACGTCTATATAATCTTTAAAAAGACAATAGTTTATCATAGAATGACAAAAGAGAAAAGGAAAGATTAGACGATATTCGTTGTCTGTTTACTTATATTCTCAATTTTGAAGATTTAATAAGTATAAATAAAATACAACATTTATGAGGCATATGCTGTGACTATATATACATTAAAGTTATATATTGCAGAACATTGTTTTAGGCTTAATTAAATAATAATGATCTGTGGCTACATTGAACATTATATCATGGAGTTTGTTATAATATAAATCTCATATCACTCGAACGGCTGACATATAAATCAATATCAATATATATATATATATATGTAGCACCTGCAACCCTTTATAATTGAAATAAGCATTTTCTTAAAATACTAAACACGCCAGTCATGATAGATGTTGTGTTTTTAATTTAAGAAATAAATACCTATTTAGACTTAAACGTTAATTTATCTTTTAAATAGGAAAGTATCCTGTAAAGCAATTGAAACGTGGACTTATGTAAATATTAAATTGCATTTATATATGCGTTTATGAATTTTTATTAAAACACATTTTCGCTTAAACCAGGTGCAAAATTGTGATGAATATTCTGTGTTAAAAATCGTAATATCCCATTTGTTTAATGCGAATGAAGCCAAAGATTTCACGCTACGGTGCTTGATGATTCACAGTATCAATGCCCAGTACTCAAAGATGAGTTACTCACCTGATGCTAACATTTCAGTCGTTCTCTTTGACTGGTAAATTCGTGATTCGAGCATTAAGCCTTTGAAACCTTATTTAGCAGGTGGAAAATAAGGAATGTTATTATTATACTGTTATAATATTCACTTTGGGCCCTGCGTCTGGACTCACCGAAAGCTCTTAATACCAACTCAGCCTGACCTCATGCCAGCTCCATTAAGCCGTTATACATAATGTATGAATTTTGTTATGCCGTTTGATGTAAAGCAGCCTAAGGTAGGTTTTACGACAATTTGCTTTATTGTGGATTAATTTGTTTTTCACGAATCCTGAAAGAGTATTGAATAATTAACAAAAAATATATTTTCCTTATTATTAATTACTTAGACACAGACAGGAATGTCTTAAATTATATAAACACTGAAGTAATTTATTTTAAATGATTACAAAAAAGAAAGTTAATATGTTACTTTGAATATTATAGTTTTCAATATTTTGCTTAATATTATTTATTTTTTTGTTACAATAGCTGCAACAGCCAGCAATATTCCTCTATTTAAAATTATTAAAAACACTTGAAAATGAGTCCTAACGAAAATGATAATAAATTTAATTTACAAGTTTTTATTACTTAGCAGAAATCCTAACTTTTTATCATCAACAGCCCGTATACTGATAATAAGCTCACTGACGTTTAAACCTTCAACTAAGAGTATATAACATAAGTAGAAAGTAGACTAACTATTTACTTAAAAATTACTTTACTATTCATTAAAATCTCTACACATTTTGTGTTTTTATTCACACAATGTAAAAGCAAACGGAAATCATTACTTCAATGATGAATAATGTTTGACGCATAATTTATTTTGAATTAAAACATTGGTAAAATGTTTGCCGTCCATCAGAAATGGGGATTCTAGGTTAATTGCTAGGTAACCTCTCAAATGAAGCTATCAAATTTACCAATAACCAATTAGCTAAACGATGAACGGTACGAAAATTGTTATCATTTCACATACTTACAAAATTAATATACAATTAATATAACTGATTTGGATTACATTGTACGAAATTTAGCATTTATAAAAACGATTTCAGTTGGTTTAAATTATAAACTATAACAGTTTTTAATTCAACTATTTTGTTAACTTATTAAAACACTTCAACAAATTATTATTATTATTATTTTCTTATGTAGCCAAGTTCACATTTCAAGGATCGCTTAAATGTCATTGCTTGTGGCGGCGTCCATGCGTCGGGTTGTCTCTCTCCCTAAAATATGGCGAGGGGGCCGATGGCTGGCCATGCGTCATACTCGTGAACGGGTGCTACTTGTGGTGACTGGTCGTACTTGAATTCGTGTATGCGGTGATGTTAATTATTTCGACTATGTGTTTGCGTGTTGTTCCCACGAGAATGTAAGTGCGTGCTCCTATTTCACCATGCCTCCTGCTGTTAAAACAAAGACTTGTCCCCGTCTTTGTTTTTATTTATGTTATTATTATTAATTACTTAAAATGTCATGTGGAACATGGTGTAATGGTTGCAGCTCCTTACAAACGTTGTGTAAAAAAAACATGGCGATTAAAAAGAGTGGCGGAGAGTTTATTGCCAGTTCTTCTCTTCCGTTCTACGCCCTTGATTTGAGAACTGGCAGTAAATGTAAAATTAGAAGCATTAATATTTATTTCTTTAATGACGAATCACAAGTGTACATTGTGTTACCTACGTGAATAAATGATTTTTGAATTTGAATTTGAAATTAAGTCGATATTTCATTATTATTATTATATTGAACTGCTATATCATAATAAATATATTTTGGTATACAGTATTTATTTATAAAAAAAACAGCATAATATACCACAAAACTCTATTAAGTAGGAATGCCGTAAAACATATATTATCTTAAAATTCCCACTGTGAACGTGTCTTGAGCCAAAAATCAAATTGATTGACTTCAACGGATATAAAAGAGGATTGCAAAAATGTAACGTATAAGGCAAGTTGGAATGATTATATTCTACAGTAACACATATTGTTACCTTGTGTTATCAGTAGGTATCACCAGCTTAATTTGAAGGTATCAGCTACTAAATACCTCTATTGTGCGGTTGAGCGTTTAGTTTAAATCGGAGAAGAACAATTTGTAAACCATCGCAGCTATTGCAATTACGAGAATTGGTTTGCAATAAGCTAATACGAGCTACAATGGGCTGAGGGCTCTTTGCTGGACGCGGATTATTCAATTCAATTCATTGGTATCTAGGTAGCTAGGTAGGTAAATTATTAATAAATTGTGTATTTGTATATTTTAAAGCTTGTCTTATACATGAACTAAGTTTTATTAAATACTAATTAAGAGGTAAAATATACCTATATGTTTAAAGGCCGGCAACGCACTGGCGACCCTCTGTCATATAGTGTCCATGGACGGCAGTATCACTTAACATGACATGAGCCTCCTGCCCGTTTGCGCCCTGTTCTATAAAAAAAGGCTTTACTTTACCATATTTTTTAAATGATTATACTAATAAACTAAATATATTTAACATTTATTTATATCGCCTCATGCAACCTACCACTCACTAGCAACACTAATTACTTAGTGTATCGTTTAGTCTAACCGCTATATAGGAAAACCTAGCATCGAAATAAAATTTAAACTAATATTAAAAAGTTTACAAATCTCAATTTATCATAACGTTAGATATTCTAAAGCCAGACATGTTCGCACTAACGACCGCAACTTGGTTTGCAAGCAACGTTCTAAACTGCGGAATAATCGCGCACCCAAAGGTTCTCCTTAACGATGATACAAGAAAATTTGCTACCTTTAATATATATGTTGCTATATTATTAAGTTTACTTGGACATTGGTATATAGATGTGCTTCTTTAGTGCATAAGAGGAAAATTCTATTACAAGTTAGTGGTTATAAAAGAAAAAAAATATTTTAAGTAATGATTTTAATTTTGGAAGAGTAGTATTGGCTTAGCAAAAGATCCTCAACTTTGAAATTCGTTCAAAGTCCTATTGAAAACAATGTATTTTACTATATGGGGGCGCAATGAACACTTGCTCATATAAAGCAAAACATCGCAACTGTATAGCACAGACAGGAGCAGAAACAGAGGACAGGAGGCTCATCTGATGTTAAGGTATACCGCCGCCTATGGACACTCAATGCCAGATGGCTCACGAGTGCGTTGGCGGCCTTTTGGCGTTTTTTTCTTGAAGGGCCCTAAGTCAAATTGGTTCGGAAATACTTAAGTCAAGTGTGTGTTAGAAACGGAAAGCTGTAAATAAAAATAATTCATAATGCCATGTGTGCATCTGATACAGATACAAATACTCGTATGTATTGTAATCTTTGAGTTCTAGTTTAACCGATATCTATTTCAATATACCAAGTTAAACTTGCTTTACATCAAATGTGTTGACAAAATACTGTTTTCCAAACAGACTAAAGTGATTGGGGCGCTCAATAAGTCTTTTCATTAAATTAATAAAGCCACTTAACCAAGTTTCCCAGACTTACAATATAACCCATCCTCGATACCGTTGTCCCCAAGATACGTTGGAAACTTAAGCAGCTTACATGCTCTAAGTAATATTCGCAATATTACTTGTCGAGCCAATTTCTGTACGTAGTTATTTGAATAATTGATGCTCTCCTGAACTACTGCAAACGTTTGCTATCTGCAATCAAAGGTCTAAGTTGACGCTTCAAAGCTGGCTCTGCATTTTGATGGGGACTCCAATATTATGACATACAATAGGAGTATGCATATTTATGTATATAAACATATTGAGTGGGTTAAATTCGTAGAAAAAATTCACGTATACTATGTATTGTAAAGAGAAATTGTCTTCAGAGTCACTACGGAAAACACCCGTACTAGAAATTGGACTAGTAATCACGCTATGGTTTATTCAATGCGATTACCTAGTCCTGAGTGCCACTCCCCGAAAAACGTAGATAAAACAGCTGTAACTAGTTTGTAATCAAATCTGGGAGTAGACGCAATATGTGTCAGTCGTTTTCGCCAGTTTTATGCGAAGTAGTTTTGATTAATTTCTGAAATCAAAATAATAACATTGAGATACATTTTATAAAATACTAATAATAAAACGTTTGGTCTAACTTGTAAGTAATTTGAGAAATAAAACGCTTTAGGACACTTTACATTGAAAGACGTATAATTACGGTTTACGACAACTTTTATTTTTACTTCGTGACATTTTATTTTACGTTCAAATTAAACTTTTTGTTTCATCTTGAATTTATATTTTGCGTTTCATCATACATTGTTGTACTCTTACGGGAAAGGAAATTATATGAGATATTATTACGAATTCATTTCATTACTAGCTTTAACATTTTAAGCTCGTTTGTAAATGACTCGAATTGAGTTCTCGATGGTTCCACTTATCAGGCCTTAACTTTACAATTGGTAACACGTATCTATGAGGTGACTATGAAAAACAAAATATTTCGTCTTTCGTCAGTAGCTAGTTTTGATTCATTCTGATTAGTAAACAGCATTTTTAGTCCAATACAGAAACACCATACTGCCTTTCATACTTTTTGACTTCCCCCTAGTTCTTGACGTGTACCAATTGATAAATATACAACCGTGCATCGTACTATGACACTCTCAAAAATTATAACTCATTAAATAATTTATTGATAATAATTGATTGGGTTTATTTTATTGAATTACAGGTAATGAAATCCATATATGCCATGACCTTTGTTGCATCTACATAGAGCTATCAAATATCAAAGTACATAGAAACAGATACACTATTATAGTTGTAATCTATTACGACTCACCACAAGGCATATCCTGGGATACCTTATCTTCAAATTAGAGAATAGATCCATTGAATATCTCCGAAATAACAAAGCAGGCTTAGTGGTCAACTCTGTGGTTATCAAGGACCGGTGAAACAATGATGAAGAAGTTTAGAAATCTTTGACATATACTGTATGTTCAATATTTTAAAGGTTTTTTCTACTAAACAAGAGTTAAGTTCGGAGGCGATTGTTGGAGGGATGTTTATGTAGGTATATGAAACTGTTTGTTTGAAGCTGGGTGTCAATTTGCTTTAATCGTTTAAAACATGAGCTTATAACTAACATAAAATTAGGGATAGTGGTGGTTGACGCATTAAAAAAAACTAACTTGACTTTAAAGATTCTTAAATCTAAGTGACGCTTCTGTTACTTATAAAGAAAGTGTAAAGTATTATCGAAAACGAGAATGTTATATTACAATTTATGAGTGTAGGAAAAATTAAAGGGCTCATTTTGGCTTCAAGTGTGCGATGATTGCTAACATTTTGTTTGCGCTTCTAATTATTAACTAAAATATATAATTATATATATATGTAATTTAACTAATGTTAGGTTACATAACTCGAGTTTATTAACATTAAACTAACTAAGACGTAAACGCATTTCAATGTTTTTTATACAACAAATAGGTACCTAGATGATTAAGTTTTTTTTAAAAACACCTCCCCGTCGAGAGACTTAAGTGCCAGCGCTTAAGTAATTCATTGTTCTAATAAAATGAACCTTATATTTTTTTAGAATCGGCTTTATTATAATATAAACCTTGCAACATTTTACCGACGACAACTAGACATTAACCTAAAAGGCTTGTTGATCACAGTGTACAAGCCGAAAACATGTTTCAAAGAGCTTTCCCGGGAAGGATTAGGAAGGTTGGGGGGTTGACGTAGGATTACTTGAGCCAATAAACGAATAGCTTCTAAAGAACAAAACACAGTCTTAATACGCGAACGTGAGCATTTGATGCGTCGTTACTGTGTAAGTGATCTTTATGTAGTCTATAAATACAGACAGAATGTAGAATAGAAGATATAAAATTTGGAACGAGCGATGGCTTGCAATGATGCTTCTTCTATCTTCTATATACATATATCCCACTTTTAAATAATGAAATATTTTTGCCGTTTTTAATTTAAGATCCTTCTCATTCTTTACGAGGAAAGAAATAGGAACTCATACTTCTCGCGCGTTAGGTGTTTTTTTTATAATTGCACTATTTTTATGCGATTAAACTTCATCAATAACCGTTTTATTTCACTCAATTTATATAAAACTACTAGATGGCAAACGTTGTTTTGCCATGTATTATTTCTAGGAAACATTTTTTAGGTTGATAAAAATATCTATCTACTATAATAAAAATAAGGGCCAATCGTTGAGGAGTGAAAATTAAGGGTTGTATATATACGTATTTTTGTATGCCGTATCATAAAAAAATAAAAACGATAAAAATTTCTAACAAATAAAAGTTTAGGTGTTGACCATCCTTATCACTTACCGGTTTGAAAGATAGATAGTAGCCGATTCTCAGCCTTACTGAATATGCATGAAAATTTCATAAGAATCGGTCGAGCCGTTTCGGAGGAGTATGGGAATGAACATTGTGACACGAGAATTTTATATAATAGATAATAAATTATACACCTAAGCCTTTGTCACTATTTGTTAAAACTGGTGTTCACCGAAGCCCATGGACCTGTAACGCCAACAAGGATGGCAAGAGCGTTGCTGGTGTTTAGGGTAGTGCTACGCTCTTCTAACAGTAGCAGTTCACCATTGGACTTTATACATAGTGCAGACGTTTTGGCACCGCTAAACAAAGCTTAAGTGTAAGTGAATTAGGCTTCGTCAACTTGTTCACATATAGTAAATTTTTAATTGCTCTAAGAAATTGTAAACCTGACAGAGGTACGGAGTTAGGTAACTTTCTTTTGTTTATGTTAGAGATTGCGAAGGTAAGTTTGGAACATAGCGGTTTTCATGATCTTAAATTAACGAACGCGGTATTCATTAGTGATTCAAGGTATCGTGCAACTATCCAAGCGGTTTATTGGGGCAATGCGGGATCATCTACCCTTGATAAATTATCGACCAAATAATATTAAAGATTAATGGACATAGGACAAATACGTGCATTATGCATTTTAATTGAAGTGTTATCCCAATATTTAGGCAATGATTCCGAAAGCAGAAGGCTTTCTGGAAATTGTTTTTCAAAGTTAATTATTTTTTTCTTGCGCCTAACGATGTGCATTTAACTTCTCATAAAGTCTAGCTTTTTAAAACAAACACTAGGTCAAATATTTTCCTGTTAGCTGAGCGAGCCTCGGGCACAGAGATGTTGCGTTTAAAAGATATAAAATAGTTCTCGACAAAGAAGACTTTACTTTGAGATAAATGAAAAATATTATACCTGAATAGGTCACAGGTTAAATTAAATCTTTAATTTTAATTACAATTAAGTTTCGAGCTTTTTTATATTCATTTTTAATTCTTTTCGTTTGTTGTTGAAGTGAAACTTCTTTATCGGGGTTGGAAAAAAATTTAGTGTAACATTTTTGCGTTACGCGTCACATTTTTCCGTTACGCGCCATGTTGCTTTTTGAAGTCAAACTTCCCTATCGGCGGTAAAATATTACATATAGTATGTTTTTGACTTTGAAGTTTGACAACGGATTACATTTTCGATTTGAAATTTGCTAATCGCAATTTGCAGCAAGTAATTTGTAAATTGTATGCTAGGCAGTGTATCAAAATTTACTGTGTTTAAAGAAATAGTTTCGGACCTCTAAACTTAAAACAATCCAATTATGTTTCTGCGTACAACAAAGGTTTTATATAAGTTTCACTTCTTACGTGTGTACACCTAGTACACGCACACATTTTTTTTATTACATCATTGAAGCTCGATATCCTTATGCCTGCATAATTCTGTTTATTAACATAGAATGTTAAAAATATTTGACATATATGATATGATATATATATTTAGCTTAATAATTATCCGTTCAATTAACAGCCTAGCCTTAAAACTAAACGGCGCCGTTTAACTAGCGGCCTGAAAGATATTCAGCCGTAGCGTTTGTTACATCATAAACTGGCTGTTTAGGTCATTCGTACGATAGAGTCATTATTTGGCAGAAATAAAAAAGATAAACATATGCGATAAAAAATATTTATTTTAAAATTAAATTGGAAAGATGTTCATTCCGCTAGTTAAACGGCTAATTAAGCTAGTTGGCTGCGACATATATACATATAACCATTCTTTTACATAAATAGAATCAGGCCGACGATGATAGCAAACACTCTTCAATCTTTAGACAATGCTTAATAAGCCTGTATAAGTTTATTCAAACAAATATTGATATAAAAGGAAACAAATATAAAAGATTATTATAATATGTAGATAGCTAGGAACTGTAATATGTATCTACTTCTTTTAGTGCCCCTTCAATAGTGTCTCTTCTGTCTCTTGAAGCGTGTCTTGTCCTGTGTCAGCTGCAGCAACTCTTTTGCAGTCACAATACCCGTCCTAACGTGGCGAAGCCATGGTTTCTCCCTTTTACCAACAACGCCGGTTACCCTGGATTTTACCAATTTAAATTAATTGAAGGAGGTGGTAGCGGTACACGTGGCCCAGGTACTTTCCGTTGTTTAATGTTCAGCATAACTTTTTCGACATTCCAACTGTTTAAGAGCCTTCTAGAGCCAGCTTATACGAATCCGTAATGTGTGTGTGTGTGTGTTTTTCGGTAAAATGTGTAACATATATTGTGACAACAATTTAAAGTGTTAAGTTTGTTGTGGCAGAGCTAGAAAACCGTTACACAGGTTTCTTAAATTTAAAAGGATTCTCAAATCAAATAACTGTAATATGTACCTACTTGTATTTAATTTTTTTACAACAACAAGCTCTGTACATTATTGCAGAATGATGAATATTAACTCCATTGCATTGTTTGAAACAAAATCGGCAAAACATAATCAATTGAACAAAATATTTTGAATTCCTAATTCATATTTCGTTACAGAACACAAATAAGAGACAAACATGGAATTCAATTAGACCTGAGTTCGCCATGTTAGATTAAGTTATTATGCAAAATTGGCTCCGAGGGTTATTTCAGTCAAAAATGGACAAATAAAATCCGCATTCTACTAATGACTGTACCTGAAAGGGAAGTAGATATGTTATAAATTATGCTGTGTTGTGCGATTAATCGTTGTTTTGCTTTACCACAGTTCAGTATCCTGAAAATGATAACTTAGGTGAGTTTCATTTGTTTGTGGTTAGTGAATTGAAAGAGCTTATATAAAGGAGATAAAAAATAAATCGGTGGCGCTACAACCTCTTTAGGCCTTGGCCTCAGATCTCTGAATCTGTCTCATGATCATTTTTAAATCTAATAGGCAAGTAGCCTCCAGTGCCTGACACACGCCGTCGACTTTTTGGCTCTAAGACATGTCGGTTTTCTCACGATGTTTTCCTTCATTGTTCGAGCAAATGTTAAATGCGCACATAGAAAGAAAGTCCATTGGTGCACAGCCGGGGATCGTACCTACGGCCTCTGGTATGAGTCTATGAGTCGCACGCTGAAGCCACTAGTCCAACAATGCTCTATATAAAGGATATAAGTGAGATAGATAGAGATATAGCAAGCAAAGATGGATCTCATACAAAGTCTGGAAATCACACGAAGTAAATTATATAAATTGTGGTATTTATCAAGGGTTCCTTTGGCTGGTTGATCTTACCGATACGTCTCTTTAAGTGAAATTAGGGATGAAACCAATAAGTGATAGACAATTTTGCGGATCAGTGATTTCCTGAATAAACAGGTATTTGAACCGACTTAAATGTTTCACTGTATTTTTTAACTTTAATTATAATCGGATTAATTCGTTTCTATCGGGTTTTACTAAAATTCTAATGCCTCTTACGTTAGCTGTTACGAAAAGAGATAGTTCTTCGGTGCTTCTAAACGTGCAATAAAAAGAAATATTCTCATTAAAAAGGGAAGGCCGAAAGTCCTATCTGAATTTAAAATTTAAGATAGATAATTAAGTCATTTAGGACAATTAAATACTTCAAATAACCGTGGAACTAACACTTATAAGATTTAGGTCGCAGGCATCATACTGTTATTCAAAGTACACATACATACATATCATAAGAATAACATCATTTTCATGTTAGTTAAATAGTATTGATAACGCTGCGAATAGACCATAATAGTAACTGTAGTTTTGGCAAATTAAACGCACGCATTTACCGGGTTAATTGTGCTGTTTTTGTTCGTAATTGTTTATATCTAAACCGATTAATTACATAAATTTACATCGTTATTTTGCTCACAAAATGGTCTATTATAGCAGTCTATTGCGAAATATGAAAACAAAGACTAATGTTGCTTTATATAAAATGAGATTCCAAGTTAACATAAAATATTTGCTTCATATTGTTTTGATGGATGTAATATAATATTATAAAAGCTACAATTTGCAACCAGGTTTATGGGCCAACACCGCACTCGCGGACCGTGCATACGAACTACCAATTTGTTTTTAACATTCTTATTATGATTTCGTCATTTTTTTCATAATGCACTTTATACTATGCAACATATTAATAGAATCTTTAGTTATTTCCAAATAAACCAGCCATATAGGCCGCTAGTTCCTAATATAATGCTTTGTACAAAATATGCACTGATTGTGGTTATCGAAAGCCATACCCTTTCGATTCACAAAACCCGATAAACTTATTTACTATAACCATAAAACGGGTATAAAACGGAAAACTGCCGGAATAATCGTTTTTAATTAAATATTTAACGTTACACTCTTTAGTTTATCTTGCGTAATTCGCTGATGTTTATCGAATATTACTGCAGTAACATAAATAATAATAATAAAGCCTTTTTTCATTTCCATATCCTTAATTTCCATTTCAAATGTTGTTAGTATTTACTTATAGCTCAATGGTATCCGCCTTTTGATATGGACCTCTCTTGGGTAAAGGTCTCCTCGAACCCTTTCTAGACTATCTTTGCCACTGTCCGTGCTATTTCTATTAAATCATCGGCCCGACTTCTTTTTGGCCTGCACACTCTTCTTTTCCTGAGAGATCAAAATAGGGGTTGATCGTGGGTAGATGAAAATTAAGGATTGTATGTACTTTTGTATGTTGTATTATTACGTTTTTTTTTTGGATTTTTTTTTTGTTTTTATTTTTTATCATTTAGAGGTTTGAAATAAAGATAGTAGCCGATTCTCAGAATTACTGAATATGCATAAAAAATATCATAGGAATCGGTCCAGTCGTTTCAGGGGAGCGTGGGAACGAACATTGTGACTCGAGAATTTTATATATATATACCTAGAGATAACATATGAAATCGGAAGAATAATATATGTATGTATATAATTTGCTGTTGCCCTCTTAAGTGTACTCTTATTACTGTTTTAGTAATAACGAACGAACGACGAAGTGTTGAATAAATAATATTTAACTTTTAATATTTGAACAATGTTTTGTTGTTGTAAACGGCACGAGTGCCTTGATTTTAATACGAGGCTATAACCCTGAGGTATGGGTTAATTTTTCGCTTGGTAGGCAAACACATGATTTATTACTACTGCTTTATGCAATAAGAAGACTTGCCGAGAGACTTTAGCCTCAAAGTATTTACTTTATAGACACACGAAACAAACTATAAACGTACTCATCATAACCACTAACTTCTAGTTATTGCACAACTTGAGTTATCTGTATCGTTTTGATATAGAAGTCCTACAACTTATATTGGGGTTGCCTGGAAGAGATCGCCTATCTAATATCGTTCATTATTTTTACCTGTTCATTATTTTTAATTATTAAATGTGCAATAAGTGCAGTGAATAAAAATTAATATTTTAAAAGCATTCGACCGTGTGGATATCATGTATTTTGGCGAGATATTCGGTGTCATTAACAATAGTCGAACATTTCAGTCTACTATCATAAAACCATAATGAATTACACAACTTAACCTTTGCGAATTACCTACAGATTGCTGAAAATTGTACAAAACTCCGTTTAAAAGTTTTAAGTTCATAGCGTCCATAAAGCCAAACGCAGCGTACTACTGCACTTCGTTGTAGCAATACAGGACAATTAAAATTTAATTTAATTTAATCGGTCGCGGTCGTATCGCTTTAGAGCAATCTCTTCCAGTCAACCACTGTGAGAGAAAAAAAATTTAGATAGTGAGCGCAAGAAGTGCAAAACTAAATAAGACATAAAATTACTAAGACCAAACTAATGGAACGAAGCAATTAAAACATATGTAAACATAAAATGTATGTAGTTCAAAAGGGGCAATAATAAAAAAGCGACACCAGATTAAGAAAATGGCACATAAATCACGAAAATTACAGATCAGTAAGTTCGTAAGTTATAATTTAAGGGATACGATGTGGACAGGTAATGCTTGTACAGTAAAGATTTAAAGGAAGTTACATACTACA
Source organism: Pieris melete (assembly GCA_963693345.1). NCBI lineage: Eukaryota > Metazoa > Arthropoda > Insecta > Lepidoptera > Pieridae > Pieris > Pieris melete. The sequence continues at coordinate 1,950,957 of CAVNZK010000056.1, forward strand.
GACACTTCAAAAGCTCCTAATTAATAGTATTTTAACAAACGTTTAAGTAACGGCTCGTTATATCCGGCTAAGCGGGTGTTCGATAAAATTAGTCGCATGAGTGACTGGCCATCACGGTCAACTGAGCCCCAGTGCACTAAATGATTATCAAATCTGAGCTTAATCACCTTTTCATTGAATTTCAATCAAGTCATTTTGAATATAAAATAACTGAACAATCAAATTCTTTTTAGCTTAAAAAAGATTTGGAATATTTATAGAATAATTACTGGAATAAAGTATTTATGTTCAAATTGATAAAATACAAAAGGTGTAGTAGAAATATGTTTTTGTATTCTAGATTTTTGCTATCAATACATTATTTTCGTATTGTATGACGGACAGAATAATCACTACAACGCTGTATGCGTTGCGGTACGACCAATATTTAAGCCACGACTTGCTTAAGCTATCGCGGAATAAACTTAAAAGGAGTATTAAGGATATCCATATCGCTAAATCACCTGCATCATGAGCACATCCCACATACACAATTACACACGTACGAGGCTATGTCGCCAAATTAGGTATTACTTTGTTAAATGTATTAAATTTTTTGTTATTGATTTTTTCCGTCCTCGTTTGAACCTTTAGTATAATTGTTATTTTTTAATTTACGTTAGCTGTAGTATATCGAAAAAAAAATATATCTATGCGCAAAAAGTAAAAGTATTTTAGAAATATTTGGAGGAAAACGTTACTAAGCGCTACAACCATCATGCTACTAAATCGTTTGGTTGGCACAGCTGTCTTTGATTGCTAACCATCAAGGTATTTCCGGATAGGATGGATATACTAAACTATTACGATTTTAGATGGGAATTACTTGCTAAATAGGAACGTTTATTCGTTTATTTTCTGTCCTTATATTAACACTTTCTTAGAACGCGCTATCGGAAACTACTGGTTTGAATTTAAACCTCTTTGAGTTAAATTATTGATCAAGAAGTTTAAAGGATACTTGTGTAGGAAAAGTAAAACATATCATTAATTGGCGCGGGTAATATGGCATACACATCAGCATACTCGTTCTAAGCTAAATGCTAATGAGTAACTATTATATATATTTTTGTGAAAAAACGGAAATATCAGTCTGGGCCACAGATTGCAATTTATGTTTCATTATTTCTTTTATAACATACAGTGGACGATTGACCGAATGTTGTACTGGTAATCACTAAGGGATATCCCCAGACATTATATAACTGATCAATGGTCTTATTAGTTATATAAAACATTCGTTCATGTAACGACTGTTAAGATTTTGAAACATTAATGTTCAAAAGCTTTGTTGCGAGCATTTCGTAGTATTAAAAGCAACTCCGAAACGGATTCTATAACCGTAATAGGCTTACGAACCGACTTTTCCACTTCACTCGCGATTCTATTAGTTGGATATCGTGGAAATGAACTAAACAATATGAAATTGAGATAGTTATCGAAGATGTTTGTATTTTGATATATATTTCATAATCAATACTATGTAAAATTCTTGTTGTATTTTGTTTACACAGACAAAGCTGTTAATTTAATTACACTTTTCCCTGACAGTGTCAACATCGCCCGAAGATATAAAAATCAATAAGGACATTCCATTTGCCTAATTAACTGTTACGGTGAAGATTAATTTTATAAAATAGCAATGATTCTTGTCTGTTTTTTACTATGTTACAATTAATGTGTAAAACCCATACTCTTAGTAAAACATTATTATTTAATGGTAGATTAATAATAAATAAAATTAATTAGTGAAATGGCATTGTAACCGAAGTACTAAGCTGTCTCTTTTCATCACAGCGTAAACACAGTGTACTTAAGTTAAGAAATTGCTATTGGATTTTATTAATAAAAATAAAATCAGTGGCGTTACAACCTCTGTAACGTAGGTCTGGGCCTCAGATTTCTGAATCTGTTCGTATAGGCAAGTAGGTGACGTAGGTGATCAGCCTCATGTGCCTGACACACGCCGTCACCTTTTTTGGGTCTTACTACCACTACCAACTGGCAAGCCGGCTTCTTAACGATATTTTCCTTCACCGTTCGAACGAATGTTAAATGTGCACATAGAAAGAAGGTCCATTGGTGCACAGCCGAGGATTGAACCTGAGACCTCAGGATGAGAGTCGCACGCTGAAGCCACTAGGACAACACTGTTCAATATTTTACACGGATTTTATTAATTCATTTTATAATACATAAGCATCAACACGCGAAGGAGTATCATATGTGTTCTTCACGCGCAGATGTTATTGTATTAAAAAATATTATAGAATTTTAAACTACAATAACTAATATCCAACTCTGGTCTAGAGTCTTCTCGTTCTTTTGTTTTTGAATAATTGACAAACGACCATTAAATGAATTTATGACTTACCCTGAGTTTTGCAACCTAACATTAATTAAATTACATACATATATATATATATTTTTAGTTAATAATTAGAAGCGTAAACAAAATGTAAACAATCATCGCACATTTTTTTGTACGTTACTGGAGGCAAACATGCAGGACACCTGATGTTAAGAGATAAGCGGCGCTTATGAACTCTCGCACTGCAAGAAGTGCGCTGCCGGCCTTTTAAAAATTGGTACCAGTTTCTTGACGGACCCTAAGTCGAATTGGTTCGAAAATACTTTAGTGGGCAGCTGCTCCTCATAGTGGTGGTGCGCGGCTTAAATTGCCTTAAGAAACGCTCAGTTGTGGAACGACGGATGACCAGGTGACACCTTGAGGCCAATATAAGCCTTTTTTGTTTTACCACACTTATAAATTGTATTTTAATATTCTCGTTTCCGATAATGTCCAATAACATAAGTGTCATTTAGATTTATGAACCCTTAGATAAGCCAAGGTAGTTTTGGTTAGCGTCACGACCCTACTACCCCTAATTTAATGTTAGTTATAAGCTCATATTTTAAACCATTAAAGTCAGTTGTTACCCAGCATCAAACAAAGTGTTTTATTTGAACATATACAACAACCGCCACAGAACTTAATTCCTATAATGAGGATTTTTTTTAATTTAAAATATATTTAGTATTTTATAAGGCACCTTAAACCTTGGGTTGAGTTCGCTAAAAACTGATAAAGTTAATAGATTGTAAGCAAAAACACGTAATCTCGGACTACAAAGAGTCATTGAACAGCAATTACCTTAGAGGCCTTCAAAAGGTCTTTAATTAAATCCTTCTCCGATGACATCATAATTATAGCGTAAATTGGATTGAGACATCCCCTGTTTTGTTAATTGTAAGTAGAAAATACTCTTTAATTAATAAGCTTTTGGTATCAGTATTTTTTGTTAATTTCTGCGTTTCAAGTATTATTTTAAGATTCGAACAGTTAGAGCGTTGCTGTCTTTTCCAATAGTAATACTCAACAACTACTGAATACGTATATTATATTTATCAATATTGGTTTAGCGGTTTATATTTATAATATATCACACAATTTCCATAAAACCGTATAATTATACACGTAAACCTCAGGAACATATTTATTTCTCAAACCGTATTTTTCATTGTTTTTATATTATACCTGGTGAACTTCGTATAATCTACAAATATACGAAGTATATATATCTAATTGTAATAATTTAAAAAAATTATATTAATTCTAAAAATAAATATCATTTTTTTAAACGGCCCTTACACTACGCTAGCACAAATTTCATATATATATATATAATATATGACTAATGACCAAATAATAAATATATGACAACCAAGCGCCAGTTTTTACTTCTAAAAAGACAAAAGCCTTCAAATATTTCCATGGTAGGAAAAGTTTTTATTGGAAAACTCAATTGTCGTTTTTGTGTATTTTTCTTAACTTATTATTTTTTATTTTTCACGTCTTCTTTGAACTTCCACAAATATTTCAAGATCATAATAAGCCAAATCAGTCTAGCCATTCTCGATTTAAAGCAAGACAAACGAAATGCAACTAAATATTATATTTGTATATAATATATATATATATATATATATATATATATATATATATATAGTAGTTTATCAATCCGTCAATTGTTGATCATGCGTGCTATATCGCGAGCACTTTGTTGATCCGAAAACCTATGTTGATCCGGGTGGTTTTTGTTGATCCAATATAATATTTTTCATACAAATGTGGTTCCGACCGGATCAACGATTTACTCCGTTGAAGTTTAGGAAACGCAACCGAAATGTTGATCCAATATACAAATCCACTCCGATAGTTGTTGATCCGATTCAAATGGGCCAATCAGAAGTCAGCAAGTCCTCCTACTGGACTTACCTAAGGTATTTGGATGGTTAAATTATTATTGCAAGACCACCTAATCAGTAACTTTTCTTTATTTATTCAGTTTTTATGTTTATAGGTATGATATATATTTATGGTAAGGAAATTTATGACGACACGCGCTTGTCGCTTACCCGATGTTAAGCTTCGTGGCCAGCTGCATGCATGCCCGCAGCTACATGTCATACAGAGTATGTGATAGTGTATTGCACTCAGTAACCCTGAGATATAAGATCTAGAGTCTCGAAGCCCTGTTATTACTCCGCAAATAATGCCCTTCATCCCGGGACACCGTAGCGTTGTTTAGCTACCGCTTGGCCGTTGATTAACTGACAAAGGTCTGGCCTTTCCTCAGACTGGCCTTCGCAACAGTCCTACCAATACTCGATATAGTCTTATATAAGTACAATTTCTAATTGTTATTATAATGTTTAAGTGGCATGGTTACATATATTAATTAAAGTGATAATTTAGAAAAGCAAAAAATGATCTTATCGCATCATATCAAAGTTGAGTTTGGATGACATTTAGAAAAAAACATTTGTTATCAATCATATTTTTTTTATTATATAACATCTTTAATACGTTAGACATTACTAACATTTACAAAATAATTTTGAAAATAAAACAACATAAGTAACATTTCGTTTATAGGTACTTAATCGACAATTCTAACATTTATAACAAACATTATAATTAGCCAGATAATAAGAAAAAATATGTTCTCAATATTTTTATGAATAATATAACTTAAAAAACATCTTCAAAATATTTATAATCAGTCAGTCAAAGATTATAATTATTAACAGGTAGAAAAAAAATCACATACCAAATATTCTTACTACCCATTCAATAGTATATAGTCAGGTACTATCACTAAACCACTAACATTAAGGAGACATTACATGTGCCCTTGTTATGAGATCTATTATTATACATAATATATTAATTATATATTATAATAATTACTATTAATATTATGAGGAACTTGTCGTATCACACAGAATCTTCATTAAAATATATTTACTTTTTTTATAAATATTGTTAACATACGTGTTAAGTTGCATCCAAGTCTTATTTTGAAGAATAGGTTCTTTATTTAAAACTTCCATACATTTGTTTTTGCCTGGATTTATCTTTTTATTTATGTATGATTGGAAATATTTTTTGACTAATTGTATCTCTTCATCCGACCACTTTCTATGACTGTTTTATTTTCGTTTCTGAATTGGATTATCACTATCACTATCGCTTAAACTTGGGCATTTTATTTTTGTCTTTCTGTTATTTGGTTTAATATTGATATTTTTATTTTTAGAATCTTTATGATATATATTATTTTCTTTGGCTCGTCTAGTTTTACTTCGTTTCTGAATCTGTTTATCATCATCAACATCGCTTTCACTTGTACTACTTGACCATTTTCTTTTCGAGTTGCTTCTGTTTGGCTTAATTTTGGGGTCTTTATTTTTAGGATCTTGGTTGTAATGATTGTCTTGTTTTTTATCGTTTACTTCATTATAGTCTCCAATTTCTATATCGTCCATGTTCTTATTGACTGTAGTTTCTGGTGTTTCGATAGATATTTTGGGGTTTGTAAGTAAGATGTTAGATTGGCCGCTTTCTATTGCCGAATTTTTTGAAGATGGCGTCTCTTCCTCAAAGTTTTTAGTTTCTTGGTATGATTGAGACCTAATCGTTTCTATTATGTTACTCTTCTTCTCCATTAATGTATTTTCATATTCTAAGAGTTGAGATCCTACAACAGCTTTTTGGAGTACCTGCATAGGCAATCTATAATTTTGTGCATGAACTGATATATTATGCCCTAGAAATCCTGCCAATTGCTCAGTATAATGATCATTTTGTTTAGAATGAATTTGGGACATTGTAGCAATATGATGTCTCATTCCGGTTGATGTAATCATCTCGGGGCGTTGCAAATTACACTGTTTTTTAAACATATCTAAACACTTACCGCCCTCAAAAGGTTCTTGTGTACCAGGTCTTGGAAATAAATATTGGTTGGAGCTTGGCATTTTTAAATCTTCACGGCAAGCTATTTTTAAATCTATGTTTTCTCGCATTATTTTTGTTAGTTTAGTTAGTTTGACCGTGCCTGTTTGTTCATTAAAGCCACACATTTCTTTTATGGCACTTACAAATGTTTCATATTTTTCAGGATCAATTGCGTCAGTGAGATTTTCAATAGTTGTGTCTTTTATCCGCAATAAAATTAAAAGAGTAGCTAAATCTCTCATTTTGGAGCAAATAGCTTTACGACTTCGTCGTTCTTTTTTCTTCTTCAAGAGACGAGCACCGTATGCTTTGATTAATGGATAATTTTTAACTACTAATGAAATTTCATCAGAACGAAGATGCGACAGTATTTTTTCTTTTAGCTCAATCGAAGCGTTCGCCGTATTGAGAACGATTGTTAAGCTGTGATTAAACAATGCTTTTCTTTTAAGTGACGGAAGAACATGTTCAGAAGCTTTACAATTTCTTAAATGTCTGAAAAATGAAGATCTTTTAAATGTACCCAAGCATGTTTTACAAGTAGCGTAAGTTGACGGACTAGAGGTACCCTGGTTGCTTCGTTTTGATGGTAATAAGGTTAAATTAGCGTCCCGATCAAAGCTATTAGAATTGCGTAAAAAAATTCCCTTGTTTCTCAATTTATCTGTATTTTTTGTAGTTTTAGCTTTCGTATTTTAGGGTTTGTATCATTAATAGCTTTATACTGAAGAACTTCGATTTCATCTGCGTGGTTACGTAAAAGATGTCTAGAATAATTACGTATAGTTAATTCAAGCGATCATCGTATACATTTATGCCAAAAATTATTAAATATGCAGCCTATCGCACGAAGAAATGCTATTGCAAAATTGAACCTTTGTATCAACTGTTTACATTATCATGAAGGTAAAAAATGCCTTTCGCAATTAATGTGCAAGGAATGTAATAAAAATCATAATACAATTTTACATGAATGTTTTACAAAAGATAATATGACACCGGACGTTTCACGATCTAGGTTACACGTGCCCCGGGTTGTGAAACATTTACCTCAACAACAAGAAATTAACACATTAGTATCTTTTCCAAGTGACCCTGCCGAAATATTACTTGCCACTGTAATTATTAAGATACAGGCAGCGGATGGATCTTATAAAAATATGAGAGCTCTTTTAGATCAGGGCTCACAAATCTCAATTATCAGTGAAAATGCTGCTCAATTATTAAAAATACCTCGACAGAAATGTAACGGTTATATTTCTGGGATAGGAAATACAGAAAACAATTGCAAGGGCAAAATCTCTATCAAGTGTTTATCGATAGTCAATGATTATACCTTTAACACGGATGTATTTATTATGAAAAAACTTGTAAGGAACTTACCGAGCTATACCCTGCCAAAACCAAATTGGCCTGAGCTTAATCATATAAAATTAGCTGATTCAGAATTTTATAAAAGTAGCCCTATTGATATATTATTCGGCGCTGATGTTTATTCTGATATTATCTTGGACGGTATTTGTAGGTTTCAAGAAAGGTTTCCGATTGCGCAACAAACGCAGTTGGGATGGATAATAACCGGTAATTATAAAACCTATCAGTGTAATATAATCCTTAATAACGATATCCAAAGGTTTTGGGAAGTGGAAGATATTCATGAACCCTTAAATATGTCACAGGAAGATCAAAATTGTATAGAGTTTTTTCAGAATACAACCTCAAGACGTGACGACGGCAGTTACGTTGTGAAAATACCTTTTAAAGAAAATCTCGAGGAAAAATTGGGTGAATCGAAGTCAAAGTCTATCGCTCAATTTATTCAATTGGAAAATAAACTAATTAAAAAACCTTATTTAGCTCGTGATTATAAATTATTTATATCGGAGTATAGAGAGCTCGGACACATGATACCCGTTGTGTCACGCGCCGCCGTAGAGTCGAGTTGCTACTTATCGCACCATTGTGTACAACGAGCGGAATCATCAACTACGAAATTGCGAGTTGTTTTTAATGCTTCTTCGAAAACTTCGAGTGGATTTAGCCTCAATGATCTTATGTGTAGGGGGCCAAATCTACAACAAGATCTTCAAACACTAATCTTAAAATGGCGACAATTTAAATATGGTTTTACAGCCGACATAGAGAAAATGTTTCGCAATATTTGGCTTCATTCAGAACATCAAAAATTCCAGAAGATTATTTGGAGAGATGATCAATCCCAACCCTTAGGTGAATTTCAGCTAGCCACTGTAACTTATGGAACTAAGGCCGCACCTTTCTTGGCCATGATGATCCTGAAAAGACTTGCAATCGACGAACGATCAAATTATCCTTACAGTATGGCACCTGCTGTGTTAGAAAGCTCATTTTACATGGACGATCTGTTGCATGGTACTCACTCTGTACAAACAGCAATAGAGCTGAAGAACGATTTAATTAAACTCCTCAAATCTGGAGGTTTCAATCTTAGAAAATGGCGTTCAAACTTACCTCTCCTTTTGGAAGACATGAACGATTCCGAGAAAGAATTCGACTTTAAGCACCAGGAGTCAACTAAAACTTTAGGCCTTCGTTGGAATCCCAATGCCGACGAATTTATCTTTTATCCTATTAATTATATCCCAAATATTACCCCTACTAAGCGACAATTATTGTCCGAAATCTCAAAACTTTATGACCCTTTGGGCTGGCTAGCACCAGTCACTACAAAACTTAAAATTTTATTTCAAGAAACTTGGAAGTCTGATCTAGGATGGGATCAGCCGATACCTCATAAATTAGTCTTAGAATGGACTAAAATAAAATTCGACATATCCTATATATCGCAATTTAAAATACCTCGATGGTTACAAACACAGGAAAATGACATAGTGGAGCTCCATGGTTTTTGCGATGCTAGTACAAAAGCTTACGCATGTGTTGTTTATTGTAGAATACGAAGAAAAGATACAACACATGTCACCATTGTAGCGGCAAAATCCAAAGTAGTTCCTATAAAAAAGACCTTATCCATACCCCGTTTGGAACTTTGCGGAGCTTTGTTGTTAGCTAAATTAATGAAAAATATTGTCGAATCACTATCTAATTTCAGAGTGCACGTTTACGGTTGGGTCGATTCTATGGCAGTCCTAGGATGGATAAATGGCGAACCCGAAAAATGGAAACCCTTTGTTGCAAACCGTGTCAGAATGATTTGTGAAATAATCCCAAAAAATATGTGGAGATATATTAATTCCTCGGAAAACCCGGCTGATTGTGCTAGTCGTGGATCGACAGCTCTTCACTTGACAAGTCTTTCGCTTTGGTGGCACGGGCCTGAATGGTTATCTCAATGTAATCTAAAAGAGCATTCTGAAAAACCTACATATACTACAGATATAGATCTGAAAAAGAAAAACCTGGTTAATACAATTACCACCAATCCCAATTATATAATACAACAATTATTGGATAAATATAGCTCTTTTAGAAAACTTATAAGAATTTTAGCCTATATTATAAAATTTATCGACAAGATTATTTATAAAAAAACGTTTGAAAATAATTATCTTAGTTTTAAAGATTTGAGTAATGCGAGAGAAATGATAATTAGACATGTTCAGAAAGAATATTTTTTTCAGGAAATATCTGAACTTTCTGTCGCTAAGGTTTTAAATAAAAAGAGTCAAATACTAAATCTTAACCCCGTTTTAGACTCAACTGGATTGCTCCGAGTCGGTGGACGGCTAAAAAACTCAAACATCGATCCTGAAATGAAATATCCTATAATTATTCCATCACAATCGAAGTTAGCTGAGCTTATTATAGACGAAGCCCACGAACTTGTTTTTCATGGTGGGGCAAAACTAACCGCAGGTTTTATACGACAAAAATACTGGATCCTTAGAGGAAATAGTGCTGTCAAAAAGAGATTGCGATCATGTGTAAAATGTAAAAAAGTTGATCCTACATTACAACATCAACTTATGGGCGATTTACCCCCTTCTCGAGTTATACCTAGCCGACCTTTTCATAGTACGGGGATTGATTTTACGGGACATGTTTTAGTCAAGGCAAACAAAGGCCGTGGAATCAAAACAACAAAAGGATACGTAGCAGTCTTTATATGTATGGTCACAAAAGCTGTGCATTTAGAATTAGTATCAGATCTTACCGCGTCAGCTTTTATCTCTGCGTTGCGGCGAATGTCAGCTAGAAGAGGGGTTCCGCGACATATTTTTAGCGATCAAGGAACAAACTTCATAGGTGCCAACAATATACTACGACAAGAGTATACACAGATCTCAGAAATCCTATCAAGTCCTGAGTGTTCCTCAGTTATATCAGAAATGAATATAGATTGGCATTTCAACGCCCCATCGTGGCCTTCAGCGGGTGGACTTTGGGAGGCTGCTGTAAAAAGCCTTAAACATCATCTTAAACGAGTGGTTGGCGAACAAAAACTCACCTTTGAAGAATATTCAACTCTTTTATCTCAGCTCGAGGCTTGTTTGAACTCTCGACCTCTTTGTCCGTTGACAGAAGACCCCGAGAACCTAGACGTTTTAACACCGGCCCATTTCCTAGCAAGCGGTCCTAACTTGACCATTTTTGAGACAGAAAATGATCTTAGAACTCGATGGCACTTAACTCAGAAAATCTATCATGATATTTGGGTCAAATGGAAGAATGAATATCTCTCACAATTATCTATTAGATCCAAGTGGAAACGACCTCAAAAAGATCTCAACTTAAACGATATAGTCATCATAAAAGATGAAAATCTTCCGCCCGGTAAATGGGCTTTAGGGCGTGTTGTAGAGCTACATCCCGGAAGTGACGGGCTGGTGAGAGTCGTCACTCTTAAAACCAAGAACGGTTTTATTAAACGCCCAGTCGTTAAGTTATCTCTTCTACCTACAAATAATAATAATCAATCTTTAAACCATGACAAGGTCGATGAAAAGAAGCCTAAAGCGAAGTATTTCAACGGCATCCCTTTCTCTGCTATGGTTTTATCCCTAACATTATTTTTCCTCTCAATACTGAGTTCGTGTCAAGCTCAGTTTAGTTATACACCATTGAATAACAACAGTATTTATTTTGATAAAATAACTAACATGCGTATAGTTAGAGACGATTGGCGTTTAATTGTTTATTATGATACATATCCCTATCAAGAAGGTACGGCCGCACTCATGAAAGACATTCAGTATCTCAAAACAATATGCTCTATGATAAAGGAACAACTGACACATTGCGACGGTATCACGTTACAGCTCGAGCACGAGTTCGATGAAATGAAACATTATAATGATATTGTAATTATGAGTAACTCGTTTGATACGGGAGCTAAGCGCCAACGTCGTGGTTTGATAGACGGAGTAGGTTATGTTGCTAATAGTTTATTTGGATTATTAGATCATAGGTTTGCAGAAAAATATGAAAAAGATATCGATCTTTTAAGAGAGAATGAAAATCATTTATTTAACTTGTGGAAAAATCAAACTTCAGTCGTGGAAGCTGAATTAAATCTTATGAAAAGAATGGAAAGTACAATGACTAAACAACATAAAATAGTCAATCAAAAACTTAATAACCTTGAGAACTCAAACCTTATTCTTAAACAAAAAATACAAAACGCATCTTTTATCTCGGATTTTATAACCTCGGCATTTATAACTAACAACTTATTATATAATCTCAGAAGAATACAAGACTTTATATTAGATACAGTAACGAATATTTACAGTGGTAAATTAGATTTCCATTTGATATCTCCAAAACAGCTGAGGTCAGAATTAAATTTGATATCTGCACAACTACCCAGTGATTTGGCGTTGCCGGTTGACAATTTCCACTTTCAAGATATTTATAGTTTATTAAAAGTTAAAACAAAGAACACTAAAAAATATTTAATAATAGAAATAAGAATACCCTTGGTGGAAAGAAATATTTATGAAATCTTTAATCTCATTTCAATCCCACGTATCTCAAACGGCAGTATGGAGACAGTGATTCCAACCTCTAATTTAGTGGGTATCAATATACAAAAGGACTCGTACATAACAATCTCGGAAAGCGATTTTCAATCATGTCTAAATCAGAACCCTACAACTATGTTTTGTCATATTAGAAATCCTATTCGGAACTTAAAAGATGACCATGATTTATGTAAGACGATTCCTAATACAAGAATTTGTCAAACAACTTTTTCACCATGTAGGAATCATTGGCGGGAATTATCATCCCCGAATAAATATTATTCTTTTTGTTGTAAAGAATGCAACATAAAATTACTCTGCGAACGTCAAATTAAATCAACAAAGGTATCGAATGCGGGTTTGTTGAGCGTTATGGAGGGTTGTATAATAAAAACCAAAGATTTTCAGGTCTATTCTCATAAAAGGTTGTCCAGTAACATAAGTATTAGTTCAGAATTTGAGGCATTAGAAATGTCGCCAATAAATAACATTATTAATATATCCATCTCAAAATTGCAAACTCATGATCTTGATTCGAATAGCTCAGAAGACATTCGACAATTTGAAGAAATAAAAAGAAACATTGAAATCTTGAAACAGAGCGAAACATTAAGCACCAAGATATCCTACCATGATGTTCACCATTATTTTATTATATATGTTTTAATCGCGATCCTGGTTGTTCTGGCAATAATTGCCTATTGGAGACGGTTGCGTCGACGAGCTTCTGCAGAGCCGGCGGTGGAGGCTGTGACCAGGAGTATAGAAGCCACATCTCTGCCATCTCCACAACCCGTGAAAAGTGATAGTGTTGTGAGTGAGTGTGAAATTAGGGAAAAAAGGCATTCTTATCGCAATAATAAAAGTGTTTTCAAGAGTAATTTAAATTCAAAAAGTCAATCAAGTGAAAGTGTAAATAAACAAGATCGAGCTTCCTCGCCGATCTTTCGTGTGTTTTCCCTTCCGGAGTTAAATATAAGTGAATCTTTGTAGCTAATATGATAAATGTAATTCGTTTTCTCACCCACAACTAATCATAACATATAGTAAACACTATATAAACATTTAATATTAAAATTTGTGTATCACCTTGTTAGTCTTAAGTTCATCCTCCATTTTACTAACCCTCATCTTTTCCTCCCCCGGGAACATGTACGATTTACAACCGTACAGGTATTGCAAAATGATTTGCTTGTGTGTTCAATTCCATTATATCTTATTATTTCACTTAAGTTAGTCGGCATTCAGACCTCGTACCGGGCGCGACTCTTAATCTCATCTCACCCCACTAGTTTAGTCCATTGCACATTAAATAAATAATTATCCCATTAAATATCTTGATAATTTATCCCAACCCCGAACAGTTACAATTGCTTGACAGTAGAAACATGCATTTCTTCGGTCCCGCTTACGTTTTCTCGCCGTATTATTAACGCTTTTTTCAACTTTACCTCCTCCAAAATCCGGAATTCCTTCTATGAGTACACTTACGCCCTCATTAGTCGATAAGTTCTGGCTACTTTCCCCACTATTGACTTGTGTGTTTTACTTTTCTATTGCAATTTTTTTTCAACTGAACGACTGGGTCGTCATTATATTCATCGTTAAAAGACTAAAAGGTCAAGGTCAAAAGCCCTCGGATCAACGTTAGTTAGTAAGATTTCGCATATGAAACGGATGCACATTTGACTCGTCGGTATAATATTTGCGACCGTTACGGATCTACAAAAACATTATGTTAATGAATTTTTTGATGGCAAGTATGTTGCAAAGCGACCGATGCAGATCCCCAAACAAGCCTTCCATTTCTAATTCGGATCAAAGTATATCAGTTATATTTGTAAAGAGCCAATTATACACTGCAAGAAGGTGGATCAACATTTCTTTTAATATCTTACTAGATCAACGTTTACATAGAACGGATATATATATATATATATATATATATATATATATTTATTATAGATTAAGAAAACATACCTGCTTGAAACAAGTTGTAATCATTTAAGACACGTTTATCGCATACACCATAATTTTAGAAAATTATCATAATAAATTTATAAGTATATTTTGAGAGTATTAATTTAATTCAGCCAATATAGCCTTTCCCAATAGTTACATAATGCCGAAGCTTATTTAATAAGAATTGGGTTTCTATATAAATTTACATTTCCTTTTAATCTTTCAACTTTCGGCATTAGCCCTTTGATCTATTTTAATTTATTTACTTTGACGTTATTAGATATAATTTATAAATACGTCTTTAATGATACAAATGTTGGTATAATATTAACTGATAGTCCAGTTCCCAAAGGGGCAAGGAGCAGGCCAATTTTCGTCTCAAAGTTTTACCTTTTTTTCTTCACTAAATCACGAATTTGGTTAATAATATACTGTTGTATTTCTTCTTACTTGCTGTATATCAATACGTTAAGTTTTACGGGGCACAATTATCTCGTTTATCGCATTGTACGAGTGATTATTATTTAATAAATATCATACCAAAAGTTTATCCAATAACAAACAATCTATTATAGTTTATAATTGCGTTTGGTTCACGCGATCAAAAAAAACATTTTATCGAACCATTTCAGTTGTAAAACCATCATTTCAATAGACTCTTGTCGTAAAATCGGATAGTTATGTCTAAATGTGTAATATGGTAAATGATGTGGTATTCGAATAAAAAAACAGTGTTGGCCTAGTGGCTTCAGCGAGCGACTCTCATCCCTGAGATCGTAGGTTCACCAATGGACTTTCTTTTCATGTGCGCATTTAACATTCGCTCGAACAGTGAAGGAAAACTGGATGGAGGAAACCGGCTTGCCCTGGACCCAAAAAGTCGACGGCGTGTATCACAGCACAGGAGGCCGATCACCTACTTTCCTTTTAGATTGACAAATTATCATGAAACAAATACAGAAATCGTGAGGCTCAACCCTAAATAGGTGGTAGCGCCACTGATTTATTTATTTATTCGAAAACTTCGTAAACAGTTGACTGGGTAAATATTCCTATTGAAAAATAAAAACGTAAGCTTATTTAAGTGCACCTACTTTGTTTTCTTGTAACAAAGAGTTGGTTGTATCAAAGCGAAATTCAATTCCAAACATTCTCTCTACCGACGCTCGCGTTACTCACTTGGGTGTACAATACAAAAGTCCACTCTGACTATTCTATCATCGCACATTTAATATTCATTTATAGTTTTTGCTCTGAGCTTTGGGGATTTGGTTTTTCAGGAATAAATATTATATAATATGCTGCCAATCTACACTCATATAATATTTCAGTAACTTCTTTAGCGGATATAAATTAATAAGAATTTTTTTTTGTTATTTCATAAAATCATATAGCTTAGATCATTAATAATTAAATTATTTTTAAGATAAATTAAATACAAACACTAATCATATTTAATATTATTTGGGTCTATGTAGATATGCGTGCGTAGACGATATGCCAAAAAATAACTCTAACAAACCGTTTAGTTTTAAGATCAAAATTGTCAAAACTTTAAAAGCTTCAAAAATATTTAAATATGATATAAATATACGTTGTAAGTATCGTTATATTTGGAAGCTTCACGGCTATAAATTGCAAAACAATTTGCTAGTCAAATTAGTTTTCTAAAAAGCCGATTAAGCGGAAACTAAAATCAGTCAATTATTTATCGAATAGTGCGGAATAAACAGAATAGAATAATAATGTTTAATGTGCATGAGATAATAATTCCTATTGAAACTGCTCAATATGAGGTCAGTTCGGCTCGGATGTAAATGAATATTGTTATAGTATTAAGTAATTGTTTTGTGCTGAATGCTGATGCAAATATATGCCTTTTACTAATGGAAAACGCGTTTAATTTTGTAATTTGATGAACAAGCTGGATTTAACTTACGTAGCCATCACTTGAAAATTACCTGTAACAAAATCAGAATGTGTTAAACAGACATGTACATATACGTATATCCGACGGACATATTTATTTGTCTTTAACAGAAATCACATGAGAAATGGGTTTAGTTTTTTCCTTTTTGTGTTTGGGCCAACTCAGGTACAAATATTAGTATTCCATATAATGTAAGTATTTTTAGTCAAATTATAATTAAAAGCCTTCAACCCACGTCATTTTGTACTTAGCATATCCATAGCCATCTTTAACAAAAGATTTTCCAAAACATAGATACAAAATTTATGATATAGATATTGGTAAAAATAGTTAATATATTTATAAATTATCACTTTAAACGTCTCGAACATTCCGCTTGTAAACATCATATAAATTTGGTTAGGAAAATGATTCCAGAAACGTATCCTTTGCCACCATATTACACAAAGCTGCCACGAATTGGACACAAAGGCAAAGCTATCTTGATTAAATACAGTTTTGTTGAAGACACCTCTAAGAGACCTTTCAGACAAGCAATCAGATCACCGCTCAGTTGCATCCGTTCATGATAACCCCAGCTTTGTCTCAAGTAACTAATCAAAGGTTGATATGATCACCGAAACCTCCGCAAAATGGGGGTTTTACGATGTCGCTGGCAGTGGCTGAATTTATGCATATTGAATTGCGTCTAGAAAGTATTTATGGGCACTAAAACAAGAATAATGCTATCGTAGATAAGATATTAAATAACTATTAATTAATAAATTGTATTTTATGTATTTGTATACATGTTATCACTAAAGGCAAGTTGATATTAGGTATCGGGTGTATGTAATAATTTATATCTCTTTAATTAAGAAGAATTCACAATTATTACATACTTTTAAGTCGAAAGTTTGAACATAATTTTTTTTTGGAATAATTTAATTACAAAGGAATCCTATTTCATACTTTTCAAGCTAAACCTCCTTATTAATTCAAATTTTAGATTTCAATAAACAATGGTCTGTAAATTCTCATTATAACAACAAGGCATAAGGGAACTAATTTCTCAGTAACAATGGCCAGTATCTTTGACAGCTTAACGTACAAATATTTGGACAATCGTCTCACTACGCCACCCATTGTCTAGGTCAAACTAATTTTGGAATCCTCAGAAGCCGTAATTCAATTTTACACCAAGATCATCAATTTTAATTAATTCCTCAAACGTCTTGATTAAACTTGTTTATTGGTGAAGTTGGACTGTTAAAGTCCCACATAGTTATGTTATAGGAATTTTACTGTGCCGTTCGGTTTACCTCATTGGTTTATGGAACGTTTGGTTGATAAGAAGGTATCGGCTTCATTTTCCCTATAAAATCCCACTGTCATTTTTCTACAGTATCTTCGGAGTTTGAAAAGTAAAGGTTTTTTTTCCTACAATAAAGTTCACAAGAAAGAGTGCAACTTTATATGAATTAGAACCAAGCCTATACAATAATTATGGCTAATAAGTAATATTATGTTATGCTTAAACTAAGGTAATGTTCATTAACAGTCTTAGTTAATGTTTTGACACGCTCGCTCGTGTATCCTAGATACCGCACTTCCACTTTAATCACTACACTAGGATTATTAACTCAAAAGGTTTAGGTCTCTAATTCCTGATGTGTGTTTGAAGATTGATTGCCTCAGCATTTATATGGCTATGTAGCCTGTTTGAGTAAGCTAAAGAAAACGGTTTCGCGGTATTTAGGACTGTAACCACGTTAAGATCCTTGTGGATACTTGCACTTTTAATGTACCATGGTGCATTGACAATGTCCCGACGAACCTTAAGAAAGTAAAGGTAAAAATGTTTTTTCTATATGCATCGCAGAAATACATCTTAAATTCTTGATTAGGGGAGGTTTACGTGACTACCAAAATAAAACATAGTTTCCTAAAATGTTTTCAATATTTTAAAGACCGCAAATCTCAGAGCACAAAAGATCATAATCTCCTTCTAAGAAATCATTAAATTACAAGGTGGGCCGCGTTCCGCTCTGACGCCGGTTCCACGGCGCCCATACATCACTTAGTCAGCCGAGACCGCGCATGCGTGCTTACTTGAAAACTTCGCGTCAGGGGAGCGACTAGCTCCAAACAAATCGACCGATAATTTTGGAACATAGTGTATAATATAGTGAAAATCTTCTTCCTCGAAGAGAGGCTATATTACAATGTATGACAGCAAAAGCTTCGGAATGAATACCGAAGGAACATACTCCTTAATATTTTATATATATAGTTCTAGTATTAAGCTTGAGTGCGCCTGCTACAGGAAATAGAACGGTCAGGTTTACGGTTAGAAGTTAAACTCCTTTTAATAAAGTGGAAAAGGTATTGTAATAAATAAAAGATACTTCACTAATAAAATTTTACACAACAGTAAAATATTATATTATAATCTTATTGCAGGAAATAATTATTTAAACGCTGATCAAATGTGTGCCTGTAGTTGTACCCAACCACCATAAATAAAATACAATTAAAAAAATATCATTAATACATATCATATATATATATCTTTACTCTAAATGCATGTGTTAACGATAAATTGCTAGTCATTAAAACCTGTTGATCATTTAAATTCAAAGGCTTTGATCAGGAAGAGTGCGCCAATGTTAACGAAATTGAAAAATTTGCATGTTTAAGCGGAACTTAATTTTCTTGTGTTCATATGGGTTTATGGCTTTCCTTTGGTTCTCAATAGATTTATGCATAGAATATATATGACGTGTAACAATCATTATTCAAATTAGTTTGGTCAGAGTACTTTACTAAACGGTACTTTCAAAAAAGTATGTTTTGTATGAAAAATACATTTTTATATGAATTAGAGCCGAAAACGTTTTTTAATAGAACAGGGGCAGGAAGGAAATATGATTTTAAATTATATGTGCCCATGGCCTCTCACGGTGACACTTGCACTCGCATTGCCAGGCCTTTTAAGAATTGGTACGCGCTTTTCATTAAGACTCCAGTCTTCTTCGCTAACCTGTGGGGAATGTTAAACGTAGAAAACGTAGGTTATAATATATTTTGTCTAATCATGTTAGACAAAATATATAATAATAATTACGCATGTCGCATGTCGTTGCGTCTTGGACTAAAGATGCAGTTGACCAATTACAATCGAACGGAGCGCAAATTTCTTTTGTCCATTTTACATTCTTAGCCTGAAGTATGCCCGTCGTTAAACATACTTATTTAATTATAACAATTCTTTATTTATTTTATTTATTCACACTTTGTTGCTTTATGATATAAAAATTTAACAAAATTACAAGTAAAGGAAAGGCAACTGGCGGCCTTATCGCTTTCGAGCGATCTCTTCCAGGCAACCAATGTGAGAAAAGAAAAAAAATGTATTAAATTACATAAGGTAGGCAAAAAGTGTTTGACTACCTTATGTATTTAACTTTACTATGAGTTTATTGTAAAAATCGGATTTTTACACAGAGAAAGTATTTATCATCAGTTAAAGATAATGTTAAAGCAATTTTATGCTTGTTATCGTATACCTACATATTGATGATGGAACTTAAGCAGTTATAAAGTTTCTGCGTCTAAAATGTAGTAATTTACGCAACAGTAGGGGAAGTGAACCAGTTCATTTTGAAGTTATGCCTGACATTCGGGCAGCCACAGGTGTGGTTATACATAAACATTAATAATTTTACAGCACTGTAATTCAGGAGCGATACGGAAAGAAATTAATAGCCCACGAAAATGGCAAAGTTGCGAATTTCACTTGCCGGGCTTACATTCTAAAATTAATTAATTTTTTCTTAAATTACAATAAAAAAAATTTAATATAAATCAGAGGTAATATCTCCTCCTTATATGTCATTTATTATTATTATTATTTCAGTCTAAATGTTTTGTCATGTGCAAATTTTGACAATATTGAAATACTTGTTATAAAAGGAAACATTTATAAAATTCTGTTTTGTACTATACGGTCGCATTAGTTTACATTTTGATATTTTTTACTACTTGAACTAGAAGAGATGCTGTGCAATTAAATAAACAATTACACAATTAACGTTATTTAAGTTAAGTTAACTTGGATAAGCAAGAAAATCCCAAAACAAAAAAACATCGGCCTAACTCCTAAGGATTCTAATAGAGCTTCATATAAACGTCAGTTACATCGTCAAACACAGTAGTCTAATATACTTAAAGGTCAACGACTTATAAAACCAAAAGTATATACATATACAACAAAAAAGACTGCTAAAGAAAATTTCTGTTGCGGCACTAATATTCTTTTTTTACGTAAACACAAAAGGTGTTTAACGAGAGCTGGAAATACATTTAGAGCAGTGTTGGCCTAGCGGCTTCACGTTAGACGCTCATCCCTGTGGTCGTAGGTTCGAACCCCGGCTGTGCACTAATGGACTTGCTGTTTATGTGCTTATTTAAGAAAAAAAAATATTACGAATACAGAAAAGGCTGTAGCGCCACTAGGTTTTTTTATATTAATAACATCAAATGTATTATCCTCATCATTCAAGTCTTAGTTAATCAAAAAAGTAAAAAACATTCTTTGAATATCGAAGGGGTATAAATATACCGTTACATACACAACGTTTCTAATTGTGATATTAAAGATCAACAAGCAATGGAAGCATTGAATGAGTAAAAGTATGTAAACACAATACTGCGCTATGCAAACGATGCCAAGCTAGCCGTGATGTACAAAATATTGCTGATTCGAATAAAAAATTGATTGCTATCTACTTTGATGTTGTCGGAGGAAATAGGATCTGCTTCCGATTCGCTAGAAAAGGGAATAATCTTCTTCACGTATTTAGGATACCGCGTGTTTTCGCTCAACTGTTGACCGGTGAAAGGCTTGAAGTTTTTAGGTATATAAAAATAATTATTACGAAAAACAAAGGTGGTTTAATTTTTTTTTATAACTTCATAATTATAATTCAATTGACGATGCAGACAACGGAGATAAAATGTGTTAGCGAGACAACAGAGGAGCCACTCATTCGTACATGTACAAGTTGGGTCAAGAAATTCTTTTGTTAGATATTGGAGATTGACCTTGACCAATGTAAGACTACCTTCTAGCCACGACATAATATGTGATAATTATTAAATAT
Organism: Pieris melete; assembly: GCA_963693345.1. Classification (NCBI taxonomy): domain Eukaryota; kingdom Metazoa; phylum Arthropoda; class Insecta; order Lepidoptera; family Pieridae; genus Pieris; species Pieris melete. The sequence goes on from CAVNZK010000056.1 coordinate 1,972,299, forward strand.
ATCACAAATTAAATAATAATACAACAAATAAGTACTAGATTAATAAACTATTAATTAATTGTACATTACACTAACTCAGTTTCTATATTTACGTCTTATTAATTCGCTATAGTTTACGAATTTCCACTAGTAAAACAAAACAAAAAAAATCTGGTTCGAAGAGAAATAACAAGGAAAAATATATACGGAACAAACGTGTAAACGATGATGCGGTCGTGGCTGTTTTTTAAATTTTCGTCGTGATTGCAAAGGGCGTTATATCAAACTGAAGGGCGAAGGGCCGGTGTCGACTTCTGACCGGTTCGAGTGCCGATCTAATTTGCTGAGTCGCGGAAGCATATGAAATTTAATCGATTCCCTTCAATGAAATCATTTTCGTCTTCTTTCTTTGTAGATCTATTTTTGATCGCCTTTGTACGATAGTGTTAGTGTCAAGATATTAAGCAACAGTTCCATAAACATACAGCTGGACTTGAGAATCATAACAAGACTTTAGAGGGGGATTTAGCTTTATCATATTTAGATTTTTCAAATTAGCCAGTAGGTAGTAGCAGCTTTTTTGGATCTAAGGCATGCTGGTTTCCTTACCATACAGGCAAGTCTAGCGGGTTCGAACCTACAACATCAGTGTTACACTAGACCAACAATGCTACTTCTATCGTAAAGTTAAGATGTTATTTTAATAACCATTAAAAAATTGCAAACATATCGCCGTAATGATTTTACAACTTTGTTATAATACACCAGAAGAATGCCACATTCCGTGACAAAGTCAAAGAAGCAAATTGAATAAGTCAAACAAAAGTATATAATTTTGGTCTAATACAACGTTTTCCTGCGCTATTTCCCTCACAGTCACAGGTGAGATTTATCTTCGGATAATTGGATAAAGAACGCGTTTGCGGAAAGTGATACGAGCTGGAAGAATCCGAAGGGGGGTGGAGAAAGATCTGTTTGTTCGCGAGATGGCAAATAACGTATTTATGAATTTAGTTTCGCACCATTTGTGAAGCTTTCCGAGCCAATTTTCAAGTAACATGGATGAACGCATCAATAATAGAATGATAATATCATTATTAATGATTTTCATGACTATATACCATAGAAAAAAGTATAGTTAACAAAACTAGCTAGAACTACTTTGCATACTACGTAGAAAGAGAATCTTGCAAAACAAGATTACAACTAAGACAATCATTGTATCGTGTCAAATATAATAATAATACTTCAACAATATTAAAAATAAAATTTAATATCAGAGCAGTGATGGTCTAGTAATCTACTCCGTGCGATTCTGAACCACAGACCGAGCATTTGAAGCGAATGTGCACCAATTATTTTTTGTACGCAAACGACACTTGCTTGTATATTGAAGGTAAACATCGGGTGGCTATCCGAATGTCCCTCTCTGACATGTGTCACAGAAACCTGATCACCATCTTGTCTTTAAAAAAAAATACAAGAACCAGATGCACCCTGAGGTTTTACAGTTTTTTAGGACTACTCGAATATTATCTAAAAACAAAAACCGATTTCTGACCAATTAGGAAGCAACAACATAAACCATGGAAAACCAAGAGGAATAATTAAAAAGTCAGTTTTAACAAACATCGAAATCAACGACACGGATATATTGCAATAAATTAAGGAATTGAATATAATAAAACCACACTTACCGACATCATGTAATGAACCAGCTCGTGTATGACATTACCAACAATATTATTAATATGAAAATAACCAATATCTACGTGAAGTTTAAATGAATACCCGTAATCATGAACGCTTGAAATTATTACATCACATACTTATAACGTAATATGCAATTAATTTTATAGCATCTATATAACTTGGCTATATTTTTATAAGTTATAAGACTTTTGAAACAATAACCCCCATCAGCTTTTAACAGAAGTATAATACTTAGATTTACACTTAATTAATGAATACAATTTATTACGTATGTATTTGCGTGTTGTTACTACGAAAATGTAAGTACGTGCTCCTATTTCACCATGCCTCCTGTTGATAGAGGACAAATCTTTGTTTTCAATTTATTTTATTATTATTAATTAAGTATTCATTACTTAAGATGTTATGTGGAACATGGTGTAATGGTTGCAGCTCCTTACAAACATTGTGTAAAACAAATAACTTGGCGATTAAAAAGAATGGCCGAGAGATTATTATCAGTTCTTCTCTAACGCCCTTGATTTGTGAACTGGCAGTAAATGTAAAATTAGAAGCATTTAATGTATATTTCTTTTTTGACGTTCATAAGTGTACATTGTATTATCTATATAAATAAATGATTTTGATTGATTGATTGATTGAATGACATAACGACGAGGACTACACACTAACACATATACGATAAAGCTCACATTAACTTAGCTAGTGAATTAAGTAATGGTTGGTGACCCTCATGAGTTAGGTGACATTAGTGTTGCTTGTACTAAGCTAAAACAACGTAAACAATCAGTGATGCATTAAACTCCAAAGCGAAAACAAAATAAACCCAAATAGATTGCGAAGAAGATGAGTGTTTCAGAAAATATTATATTTACAAAGTGAGGCCCAAACAGAAGGGTTAGCGTGACGAATTTTAGGCACAGTGAATAATTCATACATATTTTTGTATTACCTTGACCATTTCACGAAATGGGAGGGTCACCAAGGAGGCAGTTGCCAAATCCTTAAATTCCGAGCGTTATTAAGCCACTTATTTTTAAGCGCAAAGTTTATTTTTATTTTCTTCGTGCGTTGTTCAGGATAATAGCGGGCCCTGTAAAATTAAAGTCATTTAACATTTTTATTCTACCTTCCCCTACCCTCGAGAAATACCATCGAAACAACATTCGAGGTGTATATGTCTAAATTTCTCAGACACGTTTCACAAAGACAGCCCATTAGATAACTGACGCCCGGTGTTGGAGACCACTCGATACTAGTAAAAGCGAATAATAAGGTTTTGGGTAATGAAAAAGCTACCGATCAGCTTATGAAGTGCACTTAGTATCGAGCACCAAAGCGTCGCCGGGTTAAATCGACAGTGTAATGGGTAACCCGTTTAGCTAGCTCCCGTGTGGATCGAGGTTTTTCTTTTTTAAACTGAGTTTCGAGTTTGCACGGCGGAATTAGTTTACGCCAACGTTTGATCGGATATTCCTTTAAAGAAGTTAAGTTGCGGTAGCGAATAATTTGTACTGTATTACGCAAACATCTCTGATCGGTTTCAGTTCTTTAATGTAATCGAAATTGGAGATTCGAGCTTTTTCATTTCACATTTAATTCGCTGAAATGCTTCATGTAAATTAGTTTATAGCATTTTTATTAAATGAAAACTTGTCTACTCTTTTCATACAATATAATGAGTCAAATTTAAAATTCATTAATTCATTTTGGTAAAACTTATGAACGTTAATAATGAAATACATATTAAGTGCTCCTAATTTTACATTTACTGCCAGTTCTCAAATCAAAGGCGTAGAACGAGAAGACTGGCAATAAACTCTCCGTCACTCTTTTTAATCGCCAAGTTTTTTGTTTTACCAAAGTTTGTAAGGAGGTGCAACCATTACAGCATGTTCCACATGACATCTTTAGGTAATTTATCGTTAATCAATAATAATAAAAAAAGGGTGCGTGTACTTATGTACGCGCGTAAGAAGTTATACTTCTTTGGCATTATTAGTAATAGTTTGGCTTTGTTCCATCTCCAGTTTTTGATGTTTTACAGCGATAAGATGACAACTCTTTTTTTGTATTCAATTTAGTGCACTTACACTGATTCATCAATTGTTTTTTGTCTCTTGTCCTTATATTTGCTAGATTAAATCAGAAAAATTACATGTTTTGATTAAACAATGTGGTCATTTTTTTAATCAAAACATTACTCGATAATAATAATACATACGGATAGTTAACCTCAATTGTATTGAAGCACTTAGGAAGGTTGATGAGCACAGTTTTTTCACAAATATTAATTAGTATTGGTTTAAATATTCAATTTAAATCACTTCTGATTATAATTCAAAAAGCATTGCTAAATTTCTTTGAAAAAATAATTAAAACTCCTTTATTTGTTTAAAAGGTAAATGACAAATGTCATTATGGTCATTCAAAATTCTTGGCATACGAACTTCACGCATATTCTATTTCTTTTTACTTGTAGATTGTCTTATTCCTATCTCGCTCGCGCACGCTATAATCACACTCCTAATTTTTTGTCACAGGTGCGCGCGCATTGTAAAATTTCACTCTCATACATTTTTCATAACGCGCCTAAAGAAGTATAACTTCAAAAAGAACATTTGATAAAAACAAAGATCCTCTATCAGCAGTAGGCATGTGTGAAATAGGAGCACGCATTTACAGTATCGTGGGAACAATACGCAAATACATAGTCGAGTTTACTTGGAGTCATTTGTTATTAATAAATAAATATTATTATAATTATTCAAAAGAGCTACAACCTTAAATTAGTAGCTAAATAATCTTCGGTTCTTAAATACGACTAAGACATGGGTGTCGCTTTAAATACAGCTTCGCAAAATGCTTAACAGAATCCAGCCAACCTTTAACAGAACACTAATCGTGTGTTGCCGTTTACAAAGATAAGAAACATTATAAATTCAAAACGCACATAATGGTTCGACATTTTCGTCGGTACGTGTGCCCGCGAAGCCTCCATGGGAGTTAGAACATTAAAAATTTAAAAATCTTGAAGGATGTTTCGCGGTAAATATTGAAGTTGCTTGCGAGTCGGCTCTGTTTGCAACATTGAGGCGAAATATTATATGCGCACCTGTGAAAGTTTTAAATTGTTGCTACGCTTTGAATGCTGGTTTCATTTTGGGAATATAGTATGAAGTAAATTTAAATAGAAGTAAAATTTTAATAAAGTACGGTCCTAAACCAACACTCGCGAACCCCTGTGGCCTTGTTCCGTTTTACAGCTTAAACTGTGTTATGATATGCTTATAAAGGCAGGTGAGAAAATTACTAAGCGTTGCATACGACTATTTATGTTTTGAAATACCTACTTACATATGCTTATTAAAATGTTACGGTGTGTAGTTTAACTGATTCCCTTTTACATAAGAGACAGAAAAAGTTATTCATGTTTGATTTACATATTTTAACCAAACGCTATAGACAATTTATTTATATCTAAATAAGGTCGTACTTAGAGTCGTTAATTAAGAATTTACAGATATTTAAAAGTAAAAAACACAAAATGACAAAAATTGTGTTTGCAGAACGTTTCTGTGTGTCTTTCACCATGTTTTAAGGTAAAACAAACCTAAAACATATGCCGGGAGTCAAAAACGTTCAAAATTCAACCAGGAAGGCGGTAAAATAGTAAAAAAATCGTCACGTAAATTTCTCGGTACTTAGAAATATTCCCCGCTTATCATAAATTATAAAACAATAAGCAATATCAAAATGGCTATTCAATTTCAATTTAAGTCGAGGATGAGCTGTTGTCTACTTTCGGCAACTTTTGTTTTAAATTACTAACATCGGTTTGTGTGTTGTCATCAGAAAATAAATTATTTTTCAAGAAAACTTAATCTTTCACCCAAAGTCCAAATGATAACAAAATCTTCCAAACTCGGTGTCATCATAATAATTCTGAAATTAAATAAAAAATTACTAGCGAAATGTATGATATCAAAGTATGAAATATAAAATATTTTAGTAGTGAATTTAATTATCCCGGGATTAATTTGTCTTTGCGAAGAAATGAGCGCGTAAAGTCTGCGAACCTGCACTGTACTTTAATTATTGTTACGAGAATAAAATGCTTTTACAGATGTTTAGTCTTGGCATACAATGAAAAGTCTAATATTAATATTATAAACTCTTGTGCTATTTACGTAGTTTTTTTATTAAGTATCAAAAAGTATGATATTATTTTTGTAATCCAACATCTACCAAATACTACATAATCAATTGTCTACCTGGTAAAGTTACCTTGGGTAGAATTTTTTTAGGTTGCTTTGTCATCTTCAATAAGTAAACGATGACGAACTTTCATACTTCAACCCCTTTTTAACCGATATGGTAACCTGTCATTTTGGAAGGTCACCTGAACCAAATTTCATTCAAATCTGTTTAAAGTTTAGCCAGGAAATCGTAATTGTCGTATTGTTACTTTATAATATTTTGTAGGGAAAACGCAAATTGTCAAATGTAGATAGGTAGACGCATTCATATGCCCTGTTAGAACTATCCTTTTGATTACAGGTCAGCTAGCTCAGTGACTTTTTATAAATAAGAACTAATTTTTAATTCAATTAGATTTTTTTACTTTATATAATCTTAGAAGATATAAAAAAATGTGTGTAAATAATTAAAAACCTTACAAACTGTGTCCGGGCCTTTCTCCACTAACAGGAAAATCATGGTCCAAGCATTTTTTTTTACTTTAGCTATATAAATGCATAGTTTTATTTATTAAAACTCATAATATATAACCTGTTACTTAAGTAGCCAAGCTTAATCAATAATTTAGAATCATAGTCATTTCATAAATTTGGTCTAAAAGCCACTAAAAACAGTCCTCTGTCATGTCCTAATTCCGGATCGAGTATGATTCGGTTCGGTTATTATTAGTAGTATTTAAAAATGTAAAATCTTATAACTCTATGAACATAAAGAATATTGAATGCATGTTAACAAAAAACAATTATAATTTTAGATAATTTTTAAGTACTAAAAATTAGTGTTCGAATTTTGTCCAAACATTTTTTGAACAGTCCTCTGTCACAATTTCAATATCGCGCCACAAAAATATTAAATACTATTGTGGCTACATTTCGAGTGAAACGGAACGTTAACAGTGTGAAGTTTACTCGGTCGCCTTGCTAAACAAATCGCCGCCATTTTACGGAGTAACAACTCCTCTTCTGTGTGGCAGCCACGTCTCTGTAGGGTTGAGAGAACATTCCTCTGGTAAGTATTTTTTACGGTGTTTTATGTGTTATAATTATATTTATTTAACAAGAAAATTGCTTATTGTGATCCTTTGTAGCTGTTTCTTTGTTATGAAGTAATATGAAAAACTGATACGTAATATGCCATTTTTACGTAAAAATAACAGTCCTCTGTGCAACAGTCCTCTGGAAATTTATAACACAGAGGACTGTTCAATGTGACAGAGGACTGTTTTATTTGACGTCCGTGTATTTTATTAATATTCTTTATAGTCTGCACTAACCTACTGATTGCCTATAGCCTCTTTCTTTCTTACATTGGCTTGTCATGCTAATTCAGGTCTTTTGTTTTCTAATATTATGGGTTTTGGAAGTTTTTAAACTCTTACGGTTTTTTTTTTAAATATTGAAAGTATGCTTTATTGTTTTAGTATAGCCGCAATGCCACCAAAGAAGAAACCTAAAACCAAAGAAGAAATAAAAGAGCAGAAACGAATTGCAGAAAGATTAAGATATCAGATATCAAAAAATGGATATCTGAGAAACAAACTTACAACGACCCCAAGACCAAGAATGCTCGAACACTTACCAAATACGTAAAGAAAACGTTCACGGTTCGCCCTCGAGAACTAATAGAAGAGCTGCACGAGGATTTGGAAGCCTATTATCAACACGAGACAAACATTATCCATCAATACAATGCTATCAAGAAATACAAAGAAAACAACGACGAAGACGCAGTCATACATATGGATTTTGCAGAAAATTATTGTTCTAAATACGGTCAAGAAATACAAGCATTTCATTTTGGAGGGTCGAGACTTCAGCTAAGTCTTCATTACTGTGGTAGTGTCGTACCAAAAACTCTATCAAGTCTTATTGTACCGTTTCCAAAAATCTCACACACTCACCAGCTGCTATATGGGCACATTATGTTTCATTTTCAGAGTCTGTGTACATACAGATATGTACACAGACTCTGAAAATGAAAACATTGACAACTCACAGGATTCCACAATGGAGACCAACGACGACGCTACACTGGCTGGACCTAGTTCAATCAACCAACAGAATTACCACCGATGCATCGGTGATTACGTCTTGGTTAAATTTCTAGTAAGAAACACTGAATACTGTTATGCTGCAGTAATCAATAAGATAGATACGGAAGAAGGCGAACTAACAGTCACCTTCTTAAAAATTTGTGATGACATAGGGGACACTTTCAGAGTCGATGAAAATGATGTTTCTGATGTGCCCTTTGAGCAAGTATAAAATAAGTTGCTAAACCCAGATACTGCCCTAAAAGGGAAACGAATATTTTAATATACCTGTACCTGTTTTTGAGAAATAAGTCTGCATTGATAAGTAAACAAGGCTGATTCTTAGTAATACCTATTCTTAATTTTGATTATAATTATTTTAATTCTTTACTTAGAGAGCTAAGCTCGCAATTTGTTCCTGATAAATATAAATCTTTAAATTCTGTATGTGATACAGTATTCAATAAAGAAGAGAATATATTTGATTACATATATTAATTAATATTGTGTTTTTCTTCATATAAACTTTGATATAAACTGTTCTCTGGGTGAAAAAAACAGTCCTCTGGGTGGCAAAACAGTCCTCTGCCGCATTTTTTTACTAAATTGCGTATAATTCGAAAAATAAGGGAAAATTACAATGGTTTCTTGTTTATATGTATTTATATCATAACTATCTATCGACTAAACGTATTATATTTTTAATTTTCTAGAAGAATAGGGTTGGGACAACTTTCAATAGACAAGTTTCCAGTTAGTAGAGAAAGGCCCGTCCAATAAATTTTCTGTCTTTCGCTTTGTATCTTGATAAGTATTTTTTAAATGTCCATGGATTTTATGTCAGTCCCTTAATTGACATTCCGCAAATGATTAGGGAAAATAAGAATAAAAATTTCGACTTGCGACCAGCTCAATCGCAACGACTTCTGCTATATATCGAGAACTCGATAGTACTAAAAGATATAATATTATATAAGGAGACTTAACATCACATCACACATGGGTATAACTACAAACTAAGACTCCAAAAGCACCCCAATCAGCTAGCAGGACAGCTAACTATACCAGAAACTACTCGACGACTAAAAAAGCGGCGAGACATTTTTGACCAGGACAACCCAACAGACTGAGTTTAAATAAGAATAGGCAGGCTCCGCTGGGAGTAGCGCCTAACACGTCAATAAGCTCTCAACGTATCTACTTATAGTCGCAAAGACTGATTGTATGATTAATATTAAAAATAAAAAATATAAGGAGACTAGCAAACCCGGCGAACTCCGTTTCGCCACCAGATGGCTTCGTTTTATCTAACATTTCGTTTGGTGATCCCGCTTTTCTGTTGAAATTTTTCCGGAATTTTCTTTCTACCTCACGGAGCCCGAGACCTTTCCAACGAATGCAAAACCGTGGAAATCGGTTCGTGCGTTCTGGAGTTATAGCGTCAGGAAGGAAAACCCGACTTATTTTTATATAGTAGATATAATATGACATTCAAATTGAAGTCAAAGCTGTCAAAGTGGCAAGCCGGGTTCAGACAAAGGCTCAGCGCAGTTTCATTCGAGTCCAAGACTACAAACAAAGGTTTTAAGGGAGTCCAAATCTCATTTTTATGCTACATCTATTGTGTCTCGTGATAGCAATGAGGAAGTATATAATATTGCGTGAGCATTAGCGTCAGGCAAACATCCAATTAAAGGTAAATGGTGTTAAAAATCAACTGGCAGACTTATTTATTGCGAAACTGCGATGTTTGTAAATACAGGTTTGGAATGTTTTGTTGATACATTTACACTTACTCTTTTATACATACTGTAGCATGTTAACGTCAGCAGGCATTTAACTGAGATGCCAGATGTATAAATCATTGGACAATGTGAAGATAATAATAATCAAAAGTTGAAGACTTATAATCTTACAAATGCTATATAAATTATATAAGGAGTATATTTATCGAAATTTTACTATCGTCATTATGTATTTATTATTTAATATATTTTCTTTAATTAACATACATATTCCAAGCAAAGTATTAAATTAAATCAAAGTTATTTTTTTTAATTAACAATTTTATACTGAAATTACTATGAGTGACTAAATGAATCATAATTGCTAGAGAATATTTATACTATATTGAATAAAAATTTATACAATAGTACAATAAGGTTAACTTGAGGAGCAAATTTAGGGCCTATAGTGAAACCCAACTTCTTAAAAAGTAATTTAAAAAGAGCTATAGCAATCAATTGTCACCTGTACGCAATAAGCAGAAACAAGTAGAAAAGTTAGCTTTCGGAAGGGCCCTTTATTAGAAAACTTTTATCCACGATGTGTGGAGTATGGAAAAATAAAGTTGTTGTACGTGGCACAAATAAGTAACAGTTCTAATCGCTTTCTTTTATTTAAGATAGAAGTTTGTCACTTGCTATATTGATTTTTAGCTGAGCAGATTACTTGATGTTTTTTTGTATCTTTAACGATATTTGGTCAATATCCAACACCGAATTTTAATAAATTTATTCTTAAAACGTGGCTTGGCATTTAAAAGGTCGTACTCAGAGTCGTTAATTTAATATTTACAGTTATTTAGAAAGATAAGTAAAAAACGCAAAACGACAAAAACTGTGTTTAGAGAACGTTACTCTGCCTCCTTCATCATATTTTAAGATAAAACGCTTACAAACCTAAAACATTATTTGCCGGGAGTCAAAAACGTTAACAATTCAACCAGGAAGGCGGTAAAACAGTTAAAAAAATCGTCACGTACATTTCTCTGTACTTAAAAATATTCCCCGCTTATCATAAATTTATAAAACAATAAGTAATATCAAAATGGCTATTAAATTTCCATTTTGCGTTGTAGAATTTTCTAGCTAACGTCATATCAAATTTAAAAGGCACGCTGTGCTTTTAAAGGTGGCTCAGAGGACTGCAGAAATGGCTTGGGTAAATCTTTCTGCATTAAATTAACTCTCAGGTTAAGAAACCTTATTAAAAATATCTTCAGTCGAGGCAGCGTTCGCCCACAAAAGAAAGTATTAGAAAGCTTTCAACCACCTTTGTAGCATCACTGATTACTGCTATGCGTTATGATTTTTAATTATTACGGGGATTATTTAGCAAACTTTGAGGTGTAGTGTACACGAAAAAAGGGGTTTTAATTTTTTATAACTAATAAACACAATTAAATTAGCATAGTTTATTGAATTTGCCATTCTATGGTACATACAAATTAATCTTCTTTCACTGTTATAAATGAGAATTGTTAAACTTGTCGTTACAAAATGTTATCTACAAAAAACTTGTCTCGTAAAATGACTTAAATTAATTACAATATTTTTTAATTAATATGAAAACGCGTTTGACAGGCATTCTTATATAAAAATACTATATTACGTATTTGTATTTAGAATTTGATCTGTAAGAAAAGACTTTTCCTATAAGTTTTGTAAATATTTTGAATGGGAATATACACCCGGTACAAACATATAAACGAATGTATGTCTTACGCATATATATATCTTGTAGTTCGGAACAATTTAAGACGCTCTTATAATATTATAGCAGAGACAGATTTTGTGCGTTTATTAAGTACTGTATTTTTTTTGAAGTTATACTTCTTTTGACGCGTTAGGAAAAAATGTTGAGAGTAAATTTACGATGCTCGCGCACACCGTCACAAAAAACCGACACCATGAAGTTAGCTATAGTCAACATTTTGTTTTTGTGATATTAAATAAACTTTCTTTAACTAGATAATGCGTTATAATAAACCTTTCAATGTATTAAATACCTTTTTTTCTATTCTTAGTGTTGTTTTTTCAACAAACGCAGAATAAATTTTTTAAAAAGAAGATCTTGTTACGCCAAAGAAGTAAAACTTCTCACGCGTGTACATAAGTACACACACGTTTTTTTTTAATTTGTGTATGGTAGTGCAATTCATTTCCTTGTTCATTATTTTAAAATAAACCCTAACAATAGCTTTTATTTCCTATAAGAATATTTGTGTAGTACATTTTAATAAAAATATTGAAATAGCGTTTAGTAGTGCTAGGCTCGAAGAGATGACGAGCGTCATTAAACGGAAACACCGGTTATTGCGCCCCAGGTCGGGACATTTATATTGTACTGAAGATAATGCCTGTTATTTAATACACTAATATTTGGGGGTTTTGTCCGCCGCGTCACTTCTCGTTAAGTCTGATAAAAGGTGGTCTAAAGCATGTTTTTAATCAAATATTATATTTTAAAGCTTTATCCGTGTCACTGAGATTCCAATGTATCATCAGGGGTTGTATTTCGTCCTATTATATGTAATGCGTCTTTGAAGTTATATTTGTAAGTTATACACAATTTTTAATTTAATAAAGAAAAACTCCTAAGTCCTAAAGACTGATTCAGCTGTGATTACTCATTAGGTAAGAAGAAAATAAAGGCTAAACATTTATTTTTCATGGAAACATTGAGATAATTACACGATTATCCGGATTTCAAACGTAATGAACCATTAAATCTTTAAAATCTGTCCCGAGCAGCCAATATTGTCAAATGTCAACAAAACAATGAACGCTACGTAGCGATTCGTAGTCGCTCGTAGCAAATGTAGCCGTAGCTACTAATGAGGCTACGATATTGTAGCACCCGACCACAGCCCGAGACGGCCTTTATAAATTGCTTTCATGCATATTTATTTATTCAAATATTATGTATGAATTGAAATCTCGACCACAACTACTGAAATATGGCTTTAGGTTGACGAAATTGAATTGGATACTAAATTAGCCTACTGCATCTACTTGTTTTCTGGTTTACAAAAAACGGCGTAAAAGAGCGTCAATACTAATATTAATATTCTTTATATGTTTAAATACGTATACATCTTAGTAAATTAATAATGGTATAATTATAAATTCGTTTTTATGGACTCGCTTCCTTGAATCGTGTCTTAAATCAATACGTTACTTTACAAATTGAACCTTCTAAATTTCTTGAGTAAACATAATTTCAGATTGAACAAAGAGAAGTCAAGGATTCGCCTTTACAAATAATAAAATAAATGATCCGTAGGTTTCGAAGCTTCAAACTAATTAAACTCTTGAATCGAAATCTACCTACTTATTAATTAAGATGTTTTACTGGAAGAGATAAGTACGCAGTACGCACTTAATTGAAACCATAATCAGAGTGTACATTTAACTTGGAGTCATATTAATTCCGTTTGATTAAAACAAACTTATAATATTGCTTCACAAATTTGTATTAACAAAATTTGATGTATTACTTCGTGTGTCACAAAGCCGAAAAAAAGCGATAAATCTGCGAAATTTTTACTGAAACCGAACCGATCTTAAACGCGTTGAAGACTTTGACAAATCCTTCCAGTACTCACCCCACCCTCTTTGTAATATTTTTTTTCTAATAGAGCTCAGTGTACACATACCCTTACAGTGAAGTTTTCTTACAAAGTTACCTTATATTCTTCGCTTGCTTTATAATATTTAGCTTTGATATATTTGCAATTTAAGTTGTCTGAAACTCGTCGTAGGAAGCGGCCGGATTAAATTATATATTTTTTTCTACCTCTCTTCGGAGTAAACGACTTTAGAAGGTAAACAGACGGTACTTAAGGCGTCTGAAGACAAAATATATATATTATGTAATAAATAGGACACTTATAAAGTGTTTGTGTAAGTTCATTTATGACAATAAAATATATAAATTGTTTCTATTTGTAAGGCACATAAGACTCTTAAATACACTGAGAAATATGTCCAATTTCTTGGACTACAAATTATAAAGAGTATGCATCCTAGAATCAAAAATATAATATTGCTAAAATTTACAATAGTACAAAAAGTTACCTAATATTAAGAATTAAAATTAGATATAAATTTTTGATTAAAGTTAACTATATATTTTATAATATATTTACCTTTATTCCGATGTGCACAGGAAAATCTGACGCCAAAGCAGGTGTGTGCAGGGCCGGCAATAGCGGCAAAGGGAGAGGGCAGGACATCATATTTGCTCCAACCTGGAATTAAGAAACAAATTAAAAAACAATTGCAGGTGTTTCAAAAAAAAATTAAATTTACAGGTTATTAGATATAAAGACATTCTTTACATTACAGTAATCGGAACACATTGACAATTTATGTCATAAAAATGTAATATTACATATGGAAATCAACTTTACATAATACAATAAAAACATATTTATTTTATGATTGCATTATTAATTTTATCGTTTCTGACCGTCATTTAAATAGTAGGCGTGGTTAAAAACGTGTTATTTTTGATACAGAATGCAAAACTCTTGACTGGATTTAACTATCGGGTGTTTTTTTTAGAGGTATAGAACTTTAAATTGCAATAAAACAACGATGGATTATTGGACTGACATGATTTTTTTTTTATTTGAAAGATAATCTTGTGGCAATACATTTTAAATATGATTTCTGGCATATGACTGCCACGGCTGGCTCGGCTATAGTCCAATCTGGACGTCCAATTTTCACGTCCGTTGTTCCCGATTTTCATAAGCGAATTTTGTTTAGCGATGAAGCACACTTCTGGTTAAATGGCTACATCAACAAACAAAACTGCCGCATTTGGAGTGAAGCTAATCCTCAAGTGTATGTCGAAACACCGTTACATCCAGAAAAACTGACTGTTTGGTGCGCTTTATGGGCTGGTGGCAGCATTTGTCCATACTTCTTCAAAAACGATAATGGCCAGAATGTTAAAGTCAATGGTGATAGGTATAGAGACATGATTACTAAATTTTTCATTCCTGAATTAAAAAAATTATGATGTCCAAGAGCTGTGGTTTTAACAAGACGGCGCAACATATCACAGCTCGTGCCACAATCGATTTACTGAAAGACACCGCCTAATTTCTTGTTTTTGACCTGTGAATTGGCCTCCAAGATCTTGTGATTTAACACCGCTAGATTATTTTCTGTGGGGCTATGTAAAGTCATTGGTCTATGTGGATAAGCCACAAACGCTTGACCATTTGGAAGACAACATTCGCCGTGTTATTGCCGATATACGGCCACAAATGTTGAAAAAAGTCATCGAAAATTGGACGTCCAGATTGGACTATATCCGAGCCAGCCGTGGCAGTCATATGCCAGAAATCATATTTAAAATGTATTGCCACAAGATTATCTTTCAAATAAAAAAAAAAATCATGTCAGTCCAATAATCCATCGTTGTTTTATTGCAATTTAAAGTTCTATACCTCTAAAAAAAACACCCGATATAACTGTAAATAAAAGCGAAGATAAGGGAGTGTACTATATAAGGGGTAGTGCGACAGTACGACAAAATCAATTGCCAATTTATTCCTGATTTCGCTCACTTGAAAGCGTGGCGACAACTTGTTTCCCCTGTCCCATTTCGTACGTAAAAATCCACATAAATATGTATGAAATGCAAACCCATTCGCATTAGAACAAAACCAAATCCCAAATATATTCAATAGCGACATATTCATACAAATTGGAAACCGCACTTAAACACGCCCGTATATAAAAGATTATTGTGTTGTCCGTTTGTCAGCTGCGCATATTTGTCAGGGACGCCACTTGTAATGCCGACTGATCCCAGGGCCTGCAGCCGAGCCTATATATTATTCATAACATTTTCAAGCGAAACGTTCCACACGGAATATTAGAGAGTATTTCAGCTTTTCAAACTCATACCTAGACAAATTGTTTTCGACGTTTTCGATACATTACGCATTATGTGGCTGCGGATTAACTTGTCTATAACTGTTTGTTTTGCCGGTGAATGGAATTTAGATTCTATTAGCGAATAATGAAATTACAATCGAATTTCAATCGCGCGATAATCCAGTTGAAAATCAATTTAAATTAACATCACATTACAATATTTGAGTGTTGGGAAACATGTTTTTGACAGTGATGCGTTGCAAGTCAAAAGTAGCATGGCAGAGTCGGTTGCCATGGCAACTAGGTACAATAAATGAACCAGCATATGCTGTTTCTGATCATGATTTTTTTGCTGGCGGCAAAGCTCTCATGTATCGTTTGCTGTGCTTTATTTTGGTAACAAAATAGCCCGTAAAATGATATTTGGATAAAGAGACGCCGAGTACAAACAATGCATCCACAAATGTGAATTAAATTACCAATATCAGATATTGTTTTCGAAAATAACCTTGTTTTAAATGTTTTGGGAATTGTTTCTGTCGTTTGTTTAAGTTAAATGAGAATTTTAATTAAAATATCATAGAGTATACTTTTATTTTAAAATAACAAAATTGCTTTACATGCTTTAATGAGCATGTTTCGAATATTATGTTAATTTCAACGAACTTGTATTTCATATAATATTATCTATTAACTCGTAAACTGAAAATAAATTAAATATTTTAATTGAACGTGGTTAGATATTTTATGTTTTTTAAATAAAGAAAGGTACATACTGTCAAATAACACTTAATAGCTAACTCTTTAAATGAGTAGATTGAATAAACTTTATAACTTTGTGTAAAATTTCAAAATATTTGAATATGGTTTATTGCTAATTCTCTCAACTTAGTTGAAAGCGGTAGCTTCCTGTCTAAAGGGCTCAAACATTATATACATAAATAAATAAATGAGGCTACAATTTTTTTAGCTCTGGGCTTCAGATTTTTGTATGTGTCTCATGATAATTTGTCAATCTAATAGGCAAGTAGGTGTCTGACACACGCCGTCGACATTTTAGGTCTAAGGCAAGCTGTTTTTCTTCACCGTTCAAGCTAATGTTAAGTTACATAGAATGAAACTCCATTGGTAGTCCACAGCTGGGGTTCAAACCTACAACCTCAGTGATGAGAGTCGCCTGCAGAAGTCAACACTACTAAACGTATTTTTTTTAAGTATGTAAAAGTATTTTTTTAATAAAGAATGCTATATTCCACTTTCAGATGGTCTTAATAATAGTAAACATTTTACCTTGAGAAGGGTTAATCACCGATTTTCCCACAAGAATTGATCGCGTTATGACGTTCCCTAAGCGAACCCTTTAAACTATGCGTGAGTCGGGAAAGTTGTATTTCATTAACCTAACTAATAAATGGTTATTACTGTAATGAATTATAATCTTTAATGTCACTTAACTATTTAGTGAGCAATTTTCAATTTCATAAGATTACTGATACAAATTTCTCAACTACAAACATAAATGTGTTAATCTCGTTTATGTTACTAGTTTTCTTGTGGTGGTCGGGAATTTATAGACGATGCCAATGTGTGGGCACTAGTGCCGCTGTAAGATGGGGAGTTGACATGCATAAGAGTACAAATTGTACCTAAATGATTAAATGACTTTATTATTATTATTATTATTTCTCTGAAGTCTGCGTTGAAACCTGAGATGTTGTTCTTTTACTTCGAAAATACTCACAATTCGGAAAAAACACCACAAGAAAACTAGTAAATCTTACACCTACAAACCAAGGTATGATCATTTTTCTCAATAAGATTGAGAAAAATGATAAGCAAGCATCAGCCTGTGCCTTGTGGGGAAACCATGTCGGTTTCCCCACCATGTTTTCCTTCACCGCTCGAGCAAATGTTAAATGCGCACATAGAAACTCCATTGGTGCACAGCCGGGGATCAAACCTACGACCTCAGGAATGAAAGTCGCACGCTGAAGCCACCAGGCCAACAATGCTCAGATCATACATACAACATACCTAAATAATGAATATTAATGAAGCTAACAAAAATGTATTTGACCAATTAAGCAGCTACGGAAAACATTATTATAAAACCAGGCTTCGACCCTCAATAATTTGTTTTGTTTCACTTAATAAATGAGTTCCCATATTATTTTAATTTAATTATTTCTGAGCACTCCCCAGGGCGGACCTGTTCGATTTAAACTTTATACAATATGATTACCAAATAACATATTGCACAAATTGATAACAAATAAACAGTTTTACAATGCTACTTTTTAGTCTTTGTTCGTGACTTTTTCTGGAATATAGATTTAGATAAAGGTTTCGAATCTGTGACTGGTCAAGCTATTTGATGACGAAACGAAAAGACAAATGGGTCTGCTGATCTTGGGTCCCGTGATGAAAGCAAGCTCATTGAAGTAATGACCCAACGTAAAAAATAAACACACTTTTAGCATCTAGCAGGAAGCATAGCGAAGTATAGCACTTAGTTGTACTATACTATTTATACCAAGCACTTACATTGTAGTGAAAACAACGAGGAAACATAGTGGTAGTAAACATAAAGTCATAGTGGTATTATCAAAGTTAACTTCGTCATCTTGCCCAATATGAAGTACATAATTAATAATAACTAAAGAGTCTTATCGGCTTGTCAATTTAATAACCGCGGTCCGTAAAATAAACTTGAAAATAACTGTTAAGTAATTAATTATCTCAAGAACGATTGCCTTTCTACAATTTGATGGATTTAATTATTTCATCTTTCTTTCGAAAGGAAAATTATTGATTTAATTAATTATCCTGCAAAATTAGTTGGAGCGATCGCGAAAGTTTTTTCATTAAAATTTTCACTGACATGGAAAAATATCACATTCATATTTAATTGACTTTTAAACATACTTCAGTTTGAAATTGGGAGTTTGACGTAATAAATTACACAAGATTTCTTGAATATAGAACTAATCACACTTGATGAGATCAAAAATACGCAACCATAAATATATTTCAATAAAACTTTAACGGATTTAAACGCGAATTTATTATATGACTTACATAATTCAACCCTTATTGTTATTGCAAATAGCTATTATATTTTCATACACTAGACTTTAAATTAGCTACACAATAAGTAGGAAACAAGACATTTAAAACCCTATTGTTGCCAGCCTTAAAATAAGTTAGTAGAAATTCTATTAACTACTAAATGTTTAAAAACTCGAAGATTAAAAATTATAAGAAATAAGTAAAGCTATATATCTTAAGATATCTCAAGTGTTTCAAGTTTGTATAAGTTCTTAAGAATGAAACTTGTTCTAACGCTGAGTTAACGATTAAGTTGCGATCAGACTGCAGTTGCATGGCCAAGTTAGTGTAAACATAAGTTCTATTGTAAGTCAGTGATTTTCTGTCTTAACTTGCAAACAGTTACTTTACTTGCTTATAGTGATTAAACAGCACTTGGTACACCTTTTAACGTAAACAAATAATATCAATAGAACAGTACTACAGACTGGCGAATAAATTTCATAACTGTTCTAATCTTCTGTTTACGTAGGTATAAATACTGATGATGACTTTGATAAGTAAGCATGTGAATTATTTATATTAAAAAAAAGATAGTGTATTTTCTATATGATATGATTTAGACATGAGTTTTACGCGTAGTTTAAGTAAAGTGCGTTTCAATAAACGGTTAATTAAACTGAATATTTAAATAGTTAACTCTTACAATTCAGAGACAATCAGAATCTGATGAATACTACAATATGGGTACTTCTGTTATCCTTTTATTGTTATAGATAGGTCAAACTTATTTTTGAGTACCCAAAAACCAGTTAGGTCGTATATATATTTCTGCTAAAATAGATGTCACTACTTTATTACAATAATACTTCCATTCATTTAAACCTAATTAAGCCGATGGAAACAGTTTAAAACGAAGTAAAAAACACATTAAAAGTTTTTCAGCTTCACCTTAGGGAGCGAACAATGAAATATTAAGGAATTCCCTTTTTCCTCTCAAATCGAATTTTTGTTTGATATTTTGACGTAACCATTCTTTGTATCGAATTCTAACAATAGGATTAACAGCTTTTTGTTTCCTTTTGTAAAAATAATGATATTTTTGTAGACTAATAATACATAGAAAGTTTTATTCATAAAGAATTTTCTTTAAATAAAAACTAAATAGCTACTTAATCTTCTGATCTTCAATTAAGTACTTATAAACGTGATAAAACATTAAATAACTTTTTGTTAAGTAAAAGAGCATGATTATAATCTGAAACATTTACATAAATGGTGTATAAATATATTTATTGTATGCAGCACAAATCTATCAAGTAGCCAGTAAACATCGATACTGATACTAAAAAGTTCTCAACTCAGAAAATGCTGTTCTGAATTGAATAATTATTTGTGTTGAATCGTCCATATGTCAAAATTAAAAACTATCACCCTACGCGGATTATCGCAGGTACCGCAGGCCCAAGCAATGGTACAAAAAATAATCACATAAAAATAATCTAGGAAAGTTTGCAAAATTTTGTATTTTATTACACGTTCTTAATCTAAAAATATTTCTATACAATTTCCATAATGATGTTAATATTTTTCTCCTCAAATTTTTTCGCATTAATTTACAAAGTTATATTGCGTCTCGACATCATACTGATTCCAAATTTTCTTGTTTTCCGCCCTGACTTTTGAAGAGGAACAAAAAAATTTGTCTACAGGTTCTTGAGGAATTAACTTTATACAGTATATTAATAATTTGATAGGATAATTGTTAAATAAGTCGCTATTATTTTACAAAATAAATAAGAAGTGTACGTGATGTATACTTAGAAAGAATGCGTCAAAATTTTAATTTATTACATTCAGCAGTTTAAAATTATTATGATCCAATTCCCAGATTATAGTTTTTTTGCAAAAAATACAATTTAAGCATTTCGACAAAAATATATATACTATACATAAACGTGTACTTACAATCAATACTTCGTCGTAAATATAAAACGATTGCCTATAAAGAAATATAATAAATACAATCCATCGAAAAAGTATTTCTACTCGTATATTCAGATTTCATATAAATTGTATTGAAGACAAACTGACTTTGTTTCAGCTTGTGATGACATTGACTTAAACTATAACTACCAAGACAACGCTCATCACGTATGTGTTTAGCCAAACTGCTTATTCAATTCTAAGCTGCGCAAGTAGACGTGAAATGAGCTGTTTAGACAGTATTGTCTGGTACCGCGAACATTCATATATGTAAATAGTACATGTTCTATAGATTGTTACGATATTAAAAATAATAAGTCAGTGGCGCAACAACCTCTTTAGGTCTTGGACTCAGATTTCTGAATATGTTTCGTGATCATTTATAAATCTAATAGACAAGTTGGTGACCAGCCTCCAGTGCCTGACACACGCCGTGACTTTTTGGGTCTAAGACATGTCGGTTTCCTCATGATGTTTTCCTTCACCGTTCGAGCAATGTCAAAAGCGCACATAGAAAGAAAGTCCTTCGGCACAGCCGGGGATCTAACCTACGACCTCAGGTATGAGAGTCGCACGCTGAAGCCACTAGGCCAACACAGCTACGATATAACGGTCGTGTTTTTTTTATCAGAAAGTGTCTTTAAAATAAAAGTGTTAAAGAAGTGCTTTGAGCATGCGACTCTTTTAAGGTACGTACATACGTTCAAATGACAACTGGACATCAACGGGTTTTTCTTTTTATGCTCGCATTTTATGCTCGTTGGTGAATGCAAACATTGTAAGGAAATCGGCAGATATTTTAGACCCAAAAATCTACATGATTTGCCTAAAAAAGGCAAATTAGCTAACCAGGTAAAATCTAAGCCATTGTGGCAACCAATACTATAATACAACTAAATTATTACTGGTACGCATATGTAAAGGGTTGCAGGTTTTTCAGACCATGCTAACACCAAATAGATATATTGTCTATAAGGCTTTAACCCAGATATTTAGAGAAATTTTAAAAATATTTAGTGAATATAAGCTGTTATTTTTTAACTTTGTTATCCCATAGATGGTTGGATAAATGGCTTTGTCACAATTTCCTAATATAGATATTATATTGTTCTGTATATTTAATAAATTTAAATCTCAAACAGTTTATTATAAAATTCTATTTGAACTCACGTTGGCTTGTATAATTTAGATATATTTTAATATTCGAATTTCGAACATGATACACCTTGCAAGTTCTACTTGCTTACGTAGCTTAAGGCGCTAACGTGTAACAAGCAAGATATCATGCAAGTTGGCTTGTAGTTCTAAGCTGGATTCTGACGCTGAGTTAGCATTGAAATGTTCGTTGTTTCTACATTATATAACAGATTTCATAAAAGTACCGAGACGTTATATTATTACCAATCTACATACAATATTAAATATATAAGAATTAGTCCAATAAATGGAATATTGCTTTTATAAGATAATAATTAATAAAAGGAAACTATAGAAACTATAAAAACATATGTAGGTAACATATGTTTTTATCAAAAAGAACTGAGATCGAATAAAATTATTCACAAGAAGTATTCAATACATTAAGGAAACCTTGTTAAAGGAAAGTAATTATGTCACAGAACCAGAGCTTTATTTACATGAAAGGCACGCTTAGCATTTCAGCGAATTGCAAAAATGCTCGGAGCAAACTTCATAATTAATTAGGCAGAAGGTTAATAAAACTATCACAGTAACATTCGTGTAAAACTTCGCCGCCCGACTAATTGGACGAAAAATTCATCACTCAATAACGTGGTCGCAGCTTTTTGGTTTCATAACCATAAACTGACAAATAATAGTTTTTGACCTGATTGAATGTGTTTATGTCTCACAATAACTATTAATATATTACTACTACACTATAACTATTATACGATACTACTTTTTACTTTTAAAAAGGTCGTTATCAGTTTTATCCGTTTGTTCAATGGCGTTGGTCTCAGCTGCCGTGATCATTATAATTTAATAACATCAAAGTCAAATTAATTCAAAACCGTTAATACAGCCGTTTATTAGATTTGTCAATGTTTCTGGATCTATGAATTAACGACTATTCAATGGTCGATAGTAATAGTGATTCCATAGTCATTCGTTAGAACACAGATTCCTACGTATTATTACATTGATACAAAGAAGCCTCTTGTGACCTTTCGAAATAATTGTTGTGTAACATTACGACTATCCACAATGTACGTTGGGTACTAATTCTCATATAATAAAAAGCAAAAGTGCGTGCGTACAAAGTACACATGTCAGAAGTGAAACTTCTTTGGCAAACTAATTTTTAAGTCTAGTTCATATTTATACAAATCTAAAACTTTAGATTTCCGATACTTAGGGGGAGATATGTTAGGAATTTAATTGTCATTAAAATATTAAAAGTGTCGAAAATTAATACAAATTATGAATTTAATTATTTTAAATTTATATCCTCGATACTAAAGCATGTGGCATTTTAATTTAAAATTCGTCATTTGAGATTTCAATAAATTATTTTGCACTCTCTCTCAATCGGTCTCAATCGCACTCTCCCTTTTCTTAGACAAAAACGCTTCACATCTTCGTGACGCTAATATTACTTATAAATTAATTATTGCGTTTCATCCGTAAAAAATTTACCCTCATGCGCCTGCAGTTTCACTCCAAATATCAGTAAAAATAAGACATTTTTTCGTTTAGTAGCGAAGTCAATATATTAATGAAAATGTCCACTTAGTAAATTCACTCTAAACATTTGTTGAATACCTGACGCTGTGTTGCAGGATCCTGAGAATCTAACGTCCTTCGCAACCAATAACCATCTTAATTTACTCCTGCTGCAAACTTATGAAAGCTTTGAATTAGCTTGAAGAATTTCAGATTCAGTTCGAGTTTATTAGAATTTGCCTCTCAAACATGTAATTTAAACATTCCAACTTACCTAAGCAAATGTATTTGAGTTTGTAAAATATAAGTCTCAGTGCTTTGCCGTTCGGGAATAATCTAGCATGCTCTGAAAACAAATATTATTTCAACAAACTCGTACATTGAATTGAAATAATATATTTACTCTCCATTGCATTACAAACCCATTAAAATGTTAAGGAAAACCTCATCGCTTTCAAGCGATCTCTTCCAGGCAATGTAAAGAAAAAAAACGATTTAGCCCATGTCATTCAAGCAATAAAATTATTCAATTGGATTTAGGTAGTATTATGACACTTAAATAGTTTTTTAATTAATTTCATGATATTTCAGTCTAAAAAGCTGTAGACAAAGATTATAATGATATTAGAATTGTATTATGTACATAATATGTAATATGTATTATTTATTACTTAAGATGTCATGTGGAACATGGTATAATGGTTGCAGCTCCTTACAAACGTTGTGTAAAACAAAAAAACTTGTCGATTGAAAAGAGTGGCGGAGAATTTATTGCCAGTTCTTCTATTCCGTTCTACATACATGATTTGAGAACTGGCAGTAAATGTAAAGTTAGAAGCATTTAATGTCTTCTTTTTAGACGTTCATAAGTTTTACCTATATGAATAAATGATTTTGACTTGACTTGTCTTAATTGCTGAACTGTACTCTTTCTCTCTTCTCCACTAAGCCTACTATAATAAAACATTTTGACCGATGATATGTCAAGTGCGATCTAGACAGCTAGTGGCAACCGTAAAATATTTTTTTCGTTACCAACATTTTAATCCGCCGATCTCGGAATGACAATATGGTAATAGCATGCCATATGGTATCATCATCCTAACTGATTTGCATCTACGTTTATGTTCGATTAATTATGGAGGCATTCTCCACGCGGCTTCGAGGTTCGGCATGTCAATGAAAGCAATTACTCGCACTACACACCTATGATAGCCATCTAGATAGCCCATTACTCCTCTGCTGCATCAATATCAATAAGCGTTCCATTTAGCTGGATACTAAGCAATGTACTTATCTCTCAGCTTTGATAGTGTTGATGCGCTAGTCTCGTACGTCTTCACTTACGATGTTCCATCGATGATGGATTGGCACTAAACAAGGGATAGCTTATTCGTATCAGCTCAAAGTCTTTGTTCGAGCGTCAATGAAGATGTAACTGCCAATCATTGTGTCGGTCGGTGATGAAAGTTTTCATTTTGTTAGCGGGCTGCTGTCGGGGAATTTCGTTGCTATTCGAGAACGCGTTTTTAACGTTATTGAGTGGGAACTTGAAGTTTATTCTTTACCATCTTTTTTCTTATTTTCGTGCATGATAGATGGGGTATTGAAAATTCATTTTTAGCATTATTCATTGATGTATTGTTATCTAAGTATGCGGAGTGGAAATTATGATTTATCTTTATTAGTAATCGAGTATCGGAAAATGTTTTGTTAAATAATTTATGGTCTGCTTCTGGAGTTTAGAAACATCACTCTAGTGAAATGATTACATATTATAGATGAGATGTGATGTTCATATTTAGTGAAGTTGTGACGAACTTGATCATAAATCAGAATCCATGTATCGTTTAAGTTCATAGTAATAAAACTTAATGAGGAGTGCTCAATTGTGCGAAGCGTTGCTGTAGTTGGAACACTCGACGTTGAGCATTATGCCGCAAAATGCGCTCTAGTCCTGTAATTGGAAAACGCACAGTTTTAGTTTTAGGGAAACATACAGTTTCACTTATTGTGAGCATCCGTTGCGTGCGCCGCGTTAACGGTCAAGCTTTAGTATTAACTTTAATGTAAGTATTGGTTTTTGCCGTTTCCGGCTGTCATACTGTAAGCATCGTAATTGTGTAGCTCCGTAATATTGAGTGCTAAAAAATAATTTCGTACACTGTTCTTGAGACTGCGACGTCACAAAACACAAATCGAAGTGTCGTCCGTGTAGTGGAACTACCGATTTAACACAATATCACGTAAGTTCTTGAATTTCAACAAAAGTATCTCCAAAAAGTGATAATTAGAGGTTAGAAATTCACCAATCATATTGAGCATACAAAAGATCAATGGCATTGACACTTGTCACAGTAACAGCTAACTAGTGTTGCCAGAGCAAGTAAATAAAAACTACCACTAATTACGTTCCATAACACGCAGATTTAGTTTACAAGAATGGAGGACCAGTTTCAACTATTGTTTGATAAAATGAAGAATGAAATCTTGAACCAAACAATAGAATTGAAAGATTCGATAACAAATAATATAATGGAGAGATTAGACGAAAAACTTCAACCTATTATAACAGAAAATAGAAACTTAAAAATAAAAGTAGAAAATCTCGAAAAGGAAGTAGAAAGTTTAAAAAGAGGAAAGAAGCAAAACAATTTGATAATGTTTGGAGTAAATGAAGGCGAAAGGTCTACACAAGAATTAATACAAAATACAATACTTATTTTCAAAACTGACCTTGACATACAATTACAAGAACATGAGATAAACAAAATATATCGTCTAGGAAAGGGAAAGTCTTCTGGAAAACCAAGACCAATTCTGATTTCCTTTACGAGCGAATGGAAGAAGAATGAAGTTATGGGAAAGAAGAAAAACTTCAAAAATGTATATGTTACAGAAGACTACACAAAGGAAGTAATAGAGAAAAGGAAAACGTTGCAGGCGCAGCTAAAAGAGGAGAGAGAAAAGGGAAATATCGCGTACCTGAAATTTGACAAACTAGTAGTAAAAGAAAAAAAAAATACTAACATAAATAAGGATAAGCGCAAAAGAGAAACATCATCATCCCCACAAAACAATGCTCAACCAAGGAAACAACAAACTCTAATGCCGCCGATTAACAATAGACCAAATGCTTTCGACGTAATGAGGATTAGAGCTAATTCTCTTTCGTCTTTTCCCGCTAAGACAACAACTAACAAAGAATAACAATTAACTGTCGGTAAACGGAAAAATAAACAGCTCAACATGAACCAACATAAAATAACAAAACAAAATACTTCCCCAAGCCGACTGGTCATCGTGGGGAAAAATGACCACGACCCTCTAAAGGAAAAAAATAACACTAACATGAAAAATAACACTAACATGAAAAACAAAGTAAATGACATCCACATAGCAACTATTAACTGTCGATCTCTTAGAACACCTGAAAAACTCCAAGAACTAGAGCTGGCAATAGAAGAGTTAAAGTGGGATATTATAGGTATTAGCGAAATGCGCAGATTTGGAGAAGGTATAGAAAACCATGGTAAATACGTACTACATTATAAAGGGGAGACGCCCGGGCTGTATGGAGTTGGATTCATGGTGAAAGCAAATCTAGTCAACAACATAGAAGAACTTAGTGGATTCTCGGAACGTATTGCAATCCTTAATATAAAACTGCCCGTGAACGGAGATAAAGAAGAGAGATGGTCTATTATACAGGCATATTCACCAACTGAATCTGATAAAAAAGAGGACGTAAAAACAATTGAGGAATTCTATGAAAATCTCCAAAACGCTATTGATAACGCACACAAAAACGTCATCGTGATGGGAGACTTTAATGGACAAATTGGGATTCAAAATAGTGGGGAAGAAAATACCATAGGAAACTATGGGTATGGAAATAGAAGCAAAAACGGAACAAGACTAGTAAACTTTGCACTGGAAAACAGATTAAGTATTCTAAACAGTTTTTATAAAAGGAAACCATCAAAAAAATGGACATGGATCTCACCCAATGGACAATATAGGAATGAAATCGATTTTATTATGTCTAATAATAGAAAAGCCTTCAAGAACATTTCGATCATAAACAATTTAAACTTCCACACAGACCATAGGATGGTTCGAGTTGCGATGTCAGGAATGTTCAAGAAAACAAGACGATTTCAAAATAAACAATTAGCGGTACAATACTCAGGTGACCCTAAACTATTACTTAATAATCTTCAAACATCTCTAGATGCCGCGGAATTAGAGGAGAAAGAATATCCATCGATACAAGAAAAATACAACCTATTACTAAATCAACTAAAAACAGTAACCAGAAAAACAAACAAAAGTATCAAGAAAGAAGTCTCACTTACAATCAAACAATTAT
Organism: Pieris melete; assembly: GCA_963693345.1. NCBI lineage: Eukaryota > Metazoa > Arthropoda > Insecta > Lepidoptera > Pieridae > Pieris > Pieris melete. The sequence goes on from CAVNZK010000056.1 coordinate 2,000,053, forward strand.
TACAAGAACGAAAAGAACTTTTACGACAAAAGGAAATTAAAGGAAACCGCCAAAGAGTAACAGAAGTAAGCAAAAAGATCAGTGAACAACTTAGGAAAGAAAGAAAAACTAAAAGATCTAATACAATGAAAAGTTACATAGAAAAGACAGGAGGAATAAAAAAGGCATTGAAGGAGTTAAACTACAAAAAGGACTGGATACCAAGTATGAGAAAGAAAGATGGCAATAATACAGGTAAAAGACTCGAAATATTAAAAATCGCTACAGAATTCTACCGAAACTTATACCGAAGTCAAAAAGAGAAAGACACTATAAAAGAAAACGACGAAATAACTAATGAAGAATATATACCGGAAATAATGAAGGAAGAAACCATAAAAGCAATAAATACACAAAAACTCGATAAAGCCCCTGGATCTGATCTTGTTACAAACGAACTTCTAAAAGCAACGTTACCAGTAATCGCTCCAAGACTTACAGATATATTTAATGAAATTATCAAAACGGAAAACATTCCAGAGGATTGGACAAAATCTACAATTATACTACTACATAAAAAAGGTGACAAAGGAGATATAGCAAATTACAGACCAATCAGTTTAATGTCCAATATTTACAAAGTGTTTTCAAAAATAATATTATCTAGAATCACAAACACACTTGAAGAAAATCAACCCAAAGAACAAGCTGGATTCCGTAGACATTTTTCAACAATAGACCACATACACGCCCTTAGACAAATACTCCAGAAATTTAAAGAATATAACAAAATTTACTACATAGGGTTCGTGGATTTCAACAAAGCATTCGACACACTTGAACATAGATTTATCTGGGACGCACTAAAAGATCAAGGCGTACATGCAAAATACATACGGATACTGAAAAACGTATACACAAAAAGCACCGCACAAGTAAAACTAGAATCTATAGGCGAAGAATTTCCGGTTGAGAGAGGTGTACGCCAGGGAGACCCAATTTCACCAAAAATATTTGCAGCAGTTCTGGAAATGATATTCAGAAATCTGGATTGGACGAATAAAGGACTAAATATAAATGGCGAAAATCTGAGTCACCTACGCTTTGCAGACGACCTAATCTTATTTTCGGAAAACCCGAAAACCCTAAAGGAAATGTTGCAACAGTTAGCGGAAGAAAGTAAGAAGGCAGGCCTGTCAATGAACTTAACGAAAACAAAAGTAATGTCTAACTCCTCACAAACAGAGTCCATAACAGTAAATGATGAAGAAATAGAGTATGTAAAGGAGTATGTGTATTTGGGACAGTTAATATCTACTGAGGAATGTATGCAAAAAGAAATAGAAAGAAGAATAACTAATACTTGGAAGAGATATTGGTCACTCAGTGAAGTCATGAAGAACCAGGATATGTCTATGAGGAACAAGAGGAGAATATACAATATGTGTATCTTACCATGCTTACTATATGGGTGCCAAACATGGGCATTGACAGAAGAACAAGCAAGGAAAATAAAAGTTTGTCAGAATGGAATGGAGAGAAGCACAATAGGAATTAAAAGAAAAGACCGAGTTAAACTAAAATGTATCAAAAACAAAACAAAATTTAAGAATGCATACACAACATACAGGTGCTTAAAGTGGAGGTGGGCTGGACATATGATAAGAGAGAAGAAGGAGAAATGGACGAGAATAATAACAGAATGGCAACCACGAGATAGTAAAAGAAACAGAGGCAGACAGACTAGAAGATGGGAGGACGACATCAAAAAAGTGGCGGGCCCAATATGGACGCGCATAGCGAAAAATAGAACAGAGTGGAAATCTTTAGAGGAGGCCTATGTCGAAAGACAAGCTGAAATGTAGAAACGACCGTTTACCGATACCGGATTTATGAAAAGAAAAGAAACTGTTAAAAGTTATAAACGTATTTGTAAGAAAAATTACTGTAAAAATAAGTTCAGCAATAAAGGCTATTTTATTTTATTTTATTTTATTTATTTTATAATAAAACTTAAATGTTTTTTTTAGGACGAGGACGAGGGATCAGGCAGATCTGTGGCCGAGAAGCTAAGCAGCAGGGGTGTCAGATTCTCCCCTTCCTAAAAAGGGGGCTTTATTTGCTTAAAAGTCTTGGTATCCCTAGCCGAGTCCTGGATATTGGGAAACTTGGATATTTGGAGGACTTGGATGAACCAATGCCAACAAAATATAAGTGATTTATAATACCGCTGACAAATTCAGAAATAGAAATTGAATTTTTCTAAATCAATAACGTATTCAAATATTTATAGTCTTTTTAATGTTTGATTTTGGCTTATAATCTAAATAATATAAGTTTATTTAACAATCTGGGGATAATCTTAAACAAAAGATGACATTTTCAAATATGCTTCGCATCAAAACGCTTCGTTTTATGTTTTAAACCAAGTCAGATACCCGTAGGATATTTTTATTTATGAAACCAATAGCCCTTTTCGATTCACTAAGTAAATACACATATTGTTAGTAGTAAAAAGGCTCGCAAACAATGAAAATTTATGCTTTGAAAAAATGTATTTAATGTTTTCAATACCGTTGTTTGATTTATTAAAAAAAACTAATATTTATTCCGGTCTGATGTAATTAACTGGAGTATTCTAAAAATAGAACACTAGCGGACAGTCTCGGTACATTTTCTTAATTATTTTGAAATGTACAAAGTATTTTAAGATACTTATTCAAAGATTCAATAATAATAATAATTTAGCCTTTATATTCCGAAGATCACATCTTTAATATATATTCACTACAGTATATCTCGGAGGTTGGTGTGCCTCTTGGCAAAGGCCTTCTCTAACCCTTTCCACTGTTCTCTATCCTTTGCGACTCTACTCCAGTTGTAGCCTGCTGTTAACGGGAGGTCGAACTTAACCTCCCGTCTTTTGCGTTGTCGGCCTCTTCTTCGTTTTCCGTCTCTAGGGTACCATTCCGTCAATATTTTGCTCCATTGTTCACGGGGGCTCCGTAGTATATTCTTTACAAAAATACGTATCTATCCTCTTTTTAGTATAAGTATAAATTATAGATCGGTTTTATTATTAGTACTATACTTGAGATGAACCTTAATGATTCAAAACTGTATTCATTTGTTTTGTACATGAATTTGTATTTACTATTTTATAATTAAAATAAGTGTTATTTAAATTTATTTAATATATAAGGTTTGTTAAAACTTTACTCATATCAATAAATGATACAAAAGTACAAGTACCGAATCAATCTCTGGCATAACCAGGGTATATTAGAAAAACCAAATTATATTTAATAAAAGCCTTCTGACAATCTTTAAGCACATACCTATTATCTTCGTAATTCCTCGTACAATTAGAAATACATACGATTGAAAAACGAATACTCCGCAAAACATAATTACATTGCTCCCATTGGAAAGAAAAAAAACATCTGTATAAACAGAAAGTACAATGTATGGAAACGTACTGGCTTTGATCACCCCTTTTTCAATAATAATGCCTTTGTGGCCAAAACCGCTGGCGGCGTTTGCCTCACTAGTAATGTGTCCATTTAATTTAGACTCGCAAAATAGAAGCTGTTTCAATGATAGTCCATCCTTTTGCTAATTTGTCTAATGTAATACTTTGTCTAATGTAGGTACTTAGCGGTACGATGTGTTGTTTAATTTTTTAGTTTTGCTTTAGTAAGTTTCGACTCATAGTACATATTATATATTTTGTACTCAAACCATGTGTAACATAACTTCACGATGAGACAATAGTGATTGTAATGGCACAAGTGATGATTTTTTAATCGAGCTACCTAAAGATTGTGTAAAAAAATAAAATTAACCTCAAAAATATATTTTTACCAATGCTTTGAACTAAAAAAATCCGAATATAATCGAATTGAAAAATAATATTAGTTTTCATAAGTAATATAAATAAAGAATTTATACATTTTTTAAGCAAATTAGAGAAAACCAAAACTATTTATGTTTCCTCAATGTATGCCACATTAAACAAGAGACCCTATAGATACTTTATTATAAGATGCGGTCATTAATTTAAACATAATATAAAGGTCGTTAATTATATCTTTATATTTGTATAATTAAGTAAAGTCCCGCGAAGGGAGCCCGCGGCGGCCATGCGGGCTCTCTAACAAAATACGAGTTTTCCCTTTGTTCTTGATATTTAAAATCAAAACATAAGAATAAATGCCATTATAATTGTTCTTATGGAATTTGTTTCATACGTATACCGAGTTTAATTAGAATACATATTACTTATGTTTCACTTGCAATATAACACGTTTTCATACACGTTTTAAGTTTTAAGTTTTTGTCCTTATTCTTTCCAATTCTGTATCAGCAATCGTTCATATAGATATACCAATTAAATCATATGTTCAAAATCTTCAACTTCATAAATATAAAGACTTAATTTGTCTTTGTGTTTGTGAAAGCAATCCAAAAAAGTATTTCCGATAATCCACCACAACTCCTAAATAGAATCAAAACCGATACATAAAAGTAGACAATGTAACATACGGATCGTTGTAATAACAGGTGTATTCGGATTTCATAATTCACCATAATTGGCCAACAGAAACGAATTAATCAACCACCCCAAATAAAGCATTGTATGAACCGATGCATTCAGAATACTGGGCATAGTATGAAAATTATACGCATGGCACGACAAATTATTTGCCAGTTTATCATGATAATTAGAGATAATTATTTTAAGCGAATGATATATTAGAAATCGTATTAGGCCGCGTACCTCATTAAATATGGAAACTATTTGAGCCAAATATGCGATGTTCTAACTGTGGTTTGTGTATTCACATGTTTTACATACAAATAGATATTAATTTGTACATTCCTTGTTATTTTGTGTATACCGGGCGAGCTTTACTAAACTATTAATCAACCCTTTAAAATATTTACTTATACTCGTATAAAGCCGCGCCAACACACGCACACACAAAACAGAATAAAGAAACAAATTATACACTTTTTAAACAATGTGTGGCCTCGATAATTGGTGTGGACGGCGTTCATTTTTTTCAGTAACTAATGACATATTTTGAATGCCTGTAATATTTTCCTCTGACATCAGACATAAAAAGACGAAGTTGATCGTATGTATATATAGACTTAAAACCAGAGACAAACATAAAAAATAGAGCGTGCGTACAAATCACACATGTAAGAAGCGAAACTTCTTTGGCAAACTATTTTTTAATTCTTATTCATATTTATACAAATCTAAAACTTAAGATTTCCGAGACTTAGAGGGAGGGAAAAAGGAAAATATATGAGGCATTTAATAAATTTAATTGTCATTAAAATACTCCTCCCTCAAAGGCCGGTAACGCACCCACTAAACATGGGTGTCCATGGGCTGCGATGACTAGCCTCGTTTGCGTATATAAAAATTATAATTTCGATATTAATCCTTCTATGTGTATTCTCTTTGTAAAATTCACAGAAAATTTCATAAAACCCCTAACTTTACAATATCTTTGTGAGGTAAATGAGAATATAAGATTAATCCTCGAACACGCTCCATTTAGTATGTATGCATTAGCTGACCGAAAGAACAATTTTCAACGTTTTGTTTCTTTATCCTTTGATGTATTCATAATTTAAATTTCACAAAGAGACCCATGTGAGGTGTAATTAGGATTTCCATATCTTAATGAATGAATGATGATTTGCCAGTGATATTCGAATAGGGTTGCTATCTTGAAATGTTTTTGTTGCTACCAGATTTATGTAATGGAAGATTAACTAATTGTAAATATATACACATAGACATAACTCTGATACGTAATTTATATAGTTTATATAAGTGAGTAGTTTATATAAATGTTTTTTCTTATTTTTATAGTATTATTGCTAGTATATATAACTAATAAGACATGCGTACTTTTTATCAAAATCCAAGCATATTTATGTAGTCTAGTTTTACCTAGTATTTAAACTTTTTAGATGTGTCTTAATTATCTTATTAAACCATATGACCGTATCACATATTTTCATTTAGTCTGTACCTACTTTAATCAAACTTATGTTTTCGTAGGACGTTGAAATTCATATTATTCTACCAATATATAAACCTCCATGTACTCCGTGATATGATGTAATATCCTATTAACTTATATAAATACACCAGTGTACAAAGGTTCTTTGGGTAGTTAAATAAACTTTAAATGGATTTAACTAACGCAGTTATGAAAACACGCCCTTTGAGTGAACTTTAATTTAAAGTTCGTTTGTGCCTAAAATTGGCAGCATTATAAAGACATGCCCAGATGATAAACTCGAGGCGCCCTACTGTGTAGATTTAATTAACAAGATACGAGCTTTATACCAACCCACTTTGGGACGTCGATAAAAATTCAATAGCTCATTACAAATTAGATTACTGAAAGCGACAACAGCCTCCTAGTTAGCGCGATCACTTAGGCTTTATATAAAAATACAATTATGTATAATTTTTTTTATGAAACCGTATTTGAGACTTCTTAATTTAAACTCCGTTTTAATATAGGTGTTAAAGGTCATCAACTCTGTCAAATAAGACAAGGGTTTAAAAACTAGTGGTTAAGCCACGTCATAATTGCCTAAGTTCTCACAATAACACTCACGGAGAGAAATAGTATTTGATAAAATAAAAATAAATCAGTGGTGTAAAAATAAAGAATTTTTCATGATCATTTGTCAATCTAATAGGCAAGTAAGTGATCAGCCTCCTCTGCCTGACACACTCTGTCGACTTTTCGGATCTAAGGCAAGCCGGTTTCCTTACGATGCTTTCCTTCACCGTTTAAGCGAATGTTAAATGCGCAGAAAAGAAAGAAAGTCGGATGAGAGTCGCACGCTGAATCTACTACGCCAATACTGCACTTAGTATTAGATACTTTTCTTATATACGTATACTTAACTTTTTGTAGAAAAGAAGAATATATATTAGGTATCAACTTAGGTCCTCCGAGCGACCAGAAATCAACGGTTGCGGGCCAATCATGTTATGATGTTACAATCACACATCTGTTATGATAGTTTATTATAAACAAATGACAATAATGATTCAATTTCGATTCAAGGAATTGTCATTTTAAGCTTCAAACTTAATCGATTAAATTTCTGATGCGGAATTGTATTGCTTTCATTATCCATTTTGTTCGAGCATTGTTTCCGCTACGTATCTCGTAAATTATGAGCTGTATGTTTCTGCAAGCCCTCAGGCCGAGCTTTAGCCGTGTTAAAACGAATTGAAAACCGGTAATCGAATGCACGTAATGGGAGCTATGTCAATATTTTAAATTTAAATATCAAATGGAAACAGCAGTTAAATATTTATTTTACTTTGCGAACGACGCAAAATATTTTAACGAAAGTAAATTATAACACTAGCGTCAGAGGTGGCTTGTTTCGCATCGTTATTCATATTATATAAATTTTATATGCTGTACATATAAACACTATGTTGCCGTTTGTATGACTTTGATAACTTCATGTGAATGATTATTACTCTATATTAGTATTTCATGAACTGAAATAAAGCTGAAACCCAATGCTGGCTGAATTTAATCGTTTATTTAATTTCGACTAAAACATTGTACCATAAAATCTATCGCCCCTATAGAATCGAGGATCATTCAATGGAAGCGAAAGATGCAAGAGATATTTTTGTCATGTACTTTAAGATAAAGGTGTGTTTATTTAAGCAAATCCAGGCACGAAAATAGATAAACAATTTTGATCGCGGCACGAAATTAGGGACGTAATTATGTAATGTTTTAGGGATCGTAACATTTAAGCGTCATCTGACGACACTGTTTGGTGGCAAAATTAAAAAAGCGTCACAGCTGCCTCACTTTAATTAGATTTTTTGAATTACACCGAGTAAAAGTTTACAAGATGGCGTTTCTTTTGAGCTGCGTGCAGACAGAAATTAAAATCACAAGATATATATATATATCTTTCATAGTAATTATTAAATATTCAAATATATTATTATAAATATACATTAAAACTAGCTGCCCCCGCATACTTCGTTTCTCCTTCATGAGATTTTACTTAGCCTACCTTTTTAGTACATATATACCAACATAGAACATTTTGCTATGCTACCCTGTTCGGTTCGGTTTTTTGGAATGAAAACTTTTTAAGTTTTTCTGTAAATTTTTGTGTATATAAACCTCAGAGTTCAAGTCATAAGATTTTAATTAACAAATAAAAAATAGGGGTTGATTGTAGAGGGGTGAAAATTAAGGGTTGTATAAATTTTTGTATGATGTATAGTAAAAAAAATAAAAACAAAAAAAATTGTCGAAAAAATAAAAATAATTTTAGTAGTAAGTAATCTATTCTCAGACGTACTGAATATGCATAAAAAAATTCATAAGAATCGGTCGAGCCGTTTCGGAGGAGTATAGGAACGCTCATTGTGACACGCGAATTTTATATATATATAAATATATAAAATTCGTATATATTAGATGGCAAAGCAGCTTTTCGTGTTTAAAAAACTCGTGTTTTAAGACGTAGCTCCAACTTATTCTGAGAAATGACATTTTCGTAGAAATAAATAAGCTCAACTTTTTGGTAATAAATTCCTTAATGAAAAATAAATAGAAAAATTGTAACATTAAATTTTCCTCTTTGCACAATCATATGTTACAAACTATTCAATGCATTAATAGAAAATATGACTAGCAAATTGCAAATACGCCCTCCGGCTCGATAATATTATTCCATGACATTTCGATTTAGAACAATTTCAAAGAAAACTAAAGATTTAAATGTTGCTTTATAAATTCGTTTATAGTTGGAAGGCAACAGGTGGCGTTGGCGGAAAGCCAGACCTCAGAGCAATTTAACGGCTTAGACAGACCACATTGGCTATTAAATCTAGAAAAGCCAATATCACTGTTTTGTGGTACGTTAAGTAAGCGGGTTTATATGTAAATTAAGCTAATAGGTCACAGAACTTATACGAAATTACTATGCATTCCAAGACTGACGTTATATTATCACAAATTTCATTTCCACTTTACGCGAATACAACACATTCAGGTCAATAACCATGCTTGCAAGAAATGATGCGAATCGTTAGATATTAAAGGCCCGTGACCAAAGGCTGTTTGGTAAAATAAAACCTAGGAAGCCTTACGTAAAGATGGGACGATGGCATTAGACAGATATTGGCCAGCAACTGATCTCGGTTAATCAAGAGAAAACTGGTCATAGCAGGCGAAAAGCGGTTCTCTTATTAACATAAAATTATATAATACGTTAATTAATTTCAATATTTAAGAAGAACCCGGAAAGTGTTACGTTAAATCTAAAACAAACATCAAAATTACCCCGACAGTTTCAGAACAAACTTGAACATATAAAAGTATCTTAAATGTTATTTAATTACTATGTATAGAAAGTTGAAAACAATGTTTTACGTGCAGATGCCCAGGTGAGTCTAGACCAGGAAATATGTTGTCTAGACGTTCATTTATTATATTTATGACACATAACTGTCCGCTAGCGGTATTTAGGTAAGAGGAGTTTTCATGACCCTTCGTAGGAAAGGAATCGATACTGAAACACATTTATGGGCGGAATTTGATAAGATTCTATGCACACTAAAATTATATAACAGAAACTTTAACGATTTTAAGTGCCAATTAGTTTTATTGTTTGCATAACTTAATGTAGCAGAAATCACTCGAAACTTAAATAACTTTATTTATTCCCATTCTTATTATGTGAGCGAAGTAAATGTCGATGTTAACAATTAAATGTGTGCTTGCGTTAATAAAAGTAATCTTAGATGTTTACTTGATGCCAAGTTATTGCACTGTCCCATAAGCCTTAGTATATTTTCTAATGGCAACACCCTATAATAATGTAATGTTTGATAAGATTTTTTTATATCGAGGCCAATTTGTATTTTTTTTTAAATGACACACGTATTGTTTTTTGACAAGTAATGCCATGACAATCATGATATCGCCATATGAGCAAAAGTTGATTACACACAAACAGTAATAACTTCTGCTGGGTTTATATATTAATTTGATACATACCCTAGATCCATTCGGGAATCATACATTTACAGTTTAACTAACCCCGAAGAACGAGTCCATTAAAACGTACATTAACAAATAGTAACATTATTTCATTGTACAATAGGTGCAGTCATTTTGCAGCGCAATGCATTTAAATGAACCGGGATAATATTTTAATATCATGCTTCATCCGTAGTTGCGAACCGACTCTATCAGTCATACGAAACAAGAGTAATTAAAACTTCATAAATTTATTATAATATATAGTACAGACGGACGGTTAAATGCACAATGCGCCCGAAATCGGAATCTGAATAAATAACTTTGAATTGATGTTTTTTGTTGGAGCTCGATTTTATTACAACAAATGTAGTATGCGAATGTTTAAAATCTGTTGAACTTCCATCAGTAGGCATTTTCACTCTATCACAACGCTGTTAAGGAACAATAACTATAAATAACTACAATAAATATTTTTTCATATATGTATAAACATCATCAAATTAAAGACTCTAAGTGTAAATTATTTACCATCTTTTGCAATAAATGGCAACTGCGCCTAGCTTATGGTGAAGCTACTCTTATAAGTTCACTATCACACTTTTTTTTTGAAAGTTTAATACTATCTATTTTATCTTAAAACTAAATGATAAACATTTTCAGTTAAGATAAAAACATAATTGATACATATATACTTTGAAGCCAAGTTAAAATTTAGGTTAAGCTGCTGTAACTGTCTACGGCGTAGCAGCTACGGAAAAAGCTTAAAAGAAATGTGACAAAACGTAGGCTCGCGTAGCGGAAAGGCGTTGGCGGCTCGCCAAGATACCTGTTGTTAACATGTCTAACACTTTTGCCAGACAACTGTTGCTTTTGTGAAACAGTTGTCCCTGTTATAGCTCTTTGTGTCAGATAAGATAAGTTTTATTGTGTTTTGAAATTATTACGAAGCTTACAAATTACCTATACTTTAATTCACAGTAATCTAAAATTTTAATATCTGCTAGAAATGAAAATTGTACGTTCCGACTCATTCCAAAGTATAAAATTCGTATTTCTCTCCTTACATAATAATGAACCCCAATACTTCGTATGCTTTCGCCACCAAATAACTTCTCTTCGCTAGAAAGAGACTTTTATGGACATGGAGGTCATAATCGCTCACTTAGATTCATCGACTTGTTTTGTATTATAAATAAAAACTGCTTTGCATATAAAGTATTTAAATTGGCACATATGTTTGTTTGCTGAATATTTTTAAATATATTTTATTTCAATTAACCGTATGTCTACAACTATACATAAATAAATTTAGGATTATTGGTCATACAGTATTTTTGGATTAGAAATCTGAATTATTCACGTATCCTTAGCCCTCCCTAAGACTCAGTGCGAGACTGTATAATATTTACGTTACAGCAAATGCGCCCATTTACGGATGTAATGCGATCCTTAAGGAAGTTGAAATTTATATACATACTTTGTAAGTTAAAAGTGGTGTTTTTTGATAGCTGACGATAATCATATAATGTTTAAAGAACTTTATTTCTCATTACAAAAATAATTTTATTTACATGAGAAATTTAATATTAAGTATATACGAAACGAGATACACGTCGCCATCAGCTAGCCCAATTTTAGTGTAATGGGCCCATTCTGATGTGTGTCTTTAATGCCCTTTGGAACTGATCAATCACGCTAATGTTACGAACCTTAGACGGCAACCGATTTAACAATTGCACACCCTCATACCTAATAGATCTCTTTAAATAATTTGTGCGCGGCTTTGGCAAGATAAGCAAACTCGCTCGACGAGTATTGCGTGTAGTGGTGTATTTGATTTTATTAAATGATAAGTTACTATGTAGAGAGTTATTAAAAAAAATTTAAATAAGGATACAGGTGCTATAAACATATAGTTGTTTAATCGTCATAATTTTAGTTTCTTGGTAGATTTTATAAGTAGGTGTTAAAAAATTGTATCTGAATAGTGCTTTTATTCATTTATTTTGTAGTGTTTGTATTGTAGAAATTTTGTTTTTGCATGCTGTACCCCATATTTCAATTAGGTATATGAAATGGGGCTTGACTAAACAATTATAGATCAAATGACGTACAGATTGCGGAATGCATTTAGATATTGACCAAAATCTGCCTATAAGTGATTTTAGTTTGGTAATTATATGTGATATATGAAAGTTCCATTTTAAATTTGTATCCATTCTAAGACCCAGATATTTCTCCCATTTTTAAATAAAAATATTGTTCATTAGCAAATTTAAAAGTATGTCCTTTTTCAGTTGTATTCTTAAGAAAAAAAAAAAAAACACAGAAGTATAAAAAGGTTATTAAAGTATGAGAATTTCAACGTGAATTTGAAAGACGTCTTAGAAGCAATGACAACTGCACCGAATTTTACCCATATCCATTTTTTTATTACATTAGGTTATTCGACCTTGTTATTTATAACCATAAATAACTTATTATATCGTGATACTTGATACCCATACATATTTTCCATATATCGTTGACATTTATTTTCTTAGCAATGTAATGAAATTCGTGCGCTAATTGTCTTTACGTACACAAGAGACCAACACTCACGAATGGCTTCGTATTATACTTGTTTATAATCTGTTTATAACATAATCTTGTACATCTTCGCTCAAATATATATTAAGTAAACTAAATGTAGAACAACTTAGACAAAATCCTGAAAGTACGACAAACTACACTAACAACACTAACTTCACTTATCCTATTGATGTTGAAAATTCAATATTTAATTACGATAAATTCAACCGCCGTCAGTTCAGTCTTAATAAGTCGTTCCCTGTAAATCTCTAGTATTCTATACATATATAACGTGTCAGTGAACAGAGTCGGGGTTAAGCAGCCGTATCATTTCACCGTTTGCAAATTTTACTGCCGCTCCCGTCTTTTGTTCAGCTTTATAGCCGTCGCGGGACCGCGGTCTTATTACCGCTAAACGAACATACAGACGTTATATCTGTTGTAATTCATTTACAATGTTCTTTTGCGACTTTGTTGAAATTAGTAAGTTTTATGACAATAATTAGGTCTGCTTTCGGGAACGTTTGTTGTTTGCGATGTTTTAAAAGGCATTGTTTGAAACGTAAGTGCATTGCATTCATAGATTAAGCTTTGCTCTGTCCTTATAACAACATATTTATAATTCATGATGAAACGTCTAGAATGTTGGTAATCGTTGTTTTCATTCATATACAGAGAGATTATTGTATTTCATATTTACTGAAGTACATTGATACGACTTACTGTTTTCAAGTCCTATTATAGTCAGGCAGATAACTATTTAGGTACTTTAGTTAAATTGTGAAAAGGTATATAAATGGGATGTTTTGTTAAATACTTAATATAAGTACAATGTACCTAAGGAAATAAATATAATATATTAAAACCTCAAAAATTAAATTTGATTTTATTATTTGTGAAATGTTATAATTATTTTTGTTATATTTATTTAAAATAAACTTAAACCTGAAGGCTCAATGAGGGATGCCATATAACCCTCGACTCTATAAGACATAATATTAGTACATGTGGAAAAACAAACTTGAATCGCTTGCTAGCCTTAAAGTGTTCAATTAAACAAATGTGTTTGTTCGATGTTATCGAATTGACTTCACTTTAATTAATCTGTAAATATTTTGGTCCAAACCTTTAATAATTTATAATCATTTAAATAAATGCCGACTTGAGTGCTCACTTAATCTCAAGTCTTTATGAGCAGTGTTGGTCAAGTGCCTTGTGCGCTCTCAACACTTAGAGCCCGCGTTTGAATCAGGACTGTGTAATGCAACATTCTTGTATGTGCACAATTAACAACCTTACGTCGTTTAACATTAAAAATTTACGACAGGTGTCAGATGACACGGACGAAACGCTGAAAACCTACTTGCCTATAAAAAAAATAAAGAAACAGCGTCCAAGGTCTAATAGAATTGTAGCGCCATTTATTAATATTTAAGGAATGTACATCATATTTAGCAAGCGATTACAAAATTCCCCCGAACAAAACACATTATTAACTTGACAATTGAGAAAAGTAGGCTCGCGAAAATTGGAAAAATAATCCCAGATCAGCGGAATGAATTTTATTTTTCATATTCGAGTTATGGTGTGGGAAAGCTGTGTAGTGCAAGGCTATTGTGCGCTTGTACGGTCCGGATTGGGTTTAAAGGATATCGATTTAATTTTCAATCGTTGACAAAGGTATCTTGTACTTTGTACCTTAAATTAGCTTTCATTGACAATAGGCTCGATATAAGTGTGGGATGGATTCAATGAAACAGATTGGATATTTCAAAGAAAATGTTAAAAGTTCTTTGACGGATATTAAACCGAAATTATCAAACTTACAATCACACACTTTACACGTTTTGAGTGTTTTTTACGAATTATGGTCAGCCAGAGACAGCATCAGGTTGCCAATTAACGATAACGATAGGTACAATGATTAGAAGAAAATAAAAAGTTGTCGTGAATTTGGTATTTGCACTATTCCGTTCGAATTTAAGATTATTTACTTTAAATTTCCTTGTATATAAAGGTATTTTGTAAACGTGAAATATTCAGAGCTGACATGTTCAAAGTCACATTCCACTCACTAATATTTTTAAGTATATTAAAGTTATAGTGGCGAACTTCAGCATAACCCATTAGGCTATTCGACATTCGGCATGCAGGCGGTGATAGGAACTATTGTAGTTCCAACTATTGTTGAGAAACTTATTCTTATGTGGGAAGTCGAAAGTTTAGATTAAATATAATAATAATAAAAACTTTATTCATGACCTACTGTGACAAAATTCATCTATCGCTAGTCCCTGTGTTGTGACTTGTGGGTAACTAGATAACAATTATTCTGTGGTACACAATACATGTGTAAAACAATTTTTTAAGAAAAAGTAGTTTAAGTGTAACAAATAATTAAATACAAGCCGTATAAGACATTGAGTATGCGTGAATGTGGGTGTATGTGAATGGGTGTGTGCGTATGTATTTGAGCGTGTGGCTGAGTTGTGTGCTGTTATGTGTCTGTGTTAGTTTTTCTAACCTCAGAGTCATGCCAAGATACGTAAGAATGCCTCTGTAGATTTGAAATACAATTCGGCTAGCGTAATTTTGATTTGATTTGTGAGTTTGTATCTGGATAATTTGACTATCTAGATTGATTCACAGTTTATATAAGATTTAAATGATGGAAAGTAATAAAGCTATATATTTTTATAAATAACAAACGAATGTTTTCCCTTCTTTAAAATTTTCAAAAACAGAGTCTCGCCATAACATAGCCCTAGTCGATTAATTAAAAACAATATTTTTCGTTCCAAAAACTCGATCTTTAATTCCCTTACAAAAGTGTTTTTTTATAAACATGTTACAAACACAAATATCGGACAACATGCAACATACAATATGCCCTGCCCACTGTAATCTGATCGTATTGTTTTGTCATAACGTATAGGTAGTAAAATTATCGAAATTATGGTCGAATAGTAGACTAATGACTAGAATTAGGTACCCAAGACACATTTCAGCTTTGAGTGCATTATCATAGAAAAACGAGAAATACAATAAATAGGTTCATATAGTACCTTCCATAAACCAGTGAAAACGTAGATAAAGCACCATTCATACCCATAATACCTCGTCACATCCACATTTTCATATTCATTGACCGTAAAAATATTTTCTATTTTGCGAGATTGAATTTTGCTAACATTGTTTATAGGCGTGCTTCAGGTAGGTCCCATGAATTTTATTTTATGGGGACTTTGCTACACTTTCCCGATATAAGGGTAAGGGCTTATTAGGATAAAAGTAGCGGAAGACTTAATAGGCGCACATAACGAGGAACTTACCTGTTTACCTATATGGCAATAGTTAGGAAGTGCAAATAAAACTTTGACGATATACACGCCAATTAGGTTTATCTTGAGTAACAGTAACAAGAATAGTAAAAATACTAAAGGTAGTGTTACGAAACTTAAATCTGTACTTAGAAATATCTATAAGAACATTAGCGTATAAACTATAATCAATAACTAATTTCAGCAGTACAATGTGTGCTTGCGCTAAAACGTGAGTTTCTTGTTTGTTAAGGTCTTAAATAGAAAAATAAATACAAACAAATTGTTATAGGAATTTTACTGTGTTTATTTGAAATGGCACTCCATAGTCAGTCTCTTCAATCATTGTAAAGAACTCGTTCACAATGAACTACAGCTAACATAAATTATAATACAACAAAAGACAATTATACATAGATATAGCCACATGGAATACATAATATATATAAAAATAGTTTCAAACATTTACGAAAGTAAAAAAAACAATAGTATTATTACTTATACCTAATTCGGCTGTGTTGTGTGATGGTGTGAAACTGAATGTATGTACGTAGGGTGTGCGCATGATGCAGGTGATTAAGCGATACGGATATTCTATTAATATGATATTAATCTTCTGCGACTTAAATTTTTTATCTCTTATGAATATCGCTAATCGCTGACCCTAAAGTCTTACCGCAACCGGCCAACGTCAAATTGTGTCCGTCATCTTGCTCTATGCCTATTGTCAATTATTAAAGCGAAAGTTTTTTGATAAGGGAAATAAAGTTTGCCCCCTTGTTTAAAAAAAGAATTGGTTTGGATAATTTTGTATAAAAAAACATACAAACTTGATTTTTTGTATCAATTGACACGATGAGATGGAAATAAAGGTTTTACATTTTATTCTTTATAACACACAACATAAGAAACATAAAATATTGTCCAATTTTCAAAATCTACATTTAACTACATAAACTTTTTAGTATTAACGCGTACTTGCGTTGATTTATTATAACCCAATGGTCGAACCATTTCAAAAATGTGATAATACCTCAAGTATATTTTAGTTTAAAGATGTCATACTGTACCGGTAAGCTGTGAAAACTTTCTGACAATATTAAAACAAAGATTTATTTTTAAAACACTACATAATTCATATAACTCTCGTGGCTAAGTAAAATTATAATAAAAACTGATACATATATTAAGTATAAAATTAATTTGACTACAACTGTCAGTATTAATTACGTTTGTCGGACGTGAAATAATTGTGTATTACTATTACCGCGACGACCAGAGATTAGCTAGCTAATCAATATGGCTAATTAATGGTAACTTGATTGAATCCAAGCGCAAACACTATACGCTGGACCATTATCAAATAGTTGCTGGAAGTATTTTTAAACTATTCTACTTGTTTCACCCGCGGTATGTTCAGTAATGGCAAGATTTTTTCGAAGCCTGTAAGAGTAATTTGAAGACAAGTTTTTTTTAAAGCTTGCCAACGCTCGGCACTGATACGTTGGTACAATGAAAATAAAATACAACATTTAATATCACAAGCGCTTAAAGGCAAACATGACATATACGAAGAGATAATACAAATACTAAACAAAACAATTAAAATTACAAAAACTAAACGATTCAAAGTGTATAAAATACCGTACAAATTACGTTCGTAAGTTTATCTTTTTTTTGGCTCACCTGATGATAGGTCAATTTTTTTTTTTAAGTAATCGATTTCTAATATCGAAAATATATTGAAGTTATGTATTGTTATAAACCCCTTAAAATATTATGGAATTATTTTAAGTGGAAGAGCCCGCGCAATGCCCTTGATGTTTTGAAAAAAAAAGCTCACAAGTACCCACTTTTACACCATGGCCACCCTCAATTCCAAAGAGCTCACGAGTGCGTTGGTGGCCTTTTAACAATTGGTACCGCGTTCGTTTCATGTGAGGATTATGTATAAGAATTATTTCTTATAGGAGTATAATATATTTCACTTTCTTAAAAGTGACAATTACGGAATGGAATCTCACGCTTTCAAATATTTCAAGATAATAACTATATGTTCTTATTGCTAAAAATCAGGGACAACAATATAAGCAGTAAGCACACAGCAAGTTCACTGCACAGTGCACATTCGTAATTTAAGAGAACATTGAGAAACTTACGATGCCTTTATAGACAACCAATATCACTAAAAAACCTTCTCCCAGTTATAGTTATAACCATTAGAATCATTTTTAATAAGCCCTATAATTTGAATCTGCCGCCGAGTTTGACAGCTGTCAGAATTTGACATTTGAC
The DNA here is from genome assembly GCA_963693345.1 of Pieris melete. Classification (NCBI taxonomy): domain Eukaryota; kingdom Metazoa; phylum Arthropoda; class Insecta; order Lepidoptera; family Pieridae; genus Pieris; species Pieris melete. The sequence continues at coordinate 2,018,297 of CAVNZK010000056.1, forward strand.
GCGTGACACCTAAAGGGAAGGGAACCGTTTTATAAACGAAAAATTCTATTGCTAATGGGTATAGTAATGGTGCCAAATAGTTAATTGTCAGTGAATAAGTTTAATAGCTGAACTCAGAATTGGTTACTTACTATGTACAGTTTGATTGACTCCCAACATTTAACGATTAATTTAAGTTACTACTTCAAAGTTTAAAGTTATAGGGTCCGATAGAGCAGTGTTGTCCTAGTGGCTTCAGCGTGCGACTCACATCCCTGAGGTCGTAGGTTCGATCTCCGGATGTACACCAATGGACTTTATTCCTATGTACGCATTTAACATTCGCTCGAAGGGTGAAGGAAAACATCGTGAGTAAGCCCCAAAAAGTCGACGGCGTGTGTCAGGCACAGGAGGCTACTTGCCTACTAAATTGACAAATGATAGTGAAACAGATATAGAAATCTGAGGCCCACGTAGTTGTAGCGACTATTTTTTTTTATTAGATCCGATCTTTAGAAAACGATTAGGGGTGGAAAAGTTTTATGACTTGCATTGTGCCAATGTGTTAACGTAACTACAAGTTCAATTTAATTATTATTATTTATTACTTAAGATGTCATGTGGAACCCATGTTCCATCATTACACCATTCTAATAGCAGCTCCTTACAAACGTTGTATAAAACCAAAACCTTGGCGATTAAAAGAGTGGCGGATACTTTATTACCAGTTCTCCTCTTCCGTTCTACGTCCTTGATTTCAAAACTGGCAGTAAATGTAAAATTAGAAGCGTTGAATGCATATTTCTTTTTTGACGTTCATAAGTGTACATTGTGTTACGTATATGAATAAATGATTTTTGACTTTTAACAAGTGAACACTGTATGCTAAAGCAAGACGCCGTTAAGTTTAATATCTATCTATAATATCACATCTATATCTATACGTACGTATATACAATCAAACAATAATATAATAGACAGAACGTCTGAGATGCAGTAATGGAGCCGGGCATATAGTAAATGTTCCTATTGTCCAACCGATTGATTACAACTGTATATGTATATATGTAATCCGATTAATTCAGCTTTTGTGTTTAATGAGTTAGTGATTAGTTAATAACTTAGTATTACGCACCTGGTAATTATAGACATTATTGGATATTAATTATTTGAGGTACATTTGAATGATAAAGATAAATACATATATTGTTTTTATATGTTACTAATATTTACGAAATGGAATTATTCAACATTATGAATTCAAACAATTGAATTTAACATGCACACTTTTACACACATTTTTATTTTTTTAAATGCTGGATAGTATTCCAAATATATGATTTGTTAGACAACTTTCGTGACAATAGCTAGTAATAGTAATATTTACTAGCTATTGTCGCTACTAATGATTAAAGTCTTGTTTTCACTAACTAACAAATACAACTAAATAATCTTAATATATATAAATTACGTGTCACGTTGTTTGTCCGCTATGGACTCATAAACTACCGAACCGATATCAAATTTGTACACCGTGTTTAGTTTGATCCAACTTAAAAGATAGGATAGCTTACACTTCAATTTTATACCCGCAATGTAATTTTATTGCAAATTATTTGTTTATTATTTGATATAATCCTAACAGATGGCGCTGTGTTGAAAGTACCAACGTTTCACATAAGCTACAATTTAATGGCATAGCTACCAAAAAAGCATGGTGATCCCCATGACTGTTGTTTTTCTGCAGTTTCCTTTGAATAGTTTACTACTATGTGATATAACAAAAACCTTAGCCACAGCAACGCTTGGCCGAATCTGCTAATAAAATATATAATTTTAAGAGACCTGACTGAACCTTTGAGCTCAAACTTAGCATATGTTTGAAAATAGTAAATACTAACTATCCATGGAAAATTTAAACTTAAAAGAAAGGTGATGTTTCAAACGCCTGAATATATCTTTGTTAATTTTAGCTAAGAACTTTAATTTATGAACTTAAAAATTCTTTCAGATTTCTATTAGAAAAACATAATCAGTCCATTGGTTTAGTGGCTACGTCATAAGAACCCGTCAATCCTTTTCGTCGGAGGTTAAAAATGAATAGACCCAAACGCCAGTTAACTGTATAAGTAACATGGTAAAATATCAAAACATGAAAACACTGACAAGGAACGTAATTATTTGCAGTTGACATCGGGCGACGGGCCTAGTTTTCGTAACGAGTGTGAAAGCTAAATTGCCCTCATTTTTCCCAAAGCACGAAATTCGTGTTAACTACTTGTTATGAAGAGTTACTGAAGACAAAGGGCATTTACACAATTGGAATTATAACGAGATAAAGGCTGCAGTGGGGTGCTTGCTAAATAACCAAAAAATATTATCAATTATTATCTTTATTATATTGTTATCAAAAGTGATGTTATATGAGAGGAGTTATGATTAGGTCATTTTAATATATTGCTTTATATATTATAATTAATTAAGTAGAAATTAATTTTAATAAAAGAGGAAAACTGTTGTTTTAATTTTAGTTCACGGAGATTCACACCGGTATTAAGAAAAGCCAGTGGATTAAAAACAATAATTAAATAAATAAAACTATAAGTTTATGTTATATTTACATTAGAACACGAACTCCTCTAAATTCTGCTACTAGTCTCGGTTTGATTCCAGATGGATCAAAGAGTTCTTACGTGAGGAAGCCCACCAGAAACTTGCGAAGCTGAAATTTAAGAGATAGCGGGGAAAGATTGGAAATTTAAAAGTATAAACCATTGAATCAAGTCCAGGTAAATTTTAAACTTAGTTATAAAACGAAGGGATTTTTGTAACAAATAAATTAGAAAATCACTGGATCGATTTCAAATAACTTCATTATTTGAATACATTATTATTCATCAATTTTAATGAAGAATATTAAATTAATTTGTATTACGAAGTTTATTTATGGAATATACCAAAGCCAATTCCTATGATACCTCAGAAACAACTTTCACAAAAAAAATCGCATTCTAAACCGCGTTCATTCAGAACAAGAATCAAATTAAAATCCCTAAAATTTTGAAACAAATGAATAAAGAAAATATTTTCTTATATATCAGTTCTTAAACCGCTATTCACAAACAGTCCATAATTCAATCACCTTAACAGAATTAAGAACCATTTGACACGGAAAGTTAACTGTATAAAATTAATGATCCGGCAAGGGGACGATCATCTTCTATCAACTTAAAAATTCATCCACATTTTTTCCATTTATCAGATGGATTGGCTACCTGTTGAGGAGAACGTGAGGAAGCGACAACTCAGGCGATTTGTAGGCTTCTTGTGTTTACATACAACCAACAACCTACATCACGTACACGGCGTCTCAAAGGCTTATCTTATTGAATTAAAAAGACAATATGTACAATTCACAATACATAAGAAATGGTCCAAGAAACTCGATATTATATTTATTTATATCGTCACTCCAATTTCCGAAGGGCATAGACCACGGATCTCTACTGGATACGGTCCTGACTCCTGACATATTTCGCTCTATCCACTTTCATGACATTAACCATGCACACTCGTCGGTTATGGGTACTTTTAACTTATTCCTCTAGTAAGTTCTGGTATTGGTCCAGGTACGTCAGAGAAATATTTTACATCACTCGCATCAAATTCTCCAAACACAGGATCTGATCTAAAAAACGTGCACTGAGTTCGTGGGGAAAAAATTTAATGTATTTACCAATTACTAGCGTAGCTGTTTAGTAGCAAAATTAACCTACAGCAGCACACCTTCCAGGTGTTTTTGTTACAGGTGTTGATACAAATTATTCGCATACCATGGACCGCTAAAAGTACTAACCAATCAATCTTGGATCAACTTGAGACTCTCACCGACATGCTATAAAAGAGTTCTTACTTTGGTCATATCACCCGTTGCGAACCAGATAACCTAGAAAAGCTGGTTGTCGCGCGCAAGGTAAGTGTGACCACGTCAAGATTCTCACGGGTCTCCCCATAACTTCTGCGCTAAGGGAAGCTATAGACCGTACCAAGTGGGGTGGACCGAACAGTGACGCGACCTTCAGTAATGAAGAATACTACTGAGAATATAGGTTTTCATATGAGCTGTGCCTTACAACCTTTACAACATCGGCCGTTTAAATATATATCTTTTTTTAACCTCGAAAAGGCATCAATGAAATAGGTACAGAGATATAAGTTTTTTATTGTAAATATAGATTTATGAAAACTAATCGTAAAACTAATTTTACACGTAACTAGAATTAATCAGTGCCACGCTCAAAGCGGACATTAATAATTTACATTAAATCAATTTAGAATTGATATTAATATATAATCTCATTTGATGGGCTTAACATAGTCTACATAATGTAAAACCTAATTAATCATAAAACAAAATCGGTTATGCTATTTTTGAATTTTCCCTTTATTTTACTAATCTGTAATTAAACATTAAACAAGCTGGTATATTCACAATTTTTTATAATAAAACTAAAGTTCCTTGTACGAAAGTACAATAAATTAGCTGTTACAAATCGTACCTTAACTGACCTCTAAAAGAAGAAAATTAGTTGACAACTGCATAACACAACGATTACATTTTAGAGACCATTTTGAGATGATGAGGCAGGCGAGGCTTTTGTAAACCCCAATTATTTAAATAACGTTTTGAGACTTTATTGTTTCTTAAGTGAGTGAAAAGGACAACATGTAATATATATTTGTGTCGTATAGAATTAAAATCCGCCAGATCCAGAAAGGTGAATTTTACAGTATACATTTTTTTTTGCTGGTAACAGTTACATTTAACTGTTATTTTTTTAAATAAGGAGAAAAATATTACTTGACTAATTTAAATGACCTTATAATAAACAATTGAAGATTACAAGGATACTGAACTAATAATGGATTTGGCGGTTATTGATAATGACACACGGATCTGACGGAGTTTGTTTCTGACAGAAATGGATGTGGCGGAGATCGATGCCAACTACGCTAGGTCATTGTCAACTTACAGGGTGTTCTAAAATTACAGATTAAGAGAAAGTAAAACTACCAAAAATTATAAATCTGAACTTTAATTAATATCGCAAATATTGTATCAAATACAATTGTCACTTTCTTCAAGCGGTACGCATACTAGATCTTCACGTTCTTCGGAATTGTCATTATTAAGTTCAATGTCCCTATAGTAAGCTAAACTCTCAATAGTTCTCCAGTCTTCGCCAAAGTGCTTCGATAACAGGTTCGAGACATCAGCAATTTTTTTTATATTAATTTTATTCCCCTTTCGTCTTATTACAGGTTCCAATTCCGCGCAACGTCTTCCTTTCTTAGTCACATATTTTGGCTGAGTACATTCGCTTCTGTAGTTTTCCTCTCCTTGTACGCTTACATTCTGGCGTCCTTTGTGCAGTATAAATCGTTTGCAAGAATTAAATTTGAAATGCCAGCTGCCAGGAGGTTTACATACATTAGTCACTTCGTTCTTCCAGTCATACACTTCAACATCCACACCCAAATGTTTCACAATAGTTGCGTGTTTTGTAAATAAATTTACATACATTTGTGGGTCGCATATGACTGACATCTTCTTTACTTCCTTTTCAATTTTCGCGAATACCCTGTCGGGCGGTAAGAACGAATGTCCAACCATGGGGAATATAATTTCAAGTTTTTTTACGTGTGGTGGTGCGTTTGAATACAACCATTTCATGCACATGCCCACTAAAATTGTATTCTTATTCTGACCGCCGCAACCGTCAGCAAACAGTCTTACTCTTGTTTTATCGCTTGGGATATCCAAGCTGATCAATGTGTCGAATACTGCACTTGCGATTTCAGATGAAGATTTTGCATGCTCATTCTCACACCAGTAATAAGTTCGTACGTTATCTAAAGCAGATTTAGAACTACCAATAACAACTGTAAAATTGCTCATATTGAACTGCCTACTAAAGTAAGCCGCTTGGTCGGGCAGTTTAGGCAGCGCGCTGTTTTTTTGGCAATCGAATGACAGTGATATGGTATCATGTTCTTCCTTTCTTAACAAGTCATAAAAGGCTTTGGCTTTCATGCTATGTAACCTTTTTTGGGTTATGTAAATCTGTTTCTCTTGGCCGTTAGTAGTTTCTATTTTCCGTTTTAATTCAAAACATCTGGAGCAAGTATCTTTCAAGGGAGAACCAAAACCAACATTGTACTTGCGGTTAAAGATTTGTCTGAAAAATGACTGTTTTACCTTTAGATAGGGGGTACTTGCAACTTGCTCTTCATACATTTTCCACAGCTTTTTAATATTTAATTCAGGTGGCAAGTACAGTCTTACAGACGATTTGGCCCTGCAGTAATGAGGTTCAGCTGCTTCTATGGACTCAATAAATGTCATTACACTTCTTTGCCTCTGCGCATATCGATCTTTTTTGTGGTTTCCACCTCGATTCTCTTTAGCAACACTGCCTCCATCTTTATAAGATCTCTGTAGAATGCCTGTAACTCTATCTTTCCCCACTTGTAATATTTTAATAAAAGCACTTTTGCATACCCTGACCTGTTTGTGAGGATTTTTAATTGTGACATAGTATTCTGCACTTAAATTCTTTGGTCCTCTAGACTGATCTTTGAGCCTTTTTCTGTGGCATTTGGAGAGACGGCAATGTTTTAGTATAAAGTTGTCTTGGCTGACTTTGTTGTTCAATTTGTAGAAATTCTGGTGAAACCGAGCAACATCTTGCGTTTTTAGTGTAAGGCATTTAAAAGTAGAATTCGTTTTGTGCTTACATTTTGGGAAAGATGGCAGTTTTTTCGCAGAATATCTGAAAATAAACAATACATAAATTAGACACGAATCCGTTTTTAGGGTTCCATACACGAAGGGTGCCAAATGGGACTCTATTACTTTGATTCTGCCTGTCTTAAAATACTATCTTTGGAACCATAATAAGTACACATCCTGTAACACTCTGTATAGCAAATCCTATGGAAGTTTCACTCACCGCTCACATCGTTTTTTCTCACTTTTCCAGTTACTTTTGTTGACCCCTCGCTTCCTTGCATGTTCCGGAAGAACTGATTCTATTTTTTTTAGTAAATCGGACATTTTTTTGATGAAAATTCACGATATAGCCGGCACGAAATCACAAGCAAATGCATGAGCGGCCATTACTATATTTAGTAACGCCATGACGGTTTTCTGTCAAAATGCTTTTCTCTGATTGGCTGAGGTGGATCTAGCGGCTTTTGATGTTGTCTTGTCAAAGATCTGGCGTGTTTTGAAATGAAACGCAAAAAAAGTACGTGAATTAACTAGGATTTAACTGGGTTTGAAAGATTATATATATTATTGGACCATAGAGCTCAAGATACTGAATCCATAGACTACAAAAGCTTATTTTTCCCCAAAACTGGATCTGGCGGATTTTGTTTCTATACGACACATTTGCGGTTCGTAGTAGTTAGGACCAAAGCAATTTTCCCGGGTAATATTTTGAATAAGTAATCAATACATTTACCAACTAAATTATTTATTTATTAACACTTCGTAGCATTACAATATAAAAATTTAACATAATTAAATGTAAAGGACAGGCGGCCTTATCACTTTCGAGCGATCTCTTCTAGACAATCACTGTAAGAAATAAAATAAAATGTATTAAATTAGATAAGGTAAGCAAGAAGTGCAAAAATAAATATTACATATAGTCATGAAGACAAAACTAAACAGGAACAAAAAACAAACTAAACTAAAAAAGATACATGAAAAATAAAAAGTAAAAAGGGCACAAGAATCATGATAATTTAATTAAAGATCAATCTCACGTCACTTAGTAGTTGATACAAAAGTTAGGGATACTAATGTGGACAGGTAATGTTTGTACAGAAGAAAATTAAAGGAAGATAGAGAAGGAGCTATGCGATGGGAAGTGAATTCCATAGCCTAATGGAAATATTAAATATTTTTTTAATTAGATTATTAGAAACCATTCCAAAACATACACACACACTAACACTTTACAACTTTAATCTCCTTTCTAAGAAAAATAACTTTAAGAACAAAAAGTAAAGATATGCTTCACTATTACAAAAATAAGGTGAAGTAAAAACATCAATACGTCGGAAATCGAAATTTCAATACTGAACAGTGGATGCATTGTTGTGTTGATCTATAGATATGAATAGCATTCTCCCTCATTCGTTATCTACAAAAGAAATCCCTCTCCTATTCAGGAACCTTATTAGAACATACAGCAATCAATCTTACCAAATAGGTTCATAAGAGTATATCTTTGAGTTTTCATTATTATGCAAAAATTTATATCTAATCTATTCATAAGCAAATAGTAATAGATTGTTTTGTCTTTATCCTAAATTTGACAGCACATTCTTTAACTATTAAACGTTTATATGTATACTAGCTGGCCTGGCGAACATCGTACCGCCTAACAGTCGATTCTTTATTTTTTTTAAATACTTATTCTGCTATTCGGGACACCGGTCTAGCTAGTAAAAAAAAAGAAAGTTGATAAGACAACAAATACATTGTGTCAAAAAATTAAAATTTACCTTCCCGGAACCCCTCCACTAACATTTGAACTTTATGATATGGTATTAAAGTTCAAATTGACTTTTAAGTATTATTACGAATATTTTGTATGGGAATATAGAAAAGTGTTGTTTTTAGACTTTTTCACTCATTTTTTTTAAATTTTCTCTCTGTAAGAACCACCCTTGTACTTCAAGGAATATTATAAAAAAAGAATCAGACAAATCGGTCAAGCCGTTTTCATGTTATGTCGTGACAACGGAAAACGGGTATCATTTTTACATACATATATAGATAAATGACATAATGAATCACGAAAGATGTCACTAGAAAACAGTGATAGTGGTTAAGCATGCGACATTCAACCCTAAGTTCGCGCGTTTGAACTCTGGCCGTACTTACACCTATTGTTATTTTTAAAATATATAATGAACACTCACGGTCCGTTTTAGAACCGTCTTAATCCCAAGGATCGACTCCGTTGTGCCTTTATATAAAATGAATCAGGTGTAGAAATGAGTCTGCCACAATTCTTACGGTTTCATGTAAATTCTTTGATATATTTCGCAAGGAACTATATCGTATATTAAAACTACATAATGCTTTTTACATAAGGCAAACCGCTTTGCATAATACAAGAATATTTCTCAGCTTTATACACTCTTGGAACTCGCACAAATCTTCAGAAGCCCGCATAACATAAACAATACAGAACTCACAAAGCCCATCTAAGTTATTAGCAATCCTTTTTAAATTATCTCCGAGCTTGACAAATGAAGGGAGCAGGTGCAGTATGTATTTCTTTATTATAAGAATGATTAGCTTCACTTCATACAAATTATACAAATACTTCGTACAATTCCTTTGCAAATTCTATCAAAAGTATCTTGATACATTATAACGATCCACTTGACATGTATATGTCACTATACATTGTTCAATGTAATCTGTGCATACAATGCCGTTGAAATTCTTTACATTTACACCAATATGCCAGAAAACACAACAGGACACTAAGAAATAAAGTATTGGAAAAATACAAGTTATATAAACTCATAAAACATATATTATTAATCAATGAACTACATGACGCAATGTGTGGGCGGAACAGATACTAAAACACCGCCTCTATGCGCCGCCCATTAAGATTAAATTAATACAATTATATATTTATAAACTACATATAAATTAAATGTATTGAAAGTATTATTATCTCTAAATGCTTAGACTCTAATTCTAATTACGCATATCCGCCGTGTCCATATATAATTAAAAAACCATGAATTATATATCGAGGCAGAATACGACATTCCACCTGTATCACCTCGACGTCCGCCGTTCCACAACTGCGCGTTTTTCAAGGCAGTTTTTGCCGCGCACCACCATTTTGTGGAACCAGCTGCCCACTGAAGTATTTCAGAACCAATTCGACTTAGGGTCTTTCAAGAAAAGGGCATCCCAATTATTGAAAGGCCGGCAACGCACTTGCGAGCCTTCTAGCAGTGCGAGTGTCCATTGGCGGCGGTATCATTTACCATTTGGTTATAGAACAGGGTTTCTATAAAAAAAAAGATAATGTAATGGGTAAAAATTTATATGAATCACCAAACATGCTGTAGTAACAGTCGTATGCGATGTAAATGTGTAGCGAAATTAATTTTCCGTCACAGTACATAAAGGGAACGTTCTGATAGTTTAATAAGTACGTAAAGTTAAGCCGATTACGCGGGTTCATGTAGCGAGATTGCATTTAATTGCCAATTACGACAGATTTCCCAGTAAAAATAAAATAAATATAAATAAAAATAAAATAGCCTTTATTGCTGAACTTATTTTTACAGTAATTTTTCTTACAAATACGTTTATAACTTTTAACAGTTTCTTTTCTTTTCATAAATCCGGTATCGGTAAACGGTCGTTTCTACATTTCAGCTTGTCTTTCGACATAGGCCTCCTCTAAAGATTTCCACTCTGTTCTATTTTTCGCTATGCGCGTCCATATTGGGCCCGCCACTTTTTTGATGTCGTCCTCCCATCTTCTAGTCTGTCTGCCTCTGTTTCTTTTACTATCTCGTGGTTGCCATTCTGTTATTATTCTCGTCCATTTCTCCTTCTTCTCTCTTATCATATGTCCAGCCCACCTCCACTTTAAGCACCTGTATGTTGTGTATGCATTCTTAAATTTTGTTTTGTTTTTGATACATTTTAGTTTAACTCGGTCTTTTCTTTTAATTCCTATTGTGCTTCTCTCCATTCCATTCTGACAAACTTTTATTTTCCTTGCTTGTTCTTCTGTCAATGCCCATGTTTGGCACCCATATAGTAAGCATGGTAAGATACACATATTGTATATTCTCCTCTTGTTCCTCATAGACATATCCTGGTTCTTCATGACTTCACTGAGTGACCAATATCTCTTCCAAGTATTAGTTATTCTTCTTTCTATTTCTTTTTGCATACATTCCTCAGTAGATATTAACTGTCCCAAATACACATACTCCTTTACATACTCTATTTCTTCATCATTTACTGTTATGGACTCTGTTTGTGAGGAGTTAGACATTACTTTTGTTTTCGTTAAGTTCATTGACAGGCCTGCCTTCTTACTTTCTTCCGCTAACTGTTGCAACATTTCCTTTAGGGTTTTCGGGTTTTCCGAAAATAAGATTAGGTCGTCTGCAAAGCGTAGGTGACTCAGATTTTCGCCATTTATATTTAGTCCTTTATTCGTCCAATCCAGATTTCTGAATATCATTTCCAGAACTGCTGCAAATATTTTTGGTGAAATTGGGTCTCCCTGGCGTACACCTCTCTCAACCGGAAATTCTTCGCCTATAGATTCTAGTTTTACTTGTGCGGTGCTTTTTGTGTATACGTTTTTCAGTATCCGTATGTATTTTGCATGTACGCCTTGATCTTTTAGTGCGTCCCAGATAAATCTATGTTCAAGTGTGTCGAATGCTTTGTTGAAATCCACGAACCCTATGTAGTAAATTTTGTTATATTCTTTAAATTTCTGGAGTATTTGTCTAAGGGCGTGTATGTGGTCTATTGTTGAAAAATGTCTACGGAATCCAGCTTGTTCTTTGGGTTGATTTTCTTCAAGTGTGTTTGTGATTCTAGATAATATTATTTTTGAAAACACTTTGTAAATATTGGACATTAAACTGATTGGTCTGTAATTTGCTATATCTCCTTTGTCACCTTTTTTATGTAGTAGTATAATTGTAGATTTTGTCCAATCCTCTGGAATGTTTTCCGTTTTGATAATTTCATTAAATATATCTGTAAGTCTTGGAGCGATTACTGGTAACGTTGCTTTTAGAAGTTCGTTTGTAACAAGATCAGATCCAGGGGCTTTATCGAGTTTTTGTGTATTTATTGCTTTTATGGTTTCTTCCTTCATTATTTCCGGTATATATTCTTCATTAGTTATTTCGTCGTTTTCTTTTATAGTGTCTTTCTCTTTTTGACTTCGGTATAAGTTTCGGTAGAATTCTGTAGCGATTTTTAATATTTCGAGTCTTTTACCTGTATTATTGCCATCTTTCTTTCTCATACTTGGTATCCAGTCCTTTTTGTAGTTTAACTCCTTCAATGCCTTTTTTATTCCTCCTGTCTTTTCTATGTAACTTTTCATTGTATTAGATCTTTTAGTTTTTCTTTCTTTCCTAAGTTGTTCACTGATCTTTTTGCTTACTTCTGTTACTCTTTGGCGGTTTCCTTTAATTTCCTTTTGTCGTAAAAGTTCTTTTCGTTCTTGTAATAATTGTTTGATTGTAAGTGAGACTTCTTTCTTGATACTTTTGTTTGTTTTTCTGGTTACTGTTTTTAGTTGATTTAGTAATAGGTTGTATTTTTCTTGTATCGATGGATATTCTTTCTCCTCTAATTCCGCGGCATCTAGAGATGTTTGAAGATTATTAAGTAATAGTTTAGGGTCACCTGAGTATTGTACCGCTAATTGTTTATTTTGAAATCGTCTTGTTTTCTTGAACATTCCTGACATCGCAACTCGAACCATCCTATGGTCTGTGTGGAAGTTTAAATTGTTTATGATCGAAATGTTCTTGAAGGCTTTTCTATTATTAGACATAATAAAATCGATTTCATTCCTATATTGTCCATTGGGTGAGATCCATGTCCATTTTTTTGATGGTTTCCTTTTATAAAAACTGTTTAGAATACTTAATCTGTTTTCCAGTGCAAAGTTTACTAGTCTTGTTCCGTTTTTGCTTCTATTTCCATACCCATAGTTTCCTATGGTATTTTCTTCCCCACTATTTTGAATCCCAATTTGTCCATTAAAGTCTCCCATCACGATGACGTTTTTGTGTGCGTTATCAATAGCGTTTTGGAGATTTTCATAGAATTCCTCAATTGTTTTTACGTCCTCTTTTTTATCAGATTCAGTTGGTGAATATGCCTGTATAATAGACCATCTCTCTTCTTTATCTCCGTTCACGGGCAGTTTTATATTAAGGATTGCAATACGTTCCGAGAATCCACTAAGTTCTTCTATGTTGTTGACTAGATTTGCTTTCACCATGAATCCAACTCCATACAGCCCGGGCGTCTCCCCTTTATAATGTAGTACGTATTTACCATGGTTTTCTATACCTTCTCCAAATCTGCGCATTTCGCTAATACCTATAATATCCCACTTTAACTCTTCTATTGCCAGCTCTAGTTCTTGGAGTTTTTCAGGTGTTCTAAGAGATCGACAGTTAATAGTTGCTATGTGGATGTCATTTACTTTGTTTTTCATGTTAGTGTTATTTTTCATGTTAGTGTTATTTTTTTCCTTTAGAGGGTCGTGGTCATTTTTCCCCACGATGACCAGTCGGCTTGGGGAAGTATTTTGTTTTGTTATTTTATGTTGGTTCATGTTGAGCTGTTTATTTTTCCGTTTACCGACAGTTAATTGTTATTCTTTGTTAGTTGTTGTCTTAGCGGGAAAAGACGAAAGAGAATTAGCTCTAATCCTCATTACGTCGAAAGCATTTGGTCTATTGTTAATCGGCGGCATTAGAGTTTGTTGTTTCCTTGGTTGAGCATTGTTTTGTGGGGATGATGATGTTTCTCTTTTGCGCTTATCCTTATTTATGTTAGTATTTTTTTCTTTTACTACTAGTTTGTCAAATTTCAGGTACGCGATATTTCCCTTTTCTCTCTCCTCTTTTAGCTGCGCCTGCAACGTTTTCCTTTTCTCTATTACTTCCTTTGTGTAGTCTTCTGTAACATATACATTTTTGAAGTTTTTCTTCTTTCCCATAACTTCATTCTTCTTCCATTCGCTCGTAAAGGAAATCAGAATTGGTCTTGGTTTTCCAGAAGACTTTCCCTTTCCTAGACGATATATTTTGTTTATCTCATGTTCTTGTAATTGTATGTCAAGGTCAGTTTTGAAAATAAGTATTGTATTTTGTATTAATTCTTGTGTAGACCTTTCGCCTTCATTTACTCCAAACATTATCAAATTGTTTTGCTTCTTTCCTCTTTTTAAACTTTCTACTTCCTTTTCGAGATTTTCTACTTTTATTTTTAAGTTTCTATTTTCTGTTATAATAGGTTGAAGTTTTTCGTCTAATCTCTCCATTATATTATTTGTTATCGAATCTTTCAATTCTATTGTTTGGTTCAAGATTTCATTCTTCATTTTATCAAACAATAGTTGAAACTGGTCCTCCATTCTTGTAAACTAAATCTGCGTGTTATGGAACGTAATTAGTGGTAGTTTTTATTTACTTGCTCTGGCAACACTAGTTAGCTGTTACTGTGACAAGTGTCAATGCCATTGATCTTTTGTATGCTCAATATGATTGGTGAATTTCTAACCTCTAATTATCACTTTTTGGAGATACTTTTGTTGAAATTCAAGAACTTACGTGATATTGTGTTAAATCGGTAGTTCCACTACACGGACGACACTTCGAACGTCGCAGTAAGAATTACACACAATATTACGGAGCTACACATTACTAACTAAATGTCCGTGTAAATTAATTTCATATTATATATAACAACTAGATTGAAATCCGTTTGAATAATTCTAATTGGAAAGGCATGATGAGTTCTGGTAAGATCTCAGAGTACTGGCTTTTAGATGTTTGGAGAATAGTTCAATGACTGCATGATAGTATAAATCTTACTGTGTTCAAATCTAGACCTACCATAGCTGCGCTTTAAATAGAAGGTACTTCACTCACTACGGACCACCGCTTGCAACTGTATAAAGCGCAAATACGGCCCCACATGGAATACTGTTCTCATCTCTGGGCGGGAGCTCCCTAGTAACAGCTCCTAGAAAGTGTTCAGAGGAGTTGTTCGGATTAATACCTGCAGCTGAGTCTCATCATCGTACGTCGAGGAAGAAAACGAAATTCCACCTGTATCACCTCGACGTCCGTGTGTATGTGGAACCAGCTGCCAACTAAAGTATTTCTCATCCAATTCGACTTAGGGTCCTTGATGAAAAGAGCGTACCAATTCTTAAAAGACCGGCAACGCACTCGCGAGCCCCCAGGCATTAAGTGTGTCCATGGGCGGCGGTATCACTTAACATCAGGTGAGCCCTCTTACCCGTTTGGCCCTGTCCTATAATAATAATAAAAAGGCAAGTGTCGCTAATAACTAAAAGCATTTTATCATAACATTAAATCATACCTCACTATGACCTCCACAGACCTCCATACCTCGCCAATAGGACCCTTTATTCCATGAAAAAAAAAACAACATATACATGATAATCTATTTCAATAATACACCCAGTAAGCTATCCGTCTGCTACAACAAAAGCACTCGACTCACAATTAATTACTCGAGAAAAATAACTGCTGCTCGAGGATAAACTTCTCTCAACAAATCAAAACACAGTGGGAAAGTCAGAGCAAAGGATTATAAAATCAATCATCGCGGTCCCAAATCGTTTCTCCACTTAACTCACACAACCCACCGTCTCTACGGACACACATTTGGGTCCCGACGTCACATTTTGATAAGGGAAAGGAATTAGGATCAAGTGATTTACAAAACTAAATCAAATAAATACTTCATCACGTACAAATAAATCATTCAATAAACGTAAACGAATTGTTATTTTAAGGGTAAAATATCTCTATACATATAAAATTCTCGTGTCACAATGTTCGTTCCCATACTCCTCCGAAACGGCTCGACTGATTCTTATGAAATTTTGTATGTATATTCAGTCTAAGAAATGGCTACTATCTATCTTTCAAACCCTTTATCGATAGGGGAGTTTTTTTTAATTTTTAGACAATTTTTTTGTTTTTATTTTTTTATGATACAACATACAGACATACATACAACCCTTAACTTTCACCCCTCTACGATCAACCTCTATTTTTTATAATAGTAGAAAGTTATTTTAATGAACAAAATAATGTTTCCTAGAAATAATATATATATAATATACATGGCAAAACGATTTTTGCCGGGTCAGCTAGTAGGTATTATTAGAAAAGAGTTCACGCTGCATTTAAACAATATATATGTACTTGAATTGCAATATTAATCTTCTGTAATCTCATAAAGAATACACATATAAAAGTAAATTGATTAGTAACATATAAGTTTCGTGAAGACATATATATGTTGATACTGTTAGTAAAATATTGTTAGTAATAATACAATATATAGATATATGCCAATACAATATTATATTATCCGCCTTCTGTGAATGACTTCGTTCGTTTTTTCGTGTCATACATATTTAACGTATACACGATGTTTTTCTTCACCGGAAGTGCCAGTGTTAAATGCGGAACAAAAAATCTATGCAGCATAATATTGATATATGAAAATATAATATTGCAATTGAATAATCTCTTAGAAAGATTATACGACTAAGACGACAGGATTCCAAAGCCATCGCAGAGTATAATATACAAAGACTAAGGGTGTATCTGTAATCTTCGTTGTCTTAATCTTTGATCTCATAGTCAACATTCGTCCGTATGCATTTCTTATGATTTGCCCAACGCTTTGAGAAAAATGTTCCGCTGTTAAAATGGAATATTCAGGGTTAAATTAAAAATAAATATTATAGCGTAGAATAAACCACATTATAAGTTTATATTGTAAGGATTTAGTATGTAAACAATAGATTTATATACAGCCAGTCTAAGCACTAAATGTATTATGTATTACACTCAGTAATGGTAAACTACTTAGAAATTCTACCGACCAACGTTACGAAACTTAAATATTAACGGGTACTGTAATTATTAAGTTGGTTGGATTTGAATTTCGGCACTATACGTTAATATTTCAATTAATGTTCCACAGATTAAAACATTTGTTAATAAAAATATTCAATGGCCAAATAAAATAGTGACATCTAAAATGTGTGAAATGTTGCAGTGAAAAAAGTTTTTTTTTTATTTTTTGTCCGTAAAAAACACTATAAAATTAGGTCATTAAAATTATTTAAAAAGACTTTAATACAAGTTTTCAAACACACCTGCTGGTCCCAAAACTCTTCAGTTCGTGATTAAAAAATATCACTCTAAATAAAAACTCTAATTAAAAACCTAGACCTACATATATATATATATATATGCCTTAACAAAAGCTTAAAACAAAAGATCAAAAGTAATATGAAAAGGAGAAATTTCTCTCCACATTAAAATATGTTAGGAAAATAAATGGTCTTCCGAAGTAACGAAGTGTAACATACGTAAAGGACCCTTGGGATACGTTAGCTTAGGGATGTATGCACAGAATATTGTTATTTGTAAAATCTGTATGTTTGCTAAAGGGATTGCTTTGTTTCCAAAAACTATCAGATAATTGGATTAAGCCAGGATTATTGGCATAAGACGTTTGTGAAGCTTCGAAGTTAAAGAGGCATGATACTATATAGTTCAAGAGTCATTGTTGTAATCGAGTAGATTTGTACATACATAATTTTAATAATCTCCAAAATTGTAATATGCATATACTATACATTAGCATTATATTATATACATAGTATTTTATAATACTACAATAAGTAATTATTTTATTTTTATCTCACACACTGTTTTATTGTGTTTTTTTTTCAAATTAAATTTCAAAAAAATTCTTTAATGTATAATGTTGTAAATATGTAAATATGTGAGGAACATGCATACTTATTTTTTTTTAGGGTAGTAGTTTCATTCTAGGAGTACATTGTCTTCACAATTACTTAACTAATGTATACAAAAAGAGTAAGCGTGGAGTTTCTTGCCCATTCATCTCCACACGAAACTACTAAGGGGCAACTAGAATCATATTTATATTTTATTTGGCGTTCAAAGGTGCCATTTTGGGTGGTCTAATTAAAATAAATGATTTGACTTGACTTGCTACATTACCAGCAAGTGATGCAGATAATGTAGCTAATATAAGTGTCTAAATTCAAATAAGTTTAGTAGAAATGTAGAAAATATACCTTCCTTTCCCTAGTAGATTAGAAAATCGCTATTTAATCATGTTACTTACAAATAGATACGTAAATAACCGTGAAAAGTTTTAAAAAAAGTATAGAGTCTATAATATAAGCAAACAAAATGATCTCTGTACTTATACTTTCCGACATAATTTAAAGCCATGAACATTTTTGAGGAGTTTAACGAAACGTTTAAGCAATTAGGTTGAAGATTTCAAAAGGACGAGAAAATTCTTAACTTATTTTCTCTAAGTGCTTCTTTTCATATGTTTTTAAAATATATAATTTTAGAATGTATTCTTAATTGATAAGTATAATATCACAATATATACCTAATAAAATAAGAGTACGACTGAGCTTTTCTCTCTTTCTTATACATTAATAGAATTGTTGTCAAATGAAAAATGAATAAACACTTGTCATGTGCTTTTTCTAGCTTTTCTTAGATTTTTTGCTTTTGTTTATAGATAGATATCATCTTTAGTATTGTAACATTATGTTATGTTATTATTATTATTATATTATTATCAGCTACTTCAATTAGTTAAAAAAATTCCGTAATTAGGGGATGCTTTGACGTTAAACGTTTTTATATATTTTAGAAATTTAATAGCATCTATCTTATCAATTGACAGAAAGAGATAAAAGAGTACTTTAAAAAGTGCAGTAAGATTGATTTAGTGTTTTGAATAAGTTTCTAGCTCGCCATGGACAATTTAAATATTTACTAAATGTTCTTATAACTTACACTTAATCAACGTCTAATATTATGTCACTATAATAATTAATGTGACAATTAAATATGCATATTAGAGAGCGTAACGCAAAGTTTATAAGAGTAATTAAACGTTAATCCGGGGTTTGCTATCAAGATGGAAAATTATGGGGTTGAACTCAAATATATTCCAGAATTTGAGGCTCGCGAGTGTTAATGATATTATTGATAAAGGCGTTCGAATTAGGAAATTTATAAAAACTGAAAATTTAAAAGCTACACTTAGCTTACTACCTTTAGTAGCGACATCAATAATTCACTTAAATTAACTTTTAAATAGAGTTCAATAATAAACCTTCTCAATTTGCTGCTGTAGTTCACTCAATATTCCAGGACTTATGTAGGAAATGATGCGGTATTACTATTCAATTGTTGATGCGATACCTATCTGAAGTAGGTACTTCATTATTGTACATGTAAAATGTTTCGCATTGCACCATGAAAAATGCAGAACTAGGCATGTCCTGGGTAAAGGCTTGCGTGGTGTATGTGTGTGTGATTTTAAAAATCCATAAAAAATAATCTTTTTCCATCGTACATCGACGTCCAAGAATATTTGTTTCAATTACATGTAATGATTTCGACAAAAAATGCTTTTTGTCTACACTCTTCATAACTTTGTAGACCGACGATTTCCAAAATGATGCAGATTTTTTCAACCATAGTATGAAAACTATATTTAAATCGAAATGTTATTTTTATAGAAGTAAAATTGCCGCTGTATGTAAATATAACAATTTATATGGCACTTTCACATAACAGAAGGGTAAAAGTATATTATTAAAATCATTCGTAATCTAACACATATTCATTGTAAGTGTTTATAAAATGTTCAATGTCTAGTATTAGTAACATCTTTAATAATAATCATAAGTTTATTTAACAAAAAATATTTATTTAAAGAATTGCTTACAGCGCCATCTATTAATACAGCGGCGTACTACTAATAACTTGCGTTGCAACATCTCTCACAACCCATTCGCAGATATTCATGTCGTGATATCGCGATTACAGCGCCAGTGGTACAGTTTTAAACTAAATGCTCCCGCTTACCTGTAATAAAAAGAAATATAATTAATAATACAGTAAAATAACATTGTCAAAAGTTGTTGAATTATATTTAAATGTGTTCTTTTTAATTTCGTGACTGAGGCTTAGTGTGAGTGAAGTGTTTGGGGTTGATAGAAATAGGTAGGTACTTCAGTAATACAGGCGAAGAAATATGTCTGCGCTATGCTTCGTTGTAACTTTAAACGCTACAAGAGTTTCGTAGTGACAATTTGCAACTACATTATATTTCACTTCTGTCTTCCAAATAAATAATAAGATCAAAGAAAATATTTCGCTTTATTTACATTGGACGGAGATCTTATTTCCAATAATAATAATAAACACTTTAGCTTTAATGATAAAAAATTTATTAAAAATTGTACACAAGAAAACAATAAACCTAAAACACCGTCATAAATCTAAATGGCCTTTTCGCTAATATCAGCCAAGCCCCAAAATAGAGATAAGAACAACATAGAGAGGTCTAAAGAAAATAAAAGTTGTAAATAATTTTAAATATAGCAGTGTTGGCGTAGGCGTAGACTCTCATCCGTGAGGTTGTAGGTTCGATCCCCGTACACCAATGGATTTCTGTCTAAGTGCGCATAAAACATTCGCTCGAACGGAAAAGGAAAACATTGTGATTTGCGGGCTTGAATTAGACCCAAAAAGTCGACGGCTTGTGTCCGGCACAGAAGGCCGATCACCTACTTGCCTATATGATTAATAAATGATCATTACACAGAAACAGAAGATCTTTAAGAGATCTCTCTATGATCTCGAAGAGATCTGAGGCCCAGACCTAAAGAGGTTGTAGCGCCATTTATTTATTCAAAAAATTTTAAGTAGAAAGCATTATACTTAATGTTAGGTGTACAACAATCTCAGAGTTAAAAAGAATATGACAGATACAAAAACATAAGAAAAAAGCTTCCAAAAATAACTTCATAGAATTGTGTTGTAATTCTATTATTTCAATTCAATCACTGAGAAGCTTTTGATAAAGATTTGAGACACGTAGGCAAGTCTATAATTATCGTATGAGCAGTTAAAGCTCAATGACTCTAAATAATTAATATTCTAGCCGGCGTGCGTCCGTCTCTATCTATATTATTCACACTCAACTTTTACTGGGAGAAACGTTTTATTAACCTTTATGATTATTATGTTGTATGTTTCTTGATCTCTTTTTGTGCGACTCTAATTCAAACTCCGGCTGAGTGGTGTTAAAACGTTTGAAGCTAAGGGATTCAGCGCTCTGGGAAAATCACTTTCCTATATATTTTTTATTATTTTAAAAATAGTGTGTAAAATAGGAGTTTATAGTCTGCGAGTCAAGCTCTCAGTCTCCTCTCGCGCTGCAGCCCTTATTAAGGGCTGAAAGACCGTCCCCGTACAGCCGTATTTCAAGTATTATTACCGTATTAGCAGGGCGCGAATTAGCGCACCCCCCAAAGAGGGCATACGCCCCGAACGGGTCCAAACACTCCCCTCGCGAAGGAGGGTGTGATAAGATCATCGAAGAGTTTATAGTAGTACTAGCAGACCGGCCAAGCGTTGCTGTGGCTAAGGTATTTTACATAGTAGTAAACTATTCAAGGGAAACGGTTGGAGAACACCAGTCATGGGGACCACCATGCTTTTTTGGTGGTTATGCCATTAAATTGTAGCTTATGTGAAACGTTGGTACTTTCAACACAGCGCCATCTGTTAGAATTGTGACTATCAAATAATAAACAAATATTTTGCAGTAATATAATATTGCGGGTATAAATTGAGATGTAAGCTATCCTATTTTTTAAGTTAAATCAAACTCCACACAGTGTGCTAATTTGATATCGGTTCGGTAGTTTAGGAGTCCATAGCGGACAACCAACGTGACACGTAATTTATATATATTAAGATGGTGAAAACAAAAACTATACACATAGTTCTTCTGCCCACCAGGACTTTAAACATATCTACTATCAAATGTCATGATATTTCACTTGATAAATCTCAACTCTTAAGTCTTGATCACCGTTCAGTTGCCTACCCTTTTTGAGATTTCACTCTGGAGTTGTTGACATCACCAAGTACACGTTTTAGATCGTGGTTTCTTGTAAAAACAGCTAAAAGGTGGAACTCTTTGACTTTTCAATCTTTCGCCGGCTAAATAGGCATCTCCTGGACAGGCGTGCCGTCCGATAGGTCGCAACACAACTTAAAATTGTGTGGACTACGAGGGTACCATAAACAAAGAGAAGTAATCAAGAACTCTATTTAAGCACTTCTTTTCTTTTTATTAAAGTAGTCAAGTTTCCATCCATAGTTGCTTAAAACTACGGCATAGTCAAGGTAAATCTGTAAATCAACATACACCGCAGAATAAGCCGAGTATAATATACTGAGTTGGTGAACAATGTATCGGTGTGTTCAGAAATGCTGACTCAGCAAGCGTGTCAGCATTGTACACAATATGCACCCGGTGCCGTGTTACAGCTAAACACCATATTGCCGTTCTAGGCGTTTTGGAAATCGCATATTATATGGTCTTTATAGACCGATTTCGAATTGACAAAACATTTTTTTTGTCAAATACATTCTTTTTGTAACTAATCTTCTAGAAAATGCCGGTACACTTAGCCAGGTGACAATGAAAATTGAAATGTACGTGTAGAAAGATAATTTTAAAAGTCTAAAAGAAATAGTATTAGTATAAGAATGAAGAAGTACTGATATAGATATTGCATCAACAATTGAATAGTTATAAAAGTTTGTGATTACAAACCATTATATTCCAAATAGAATTCAGTTTGGAGTTCAATTCATAATAATATAATAGAGAGCCTGGAAGACATCGTTCAAAAGCGATATGGCCGCCATCGTACTATCTCGTAAGTTTTTGTCATAAATCTCTAAAATAATAATAATCTATAGCTTGACTGAATATTATCACAATCGAAAAAAGTATGAGTTGTTTGTATGAAAAGTCGTCTACCGCTCTTTTGGTAAACAAGAAAAGCCGACTACTATTATATAAATTTGAACAAATATACAAAATTATACGCTTTGCAATGCTACAAGATTTTGGTTTAAAGATGATAACCTTTTTAGGTCTTGGCTTCAGATTTCCTATTTCATGATCTTTTGTAAATCTAATCTAGTAGGTGATCAACCCATGCCTGTCTCTGTCTAAGGCAACCTGGTCGTCGCGATGCTGTGCGCACATCGACAGTAACATCACTGGTGAGCAGCCGGGGATCGAATCAACGACCTCAGGCATTGTTGTCGCACGCTGAAGCCATTAGCCCAACACTGCTCTATAGAAATAGATAATTAGCCAATCAAAAACATTGTAAAGATTTTCGTGAATATTTATACTGCTAGGTATATTTGCTTTCATGTAGATGAAAACACTGTTTATTTATTCATCAGAATAATGAAATCGACCGGGTGTCTGTTTTTGAATAGCAAGCAGACTAGCTAGCGTATCATAACATATTTTTATCATAATAATATTCATTTTTATTATACACACAATCCAAATTCATATCAATAATTATAATATTAACATATGAATTTAAAAGTATATTTAAAAAAAAAGGTTTTGGGCTTATAACTTGTGTATTGTTTAAAATCTCTTGCGTTCTTCATATATATTAAATAAATCGTTAAAAGTTGAAAAATCGGGACTATTCTAAACACCTACAATCCAGCACATAAATAATACAGCATTACAACCGTGACGTCAGCCGCAGATCCCGCTTGCAAACGAGATGGCGTGAAATGTATGTGTTTTAGTTTGCTCTTGACGTTCTATTAACCTTATGATTAATGGCCAATACGAAACAAGTGAGCTTCAATAATTTGCAGTGGAAATTGCAACGTTATACCTTATTTAAGGTTATAAACGTAAGCAATGAGTTCATAGAAGTTCAAGATGCCTCGGTTGTGGTTCACAGGTCTTGACCTATGGACCTATGGAACCTAGGTTCCAACCATAATAATGTGGCAATAGATAGAGAAATGAGTTATTTTATTACCAGGCTTTGTGTATTGGATCAAAATTTATAAGTTCAAATTTAATTTATTACGTTTTTTTGGTGCCACAAAAAAAGAGATTGAGTCAAAGTCAAGTCAAAAATCATTTATTCATGTACATAACACAATGTACACTTATGAACGTCAAAAAAGAAATATACTTTAAATGCTTCTAATTTTACATTTACTGCCAGTTCTCAAATCAAGGGCGTAGAACGGAAGAGAAGAACTGGCAATAAACTCTCCGCCGCTCTTTTGAGTTGAGTTGAGTTTTTGAGATCCACTGAGTATTGTAAATGTATAATTTCTGAAGGCTATACAATAGGCAGGAGGCTCACAGACCGCCCATAGTGACTTACATTGACAGAAGCAATTGCAAGTGCGCGATCTCAACCCTGAGGTCATACGTTCGAATCTCGGCAGTGCAGAAATAGATTGAACGCAGACGCCCAGTCCTGCTAGCTACTTGCTTAAAATATCAATAGTATACAAAAAGTATTTATGTGAAGCTCAGGACTGTTGAATTATTTTATTTAATAAAGAAGAAATATTATCATTATAACTAATAAATAATTATTAATAAAAGTGATTAGATCGACACAAGATGTACAAAGTAGGAATGGAGTCGATATTTGGCACGCAAGTCCGCCGAGCGATGCCATTACGAACTGACAGGAAGCCTTCGGAATGTTTTGCCGCCTTTACACTGTGTTTATTACTCGCTTTGAACTTTATTTTACAATTTTATTGCTTTGGTAATTAGTTGCGTTGACGACTGCCAACATTTTTTAAAGACATAGTTAAAAAGTTTATATATATTCGTAGAAACCGCTATTATTCAATGTATAAGAAAATGCTTGTCTTACAATCCAAAATGTAATACAACTTTTACTGTGTGTAAACGCTAATCTCCAATACTACTTCACAGATTTAATGCAGTTTTTGGAAATAGATTTATTTACATAATATATCGTTACTAGATATTTTAATTAGGAAAATGAACTCATTAAAATATTGCCTCCGGAATGTCTTCTAATGTATAGAAATAAAAAAATGCAAATGACACATTTAGACACTCTTCACGGTTATTATTTGTTACGACAGAAGTTATTAGCCCGTGTTAAATTCGTCATATGTCCCGAAATTCCTAATGAGACGGAAAAGACGTTTCTGCGTCTGTTATTGTTACTTATATATTTATGTAATGTATTATATATTTATTGTAAGGCAATAAAACCCATTATCCCCGGATGACACACCTTGTTAATTTAACCAGTGAGACTACACCTTAATGAGTAGCTAGTACCAGTGTCTGTCTCCTATTGTTTCAAGTAAGGAGTGTAAAGGAAGCATAGTCACAAATACCTAAGAAATGAAAAGATGCGATGGGTGGAAATCTCTCATGCCTAGGTAAAAATTGACTTTTAAATTTCAAACTTTTGAAGCTGGTATAAGGCTTTATAACAAGTGGATTTATTTGGTAGCTGACAGATCGCGACGAAAAATTAGAATACCAGAATCTTCTTAATTACAATTAGCAACTGTTTATTTGAAATTGAACAAATAAACGTTTTTCCTTTATAGCTTAGTAGTTAATGCGTTTTTTTGGACTAAATCAACATCGATTCTTTTGACCCATTCAGTTGGGTAAAAATTCGTAGGTAAATTAAATCTGAATAATTATAAACATACCAGGTTTCTATATATTTGGACATTTAACAGGTACAGAAAGTTTAGAAAAACTTATCATGACTGGCAGAGTGGAGGGCACCAGACCTCGTGGCAGATCCCTTACTCGCTGTACCGATCAATAAAAGGCCCTTACAGGTCTTACCATCACCAGGCGCAGGGCTGGAGAATGGAGGAAGTTGTGAGGCGCCACTAACATGACCTTCAGAAATGAAGATCGCATCTAAAGAAGATTTGGAACTAAAAGTTAATGCGAATATACAACGTACCTAAATACTTTTCCAAATCCATTGCATATTTAAGAAACTTTACATGACAAAAGGGCTGGGCATGTTGATTCGAAGTTGTTGTTTCGAAAGCTTTCGTTTAGTTTAACTTCAGCTTCTGACCACGACTGTCGCGTATAGAAAAGTATAACATTTTCAAAACTATAGTTTGATTAAACCTATTTCAGCGCTATCACATAAAAATCAAAAACGAATGTAACGAATACGGTTGATCTATGCGTCCTTATTTCTGAAAATCGTAACGTCAAGCGTTTATATTGAGGAAACTATAAAACGGGGATAATCGTAAAAGCAAAGTTGGGCGGTGGCCAACCAGTCGTCGACAATGAAAAATAATTCAACGCTCCAAACGGAACTGGATCAAAACTACGCATTTATCGCTGTTTGTTTTCGTTCTGATGGATTGGGCTCTTGTCTATTACTCCCAAATGTTATAGAATATACAAATGTTTCTTTAGACGGCATATAATTCTGATTTTATGTCTAGTAACTCTTCAACGGAGCGTGGGTGTGAGCGAGTAATTCATTGAGCAATTTTTAATGGCAGTTTGTATTTATATTACTGACCCGAAATATTTTTAACCATGACTTAACGACCTGATATACATATTATGTGTTCTAATTGCTAAAGAAGTACTTATTAATACAATTTGGTGAGTCAATTGGTTGAATTAGTTTAATTTATTCTCGTATCAGAATCCACAGGTCCATCATCTATATCGAGGTAGTGGAGTGGTCATTACATAAGGAACACCCAAAAATCATAAAGGCAATTCAATTCTAACGAAAATGATTTAACAGGAAAACAACTCAATGCAGGATCCTACAAGAATGTGCGCGAACATTTCTTAATAGAAAACTAGCCGGCGTTTGTATCGCATAGAACTAGCATTTGTTTTAATGTATTGTGTATTTTATGTAGGCTGATTATTTATTAGACCTTTTAAAAATGTTTACTACTAGAAACAGGACTAAATTTTCTCATTTTATTATTAAAAAATGAATGAAATGCTAGGGTATGTTTATGACACGCGAATAGATTAGCCACTTGTTCCTTATTAGACTAGTTTTCTATGTTCCTACTCCCTATTCATAAAAAATATTGAACCATCTTAACAAAGGTACTCATTTTTCTTCTTTCATCACAACGTGAACACCAATTGACAGAAAGAGAGTCAAAGTCAAAGTCAAATCATTTATATCAATTAGACCATCTAAAATGGCACTTTTGAACGTCAAAAAAAATATATATATAAAGAAGATTCTAGTTGCCCCTTCCAAAAGGTAGTTTCGTGTGGAGAAGAATGGGCAAGAAACTCCACACTTACTCTTTTAAAATAGGTTTACAATATTTTGTTACATTTGTTAAATAATTATATGTGAAGACAATGTACTCTTAGAATAAACTACTATACCAAAAAAAAGTTAGTATACATGTTCCTCACATATTTACAAATATCGAAACTGTAGAATATTAACATTAAAGTGTAATAAAAATATTAAAAAACACAACAAAACAGTGTGTGAGATACAAAAAAAAATAATTACATTTGTAGCATTTATAAATACCAAAAAATAATATATAATAATAATAACAAAAATATGTTACACCAAAAAGTCAGCAACCTATTTGATTTTGTCCAGGCTCTATGATTGTCCTATGGAGCAGGACCAGAGAGACGAAAGTCTACTTTAAATAGTGATTCAGTTTTAATTCATTAGGGATAACTTTTTATATAGTAATAGTATATTTTTATGTAAGTACCTATATGCGTTGGTCCTTGAATGAATGGTACAATTTTATATTATTGTGAAACATGTTCTGGGATATATTTATTATCTTGTCTTTGTTCTCTTCTTGTGATGTGATTGTTAACTTTCCGAATAAAAACAGACTGTTTGCGATATTTATTTTCCTAATCAAACACAGGTGCGAAGCGTATTGAATAAACTTGTAACCACTGAGCCATCGTTCTCTATTAAGAAAGGGATAAATCTTAGTCTCTGGAGACGTCACTACTTTCCATTAGTTTCTTTGTTGGAGGCTTTTATTCCAGTGTATTCGTTTTACTGAGTAAAATATTTAATGTAATCTAATTAGCAGTGTTATCCCAGTGTTTCGAGCGACGCAACACACGTCTTGGGTTGTATTTATCCTTCTATGTGTAATTATCAATGAGACTCAAAATCTACGGAAAATCTAAAGAAAATATCTATTTTGAGGATCTCCTCATAGAGATGGCACCGCTGGGTTTTTATTAATCAACATCGTTATGAAATTAGTACTACAAACATAGTAAAAACCTTTAAATAAAACTTCAATTCCAATAAAAAAAAGTACATTTTGTCGCTAATCTTCTCTTCGAAGAGACTCATTGGAAAACAGGGCGCTGACATATCGAATAACGTTCAGTTTCGTGGTCGATTGGAAGGGAAGGCTAACTTAGCCTCCAAAAAGCTTGGAGTGCTCAGCAAGGAGAGACGTTGCTTCACTCCGAGCCACTGCTTTTAACTCTATAAAGCGCAAATTCGGCCCCACACGGTACTCACCTCCGGACAGGAGCTCCCCAGTACCAACTGCTTCCACTTAACCGTATTCAACGTAGAGCGATTCGAATCAAAAAATAACTTTATACACGCCATACAAGGCTGTAGTTATTTAAATCAGTTTGTCTGAAGTCTTTCTGTAGCGTATAGCTTCCATAAACCAATTGGCTAGAGTAGCTAAAACAAAAAATCAAATAATCTCATTGCCTGCAAACATCGTTGGACAATATTGAACGCTACCAATCTAAACTACACAACACAGCTCGCAGCAACCGAATGCCTTAATTTAATATAAGTCAATTTAGGCCAATTTAATTTCGCGTCCATAGCGCGGTTGTCAGCCGCACACCGAGGTTAAACAATATCAACGCTATGCCATACTAACTTTTCATCCTTCGTAATAACGCCGTGTTTTGTCTACACATTTTTCTATTTATTAACGCGCTTTGCCGACGGCTGCATACAATTGATGCAACATAGTACTGTTTGCACTCTCAGCTTACCTCTTGTTTATGTTTGAAATTGAAAGCGTATAAGAGTTAATTAATTAGCTTTTATGTTGCGGCATAAGTAACTCTTATGTACAGATTATGATAATGCATATATTCAATATCTAATGTTATCTAAATTTAGACTTCGTCGTAACGTCGGTAACGTTTGAATGTTTATTTATCATTCATACAGAGTATTCGCCGTTCATTAGGGCGATTATATTAAAATATCGTTAGACCGTTAATTCTATTGAAATACTGTAAATGTTTTAAAATTTTTACTTCATTATTACGTTACAATAATTAACAAAATAAATAAATATATCAGTAGTGTTACAACTTATTTAGGTGCGGGCCTAAAATTTATGTATTCATGAAAATTTGTCAATCTAAAAGGCAAGTAGGAGATCAGCCTCTTGTGCCGGACATAAACCGACTTTTTGGGTCTAAGACAAGTCGGTTTCCTCACGATGTTTTCCTTCACCGTTCGAGCGAATGTTGTGTGCGCATAGAAAGAAAGTCCGTTGGTGCCGGGGATCATACTTTTACATAAGTTTACGTAAACAAATAATGCGATTCTTATTTAAATTTACAGCCAGATCAAGGACGGGCAAGACAACGCAACCGCAACGTAAAAATATAAAAGTTTAATAATTGTTTACACAAATAATTAACTATAATAGCTAAACAAAACCCTAATACCTACACAATACGCAATTGTTTTTATAGTGTTAAATGAAGTATGGATCTGCATTAAACACAGGCCTATCTCCCATTGTTTACATGATTAATGTACGCTGAGTTAAGACAGTTAATAGCTTTCACAATTCTATACACATAATTGTATAATTAAGAACATAAAGCCATTATGTAACTGTCATTGTTATGTCATGTTTAAATATTATTGATTTAGTATTTTTAGATTTTCAGTCTAGACGTTTAACAAACGGGACTAAAGATATAAATTCAATTATATGCAAAAATATTATATCTAAAAATGTCAGACAACAAACTTTTCAATTTTAAAAACCTGTGTTAAACGCATTGAATGTTATATTTAAGATATAGCTTAAAGTGTGTTATAATGGAAAAAGTGGATGCTCCCAGTTGATTGGCGATCTCATTAAAATCAGGAAAACCTTCCAACGTTTACTCCCCAACGCTCTTTTTTATTTTATTCACAGGTCAAAGACTTTTGCATTCACGGGTAATTTTAAAATATTCTATTACACGTTACCTGAAGCTAAGTGGTTTATGGAATACATATGTATAATGAACTCATATGTAGTAGGTTTGAATCTATACGAATAAACATTTTTTAAAGTTATACTTCTTTTGGCGTGTTAGGGAAAAATTAAGACAGTAAATTTTTACGATACGCCGTAAAAATCCGTCACAAAAAACCGACACCCTGAAGTGACGTTTTTTCTACAAACGAAACGAACGACAAAAATTAATAATTATATTCATATATAAGTAACATCAATAAATTAATTATACAACCATTAGAATGAATAATTAAAAATGATTTACGGCGCAAATCTACGTATTTGAAACCAAAAAAACATTAATATTTGTCACACCCACGCGTATAAGTTCCAGTTATTAGACTAATCGAAAAGTAGGAAATCATAAATTTTATAATAACATTATGACATCTGTAAGCAGCTAGAGATTAATGCCTGTGAATTATTCTCCCAATCATAATTACACTGTTTTTTTATTTAGTTAATTGGTAGTTGGAATTCATATAATTCATACAATGCGCAGAGGCGATGAGAACTTACAGAAACTGATCGTGCTTGGTAACACAGAAGGCAAAAGATGGCGTGGCCGTTCACCAACTAGATAAGATCAAGAGAAAGACTCGTAGTCCTCAAAACTATACACAACATCGGTGGAAACAGATCGTCTGCTCCAGATGTTTCCTTGCTGCCAACTACACTTGGACATGAGCTGCCCACTGAAGAGAGGGAGAGTAGGAATTAACTTCATAAAAAAAAAATTGCTGATGATTGTTTCCTTTGTAATCTATAAATGCTCGCAAAGAGAAATAGGTATGTAGATAAAATCAGTCAAGAGAATAGATAACACAAAAACACATGTTAACAAAATTAGAACGAATTAAAGCAATGGATTGTGGTTTCGTTATCACTTCAGAGCGTTTTAATTAATGGTTCAAATCTTAAGTGGGTTTTTAACATTCAAAAGGCGGAATAAAAGGAAATTGTGAATGTCACAATGTCGCACTAACGGCATTTAGGTAATTTTCGCTCAATTAAACGGCTGAATACGTCCCGTTCGCGTCATTGAACTACGAGATTGCTTCCCCACCTATTCTTAGCGAGAGCTGTTAAATCCTCGGATATTCAATTTTTAAATACTATTGTTCTTTAGACGGCTGTTTATTGGAATATAAGGGGTATTTTACGATAAAAGTTTGCATAATAGTAGCAATAAACATTAGTTTTTTGTTAGTTAATCAAGAAAATCGTGAGGAAACCGGCTTGCCTTAGACCCAAAACGTCGCCGGCGTGTGTCAGGCACAGGAAGCTGATCACGTACTTGTCTATTAAATTGATAAATGATCATGAAACAAATACAGAAATCTGGGGCGCAGACCTAAAAAGGTTGTGGCGCCACTATTTTTTTAAATTTGAAATTTGACACTTCGACCATCTATATTTGTCCACGGACGGAGGATATATGCTCAAACATATACAAAAAAAGAAATATAATTAAAAACCTACAGAAAAACAAACAGAAAACTATAGGTTTAGAATCGTAACTTTCGTCAGGTTTTTAAAATACTGTTAAAAACTTATTGGATATATTGATAATCAATAAGGCAGAGCTTAGATGTAAATATCCTGGTCCTCTCATAACTATTTAAGTTTTACTTTTATTATCATAACCTATATAAAATGTCATAATGTAAGGTCACAGTTAATAATAGCTTATGAATGGAACTATAACGTCGCCCACTGTCGCATTAAATATAGTGTCGACAATATTATAAATTTTAAAGAAATTTACGCGGCCAAAATAAACAAGCAGTACCAAAGTCCTTCAAATAGCTTTGAATAGACAACATCTGCTAGTTTAAACGTTCAAATTAATAAGATAATTGATATAATAACCCACTTCCATAATAGCTCTGATCCCTGACTTTGTGGTTTGGTTGTGCACCAATAGAATTTCTTATCTATGAGCACATTGAACACTGTCTCGTACAGTGATGGAAAAGATCGTGAAGAAAATTGGACCTATACCTCAAACTTACAAATTGATGACGTGTGTCCAGCACAAAATGCTAAAAAAATTAAAAAAAGAAATCGCAGCGTAAATACATCTTGATACAAAGAGTAGAAAGAATATTTAAGTTAAAAAGTGCATCTAGAATGTTTAAGATCTTCTGAATAAGGTGGTTAGAGAACGCAGTAACGGGTAAGTTTCAGTTGCAGAGATAATAGATTATTAAAAATATACATTGGTTTTACTGAGTTCCCCTGCAGGTCCGTAACTATAAAGCGTCCCGTGAAGTTCCAATACATGTTCCGCTAGGCCTGTACAGGTAGGCCCAGATGCCGCTGGATCGTGTTGAGGAGGTCCCAAAAATAACTAGATCGAACTACGAATACTATATCCCCGAGTACAGTAATTTCTTAAATTGAAAAAAAAGTCCAGCCGTGCGAAGCCAAGATAGGCCGCTATCTAATAGAACTTTTCAATAAAGATGGCGGGTGACATTTTCCACCCTCGTTTATTTGTAAACTGTATCGGAATGTACATTTGTTTACGAGCACTAAGTGTTAATTGCTCTTAATTAACCACTTTGTTCAATTAATAAATCCTATTAATTACATCGCTACGTTGAAAGGAATGCTACTTGTGAAATTTCTTCTAAATTTAAGAACGAGGTTAGACGTATATAGAGCAGAGTGGTTCTAGTGGTTCCAGCTTGCCCCTCACATCTTTGAAATTTAGGTTCGATCCCCGTGCATCTAGGGAATCCCTACTGGCTGGACCAAGTAAAGGTCTTACCATCACCCAGGCGTAGAGGCTTTCCGAAGATAGGGGTGAGTGGAGGACGTAGTGCGGCGCCACTAATACGACCTTCAGAAATGAAGAGTGCTATTGAAGAAGTGCGTATTTGATAATCGCTCCAACGGTGAAAATATCGTGAGGAAACCGACATGCCCTAGACCCAAAAAAGCCGACGACGTGTGTTAGAAAGCTGATCACCTTCTTGCCTTGAAATAATCACGAAACATTTGAATCCCAGACATATGAGGTTGGGTTGGATTAGACGTATACAGTGATAGTATTAAGATAGTAATAAGGGAATGGGATGAGAATATAAAATCCCCTCCTCGTATCTTAAAAGCCACACTTTACACATATCATGCACAAAGGAGGAGCACCGTAAAACAACACTATAACTTTAAAGCAAGAAATCCAATTGTTAAAAAGATGTAACCTTAAATCTGAGTCTATTCCTTTCCATTCCCCTTACAAAATATAAAACACGTTTAGAACTTTGAAACCCGATATAATTTTAAACATAAAATATGTCAGACTGTCTCTTAAATCCTATCGATTTAATAATTTATAACAGTCACTGAATTAGAAACTAAAAAGCGATGTTTATTGATTTTTCATTTTTTGTTCACTGAAAGCCATTGGAATCACTCAGACATAATGACGCATTGACTGAACAATTGAGTGTTTTTATTTTCTCTCCATTTTTACCATTCTGTTAATAGCGCGAAGTGGTCCGCTACCGAAAACAATTTCAAACTTTATAATAGTTATGAAGGTTTATTTAAGGCTTTATTTAGTTCAATTTTGGAAGAATGTTTGCAAAAGTTTTCAGCTATTAAATTACAAATGACAAATGACAGAAGACGTTCCATAATTGCAAATAGTCGAAAATCTAAATCGATATTTAAAAGTTTTTTTAGTGAGACAAACACGCCTGTCACTTGAAGTTGCCACCTATAAACGTCTGCAACGCTCTGACGCGGGTATTACCAGTTATTCAGGGCATGGTCCACTCTTTTTTGGATGAGCCCCGAGTTGTATTGGTTCGCTATTGGAGCTGGTTCCACAAAGACAAAAAGTGGTACGTATTTTGCATTTGGCCGACGTTTAATGATGTATGTCTTGATATATGCATAGGTAACGAGGCGAACGTCAGAGGATTAAGCCAATCAAAAGGAAGAAGGTATATCAAAATATCACTTATTCATAAACAGCGTAGAACGGACGAGAAGAACTGGCAATTATCTCCAAATCGCCAAGGTTTTTATAGACAAAATGATTGCCATTGACCTTTGTTTGCCATAGTCATTTTATATGATGATTTGATATTTTAAAAGAGTACCGAGAGTTTTTTACTCCGCTTTTTCTTTCGGCCTACACTCTCTCTCTTCTTTGTCGATGATTAGGGATGTCTACCGATATAAATTTTATTACGTGGAATAAGTAATACCTGTATTTTATATTCCATAATAAACATATTTTTTTTATTAAATGATAATAATTATTATAGTTTTAATATCCCAAGCCTCACTAAAACAAAATACTTTATATCTCAGGCCCAAACCTTAACATGATTTTCATAAGGTACTATCAAAGCGTAAACCAGGAAATATGAATGACCTCATCGGCAAAGAAAGAGCAGTAAATCGGTCGTTTCTGACCAGAATAACTTTATTTCTGTTCCCCAAATCAAATGTGACGATAAATGGCGTACTTATGGTCGTCACAAGTCACAGCCGGCAAAAGTATGGCATAAAACGAGTATGGGGAAAGCAAATAAACCTCGTTTTATGTTCATATGAGAAAATGTATTAATTAATTTAATAGTGCTAATATTCGTATATTGTAATTGTATATGCATTATGCATACACTAGTTTTTAATTGAGGAAATAGTTTACATTAGTAATACATTTTATTTCTCAGTTTCTATCATGGTTGAAGAATCTTAGTTTATATAACACTTATGTGATGACCTTTAACTAAATACCAATAGGTACCTTCGCGTTTTAATTACCAAGAACTAACATCATAAATTATGTAGCGTTAACATAGTAATCTAATAAATATTTATGCATTGTGATGAGTGAAGGAATAATAATCACAGTATTATAAACGATGTATGGTTTATAATAGAAATATTTCCTTTATGAGTATTATTGGTTATAGGTACATACAAAATATATAATACAAAGTATAAGTTAAAACAAGAGAAGTTTTTAATGTAAAAGGAGGCAAACGGCCAGGAGGGTCACAAGTGCGTTGCCGGCCTTTTAAGTTATGCTTTTTTCTTGGAGCCTAAGTCGAATTGGTTCGGAAATACTTCACTGGGCAGCCGGTCTCACAATTGGTGGCGCCAAAAATTGCCTTAAGAAACGCTCAGTTGTGGAACGACTGACGTCGAGGTAAAACGGATGGTATCGACATGGATAATTATAGGTATATGTACATGGAAGTAAAAAAAATTGTTTAAAATTGGTACCACTGCTCAATATTTTGTCACACATTACGTATGTTTATTTCAATATCTCTTCTGATTCCTTCAAACACCTTCTTGGCTATCTGAGCTGCAGCGTAGGTACCGTACACTCGTTTGGAATCCACCGGGGCTTCAGCGATATACTAGTCATCGTGTGTTTCTACAATAATTTTATTAGATTATGTAATATAATGCGCACTAACTCAATAAATAATTGAAGCAATCATGTATTCTCACTTAATATAGACACAATTATTACAAAAGCCAGAATCTTTGTTTCTTGGTTTGGCAACCTTAATGCCTCTTTTACATCAAATTACAATAGGAATTGTGAATAGAAATGCTATTGAAACGCTTGAACAAAAATTAGGGCCGGATTCAAATCGAGGTTAATTTCCAAATCAATCTCGGGCACAGGAAATGAATGTTGGACCATTTGCGATGGCATATTACTTGATATCGGGAGATGTACCTATTTACATCACAACACCAGTTTATTTACTTTTATTACATAGAGAAACAATTTGTTTGTAATAATACACAGAAATTTTTTGTCCAAATAAACAAATGAAACCGACCAAACATTATTCAAAAAGTTAATAATATGTTATTACCTTAAACCCCACTTATCGAAAAGCATAGCAAACTGTATATAAATATTTCGATAGTTTTGTCAAGAACTAGTGTAAGTCCTTATGGTAATGCAGTGATTAGGAAAGCTAAGATATTTAACCTTTTTGATATAGTTTACATAAGAGACTATTTAAATTTTTGTGGCTGTATATCATATATGTAAAAAAATAAATCACCACAGCAAAAATGTTTAAATAAATACTTCTATAAAACTAACAAAAGAGGTTATATATACACACAACTTAAACATTATTTGAACAAATAAACTAACATTTACAATGTTACTTTAAATGCCAGATAACTAGCAATGTATGCAAGACGTTGCCAACTCATAAACAATATATTTAATAACATTTTACAAAATTATGACCACGCCTTGGCAACGCTTATAATGTTTTAATATAATAGTTATGACATCCACTAACAGTCTATTAAAATTACACAATTAAACAATGTTTATGAAAGTTTAATTAAACATTTCCTATTTATCTTAATTTTTTTCAAATCCGTTATGACACTGAAATGTCGATTACTCTATACAAAGCATGTAACTGTTATTTACTTACTATACGTTTATTACAGAGTTTAAAAAAGTGATCGTTTTTTCTATTAAAACGCTTGTACGAACGAGCAAAGGCTTTGCTATACTCAAAATAGTCTTTAAACATTGACTAAACGTTTCTATTTTAACGTTGAAATAATTTAAATACTGGCAAGTTACAAATGTTTAACATTTTCGTACTCGTCTGCAATCCACCAATGTCGAAGACGTAGGTTTGCAGCCGTGTATAGCAATATATCCTGTCTCGCCTTATTAATGTCTACAACTATCTAAGCTATTACATAATTTATTGACAAAATACCGCTGTAACTATTAGGGCACAACAATAAGGGAAGTTATGACAATATCATACATATTGGCCGTAATTTGATCGCTAATACGTCGGTCATAGAAATTGTTAATTGTATACTTGTTTTATTGCTATTAATAAGGATTTTACACTACATTAGAACACTTTTTATTAAGATTACCCTTACCAAATTATCCAGTTAAATTATTAATTTATGAACAGTATGGTTTTGTTTTATTTGTAATATTTTACAAGATTTTTAAATTGTCTTTTTATGTATGTATAGATAGAATACCGAATGTTGGCCTTATGTATTTAATTGTACTGTAAATAAATCTTAAGAGAGATCAATTCACGATTTTCGAATCTATACAAAATGTAATCTAAAATTCGTTAATAATGAACTAAGTTTATTTAAAGGGTAAATCAAATATTTCGGAGGAACTGCAACAGACAAGTTAACAAATCTCGAAGCATCTCGAATCAGCTTGTAGCACCACTAACTGCTTCGAACTTTCGGAGTTTAAACAGTTTTTCAAATTACTCGTACTTCAGACGCAGCATTTTGTTCTACCGACAATTTCGCTAAACTTTTATTTAGTGTATAAGTTTTATCTAATAGACTTATTAACGAGTGTTTAAAAGATATCTATTTTTTTTATATACAACTAGCTGATGAGCCTCGCAATAATAATTGTGTTTGGTTATTTGGAAAAAAAAACAATAAGCTAAGTAAGCCGTTATTACTATAAACTTCGTCGTTTCTTTTAATTTAAATATTGAATTTCTATTATTATTACAACTAAATCCCAGCTTGTCTATTGAAAAAGGTTTGGAAAAGCCAAACGTTGCAGTTTCGATCATATTGTGACATAAATAACTACAAATATGATGCAATATAACCGCAGAAAACCTTTAACTCCTGCCAACCAGAAAACGTAAACTGTCTAAAAGAATGTTTAAAAACTTTGGCATTCGAAAGTTAAATGGAAAAGTTCGGTATTCAAATTGACAATCCCGACAAAAGTGGGTTCGACCTTCTGAAATTAGATTAAAAAATTGTTTGGAAACGGATCATTGTAATCCATGGTAACATTTGAATATCAAGTGTAAGACACGTAGTTAACATATATTTTATATTGTGGTGCACCTGGTAATCGTATTACCAGGTGCAGAATCGAGAATTGCAGGAGGGCTTCAGTGCGTAAAAGTAAGTCTCAGCCAGTTCTCTGAGTAGAAGTGTTCTGTGACGTAAGAAAGAGTATGATATCGTTTTCAATATCAATTTTTAATATTGCTTAAAATTTAGTCGACTCGACCGGTCTCTTAAAAATCTGTTCACAATTACTGAACATGTTTGTTTTTGAGATTTCTCATGAAGAATAGAAATTAATCCCCGCGGCACGCAATCATACCTTGCTAAGTCTGTAATTATGAACGTCGTTTTATTATATTTTGATAAACTTTTTAAATGATAAAATATTTTTTGTCCGTTAAATTGGGCAATAAGAAACGCTAGGTTTAAAACCTATTCATCTTTAAATCTTTAGTTCAGGATGTAAAAGGAAAAATCCAAAAAGCCAGTTCCAAAAAACTTCGACGTTTTGCGTAAATTTCGAATTTTTTTACACAATTTGTTATAGTTTCAGAAGATATGTTAACTATATTTCATCTTCTTACTTAAATATAATATATGTAGAAGGTATTTAAATACCTGCTGTCTTTCAGCTTCAATAAAATTATCTTCAAACCTTCTATAGACAGTGTAATAGAAATTGTTTGCTTACAAATTTAGCTTTTATCAATAAAACATGTTATTTTAACCTGAAATAACCTCTCAAATCCCAAACTCTTTTGAATCCTTAATACTTTCAAGGAAAACTAATTTCCTCAAGGCTACACTTTTCCTGTATCTATTTTCAATCGAGCACGTCTTTGGGGGTGTCGTTCAAAAATAGCCGAGGCTTGCTTACTTTTCGTAGCTTATAAAAATATTGGGTTGATCTTGTATATTTCTTTAAGCGAGCAATAATTCCCTTACAATCTCAGATCAGAATAAATCAAAATTAGCTGAGTAAATTTCCAATATTTTTTTAATAGTTCTGATTTTATATTGATTTACCAATGTGAAGACGTTACAAACTATGGCATTTTAAGTATACATATATGTATATCAATGATTATATTCGTCCATATTTCCTTGATTTATTTATTCAGAGAATATAATATATACATATATATAATAAGGGTAGAAGTTTGAAAGTATGCATTACGACAGTACAAAAAACTTTTTTAATGAATTTCGTCTAAAAATGTAAGTTATGCGCAAAAGAGGCTTTTATATAACATAGC
The DNA here is from genome assembly GCA_963693345.1 of Pieris melete. Taxonomy (NCBI): domain Eukaryota; kingdom Metazoa; phylum Arthropoda; class Insecta; order Lepidoptera; family Pieridae; genus Pieris; species Pieris melete. The sequence goes on from CAVNZK010000056.1 coordinate 2,057,491, forward strand.
AAGTTACGTGACTAGTTTTATACCCACTGCCATTCGTTTGTTGGAATAATGAATATGGAAAGAAAGTAAATTAAAAAATGTAAGGGATTTATCATACACGATTATATTTGGATTAAGTGCGGCAAGTGCTTAAGTAACTGCAATAATGTTTTTATTTAAAGTTATTATTTTTTGTTATGAGATTAGCGGACTTTCAAACTTTTTAACTATATACAACGAAGAATCGGTGGAAAACCTATCAAAACTTGAGAAAATTCAATAAAGGCACTTGGGAAAGTTTGTTAAAGGAAGCAACGGGAATATTATAAAAAGAACCTCAATTTGTGTCGCCGCGGTAAAATAAATATAAGTACCTACTGGGCGCCTCTTAACGGAAGAATCGACTTTACGATACAAGGTTTTTTCTCATTAAGTGGGTGTTAAGCTAAAAATACGAAATTCCTCTATCTAAATTTTTCGTTGCTCCATTTTAATATAATGATTGTTAATTATTGTCGCTATTATAGCTATTGCTTTGTGATTTACCTTTTAAAGCAAAAGGTCCTTCGAAACGGAATGGGAAAAACTATATTCCTCTTTTCTACGGTTAATTAATATAGTCCATTCAAAATAAATACATAAAAATATTAAAGGCAAATGCACGCAAACTGTACGTTAAACCAATCTTGATTTTTGTAGATGAATGAATTGAAATGGGGAGCCTAAATGGCGATGCTGATTCCAGTATTAATTATATATAATATAAGGATAATGTTGAAATTTCAATCTTATTTTTCTTTCTGTAGCTTGACCATCTACTAAAGTACGGTTATTAAATTAATGTTTAGTTATTTATTTGAGATATGAAAATTTACATTAATAAAAACCATGTCTCATTGTGGTAAACGAAGTTAACCTCATTTGATAAATTTGTTCGTAGACATAGGCAATAATGTTTCACATTTTTTATAGTTTTTTTAATACCCAATAAAAATAGATTGTGAAAAAACAAACAGGAGAAAAAAAAATGTATCCTGTATCGCATAAAACTTGTTTATTGTTCAAATGTGTACTTAATATAACTACAAAAACAAACAATAGATGTGTTTGCGAATATTTTTATTAATTTGTATAGTGTGTTTGCACTTACCAAATTTTGATAATGTTTTGTTGTTTACCTGTAACAAAAACTTCATATTTAAAACATACTGAAAATTTTATAATACTGCACTATATTAGATTATAAATATTCGTGAGTTTGAACTGTGTGGGTTAGAATTTTACTCTCTACTTGCCTTGTCCATTCTAGGCCTATTCATATTGTCAATTTTCAAATATGCCAGCACCAACCTGTATAGTACGGACAAGTATGATAGATACCAAAATACCATTTATTAATTGAGGCAAAACAGTATACACTATTAAATATACTATATTAATTGCTCGAAAAAGAAACATCCATATTTTGGACCTGCACTCTTTACCACTAGGCAAACACAGCAAACATAAAATCGTTCAAAATTACAACCAAGATACTGGAGTATAAGTTTATAAAACTCACCAACACACAATAAACAATTCAATAGATTAAGCATTTCGGCTGTTATTTGTCGGCAAACAGGAAGCCGAGCTCAAGTAACTGGCTTCACACAGTCAATATTGTATCTGTTCCGGGTTCAGTCTGTTTACATGAACTATTCAATATTTCTAGACTAACGCCTACGTGGAACACACTTTAAGAGGAATTAACAAATTTATTTCTAATGTAATAAATCTTACCACGCCTATTATTCTTAGTATGTCTGTTTAAGTAATATATCTATTTCAAGGATCACAGATTATTGAGTATGGGTCTAATTCGGAATTACAACCGAACTTATGTTTTCAAGTTTTAAATGTATAGATTCCTGGTGCATGAGCAGTGTTTGCCTAGTGGCTTCAGCGTGCTCATCCCTGAGGTAGTAAGTTCGATCCCTGGCTGTGCACCAATGGACTTTCTTTATATGTGCGCATTTAACATTCGCTCAAACGGTAAAGAAAACCGGCTTGCGTTAGACCCAAAAAGTCGATGGCGTATGTCAGGCACAGGAGGCTAACAACTACTTATTAGATTGACAAGTGCCCATAAAACGGATACAGAAATCTCAGGTCCAAGCCTTAATAGGTTGTAGCGCCACTATTTTATTTTGTTTACTTTTTTTAGATTTCTGGTCAGCAAATGAATGTTTCATTTACTGCTTCATTATTCATTATCTACTTAGTAGTAACATATATGTTGTTACATATATTCGTTTTTATGAATAACATTTAAATATCACAAATTTTATTTGAATTTTAAAACATCAGATTCTCTGCTTTTATGCCCTCTATTTAACTAACTAACCGTTGATTACTCATAAATATCAATAATTACTTGAAACATATTGTTACGAGCTAGGGGATCGGATAGAAACGCCGTAAATCTCTTCAAGGGTTTATTTTCAATTAAATCTACGAGGAATTTGTTAGCACTAAAAACTGGAAATTACGCACTAAAATTCACTGAATACACACACAAAATACTGCCACTAATTACACGCACTTCACACAGTACTTGTATTCACTTGTCTTCACTATATTCGCACTTTGTCACTCCGGTATTTATCGCTTGGTATCGCATTCAAAACTGAACTAATCGGTCGCGTTTCGGCTCGCTTATATATCCCTGGGAATAGTCTTGCAAGTTCGAGAACTCTCTAGGCGGGAGCGCTATTGAGTAGCGATCGCACAATTCTAGAACGTGCGTGCTATCTCTCTCGCACATTGCTCCGTCCTTGTCTTACGGTGTTCTAGAGTGCTCGGTCTAGCTTCGAGAAGGTTCCGATCTTCCGTCTCTCTCTCGCATCATTCCGTCCTTGTCCCACACCTAGAAAATTCGTTCTCGAACATTCCTTCATCAAAGGGGTATAACCAGGCCTGAAAACGCCTGAAAACGGGTTTCCTGAAAAGTGTACCGTTCGACTACACGTGTTCCGAAACGGCCTGAAAAAATGTTTCAGGCTCCTGAAAACTAAGGTAACATAATGTAAATTACTATTTTCTAATATGTGATTGACCCTCTCCTGAAACGGTCAGAAATCACATTTCAGCCTGCTGAAAACTTCTCTAAGTAGTGGAAAAATCAAGAAACATTGCAGTCGACCCGTCTTCGTAACACTACCCCCTCCTTAGACATGCTCGTCCCGAGCATCAGCACTTTCTTTCACCGTTATCCTTTCCCATGGAGACCGAGTCTGCGAATCCTTAACAGCTGCACAAGCTTTACATTTCTTGATCCAGTCGTCAACATCTTCACGATAGTGTATCCAATAAAATATTTCTTTAATCTTCATAAGAGTCCTCTTTGCTCCTAAATGTCCACTAGACAAGTCAGTATGAAACATTTCCAATATGTCGCGAACCTTGGATCTTGGAACAACTAACTGCAAATGATCGCCTTGAGCATTTTTCAGTTTGCGACATAACACTCCATTATGTAGAACTAAACTATCCCATTGAGCCCAGTAACTCTTAGTAATGGTACTTGTAGATGCGACTTTACTCCATTGCGGCTTGACAGCTGAAGATTTCATCCAATCTAGAATTGGTTTAATGTCACAATCTTCTTGCTGTGCTATCTGCATCAAGTTTCCACTCCAATCTGAACCAATGGTGTCTGCTCTAAAAGTTCTTACATGGCCAATCTCCCTTCGGTCCTGTTTGTTGACCTTTTCACATGGTCGTTGAGACTCTTCTGAACTTTTTGTAAGCTCCCTTTCATGGGCAGATAACATATCCGAAAATTTCTTTAACTGTTCCTCTGTCTTTGATAGGTGTCTTGACAGGGCTTCCTCATAGGTCTTAGTAACTTTACGAACTGCGTTCCACTCTTGTTGATTACAGTCCTGTCCGTCCACGTTGATAACTCTACAGACGTCAAACCCACTATTTGAAGAGTTGCTATTTAAGCAGACTTCCTGTTCTCCACACTTAAAGATTCCTTTTTCCAGATCTATTTTACAATTGTACGGCTTCATAAAGTCTAACCCGATTATGCAGTCATCTACTATGTCTGCAAGAACAACCTTGTGTCTGTAAAATCTTCCACCAATCTTGAAGGTTGCAATACCTTCTCCCCGATCGGTTATACGCTGACCTGTAGCTGTAACAAGCTGTACGATTCCTCGAGAAGGGCTTCCATAAAATGACTTCAGAAGATGGTATTTAATTACGGTTCGTGAAGCTCCAGTATCTAGTGTTAGGTCACACTTAGTTCCATTGACTTCACCGTCGATGACTAATGTATTCCCACGTTTAACCTTCACATCACCTCGGAAGTCTTTCTTAGGGCACGAAAACCTCATGTGCCCTACTTCCCCACAGATGTAACAGGTTGTCCCACGTTGAACATTAGCTTTTTCCGTGATAGCCCTAATACGGTAAGGTCGAGAATCCTTGCAAAATGCTTCCACTTCCAACGCATGAGCAAGAGCATTCTTGAGGTCCTTATGGTGACCTAGGTTCACAGCCATTCGAATTTCACGGTCTCGAATACCGTCGACGAAGGCTTGAACCAACATCTTGTCTGCAACGTCTGGTGAGGATGCGTAGGCTTTCCTAACCAGCTTCTCTATTTCAAATCCCCATTTTTGCAAACTTTCATTTGTCTGCTGAATTCTATCCTTTAATTGAGCCCTATAGACGTGCTCATAATGTGCGTCTCCGTACCGTGATTCCAGGGCATCCAGCAGTTGCTTCAACGTCACTTTACCTGTCTTGGTTTCTAATATGGTGAGGGCTTCATCTCGCAGTCCCATAATAAGGGCGGTGACAGCCTGATCGTCATTCCACCCGTTTGACTCTGCCATAGTCTCAAACTGTATTTTGTACGCGCCCCAGGAAGATGTACCGTCGAAGGGAGGTACTTTAAGATTTCCAGATGGTGCTACAGTCGTTACGACACCTTTGGTCTTCAGGCACTGCATCTCTTGTTCTAATCCGAGAATACGTTTGTCCTGTTTCGAAAATTTGCAGTCCATATCAGATTCCAAGTTTTCAATTTTTTTATCTACTTCTAGTTTCAGATCTCCTAATCTTTCTCCTATACGGCAAGCCTGTTCCTCCATCAAACGACGTGTCTGAGCCTGTTCTTCCATCATTTGGCGTGCCTGTTCCTCTTGTCGGCGAGCCTGTTCCTCCTGACGGCGAGCCTGTTCCTCCATCAATCGCTGAACCTGTTCTTCCTGATGACGGGCCTGTTCCTCCTGACGGCGTGCCTGTTCTTCCTGACGGCGTGCCTGTTCTTCCATCATTTGTCGTGCCTGTTCTTCTTGACGACGAGCCTGTTCCTCTTGACGACGTGCCTGTTCATCCATCATACGACGTGTCTGAGCCTGTTCTTCCATCATTTGGCGCAGAGCAAGGAGGATGTTGCCATCGTTGCTTTCGCCCATCCCGCGGTTCGCATCGAAACTTTGTCGCCGGGCGGCGTCGCGTGCTGATTGTGCCCTTGTCTGCACTCCCTCCGCAGCTGGAGACTCGGCCACAAACTCCTCTTGATTCTCCCTTGGAGTAATTGGCATTTTTCTATCCCACTTCTGACACCAAAATGTTACGAGCTAGGGGATCGGATAGAAACGCCGTAAATCTCTTCAAGGGTTTATTTTCAATTAAATCTACGAGGAATTTGTTAGCACTAAAAACTGGAAATTACGCACTAAAATTCACTGAATACACACACAAAATACTGCCACTAATTACACGCACTTCACACAGTACTTGTATTCACTTGTCTTCACTATATTCGCACTTTGTCACTCCGGTGTTTATCGCTTGGTATCGCATTCAAAACTGAACTAATCGGTCGCGTTTCGGCTCGCTTATATATCCCTGGGAATAGTCTTGCAAGTTCGAGAACTCTCTAGGCGGGAGCGCTATTGAGTAGCGATCGCACAATTCTAGAACGTGCGTGCTATCTCTCTCGCACATTGCTCCGTCCTTGTCTTACGGTGTTCTAGAGTGCTCGGTCTAGCTTCGAGAAGGTTCCGATCTTCCGTCTCTCTCTCGCATCATTCCGTCCTTGTCCCACACCTAGAAAATTCGTTCTCGAACATTCCTTCATCAAAGGGGTATAACCAGGCCTGAAAACGCCTGAAAACGGGTTTCCTGAAAAGTGTACCGTTCGACTACACGTGTTCCGAAACGGCCTGAAAAAATGTTTCAGGCTCCTGAAAACTATGGTAACATAATGTAAATTACTATTTTCTAATATGTGATTGACCCTCTCCTGAAACGGTCAGAAATCACATTTCAGCCTGCTGAAAACTTCTCTAAGTAGTGGAAAAATCAAGAAACATTGCAGTCGACCCGTCTTCGTAACAATATGTATAATTGTCCGAAAGCCACAAAATAGAAGCCACATACAATCAGATACACATACATATTAGTGGAATTAGGCGTTTTACAGTGTGTAGTAATTAGGCCCCGCGTGGAGGTGATACGCACAGTAATTAGTCATAAGCCGCATGTGATTTGATTAATGACGGCCTGCTACCCACTGATAACTGATAGGGCCGGGTGTTCACAAAAATGTAGCTAAAGATGGCTGTTAAAAGATTTGTTTGCGTTTGGGAACTTAACCTCAAAACAGTTCGTAGGAAACTATGTTAAACTTAAACCTGCCTGAAGGGAAACAAATGGCACTTCTAATCTAAATTTATTTTAGAAACTTTTAGTTTTTAACTTTTGAAGATTATATAGACATAGACATAACATTTATTACAAACAAAAAACACACACATAAACACACAAAATAACAATACCTAAAGAAAACATAAAATAAAATAGAATAAAATTAAAAATTAAAATTAAGAAATTTTCTTTTGCCATTCGGTTCGCTTCCAGTGTGCAATGTGTGTGTACTGTGGTTGTAATTGGCCCTGGCTCAGCATTATGCTGAGGAGCAAAAAGTTCCACAGCGCTGGTCATTCTGCCAGAGACCATAGCAGCTAGTTTGCGCCTCTAATAAAATAAAATAAATAATTATAATACAAAGTAGAAAAATAATAATAATAATATTAGAGTTAGAAGTGTGAGTAAATTGTGTGTAACGGTGTATAATAAATAGATTTAAATTAAAAGTTAAAAATAAGAAATAAACGTAAATAAGTATATATTTGTTTGTTTTATGGGTGGATAAAAACTACATTTCGTGGGACTTTTGTTGAATAAGTATTTATTATTATTTTTTTATTTTTTTTTATAATTGGAGGCAAACTGGCGGAAGGCTCATCTGAAGTGATACTACCGCCCATGGACACACATATTACTGAAGGCTCTCTAGTGCATTGCTGTCAAATATTATTGATATTTGGGTTTGATTTTTTGCATATAAATAATGAAACACTTTCAATAGAAATTTAGTTAATGTCATTTAGAATAATATTATATTATCACTAGCTGATCTGGCAATCGTCGTTTTGCCATGTATATATCTATTATAATAAAAAATAGGGGTTGATCGTAGAGTGGTGAAAATTAGGGGTTGTATGTATTTTTTAATGCTGTATAATAGAAAAATATCTAAAAATAAAAATTAAATAATTAGGGGTGGACTACCCTTAATATTTAGGGGGATGAAAAATAGATGTTGTCCGATTCTCAGACATACCTAATATGCACACAAAATTTCATGAGAATCGGTCAAGCCGTTTCGAAGGAGTTTAACTGCAAACACCGCGACACGAGAATTTTATATATTAGATATTCAGTCTAGCTAGTATTGACTATGATCAGATTTGGACGTTCTTTTATTAAATAATGGTGAAGGCTTCAAAAAGAAGTTTAACTAAATGTTAGAACCCAGATACTCGGGATTTACGTCAATCAAGTAGAGGCAATTATTTAGTCCCATCATACGTTAAAATAAAAATTCTCATTACTTTTTTTTTATAGAACAGGGGGAAAACGAAGCGCTATGGAGGAGGAGCTATACCGCCGCCCATGGACACTCTCAATACCAGAGGGCTCACGAGTGCGTTGCCGACCTTTAAGGAACTGATACGCTCTTTTCTTAAAGGTTTTCTTTTCTTTTTCTTATTCGAATTGGATCTGAAATACTTATAACATTATTATGCTAAGAAGATACTGCTCGGTTATTTTTGGGATCTGTAACTAGATCCCAACATTCATGTTTTGCTTGGATATGATAGAAAAAAAGTATTTTAAAAAGGTTAATATATGATGTAACATCAAATTAAATGTTAGGATACTAGGACTTTCCTTTCAAATGTCCCTGTTATTACCCGTAATTTGAATAGCTAACAAGTTTTTACCGTAAAAATGTGAAGACAGGAAAATCCTCCGTGGGGTCATAAATGACATGATAAAATGTTATCCTACCACCTTCATGCCTTTGTTTGTGAACCCTTATTCACTTTTCTAGACTGTAATGAACTTGGAATATTTCATTAAAAACTGTTTATAAACATGCAACCAAGTAATTAATGATTTAGTGACAAATTAATTTGCATGACATTTTCACACAGAACTATGTCGCTATTCTAATACTAACGTAGACAAAAACGAACATAAGTACGAATTCATTTGCATTCTATAGACTTATAACGAAGAGATAACGGCCAGTCCATTCTATTGTTCGAGAGCTACTCGCAATAAACAATACAGCGATAAAATTCTGATAACTCTGACACTGAGAAACACGTAATCCGAAGCCGACCTTGAATTCTTTTATATTTCGCACTTTCATACAAAGCAATCTTCAATCTTAAGATAGTATCTCTTAACTAAAATATTTGACGTGTTCTTGTGGTTATTAGACGAAATATTTCTAATTCCATTACGCTAACCTAAGCCAATGTTTTGCCTTTATTATTATGAGTAATTTCATAACATCGCTTGTAAATAAGTAAACGCGGTCATCACTTGGACGGGTGAAGCCTGAGAACACTGTATTATATTGGTTTTTAACCCTAGAAAGATAGATAATTGCAATACTTTCGTCATTATATACCTACTGGAGAGCATAAGTCGAGCGCCTGTCCTAAGTGCATTAATGGGTTAGCCTTATATATATCAATAAAAAATATTAGTTAAGGTTGATCATTTTATAATAAGTTAAAAAAGATTATTTTAAAAGTTTATTTCTTAAATTATAAGGCTGATGAAGAGACTCCATCATGTTTAAGTTTTTTAGTGTTAAAAGAGCTGTGTTAAGTTTATTTAAGATTTAGCTAATTAAAATATATGTATAGTGTATCCACTTATGTTTTTTTTTATTTATTATTAAGTTAATTGCATATATTATAGCTGACAATCACATTCATAAGCATATGATATACAAATTCCAGCACTTAAACATTTATATATTCGTCAAAATGACGTATGATTATCTTTAGTGTATAGCAAAATATGGTTATCCTATCCTATAGGATTATATACAAAATAAATACGTTAACGAGACAATATCATTAAAACTAATTAAATCATCAAATAGTAAAAAGATTATATTTATAGGTCAATGGCACAAAATCAAATGAGACTGACTTTTTACTTAATGCATAAAAGATCTCATTATGCATATGTCAGCGGTGACGTACGTCATTACCAGATGCAGCATTGATGAAAAAACCTTTGATAACTCGAACGAATCGTTTGTTACTATTACAAAAAATATTCTTCATAAATCTTAAAATGTTACGGTTCATATTTATTCAAATCTAAAACTTTAGTATTCCGAGACTTAGAGGGAGGGAAAAAGGAAGATATATTAAGAATTAAATTGTCATTAACATATTAAAAGTGTCGAGTATTAATACAAATTATAAATTTATTTTTTAAATTAAATTCTTCGAAAATAAACCCGTGGCATTTAAATTTAGCATAAAATATAAAATACTAATATTTCATAAATTATCTTTACGAAATATTATAAATTGAATTTCTACAAGGTAATTCGCCCTTCTCACTCTCTCTAAATCGGTCTTAATGAATAAACCAAGCGCCAAATGTTGCGTATAACTGCAAAAAATATATAAATATATAAGAATATGTAAATGAAGTTTTGTTAAATGAACAAATTTACACACGAGAAATCAAAGCATACAATTTAACGCTGAGCAATATAATTTAAGATTACAAAACAGCAAATACAAAGGAATTGAGTTTTTGTTATCGCCCGTCTCGCTTGCGATAACATCGCTTACTTGCTGCAAATCGAGTACTTCACAACTGCAATCTACTTAAGCTCATTCGTTTATATGGATCAAGTTAGCTTTTTAGTAGCACAATGTTGGCCAGCCGTCGCGAATGTGTTGCCGGTCTGGTAGAATTGGTACACTTTCGAAATCGAGCTGTTCTTTTACGGATACTTCTGCAGTATGTTCAAAATATGTGAACTCGGAAAGCATTATTTCTTTGAATGTTAAAGTAAATTAAAAATAGTATAGTCTGTTTTAAAAGATTTAGATCCACTAATTATTTCTGTGCAAATTAGTAAGAAATCTTGAATATCTAACATGCTACATCGTAGATATTTTTATTTATTTATAAGTACTTAGAATCACTATCCCGCCCCACATGCTTTGTTTATGAGCTTTACCGCTGAAAAGATATTCCTTAGAGACAAAATATAGAAAGCACTTTAAACTATAAAGAATCGAAAATAGAACGCTTGTAATAAACCCTACTTGATAAACACAAAGCATTGAAACGAATGCTGTAGAAAAACAAACTAATGAATGTCAAACAGTTAAAACATTTTTACTGTTACTACGAACTTATCGAGTGGAGTTTATAAACAATGTTCACAGACCTTTCAATACTTTTTAGACGTCAGGCAATCATTAAAGTATTTCAGAGACATAACTAGCTTATGTCTGCGAATTCTTTTGCATATAAAAAATAGAACAATTCTCGTTTAAGTAAAAAAGTTTTGACTGATTTAGGTCTAATAATACAATCCGATCTATATTATCTGTTGAGTATTGGAAGCAGCCTGTCTGAAGCTCCCGATTTAATTGAGATGATGTTGAAGATAACTTAGAGAAAGAATTCAGGTGAAATAGATGTAGTTCGGAACCTGTCTTACTTTCGATACTGTAATCATATTGTATCGGTCACAGAGTGACAGGTGACAGGATCCCCCTGTTCTCCTCAATCGATAATATACCAGATACCTGTCATAGATTATCCCGTAACAAAGGCATAAAGGCAATCTTAGCCAAAAGTAACAATTTTAATTTGTTATTTAAGTCAAACGTATTCTATGAACCCGCATTTGAGGACACAAGAATTGTCAAAAACGTACAATGTAGTCTTGAGAATGAAACATGGAATACAAACCTGAATGTAAAAACAGTGGGAATAGTCGGTGACAGTCGCAAAGATGTCTTGAAGATTCTTTGAAACTTTGGTAACCATCGGACCGTTGTTGTCGGTTTAATACAGAATTTATTAAAATAGAAGAAATAAGACACTTTTTCCGACGCTTTATTGAAGAAATGTTACATAAGTATTTTGTTCTCGAATCCCGACAGGTCAAACAAACAGCTTTATTAAACTTGTAGGATTTGAAACCTTTGTGATGATTTATCACGTCTTTATATTCAAATTTTTATTACGTACTTGGAGTAATATTGCTAACAGATGCGTAAGCCACAAATCCTTTTTTTTGTTCTTTCCGTAACAGGGGGCTAACGGGCTGGAGCGCCTGTTAAGTGATCCCGCCGCCCATAGACACTCACATTGCCAGAGGGCTCGCAAGTGCGTTGCCGGACTTTTAAAAATTGGTACGCCCTTTTCTGGAAGGTCCCTAAGTCAAATTGGTTTGGAAATATATCGGTGGGCAGCTGGTTCCATATAGTGGTGATGCGCGGCAAAAACTGCCTTTAGAAACGCACAAATCCTATTGGAAGCCCTTCATTCTTTGTTTCTTAAAGTCACATTAAGGCAATACATTTTGTAGCTTACTTACACCGTTCTTTGTTTATGATTAGTGGTGTAGCATTAGAGTTAAAGGATAAGGAGTAATACCAAATATTGAATGTCCTATCCATATCACTCTTGTGTCACTTTGCAATATACCTGACAAAACATTTTGTACACAAAAATAGGCTTTGAATAGGGTCGTATTTGTAAAGGAAGAAGGATGATGATGATGTTTAATTATTATTTTTTTCATTCATAATCTTAAAAACACTTATTTTTATGTAAAAACTAGCTGAAAAAAACATTTTTTTAGTTTAATAAAAATAACTATCTACTATAATAAAAGAGAGGTTGATCGTAGAGGGGTGAACATTAAGGGTTGTATGTATTTTTGTATGCTTATCACTTAAGGGTTTGAAATATAGATAGTAGCCGATTCTCCAACTTACTAATTATGCCTAAAAAATTTCATAAGAATCGGTCGAGCCGTGTCGGAGGATTATGGGATCGAACATTGTGACACGAGAATTTTATATTTATAGAGATAATACAGCGCATAATTAAGTTTAATTATTTAAGCATACTTGCCAGCTACTGGCTTCAGTGTGTGACTCTCGTCCTTGAGGTCGTAGGTTCGATTCCCGACCAATGGATTATGTGATCATTTAGCATCCGCTCGAACGGTGAAGTAAAACATCGTGAGGAAACTGGCTTGCCTTAGACAAAAAGTCGACAGCGTGTGTCGGGCACAATAGACTAATCACCTACTTGCACATTAGATTGACAAATAATTATGAAACATACATAAATCTGAGGCCCAGACCCAAAAAGGTAGCGCCACTGATTTATTTTATTAATTACGAAAAATAGGTAAGACCCGCACGCTTAAACAACTGAGCCTACACTACCCATTGTTTTAGCTAAGTGTTTATCACTGCGTAGATTGACAGAAAGGGACGAGTGACTAGTTAGAAATTTATGTAGATTAGTAGTTTCCATGAACAAGAGGGTTAAAGTCTCCATACGTAGCGGATAGAGTTTATTTCAGAGAATGTAGGGTGTTAATCTACGATCCAATTAGCTGCATTATGCTTCAACGCGCCTACTTAATACCTAGGTACCTTTATCTAGCTAAGGAAAACTATCCACACAGTTAAAGTGTAATATAAAAGTGTGTCGCAAACTCTGAAAAGTCTTTAGGATAATTAGTAAAACGTTTTAATTACTGTAATAGAAGGATATAGGCCTGTATAGTGGAGCATTTGGGATGTAAAACTAAACAATATAATATGAATAACAATTCAAAGAAGAAACATGTTCATTCAATACTTGCATTTCAAGATCAATTAAATTTAATAATACAACATTGATGTCAACTGTAATATCAAAATTGAAAATGTGTGAAAGTCCCAGTTCCGAAGATAAGTTTCTAACATATTGAAGTTCCCAGATATCATAAAGTTCGATTCGCGAACCGATATCACTTACCCCAGCTTTAGAAAAGTTGGTTACGTGATGTGAGTTAAACGCTCGGCTTAGCTTACCTAGGTACAAAAATATGACATTTCTAACGTATCAAATTTTCACTTATAATACGACGACGAGAGACGAAATGTACAGTTAACAAATAAGAATTTCATAATGAATAAAACAACTACTTAATACTTTTCTTGAAGCAACTACCAGAGAAAATTTTCAAAAAATTATCAGTATAATACCATGTAGGTTGTACCACGTGACGTCGAATGGTGCAATTCTATTGGTCGACATTTGGGTCGGAAAAATAATCTTATAACATTTTTTACAAATATCCGTAAGCTTATGAAACTACGGCTGTATCATTCTGACACAATATTAGTGTGAACAAGTTTTGCGCATACTTGATATTTCTTAAGTCTCTCCGGTGTAAAAAGTAAAGTCTCGAGACTCTGAAACTATAACTCGAACCTTTAACTGTAGTACAAATCAGACAGACTACGAAAATTATGTATCATTTTTCACTTATCTCTTGCATCTGTGGTTAAAATGCCTAATTACGGCTCTCAACAAAGTCATGTACCTATTTAGTGTTACCAATAATACTTACTGTGTGTTCAAGGTACGTAGTTATGTAGTTTTAAAACGTTCTCAAGACAGTTGAAAGATGCGAAGAATTTTAATTGTGTTCCATTGAGAAATTCTGCAACTTGTTGCAATCGTTGACCGTGAATTGTATGGTTCGGTGAGCTTTATTTTCTTGGCAATATTTTCTGGATGAATCCCAAATCTAAGCGAGAAACTGGTGGCCAAAATTGCATATACTGCATTCATGATTCATGGATTTGTTTGCCTAATTATAACACCGCTGGGTATTTCCGCTTTTCCTATCGTAACCCAGTTTTGCATATTTTCCCTGGCTTAATTTTGAACCAGGAATTTTCAAGTCGAATGTATTGTGTGTATTTGCTATACATTGTTCACATACAACACAAATTTTAAGTAAATTTGTTAATTTAAATGACTAGCTATCATTAACTAACTAGTCAATTTAAAGTGTAGAATAATCAACAGTGTTTATTGGTTTACAGTTTTGTGTCAAAATAGAAACACAAACATTATGAGTAAGAACAAATTTAGATGTAAAAAGAGAGCAAAGAAAACAAATAAAAGCGATACTACAATGAACATAAACAAATCAGTACCTTTTCAGGTCTCAGATTTCTGTTCGTTTCATGATCATTTGTCAATCTAATAAGCTTGTAGGTGATCAGCCTCCTGTGTCTGACATACGCCGTCGACTTTTTCTGTCTAAGGCAAGACGGTTTCCTCAGAATGTTTTCCTTTACCGTTCGAGCGAATGTTAAATGCGCACATAGAAAGAAAGTCCAGTGGTGCACAGACGGGGATCGATTCTATGACCTTTAGGGTTGAAAGTCGCTAACTGAAGCCACTAAGCCAACGCTGTACTAAAATACTCAAACATATATTAACAAAATAAGATGCATATGACAGAAATTTGTGAGTTAAATCTTCACCCGAATACTTAAACTTGTCAGTATACTTCGATACAATTACAATAATTAAAGTATCGTCTAGTACAGGCAAAGATGTGGAGTTATTTCGTTGGAATGTCTCGCAAGTTTGGTGTCAATGTCATCTCCCCCGACGCACGACCTGTTTTTCATCATGAGTGCTTCACGCTAATAATTGGAGTTACAGCAGTATTATAAAGTACTAAGGTCTAAAATGGCGTAGCTTGTATGTTGTAAATAATTCACCCCATTATGAGTGCCTATTCAATTAGGGGACCTGACTCCGAAGGTGGCTATTATGAATATTTGAATAAAAACAGATAAGTCCATTTACGAGTCTATGTGTTTTGGATAAACAGAGATTTAATCAGGGGTTTAGATTTATATAAACAAATACAACGCTTCGGTTTCATTAAGTATTTTTTTTGGAGGCAAATCCACATACAAGCGTTTTTCGTTAATGTTATTAAGTTGATTTTAAACTAATGAAGTTTGTAAAAAATAAATAAAAAAATAAAATAAAATATGTTTATTTTGGAACATAAGATACATGTATCACTTATTCCACGTCATTAAATTTGAAGGCATCCCTACTCATCGGCAAAGAAGACAGAGGGTGTAGGCCGAGAGAAAAAGCCGGCGTAAAAAACTCTCGGTACTCTTTTAAAACAGCAAATCATCAAACAACACTTATTTAAAACAAATATCGCAAATTAATTAGAAGTAGCCTGTCTAGCACTAGTCCCAGGCCATTTTATCAACTAGATAATCGTTGACTTTATAGTAAGCCTTTTTACACAGCCTTTCTTTAACACATTTCTTAAATTTATTGAAAGGCAGTGATAAAAGAGCCTCTGGGATTTTATTAAAGAAGAGTATCCCTTTCCCCAAAAAAGAATTACTAACTTTAGATAGTCTAGTACGGGGAAATTGCAGCCTGCGTTTGTTCCGTGTATTAACATTGTGCGTATGTTCTATTCTAGTAAACTTATCACTATTTTTGTATACATACATAATATTTTCATAAATATATTGCGAGGGAAAGGTAAGTATATTAATTTCCTTGAATTTATCTCTAAGAGATTCCCTACATTTTAAATTATAGATTGCACGAATAGCCCTCTTCTGCAGGATGAATATAGTTTCGACATCAGCAGCATGACCCCATAATAATAAGCCATAAGTCATTAAGCTATGAAAGTAACTAAAATAAACAAGTCTAGCTGTATCGACATCAGTTAGTGAGCGAATTTTCTTAACCGCGTAGGCTGCAGAACTAAGTCTCTTCGCCAATCCGTTAATATGAGGGGACCACTGAAGTTTTGAATCCATGGTGATTCCGAGAAATACAGTTGTATCATCCAGATTCAATTCCTCCCCGTTTATAATGTACTTGCATTACATGACAGTTCTTAATCTAGAATATTAAATATAACACTCGCAATAGCATTGGTTTTTATGAATATGATTTACCTAAAAAATTACATTGAATATGAGTGGGTTATGGGTTACTATTTTGCAATAATATAGGTCTGTCCCCTTCGTGGGGCATAGGACAAATACCTGTCTACTGTTTAATTAAATTTTAATTCTACTGATTAATTAAATTAAATTATTAATTAAATACTTTTTACATACCTACAAGGTTCGTTTATTTTAAGTTCATATTTAACTAAAACCTGCGACGACCCGCCAAAATACAAAGGAATAAATTAAACTAATTTATACACTTTATTGTATTTATTTCAGATGAATAAAACGAACAGACCGAGCGATAAAGGAGAATTTAATTATAACCATTGATTCCAATAAACAAAGCTTAAGAAATTTAATTTAAAACGAACGCAAAGCGGATCCGTATTGAAAGCTCAAAAGTAATTCTAATTTGCCCAATTAAAGGGAAAACCGATATTATTTTATCGATATCAATAAAGCGCTGTGTTCCGGAAAAATAACCTTTTAATATGAACTAAGTTTAAAAATTATAATGATATATATATATGTATATATATATAACATTACGCCAGTCCCTGTCCACATCGTTTCAATGTGTTTACACCTGTTTTTAAATAGACTCCCTGACGCTGTTACTACCGTATTTCGTATAGAACTACTAAAATACAGTACAAGTGCAAGGCGCAACTGAGTTACGATGCTAAGTTGACAATCGTGTGTATTTAATACAAAAAGGAATAAAACAGTTTCGTTCACTTAGATAAGGAACTAAGCAAACGTAGTTGATCCTGATTTCCCATACCTACTAAAAACACCATTATTTCTTCTCAGTCGTATTCTTCATTGCTGAAGGACGTGTCACTGTAACGTGCCTGCTGCCCTGAGTGATATCTCTCCAATTTCAGCTTCTCTTAGCGCAGCTGTAGAGAGAGAATGTGTGAGAATCGTGACTTGGTCACCCCAGCTGGTTGGCGATCTGGCCCGCAGTATTTTGACTTCTACATTGTGACAACCAGCTTGTCCAAGTTATCTGGTTCGCGACGGCGAATAACTCTTTTATAGCATGTTGTTGGTTCTCGAACGAACTCTGAGTTGATCCATCACCTTTTTTTATGCTCTCATTATTCAGTTATTTCAATAGGTACATATATGTTTATTAACAAGAGTCGCAGATCACAGTTACATTTCTATCTTTATATCTCAGATCTAAATGTGTCCATTTAAATGATTATTACGCGAGCATCTCGTCTGTCAACTTAGCACGGGAGAAATTAATTACAGCCACCATCAATCACGCTTGACGACAAACTGTTAATATTCATTTTACAAACATAAAATAAATGTGAATATGAATTGGACATTGATATAATTATGTCGACCTAAAAATTTTAGTACATACAACAGGCAAATTGCCTCCTGTTCTATCTGAAATTATTTATTTATTTATAAGTAGTCTTCAGATACACATATATTATAAAAGAAAACGTTTAAATAATATAAAAAGTCAAAAGAGATTACATTGATAAAAAAAAAAACTAAACAGAAAACATAAGTCAATTAACTACATTAATCCATAAAAAAGACAACGGAAATAAAACTTTAAATTAACAATTAAATATTTTAAAGAAAACTAAATTGTTACTACTGATAAATAAAGTCAAAGTCTTCGCTTCACTTAAAATATTTCCTCACACCAAGGTAAGTTGAAAAATGTCAAGGTCAAAAAGCCGAAACTTTGGCGAATTACACAGAAAATTCGTATGAGGCACATGGAATAACTGTGAATATCCTGTCGCATACGGGGAAGGGATTGTAAAATAAATTAACGACAGAGAATAGGACTAGTCTGTGATTTGTGATTTCTAAATAAAATATTATAATCTAATTAGCATACAACAATAAACAACGAGTAAGATGAATTATTCAAGCCAATACTTGGGTTAATTAGAGCTAATGATTTCTGTGGACACATGCAAGCATCACTAATTGGTTCGCAACACATTAATCATTTAAAGATTATTTTCGTATTTGCTAGAGTGAAACGATTAGCAAGTCATTCCATTGTTAAAATCAATTTTAATTATACATTGCCTTAGTTGCGTGTTACATACATTTTCCGGTAAACTTTCTTTACAATTAACAATAAACAAGGCGCAATTATGCCAAATCAAATAATTCCTGAAGCCCATGACTTGCGAATTGGTAGTAAATGTAAATTCAGAATCAATAAGTAATATCTTAATGTTGACGTTCATAAGTTTACTTGGTTACATATATGAATAAAGTTGTTTTGAGTTTGAGTTTGCAGTAATTACGAACCAATTCGACTTAGGGTCCTTTAAAAAAGAGCGTACCAATGTTTAGAGCCAGCCTTCTGTCAATGTAAGTGTTCATGGGCGGCGGTAGGTACCATTTTACTTCAGATGAGCCTCCTGCCCGTTTGCTATATAAAAAAAGTCATTTAAGCAGTTATTATATGCTAGTAAACTATATTAGAGTTAAAAAGGTTTTGTTATGAATAACACACAAAATAAGTTATAAATTATAGGACCACTATTATTTTTTTCCTTTAATTAATACAAGTAGCCTAACCGAATCTGTGAAGGCATTTTCTTTAATTGCGTAATATAAGCGATAATTTAATAGGCCTCTGGCTTCTAAAACAAAGCTAGACGACGCCATTTCAATTGTCCGAAAATGACAAGACATTTACAATTGCTACTGCAAATAGCCGTGCTGTATTGATCCCCGATACATACGAATGTTTCAATTAAGAACAACGTATACTAAACTAGCTATTATTGATAAATAACACTCAACTCCGCAGGGGAACGTCAAACGCTTATTGCGGCGAGATGAACCTCAATTGGTTTATTGGTTCTGACGCAGGCGCACCCAGACTTGTTACTGAGCTGACAATATCTGTTAATATTGTATTGCTTTCAAATTGAATAATAACATTTCAATGGCTACTCTACAGAAAAACTTCAATAACATTTTACAAAATTATTTGTGGGGTATTTTTATGTAGTTTTTGCAGGCGAGATTTTGCTTTCATTGAAGCAAGATTTAGGAAATTATTTTATTCCTGTTTTAATTAATGATAAATCTGATGGCAAAATTACTAGAGTCATATTTTAGCCTTGATCTGTGAAGTAAATGTAAGAACTATTTAATTATTAATTTTACTTACTATGTATAACGTTGATCATTAAAAGTTAACGATTACTTTAGCATTTTGGTAGTGTTCATTAATTTTATTTATTTGGTTTGACCAACTCGGAACTAGGAATTGCACTTCTTCTGTAAGATTTGAAATCATGAATTCGCAAATTTAAAAAAATTATTCATCGAAAACCAAATTCAAGTAAAACTTAGCCTTTTCAAATGATTGTATGTATTTAATAGTAAAAGGATATATATGTCATTAGAGTAATAGCTTCGCATTATTATTTATATGTTTGCGCCAAGAGTGACAGTCGGTATGTCATACAGCGAACCATTTATCTTACGAAACACCGCTCATCTAAAATAACCACGTATAAAAAACGAAAATGGATTGCTAAGACCCGTTAGCCAAAATGGGCCTCGGGGCTTTTGCTTGTTTCAATTATATTTTTGCCTGCATCTTGCAAACAATTGTTATACCTACCCTGGAATTTACTGTAATTTACTGAAGGTTTTTTTATTTATTAATATTTCGTTTTGTGAAAGTTAATAGTAATCATTTCATTATTTGTATCAATAAATACCAAAAGAACTTAAATTTTAAAAAAGGAATGCTAGCTAATAATTCGATTATACGCATTTGGATAGTCCACTTTAGTTCAATTACAGGAACATCAAATATTTGTGTAATAGGTATAATATGAAATAAATTAAAATAGGTAAGCTGTAGAAAGACATTCAGTCTTGCGTCAACATTTTGCAAGTGCACATGGATTTTACTGTCGTTGCGAATTGTTCCTTCGATTTAGAAATATGAGACGATATTTCACAGATCCGTTGACATATTTCCTCCAACGAAAATAAATATAAATGCTTTTACTTATTCAAGTTTAAAACTTTAATGAAACAAAGCGATGGTTGTGTTAAAGCTTTAATTTTAAGACCAAAGATGTTTAGAAATCTACATATTTGTATAATTAAAAATGGATGCTGTTCGATTGTCCCCCATAAACTCGAGAGTGGCTGCACCGATTTGGCTAATTATGATATTGAAATATGTTTTAAACCTAGCATATGCCTTGTATGGTAAGTGCATTTTGAATATTATAGTTTTATTATTGATTTTAAACTTTACAAAATATAGACTTAGTTTAACAATAACAAAAATCTTACGAACGTAAACTTATTTTTTTTTTCTAAGCTCCAGTTGCCTAAATGAGATTCGTTGTTAATAGTGGAATTAGTAATCAATTCATAATTTGGGACATAAACATTACGTCATTGTAGAAGCCTTTTTACAATAAATATTAAGTGTCAGTTAGCTGTTGATAAATTTAGAAGTACTCAGTTAAGGAAGAAAACAAAGCTTTAGACAGATAGAATTTCTTGTTTTTATTTGTTAACCGATTTTTAAAGAATTATGTAATCACTACGGGGTATATTGCTAAGCAAAAGTAAACTTCAAGTTAACTAATATTTTTCGTAAAATATTATATATTTCTACTACCAACTATTATTACGTATTTAATAAAGCAAGTAAGCTTTTTTGAAAATGTTATGATTTCTCATTGCACATTTTTAGTGTTCTTAAGAAAATAAAAACCGCTTCCAATCGTCACAATAAACGTTTTATTTGGTTAATTACTATATATTACAAAAAACACCAGTGCCATAGTGGATTTTCCTCACATATATGAAACTTTAATAATTTTCAAATGATGCCTTTAAAAGAAATCAATAAAAATATAGCTGACTTCAAGCACTCGAAATAACTAAATCAAACCACGTTCCTCTCATAAAATATAAATGCAACTTTTTAGTAGCTATCGAGTATGTTTCGAATTGGTTAGTTCGATTTCAGCTGTATTTTCTGAAATGCAACTTCGTCGCTAACATTGCTTTTTGAAATTGAGATTACGAAAATACATATACCGAGGAAAAGAATTCAGGGTGTTGTTTAAAGCGGATCTGATCACTGGAGGGATTTGATCATTTGTCATAAAGGCTAATAGTAAATTCACCACGTAGTAAAAAACAATTTAAGGCATATAAAATATATAAATAGCAGTCTCAGTTTTTTTATAAAACCAGGGGCAAACGGGCAGGAGACTCACCTGATGTTAGTGATACCGCCGCCTATGGACTCTCACATCGCCAGGCTCGCAAGTACGTTGCCGGCCTTTTTAGAATCGGTATACTTGAAGTCGTTTAAGAATCGGGTTGAAGGACCCTAGATTCTCGAATTGGTTCGAAAATACTTCAGTGGGCAGCTGGTTCCACATAGCGGTGAAGACTGCCTTAAAACAATCAGTTGTGGAACGACGGACGTCGAAGCGATAGGTTATGAGGTAAATAAATATTGATTACATGAAGTAATTTATGGAACGCTTCAATACCTTCACTATTGAATATGCTTTAGTCACCCGGAAACTTCTAAATAGTGGAAAATCGTAATCAACGATAAATGGACGACAAGAAAAAAGGCATATTGTGACGAAGCACAAATACCTAATAAACAAGAAATAGTCGCAAATATATTAATAATCGACTTAATACAATTACACTACAGTAAAACAGAATGGAAAGCTCCAACGATGCCCTCCAGAGATTTCTAGACATGATTTAGCCAGAGTTAGATAAAAATACTTATTGTATCTAGTTTAGAACTGTTTGTATGTAACCTTTACATAAGGCAACCCCAAAACGTAATTTTGGGTAACAAACTCATTGAAACGGATAGAAACACATAGTAATCAGTGGTACTTCTTATTCCACTCAGGCGTTGTCTGAAGTGGTTTGTGGGTTCACAACTTTTTGGTCCCACAGAGCGAAGTTCACATGTTTCAATGGCTAATTCAACTCTACTTATATCTTAATTACACTTACAAGAGTACTTTTTAAAGTAGGTAAGGTTTTTGTTTATTTTAGTGTTGCTGTGTGTAGGTACGTATATAAACAACTGTTTGACAGAAGAAGAATAATTTAGTTTTGTTTGTTAGTTTACTAAATAATACATTAGAATAGCGAACTTATTAGATTATTTCAAATGCTTTTCAGCAATTGAGGTCACTTTGAATGAATAACCACAGTTTTGATGTATGATTTATAAATGTATAACGTAGTTTAAAACATAGGAAAACATATTACCTTATGAAGAAATACCTTCAAATCCCGTTCAGACCAATGAAAGTATATTCACGGAATTATGAATAAATTTCTAAATCCGACATTGTTTTCCGTTGATACGATTACACAATCTATTATAATACTTTTAAATGTGTATACACAGAACATTTCAGTTTATTACGAATAAAGTATTAATTTACTATTTTTTTATTAACTAACTGTAAGATTCCTAATTAAAGTCTTGACACTTTAAGTTACTGGTTACTTTTAATTAAAATAAGACCACTTGACACTTGACTTGAATATCGTAAACCACAGCTGTGTTTCATATAAGCAAAGGATATATATATTGTAGTATATGCTTTAACAATAATTCATCGAAGTTTAGTTCAAACAAATCAAAATGTCGCTAACACCGGCCATCCACTGTCGACAATGAACCGTAATCAAGAGGTCACTTGGCACCAACATTGTTTGATCACCGCATCTAGGGATTGGACTATTAAATATAATTTATAAGTCTCAAATAATTAACCATGTATTTAAATTATTGTTGGCACTCGTATCCGAAACTATTTTAATAACGTTGTAAAATACAGTTAAACCATTTTTATGTCTGCCCATGCTAAATATGGGGTGTCTCAGTAAGAGTGCACTTTTTAAAATTGTAATATTTTTGTTTTCCTGCAAGTGGCAAGTCTGAAATTTGACAGGTGTCACCTCAGTTTATTCCGATTATTAAAAATGGAGCATTTTTTGAAAGAACAACTCGTTATAATTGTGAAAACTCATCACAACAGTAACGCTGAAAACGCTTGCAAACTTCACCAAATTTTCAGCCGAGAAAGTGCACCTAATGTGTTACCCAATAGAAGAGTGGTCAAAAAATTTGAAGAAACTGGGTCAATTATGGATTATAAGAATCTATTGCGTCAACGTACCGGTCGGTCCCTTAACCGACATTGCTGCTGTAAACGAGAGTGTCGCCGAATACCCAAGAACATCAATTCGACGCAGCAAATTTTGACTAAAGACCTCCACCTTCATGCGTACAAGATTCAGTTAACTCAAGAGCTCAAATCAGCAGACCAAGGAAAGCACCAGCAATTTGCTCAATGAGTAATGGAGCAAAGGGAAGTCGATGCCAATTTTTCGAAAAAAGTCTTTTTTCTCCGATGAACAGAACAAATTATCTCACGAAATTTTGATGTCAACTAGCCACCAAGATCGTGCAATTTAACGCCGTGCGCTTTTTTCTTTGGGGTTTTGTGAAATCTCGAGTTATTTGCGAATAAACCTGAAACCATTCTTGAGCTCCAATCGGAAATCCAACGCGTCATCGGTGAGATACAGCCACATCTCTGTGCAAAAATCATGGAAAATTTCATGAAAAGTGTAATAGCCTGACATCCGAGCCGTGGAGGTCATTTGCCGGATATTTTATTCCATACTTAATCGGAACATGTCTTCTTTACAATACAATAAAAATATCAGAAGTATGTCATAAAATACTTGTCTTTATTTAAAAATTAAAAAGTGCACTCTTACTGAGACACCCTATATTTACGGAATGACGTATCACGTCGAAAGTCTGATGTACGCAAGTTTCACTGCATCACTAAATAACTGACCACAATAAAACGGAATGCGCCGTCGTTTTGTATTTTATGCTATCACTCGGTGAGTCTGTGTATCGGCTCTGCGCCTAGTTAGCCTGCTAAATATGAGAATGACTCTGAAAGTGAGGTATAAATCAATTATTTCCGTATAAATCATAGGGTCATTATTGCTTACTAACAAGTTGAAGGAACAATTTAAAGAAATCCAATACACCTACTTCAAAGAAAATATTCAAATTTTCTTATAGGAAATATCTATAAAGAAAATAGTAGTTTAATGGCAACTTTTGTAGTGTCACCAGTTTTTAAATATGTAAAGAAAAAAAAAACCCTATTGTTTCAATGATGTAATGTTACATTTGAATATTTAAATAGGACGTGAAGAAATAGACGAACCCGTCCCCTCCAGAGGTCGAATTCATTGCTCTCAATTGAGTGCACTTCAGATACGTATCGTTATGCTTAGATGCAATTGTGAAGTCCTACTTCCCACTATCTTGTGTGTTTATCTACGATTTCTATGAATAATGTTACCAATTGACCTGTATTTTATATACATTAAAAGGTTTGTTTGTGAAACTCGAAACAAGTTTTTAACTTCGCCATTCAATAAACATTATCAATTTTAGAAGTTATTTGTTATAATCGCTTATGAATTAATTTAATAGCGAAACAAATTGTCAACATATAAGGAATTGAAAAAACCTGGTTGTATGCATCATCAAACAAATCTAAAATAGAGATTAAGTGAATGAGTGATTCTGACGATTGTTTACAGAGAAGAGAGAAATATAATAGAGAAAAAAACTATACCTACATTAATATAACTTTTACATTATAATAATCATATAGAATAAGGTAATAGCCTAGTAAAAATAGAAAGTACAACTAAAGTATTCGTACTAGAAAATCATTTGGTGTTCTTTAAAATATTTATTGATAATTTTTAAGTTGAAAATTGTGTTATATATCGCCTATAATCTTATAGAAGACTATAAACATTTTATCATCTCGCTGTCACTATATATAAACCATAAAGATAATCATTTCACAAGCTCGAAACTGTTATAATGGCACCTGGCGCTAGCTTCTTGTGAATTCAAGAAGAAAAAGGGACTGACCACTTTAAGAAAATCACAAAATTGAAGGGTAAACGATGCGTAAAGTGAGGGCGACCCTTGGAAATAATTCACAAGTCGCGACAGAGTGGAGGTCGCGCGGTCATACATCATAGACATTTAGGAAAGATTAGGATGTGTCCGGCTTAATTTATCCGAAGTATGGACGAAGTTTGTTAACACTAAAGGTGTAACTTTAGAAATATAGCTTATTCCTTACTTTTATACTCAAGATTCGCTCATTTATTCAGCGTTTTACGAGTGGAATATCGTATTATTTGTTTGAATGCAGATGCAGGGACTCAGTTAGGTCAAAAATTAAATTATCAAACATTTTTATTTTATTGAAAAATCGTTGGTGTAATCCCCTTTGCCGTACTTTCTCATCGAGTTTCAATTTACATAAACGATACTGGAATTATTGTATTGAAATTCATTGAGATTTCTTAATAATATTATCTAGAGATTCAATAGTTCAAAGAAAATGTTTGTTAAATAGGATATTTAGACATTAAAGCGTAACCTTGGAATTATTTTGCGAAATAATACGCTTGTGGTTCGGCTTAAGAATTTCAATTTGTAGTAACGTGTGTGCGAATTTTAAGTAGATTAGTTTAACACAGGAATTTAAATTTGTTTTTAAGTTGGCTTGGCTTATATTACAGCCTTTTTATTAATCAAATTTGCTTCATTAATTGTCTTCATAGAACAGTAATGAAGTTTTTCACACAAGCATATTGCCAAACCCACGATGTTTTTCTTTAAAAACCGCACTAATGACACCGACTGTACCTTTTTGCGATGCCCGGCCATTCGTCTTGCGGGCGACGTGTGCGCGATTGTACCATCTGCTCTATGAACACAAATGAATCATGTTTTGTAGAGAAAACGTACAAAATGCACTAATAAAATGATATATAATATTTTTTTTCGTCGTTCTCGTTATTCAAATAGTTAGGAACATGAACAAACAATATGAGGTCTGATAATGTGACAATATTGGCGAAACTAGTAAGTTATTTACGAAACATTCTTATTTAATAATTTAGGAGTGTGTATAATATGTCCATTTATTTACCACGAATTGTTTTACAGTAGCTCAGTGATTATAGCACTTTTTCTGGAGGATCTACTGTGAAATTTCCGGCAAAACAATAAAAGTTTAGGATTTTTTTTTATAGACACCTAGGCCTTGCCTGACACCTCGAATTCCAGTCCACCATCTCATGTACACCAACTGGTGTTCAATGTTCAATTTTTATATTGCAACGAAGTGTTAATAAATAAATAAATAAGATTCATAGATGCATAGACTTGGTTAAGTTAAGTTAAATTATCATTCTTAAATATAAAAGGAGTTTTTTTGAGTTATTCATTCGAAAGATGTATAATTCTTAAATGAATATTCATTAAGCGCAAAATCGCTTAGAGATAATAGATTGAGGTTCATATCAGGTGGCGTTTGAATAATGTATGATACGGAAATGAGGAAATCAAGTAACAATTATGCCAGAACTGTGACTAAACACTTATATATTATATATAGAGTTTATATGTTACTTTTAGATCATTTCTGTGATATAAAGTACATTTTTAGGAATATAGACTATTTTTTATATATCTCCAAAATATTAAAAAAAAACAATAACGTCCAGTCGTATGCAGGTCAGGTCCCTTCTAAATTATATCACAATTTCGCTTTTATCTATTTTTAAAATTAAGAAAACAAAGCATTGAATTGCTAGTTAAAGCGGATCTTATAAACTTACTCTTAAAGCTTCAGGAGGAAAGGTTTACCTGAAATTAATAAAGAAAAAGTAAGTACATAGTTAAAATTTATAATACAGTTAACATTTGTAAAAATATACAACTCAATAACTTAATTTAACGAATTAATTTACAGACTGAAAAATAATAAACACTCAAAATAAGTAATTCTAATTGCCCCTCTTTTAACTGGAGTACTCTATCGCCTTCTGTCAATTTGTTTGTTGGTAGGAGTAGATGCTCTTGTTTGTCGAATAACTGGGTAAGCACTTCCGGTAGTTGCAATAATGTCTGCACTGAATCTACAGAACCCACGAGCCGTAGTTAATATAATTCCCCGTAACAATACAAGAATAATTTTATTAGTCTATGCAATGTACGGCTGAAACTGGAGCCAAACTTCACGAAATGAATGGTGCCCAAACTTCCACCAGCTTAAACATTGTTAGTGAACTTCAATTCTACTTTTGTGAAACACTCAGCGAAATTAAAAACTATATTATTCCCCAGAAGTGGAAAAACTGGCTTGTTACGCGGCGAATGTCATTGTTCAAACTTTCAGGATCAATTTCTGACTTCTGCTAGGGTTTCGGATATTTATTTGAACAACACTATTGGTTTCTAATTTAATGGATCTTTCGAATACGTAATTTTCACATTTTTATTAAAATAAAATGGGCCGATAAACTTTCTACTGGTATACAAATTACATAAATCAGTGGCGCTACCACCTCTTTAGGTCTTGGCCCCAGATTTCTGAATCTGTTTCATGATCATCTTTAAATCTAATAGGCAAGTAGGTGATCAGCCTCCAGTGCCTGACACACGGCGTCGAGTTTTTGGGTCTAAGACATGTCGGTTTCCTCACGTTGTTTTCCTTCACCGTTCGAGCAAATGTTTAATGCGCACATAGAAAGAAAGTCCATTGGTGCACAGTCGGGATCGATCCTACGACCTCTGGAATGAGAGTCGCACACTGAAGCCACTAGGCCAAAACTGCTCATGGTATAAACATTTGTAAAATCAATTTTGTAGTTTTGGAAACGTATTCTTAAACATTCTAAGTGTTACACTTTACATAATGTTGAAAATATTATTTACTTTAAACTTACTCAGTGACAGCCCTGAATTCGTAAAAGTTAGTTCATAATTCAAACTCGGGGTCGAACCTTAGCCACCGGGATT
The DNA here is from genome assembly GCA_963693345.1 of Pieris melete. NCBI lineage: Eukaryota > Metazoa > Arthropoda > Insecta > Lepidoptera > Pieridae > Pieris > Pieris melete. The sequence continues at coordinate 2,085,883 of CAVNZK010000056.1, forward strand.
TGTGAGACCTTAACAAACAAGCGTGTCACGAAATTCAGACATGCAACGTGTTGTTTGCGACAACCCTGGAGACATGTGTCGAAAACTAAACATTGTTTTGTACAGTTTGCTTAATTGCCTGTAAAAAACAGGGCTGGCATTATCAATTTATTATTACTCTACGCAACAGACATATATATTTAATGGCGGTATCTATAAATGGAGCTTTTTTAACTTTATTATTTTCAGTCAGGTGTACAATTTTATTTAGTAATTTTATACTTTATTGAATTAAAGTTATAATATTATTTAAAATTATTTGAGTTTCAAGTGCTAGACAGCCGTCATGGCCAGCGAGAGATGAGAAGAAATATGAGTTTTTTAAACCATCACAATTGTTACATTAATTTTGACTTATACGCAATAAAAAAATCTTAATAAGCGTTTAATTATAAAACATAGGTTACAAGATTAACACGATCCTTAAAAATTACTGTTGGTACCAAATGGTGTCTACAAAAAATATTTCAACTGAAATTTTATGAAAAGCACAAAATAAAATGCGGTTTTAACTAACGCTGAAAATCTCTGCTGATTAAAGTTCGTCAGCTTTGATAGTGATCTGGGAGGAAATAAGTTTAACAAAGTGATAGCCTAATAACGTTTATTTCGACCTACTTCTTAAGTTTTAAAGCCTTTTATATTTCTTATGTCAAAATACTTATTCTGTAATCTTTGATTAATCTTTCCAAGGCTGGATTTTGGCCTTATTGCGTTTATTTCTATAATTGAACAAGTGTCTCTATGAAATAAGAAGCAAAAAGTTATTAAAAACTGAGCACTGTTGGCCTAGTGGCTTCAGCGTGCGACTCTCATCCCTGACGTCATAGGTTCGATCCCTGGCCGTGCACCAATGGACGTTCTTTCTATGTGCGCATTTAACATTCGCTCGAACGGTGAAGGAAAACATCGTGAGCAAACCAGCTTGTCTTAGACCCAAAAAGTTGACAGGTGTGTCAGGCACAAAAGGCTCACCTACTTGCCTATTAGATTTACAAATGATCATGAACAGATATAGACACTCAGGCCCAGACCTAAAAAGGTGGTAGCGCCACTGATTTATTTATTTAAGTTATTAAATCGTATCTTTTACGCTAACATGTGTTAGGTACAAAAAGATACAGATACAGAAAAACTTTTTTTTTTTTAATTTTATCACAAATGCCATACGTAATAAATTTACAAATAGCAATAAATAACAATTATTCCTTTCAAAAGTCGTTACATACGGTACGTGATTTTCAGTATGAATGAGAATCGATAGCATAAAATTAAAATAAAGTTCAATTTGTTTAATTACAAATTGATTCCTGTTGCAAGTAAAATTTCCGTTCGTATTAATAACGAATTTATTCAAACCAATTAGTACTTAATAGATATTTTAATATTAACTTCGATATTTATAATTAATATGACGTTACGAGTACTGGTTATAATATTTTATTAGTTTATTCGAGACTCAATGCGATGCGTTTATATGGAATCACTTTAAGTATTGGAATAAACATTAGCTATTAACTCTAGCTAGTTTTATGCAAGTTCACAATGATATTGAAATATATAAAATACTCTATGCCTCAATTATATAGCTGAGTTCAAATAGCTATCGTAATAGATAATGTAAAATGATATATTTGTATGAAAAACTTAAAAAGCGCTACGTGGGCATAATTGGAACTTACCGAAATACGAATATACGTATACATACATTGTACTGTCTCTATAAGAAATAACATATATAATAGAACTAGCAAACTCGGCGAACTCCGTTTCGCCACCAGATGGCTTTGTTTTATGTAACATTTCGTTTGGTGATCCCGCTTTTCTGTTGAATTTTTTCCTGAATTTTCTTTACTATAAACCTCACGGAGCCCGAGACCTTTCCAACGAATGCAAAATCGTGGAAATCGGTTCGTGCGTTCTGGAGTTATAGCGTCAGGAAGGAAAACCCGACTTATTTTTATATAATAGATATGTACAAATGCAATGTCATATTGTGTTCGAACTGTCAAATGAAAGTAGATGCCTACTTTCATTAGACATCAAGTAATATTTCTAAGTAAATAATGCTAAACAAGGAGTCTTCAGAGTGAGAAAGAGAGAGAGCGAGAAGTGTAAGAGTCCCTTTAAGAGATATAAGAAAAAGATTGATATTGACGCCTTTTTGAGTCGGTCATGGTAGAACTATGCGAAGTAGTTTTATGTATCAATATATATAAAAATGTTATGTTGGTTTGTGTTCGCTTCAAAAACTCAAAAAGTTCTGCACCGATCGAGCTAAAATTTTAGCATGATATTTAATCCGCATCATGGATTGTTTTTATCTATTTTTTTTTTCATATGTTTTTTCCTCAAGTACTTATTGTAAAATTAAACTTATATGAAATTTTTTATTTGTTTTGTTTCAATTGCATTCAATCACAAAGTGCCACAGCGAAGCGTGGCAGGTAACAGCTAGTAGTTATATATATAACAAATCTACTAAACTCATGTTAAGGCCGCAGTTAAAAGCAAGCTTTAAATATTACACAATGACGTTACAAGCACGTGCATCCTAATTTACGGCGGCTTCCTGTGAGGGGAGTCATCCGACCAGTGTATTATTATTACAACTATAGGCCCGTAACGATCATCGTAAAATGATAAATATAATTACAGGTGAGGAATTTCTATTTGAAGTCGTTGTATTATTCACTTTAAAACACACTGAATTCACGTAAATACTTGAATAATATTTAAAAAAAACAAGTTTCTTTTCTTACATTTTATACAACAATTTTCAAAGAATAAATATATCATCAATCAAATAAAAAAAGCTTTTGCCATTATTATTTCAAAAAGTCAATCAAAAAAACAATAAATATCTTTCACTGCCCTATACTTCCATGTTCTGGTTAACTAATCTTCGTATGTTATTATAATTACAAACTGATTTTTATAGAGTAACGGTACACGAAGAGTAAGTGTGATTCGTGAGGAATATAAACTATTATGGTTTAATGTAAATTGACCAAAATAAATCGAGTATTATTGATGTGTTTGCAAATACTTGCCGAAATACACGCGTGAAACTGCGGGCGGAAGTACCTACTTAGAAAGTGTATAACAGATAACTATGTTTGTCATTGTATAATAGGACTATTGTATATGTATTCCGAGTTCATCTTGGCGTCAAATCCTGGCCAGTGTTGTCGCTCGATAACGTCCGATTGTCTGTGGTACTTGTCAGAGGCATGTGCGAACAAACTGAAATCAAGAGTTTTATCGAGCTTTGTATGAGCTTCATTAAGATTCCAGATTTATTTGTATTGTGTATTCTTAAAAATATTCTAGATTGTTCTAGCATATTTTTATTTATGTTATGTTGTTTTTAATTACATATTGTTAATGCCTATGTATTTATATATGATATAAATATATATAATGCAATATTATCGTATTAGCATACTTTATCATGTACATAGAAAATTTGCATTTTTTTAAACATAAAATAAATCATAACAGGATGAATTCTTTACAAACCTACAAGACACTGAAAGAAAATTCGCTGAAATTTCATCTAAGCTAAGAAACGAATGATCTCTATAAATACCCTTCTTCGAACAAAGTTAATCGTAACAATTATTTAAAACAAACCCAAGTAAATTCAAAACGTTGATAAGACTCTTGATGGACGTTTCCACACAAAAGAGTGAGATATGACGAAAATTTTCAATTAAACAAAACAAAACTGGTATTGTATGACAGTTGGCAGTGCGCGGATGTCCGGCGAACGACGCGGGATATAACTAGGCAATGCATTGTGATGCGAAACTAGGGCGGGGCATTTCATATCATATTATATCGCAAAGGATAAAATTCTAGACAATAACGAGATTGCGGGTAGACCGAAAAAGTTTTTTATATTTTTGTCCATATCTGTATTTTAATTATTTTCAATGACGAATCGAAACTACGTAAAATATAAAATATAAATATTTGAACATAAAATATACGTATTCTATCTTTGGCTATAACATGTTTCGTATAATTTCATTTTATTGCATATAGTCGATCTCAGTCGATCATGATTCAGGCGCAGAAGGTCTAAGGGCCGGTTTCCTCGCGATATTCTCCTTAATAGATACCAAAAAACCTAATAATATACTTTTCAGTCGGTTAAAACTTGCATTAAACTGTGATAACATCTAATCTATCAATTAACCATCTGTACCGAACCGATGTTGACTACTGTAGCTTGAATATACTTAAATTACAATCCTCTCATTAGACAAGCATATAAACACGAACGAGAATTATCAATCTTGCTTCAAAACCTTATCATACTCAAATATTATTTAATTCCAACAATCACATACATGGCAATATAATAACCCTCCTCTTTAAAGGTTGCCTAATAAACACGTTTTCCTCTATATTTATTACATTTCCTCATAATATTGGATGCTTCGATGTTGATTATTAAATCACCCAGTAACTTGATTTAGGTGTATAATAGCTGTAGTAATGGCAACCGTCTCCGGGAATGGCGGAGATTACGACATCATACGGAGGCTGCCCCGGAATGTCGATCGAATCGAACGTATGCGTTTCAAAGGGAATTTGCAAGATAAGAGCTATTCCCTAATGTATGTACAGTAAATGTATACATTTAAATTATTTCCAAATACTGAAGTGCAATCGAAAATATAACGCCTTCGGGGCATCAGTACCTTTGTATTTTTTTTATAGAATAGGAGGACAACCAAGTGATACCGCCGCCATGGACACTCTCAATGCCAGAGGGCGACGAATGCCTTGCCGGCCGTTTAAGAATTGATACGCTCTTTTCTTGAAGGACCCGAGCGGCCAATAATAATAATAGCCAAAATCAGATAAGGGTAAAAAACCGCCTTCACCGGGGAAGGCGAAGACCTTTACTGCGTATTTCGCTCACTCCAGTGAGCTTCCGTCCTGCCCTTCAGGCTACCCCGCGACGGCCCAAGCTGAGGTTCAAGTCTCACAGGAGACTCCCTTGCGCTAGTCGCAGGAAAATCGCCCATTCAGGCCGAACTGAGCTGTAAATACCCTTAAGGCGAACAGCGAGATTCCATTTAAAAAAAAATTTTGAAAGAACCTTAGACGAATTAGTTTGGAAATACGTCAGTGGGTTGCTGGTTCCACATAGTACTACGCGTCAAATACTGCCTTAAATGACGCTCAAAGATTACAACCGTTGTTAACACTATATATTTTTTTAGTTGATTTAATATGCAAAATGGAATGTATGTAATAATCTTATCCGTTGAAATGTTATTCGCTATGCTCGATACTTAAGTTTAATTTAATTTTATGACGATACGCCAAGCAACATTATTGTAATAATTTAAAAATAAATTTACACATTTACAAGATGTCTGAAAATTATGGCCTGGAACACAAATGGCATTCTTAGAAATTTTAGAAATAATTCTTAGAAAGATCTCTAAGTTTTCCTTAGCTCACTTTTAAGCTACATAGCCATTTGAATGCTGAGGCTAAACTAAACCTTTTGAAGTAGTAAACCTAGTTGTGAATATAAGCGCAAGTGCGGTATCTCGGACACACGAATATAGTGTGAAAACATTATAGAACACTAAGACTGTTAATAAACATTACCTTAGTTTAAGTTATTCAAGTAGAAAATTAAGTTAACATAATATTACTTATTAGCCATAATTATTTTATAGGCTAGATTCATGTAAAGTCGCACTCTCTTTTGTGAACCTTATTCTACAGATAAAAATAATGGCCTTATCATCGCAAGTTCTCTATTTCAAGTTATTATAAAATTATATACACAAATTTCTAAAGATATATTATATACACTGTTTTTATTGATAAGAACAATTCATATGACGATTGTGATAATTATCCCCATAGTTATATATATTGAATTCAGGACTATTCAAATATCTCCTTCAAACCTGTATTCTATTCCTAATCTGTAACTCTTAAAGTACAAGCATCACATACGAAATCTTACTATCTCCCCTAACATCCTGTGTCCTAATTTTGCATGTGTAAGCTTTATCCTGATAAGCTTAGAGTTTTTTTTTACTTCACTCACGGTACGTGTAAGGGTAGACTATTTCGGTGTTTTATTTAATCGGTACATTCACCGTGCCCTGATGGCACTTTTGGGACTCGACTTGTGTGACGAATGTGTTTAATAGTAAATTTGTTTAGTTATGCACTCTTTATTACGAGGTTACTAACATTGTATCTAGGTAATAAATTTGAAAATACTATTTCCTAACTATATATTTTCGTAATTTAAGATATTTATGATTTATCATAAAATAAGTCAGCTAATTATATACTAAGAAGACATATACTAAGAATAACATAAATTAATTTGGTCGAAGTAAACTAATAATCTTTGTTAACCAACTTTGATTTAAATAGGTTAAATAGACATGTACATTTCCTACTTTCCGAGTATACCTTTACTACCAATAAACGCTTTATGAGTTATTCAATCTTTATGAATCAATAAAATATTATGCTTAATATAATATTTCAGTACTCTCTTAATTAAGACAATCAAATCTTTAAAGATAAGGTTGTATATATTTGGTAATAGTGAGAAAAGCCTCCACCTGTCGACATTAATATTAAATTCTAATATATATTTTTACAATTACGTACTTACTTATATTTCAATACATTGACCACAGCACATATACACATAAAGAACCTTTTTTTACTTATCATATGAATTCATTGTTCAATAACTTAATTTATGTAGATGTATTCTTAAGTCTAAAAAGGAAAGGAAACAAAACATTAAAAAAAAATTTAAAAAAATTATAAAAATGTAAAATATCACATATATTATAATGTAAGGAGCATTTGTGAGTAGGCTCACAAAAAAACATACAGATAATAATATATTACTTATTAATATAGATATAATTCTTTATTTCCTAAGCTGCAAACTCGATGTTTTCTTCTATTTGTCACGCTTCACGCACAATAGTCGGATTAATAAAATATTACAATTCATATTCTAGGTACATCATATAATACAACCCGAGAACCAATAGGTTAGTAATAAATTTGGATTGGACAATTCTAAGCTTTTTAGTAGTAGTAAGTCGTTGATTTTATCAAAGGCGAATGGTATTATGATTGAGGCATTAAAAATAACTGTTATTAATAAAGACAATAACAATTAATTTATCTCCCAGTATCTTTAAGTTTGATTTTAAAAGACAAAAAAAATGTAAGTGCTAATTTATGAATTAAGTATAGATAATACTTTCAAACAATGTTATCGGTTTCGCTACAGATTAAAACATCTCTTTGATATTAGAATTTTATGTTTTTAGATGAGATATTATGATAGTTCCGCTTTGATGATTTAAGGTAAATATTTCCTTCTATTTGCACGTGTAAGGGGTTATGAAAATTCTGAAACTGTGATTACATAGTGATCTTTCTCGACTATATTTATGGAGAATTTTCTTGGTATTCAATTATTAGACACAAGATTGTTCTCCTATTTGTATGCCTGTTTAGACTTCGGTATTCGAGATAAATTATAACTTACGTAATGAAATCTCATAAGTTAAGGTGTATTTATGTAGCATGAGTGACGACGAGCCCCCGATGACCCCGCGTACCACAACAATGAATAGTACTATTATAAATTTCATCCAGAATAGATTGCGTTTTTAATACCCCATAAACAGGATACTTAAAAAATGTTCTATAAGTTTTCACGGTCACAGTAAAAAAAAGTGCATGCGTACAAAGTGCACATGCCAGAAGTGAAACATCTTGGCAAACTGAATTTAATTGTCATTAAAATATTAAAAGTGTCAAAACTTATTACAAATTATATATATAAAAAATTTTTTAATTTAATACTTCGATAATAATTCGTCTTTTATTAAATTTGAGATTTCAATAAATTATTTTGCATAAAATATAAAATACAAATATTTAATAAATTCTCTATACGACATTTTAATTTTAAAAATATAAATTCTATAAGGTAATTCGCCCTTCTCACTCTCAATCGCTCACATTGCACATCTTCGTCACGTTTCCGAAAAAATTTACCCTCATGCGCCATAAGTTTCACTTCAAAAATCGAGTTTTTGGATTTAAAACTGTTTGGGAAAATCGGGCATAATATACAATTCCCGAAGGAAAAGTTCCAAAATCCTTACCCACATTTCAATAAGTGGCCAACCCTGAAACGAGTACTGTTTTAAAATTTAAATCTTATTTACATTCACCCCGTATCCTGTCGCCGAAATGGTCTTAACTAACATCGAAAACAGTCGCTCTCGTCGGGGCTATTTCGAGCATCCCTTAGGATATACACGCACTGGCGGTTGCTGGGTGTTTACAACTTAGTTGGGTAACGATTTTAGTAAATTTAATTCTCACTCACTAATTTTCGTCCTACGTTAGGTCTGCTTAGGAGGCGCTATATTACACTCTGTTTATACTCAATGATATATTTTAGTTATTCGATTTATATTTAATGTATATAGATAAAAATGGCAAAATTATGTTGCTAAGCGGGAAGCGAAGACGGCAGACCAATTAAAGTATTTTTTTTAAATGTATTCCTTAATCTCTAACGAAGGTTCTTATAGAGTGAAGAATTGGAAGAAATATTAAAAAAAAAAGAATTTATAGTTTTACTTGGTACTTACGTTTTTATCCCAGAAAAGGGAACAGTTTCTATGGAAACCGCTATGCTTTGAATGCTAAATGTTCTATATATTGTTAAAAATTAAAGCTATTTAAAAATAAAAAAGTGCGTGCGTTTAAAGTATCCATATCAAAACTGAAACTTCTTTTGCAAACAAATTTTTAAGTCTGGTTCATATTTATACAAATCTAAAACTTTAGATTTCCGAGACTTAGAGGGAGGGAAAAACACGTGGCATTTCAATCGCTCTCTCCCTTTTCTTCGACAAAAACGCTGCACATCTTCGTGACATTCCGTAAAATTTTTACCCTAAAGAAGTTTCACTTCAAAAACATTTTAAGACGAACGAAGTTCGCAGAGGCAGCTTTAAAATAAGACTTGATTAATTGCTCCATCGCCATCTCCAGCTCCACATAGATTGTTCGTCCATCAGGGTTAGTAATAAAAATACCTTGAACTGTCAATATTAGCGGCTTTGTGCTCATCAGACTCAATTTCTAATCAAAAAACAATACGAATATATAAATTGCAGATTATTGTTTTAATGTAGTGATAGTGGCACCCTAAAAAATCCCAGTGCGAATAGAGCCTTAACTGTGAAAATAGAATGTAAGAATATAAAATTCAATAAGTGGGACGAAGGGTTGGTATAATAAAATAATGTATGTCGCTAATGATATTTCGATGTACCAAGCGAATGTGCGGTGAAACGACTTTGTGTGCTGATTTTGAAATTAGGTTGAGTTTTTATGGGCTCAGTTCGTGAACTTGCACGTTACGGGATTTTAAAAATGCTAGATTTTTACCACTTGTGTTTGTCATACATCTTTGCTCAATGATTTCAGGAGATTATCATTTACGCGAGCAGACAAAAACCAATTCGACTTGGGGTCCTTCAAAAAAAGAGCGTACCAATTCTTGACAGACTGGCAACGCACTTGCGTCCATCTGCCCGTTTGACTATCTCTTTAACTTTTCGTCTTCTTTTCATGTTTTCTTTCTGTCCAAATGTTTTTGTATTCATTGTTATTTATTTACACTTCGTTGCATTTATAGAAAAACAAATAATGTAAGTGCATAACCAAATCTCATAAAAAAATATAGAATCACCAACCTTAACCTAAAATTACAAAAAAAAACAAAAACAAAAGCTAATCTCACATTTACGATAGAGGTTTCTAATAAAACACACGCAGTAATATAATCAGGGCTAAACACAAGCTATACTTGAGCTTTTAATAGCTTTGATGAGCATGCCAGGGCAGCAACGTTCTATAAATTTTAATAGTAAGAGTAAGATATTCATCACGGACTCCGCTGGGTATTTACAAACATTTGTTGATCTTCAATGGGTTGAATTGGAATATATTTCTGCGGGAACTCGTATGTTTTATGTAACGTATTCCAGAAAACGTACATATTAGAATATGAATGGTTTCTATGATAAGTTCAGTTTAGTAACCTAAAATTGTATTTACTTCAGCTTTAAGTTTATTAGGAGAGCAGTGTTGGTCTAGTAGCTTCAGCGTGCGTCTCATCCCTGAGGTCGTAGGTTCGATCCCCGGACTTTGGACTTTATGTCTTTGTGCGCATTTAACATTCGCTCGAGCGGTGAAGGAAAACATGAGGAAACCGGCTTGCCTTAGACCCAAAAAGTCGCCGGTCTAAATATCTTAAAACATGTTTTTTCATTTAAGATAGTAATGAAGAATATGTACATATTGAAAAATTATCAGTAAACGCATCTAGCTCGTGTGCCAAACCACAGATACACATACAGCCATTGCAGTTAGACTAATTTGAGAATACCACTAAGTACTAGCTATTAACACTCGCATTTAGCAGCCAGTTGCCACTTGGCACGCTTAACTGCGACTGCTAATTAGAATTTTAATATTAAATATTTTTACCTTTGAAAGAACTTTTTTACCTTGCGGTTTCTTTAAGTATGTCCCAAATATCTGTTTAAATGGAGGCCAAAACCTACTGCACTATATCAATGAATCGATTTTAGGATATTAAGTTAATTTAATATTTACGCTATGTCATTAATAGAAACTATGAACAGTGATTTAATATTCGTACGAGTGAGCATTTTATAGAAATCCATCAATAGAGTGGAGTTTTTAACATAGGAAAGCAATATAGGTAGGGTAGGTAAGCATAGGTAGGTTAACTAAACACACACAGGTTTGAACACCTTCTGTCTGTCCCTTGTGCAGCGGCTGTTTGAGCGCAGAGGAATCAGTCTCCCACGTAGTCCTGAAATGCGTGGCTGTGGTTTCCCAACGAGCAGAAAACCCTGGAGCAGCGAAGACGACTTCCATAATGCCTACGAAGGCCAACTTAATTGACCAGGACTTAACGCATAACGGACCAAATGTGATTCTAATTGTGGAAATTGAGTCCACACTACACTACACCTTCTCTTTGGGATGAGCACGAAAAGCTGACAGTCACAGGACGTCAGGAGTATCACGGAAGCAGACTTGTGCCTGCTGCTGTACTCCTAAGAGATCCATCCTACTCGTGACAGACATTCAATCTATCGGAGGAAGAGAGTCATAAAGTAAAAAGTTGGCCAAATCGGCTTGGAGAACATTATCCAATTCCATGCTTAGTTTTGAGGCCTTTACGAATCCCAAATACAATGTTTATTCAAATGGCAATAGTACAAAGTATTTTCAGTGCTTTGTCGTCCTTTGATTTGTCATGGTTGAATGATGGGTGTCATCACGTTCCACATTTTATTCTCATTCCTTTGTCGACGGCCGGGTCTATATTTAGACGGTTTGTTTACAATGTCAGTTCATAGTAACCACGTGGTAAGTTCAGTTTAACTTCTATTAATATTCTATCTCTACAAAGTTTCTATTATTTTTCATATCACAAATTAATAAATACAAACTATTATATATAAAATAATTTTTGAAATAATAAAATATTCAATTTTGTCGTAGCACCAAATCATTGTTTACAATCGCGGCATCCAAAATTAAAGTAGCCATGCTGATCGCTAACCTTCGAAAGGATATGGCACTATAATAAGACTAATCGTTCCTGGTTATAAGATATACTCTCTTCGTCTAAACGCTATAGAAGTATTACCGCCTGAAAAGTAGCTTCAGTATTAGAATATTACTTAATTTAGCAAAATGTGAAACAAGATTTCAAGTTTGTAGCAGGGAGAGATGTCTACTACTACTATCAATCTGTTTAGTAATATAAATAAATTAATATTTGATAACAAAAACATTTAGTTGTTTAAATTACAATTATATAAATACAATCTGTGGCACATTTATTTTTAAAGAATCATTAAATTGTTACTGGTCTTGCATTTAAGAATACTTAAAGCAGATCCTTTTAAGTATTATCTTGAAGAGGGCTTTTACGATAAAGCTTGATGCGCATACGCACCTGCGCAACCTGCGATTGAGGTGAAGGTCACGATTCACACGGCATTAACCGAAAGCAAACGTAAACCAGTCAGAATGCTTTTGGAAATAATACTTAGTCGCCATCTTGGATTACAAACTGGTTGCGGGATGACAAGTAAACATTCGATATTCATAAAGTTATAAGTTTCGCTTTTTGTGAAGTAATTCAATACAATAGACGACGTATCACTGGAGTTTATGAAAGAAATTTTGTTCTTTAAAAGTATTGATATCTGTGATATTAAAGTTTTATTTATACCAGAAGTTCTTTAAAGCTTGGTTTATGCATAGGCTTTATGTATAGGCTTTTATGTACATCTTTTTTGAGGGATATTAACTCGTCAATCACAGGTGCTGTACTAGAATCACTGAGTTTTGTTAATAATGTAATACATTTGTGGAAATATTATTTTTGATAAGTACTAAAGGTCATTTAGAGGGACTTACTGTTATTTGTATACCGCATAAACAAAACAAAAATGGTTTAATATCGTCAGTTTGTCCATAATATTATGGGACCTAATTTAGGTAGATGAGGGGCAGCCATTTTTGTTTCTCTTTGATTCGACTTCTTTATAGATATATTCTTTTTTTATGACTTCCGTATTCATACTTCATACTACAAAGAATGCGAGCTTAAATCACACAGATTGACAAAATAGTATCTTGCGAACTTTTCAATTATCTCGAGTGGCTAATGCGCCTAACACTACAGAATAAATTTTATAGGACCGAACTGAGCCCGTTAAACTTGGTGAATGGACCGAGTCAACAAATACCTATTCCGTATTTTTAAATCCGTAGCCGGGATTTTTCAATTGACAAATGAAAGTTTAATTGGTTACGAAGTCACGTCGTTTAAAAAACAAACCTTAATTCTTCGGTTAAAAATTACTAATTTATTATATAACATTCTGATTGAATTAAAAATTTCATCACACGTCATAGTTGTATCTTGTAATGAAAAGTATAATTTCTTAAAACAACCTTAATTTATCAACACTCACGTAGGTACGTACGCTAAAGCGTTGAGTTTAAAAGTGTATTTTAATTTATTGATTTAAGAAGGAAAAAACAGAAAAACTGGTTAGTTTAATTGCGTCACAGAACAAAAAATATATTATTAAAGTAAGAGTAGACAACAAAAATATAATAATGTAAAAATAACGGACAAATACCCAAGGCTGAGTTCCATTATCGGACGTCAAGACAAAATACCATCCGTATCATATGGACGTTCGTCGTTCCACAATTGAGGGTTTCTTAAGGCACTATGTGGAACTACGGGGTCTCCAAGAAAAGAGCGGGCCCTCTAGCAATGACGCAGATGATGATGCTCCGAGTGTCCACGGGCGGCAGCCTAATATCAGATCACCTAATATCAGATGAGCCTTCTGCCGTGCCTTCTATAACATATAAAAAAAATATTATAAATTTTTTATTCACCGATAAATCTTTTTCAAATATTGGAGCAAGTGGAGAATTAACCCTAATCCAATAAAACAGAATCTTGTTCCAAAGATTTCATCCCGTTTTGTCTCAGAGTTCGGCTCTAACTTTTAAAATAAATCTTTGGACTGACAGGGGACTGGGCCGAGCCAATAGGTTTAACTCTTTTTACATCGCCGTTCTAAATTTGTTTTTTAATTAAGTAAAGTGTAAAACTTTCCCGACCACAGATTGCTAATAAATAGAGGTTACTCTGCACAATCCTACGTTTGTTACTTCTGCCGGTCTATTTCTACGATTTTATTAAGATATTTTTTCTATTTTACACAGATTGATTAATTGTGAGGGAATCAACGTTTGTAAGAAAGGACAATAACGTCTATAAATGCCTTACAGATATCTAATCGCAGTAACGTTTTGGAATTTCATAAACATAACATCAAAGTCATACTTTAAAGCGGCCACTGACGATACGTCCATTAATCCGAATGGAGTAGTCGTCGTCCAAAATCGTCCCATGAATGGTAAAAAAGTATTCCATTTGGATGGACGTCAGCCAGCTCTGGATTTCCAAAAGCATTGAAATCCATGCGTCCAGGCCAAATGGACGTCATCCGTGGCCGTCCGTCAATGGCAGAAACGTGCGCCACGCCATATGGAAGCAGTCCGAATTGTCCGTGAATGGGCGAAACGGCGTCCATTTTTTTGAGGTTTTTGTTTCAGTTTATGTTTTGATGTCGATGGTGGTCCATGTGCTGTGTATTTGTCAAGCGTTATAATTTTCTTTATTATGTCTTTGTCCGCGCGTGACTTTGTGTTGGAAGTAATAGAAAAATATAAAAGTATTTCTATTTTTAAATAAATATATTTATATTATTAAATAAATAAAAGTATTTCTTTGTTTCAACCAATCCTTCATCCACCTTCTCTTAGGTTTTTTTTGTCTTTTTAATAAAATACACACAACTGCTGCCACCAGTAAATTATTGTTATCCATAGTATTATTTATTTCCGTTCCGTACGATTGCAAAGTTCGAAGTGACGCCATGCATCCAAATGGAAGTATTGTGAATGGTACCGTATCTCGATAAATTTCCATTTGGAGTGCATCCGAAAGGAAGTCTACTAAATGGACGTATCGTCAGTGGCGGCTTTTAAAGACACAACCACAATTTCATACTCTAGGCGTTAAGGCTGAGCTTAATACTGTATATATGTTTATAGGGTAAATAGTGTGTCTACAGCCCTATGCCCGGGCGAAGGTTGTCACGACGGTCATTACGTCTCGGAAATAGGCACTTTTCCCCTCGTTAGTAACTCGTTCGCTGTTCTAACCGTGACACTATCAAAGTATACTATGTAGGAACACTCGGATTATCTAGAAGATTTTTAAGCTTTTTTAATGCCGCAGGGTTAATCTATTATTTATCATACTAAATAATTAATAAAAGATACGGTGACATACTGAATGTTTAAGCTTTTTGAATCTTAAATGTTGGGATTTTTTTAATACAGTATTTACTAAATTCTAGTTATACATATATATTACATAATATATAAATTGTATAGTTAATTGAATACATGTATTATTTTAAAAATTTTAGCACACATTGGTTTTTGAAGCTGTACTGAGTGTACTTTTTCAGAGCACCAATATTAATCAAATATAACTACACTAACTTTAAAAGGCCGTCTACGCATTTGCATTGGAGTGTTAGTAAGCGATATGACTAACAATAATCTTCTCCGTTGCTTTTAATAAAAAATTGTCTAAAATCTAAAACCAAATAAGATTAATATATTTTTAATCTAAAGCCCGATTTCTTATAAATCTACAAATCACAGGGTTTTTATGCTTTTTCACACAAGACCATTGTATTGTGCGCTTATTGCCGGCGCTTTAATTTCTCAAGTATTTATTATAAAAAGCCGGGATTGTGAACTTTAATCGAGGCCTTTGTCTAAAATCTTTTTAGCGAGAATAAAGTGTAAAATTATTGAACGTTTAAGCGTTCTATTAGTATTTTAACCGATTAGTTTTTTTTATTATGTTAAAGCTGTATTGAAAAGAGATAATAACAGGTTCCTAAGACAGTTTTATGTATTATGTATTATAAATTTACAAAAATATACCTATTATTGAAGAGGTTGCAAAACATCTTGTCAAAACACACTTGATGCACGAGGACCAAGCTGACAGCGATTTATAGCAAATAAAAGCCTGTTTTACCAAATAATTAAGATATTATTCTTAAGGAGTAGTGTTGACCTAGTGGCTTCAGCATGTGACTCTCATCCCTGAGATCATGGGTTCTAACCCGGCTTATCAATTGATTTTCTGTCTATGTGCGCATTTAACACTCGCTCGTACAGAGACGAAAAACAATGTAAGTAAAACCGGAATGCCTCACACTCCAAAAGTCGACGGCGCGTGTCAGGCACAGAACTCTGTTCAGCTACTTGCGTGTTTGACAAAAAAAATAATTACGAAAAAAGATTACTGAGGTCCGAACAGAAAATAGAGCTGATTTTTATATCAATATTAAACAATATACAAACGCCTTATTCCTGACTATTATTAAAAGTTTCCAACGTTAACTTCTCAAAAGAATAGTAAATTAAATATGTAAATGTGAGCAATACAAATGTTTAAACATAAATAACCGAATGTTTTTTATTCCACGGAATGTTTGCTTCAAGGTCTTCGACCCATAACTTTCCTAAACTCAAAACCGGTCCCGTTTACTGCCTTTACTTTTTGGAAGTTCGAAAAACGTACTCCTAATTACTTTAGTTGACATATTTCACGATAAAAATGTGAATGTCATTGCATACGCAGCTTTCGGGCAATTTGTCGATTTTATTTAATTGAACTTAAATTTAGTTTCACCTAGTTAAAATAAATTTGATGTTTATTTTAGACACAAGCAAGATCGAAGAAAGTATAAGATTAATAATATTTTATTTATTGAAATTTCAGTGCGTTGAAAAGCTCTTAATATTTATATTTTGTAGAAGCGACTTAGTATGTTTAAATAGGGTAAAAAATTATTTATTTATCAATAAGTTAACATGTCAGGAAACACAAATACAAGATTAGTAAAAATATATATTACAAGTTATAATTATAGAATTGTCCATAAATTGTTTTACAGATAAGTTTTTTTTTATAAAAGTATACACAGCTAAAAATAAAAAGAAAACATTAATAGGCACGAAAATGTAAGCACACCAATTTATAGTACACAAAAGAAAGAACAATTACAACAACGATTTTAAAAAGCAGTAGGGGAGCACGAAAATATTCAAATACCTTCAAAGTTGGATATAAGAAAGCTAACAAATAATTATTCGTAAATTTGTATTCTATATATATCACAATATGGAGCAAATCAGGAATCTCCTCCTGAAACTCACAACATATGTTGTTCATACATTTAATAGGATATACTATGAACATAGCAGACCCTTTGCGAGGTGAGTACTTTTATCCGCCATCAAGGCTTACGAGCGCAATAAAACACGATTGTTTTCCATTAACATGCTTCAACGGACCAGTTGGGAGTAGCGATTCACTTTTGCTTTCGATTATGTCATAAACAACAGCTTCTGTAACTTCGCGTTTAGCCACGCTCAGCCTTGACTTGCAACGAACAGTATAAAAGATGGCCCAATGCATGTAGAGACATTTTGATTATTCTACAATATTGATAGTAACGCCAAGAAGTGGTGTTTTATGTAATTTGATTAATACGTGTTCGTACAGTGAAGCAGTCACAACTTAGGACCAAAAATGAACAACGAGGCACAGACGAATGACCTACTTGTCTGTACAAAATATTTATGAAATGGGAAACAGTAATTTAAGCAAAAAAATATTGTATGTAAATTTATTTATTTGCTTATCAGTATTCCTACAGCTACATACAACGATATCTTAATACTTGCATTATATACAAAAGCCAAAAACAGAATACACATTCAAACATAAACATAAAACACAGTTAACCATTATTACCTACTTATACAATATATAATATTATACAATTTTGAGATGTTTTGATCATTATTATATAAAAGAGGAATCACAAAGCCATTCTATATTATTACCGGAGGATTTTATCTTATTTTTAGTTACATTAAATATATATCTATTTGCTGGTAATATATGTATAAATTTTACCTGCATTTTAAATACTTTCCACTGATATTGATATTAAAATAAATAACACAGTTAAAGAGTAAATCTTCCGTCAATCCATTTATTTTTCCACCGGGGAAAAGCGGTTAAATAAAATGACTTTCGTAGCTACCGGAAAAAGCAAAGGAATGTCGCATTGCTTTAATTAAAAGTAAATTAAACAAAAACAGTGTCCAGATTTACGCAATTCAGTTTAGGCAAACATTTAAATATTCAGTTTTGAGCCGACATGTTGGTTGTAATTAATATTTCATAATAAAACGGAACTTAAATTGGATTTGGATAAAATAAGTAGGTGTAGTAAATGGCTTTCTGAGTAAACTTGCAAATTTATAACAATAAAGTAGCTTTTTTAAACTAAATAATATTTTTTTAAATAAACTTGAACTCTGTTCCATCGGGTCAGCTTCATGAATCTATACCAAGGGAATGAACAAATGTGTAAAACAAGTTAGAACAAATTAAACTTTTTACTAAAATGAATTGTAAGTATGAACATCGTGTAATTAAATGAGTTTTACATTTGATGAAAGTACTACAAGTTGTTATTTCTTTATATATTGTGAGTATTAAATTAATTGCACTCCTATAGTTTTCAGCAATTTAACAGGTAATTTAAACGGTATTTCAAGTAGGTGTTCTTACAGGATCTAAATCAAATTAGTTCGGAGTATGAGCAACTATGATGCAGTTTTGATAGTTTAAATATTTTATAAAGTATATTTATAAACATTTATTTATAATATATTTTTTTGAGCTGTGTGTGGTTTCAACCTGCGACTCTCATCCCTGGAGTCGTAGAGTCGATCCCCGGCTATTGGTGTACGCCAATGGAGTTTCTGTCTATCTGCGAATTTTAAACTAGCTCGTACGGTGAAGGATAATATTGTGAGAATACCGGCATGTCTTAGACCCGAAAAGTCGACGGTGTGTGTCAGGCGCAGAAGAACCACCTATTAGAAATTATCACGGAACAAATACATAAATCTGAGTGTTTAAAAGGTTGAAGCGCCATTGGTATATATATAAGAATATATATTTAAACATACACAATAAATAAAACTAGACTCGTGACACAAAAACACAGAATTCCAAAAAATATTTAAAAACGAGTAAAATTTTCAACGTTTTACATATTCATTGCGATGTCAAAGTGCGTCTGAGACGCGACGTCTGAACAAATTTGAATAACAAATCGCATCTCCATGTTTCCTCTTCAACATTTCACTACAACCTACAAATCTTGATTTGACAATGCCAAAGGTTTATCTAAACTGTTTAATGAAATATAAACGATACAAATATATGTTCGTTTCCCTTAATAATTTTACGCGAGAGTAGAGCAGAGAATATATTAACATCTAGATAAGCTTAACTATGTTCTATGTTCTTTTGTTTTAATAGAACTGTAGACAAACGAGCAGACAAGTCTTTGGAATTCTGCATGCCTTTTCTGCTGCCACATGAGGCATACAAATGCGTTGCTAGCCTATACGAATGTGGCACAAAATATTGTAGGTTTTATAGTATCGAGTATGATACTCTTCGATTGAAGACTGATTCCACAAAATAAGTATGACACAATGCTTGTTAGTTGGTCAGTAGATACAGTTATATTTGGCATAAGGATTCCACATATAAATATTTTAAAACAAAACATAAGTACTCTGTTTCGAAGGACCACTATCTTTAATCAAGATCGGCATTCTATCAGGTAATGCAAAGTCCGTTGATTTGATTATAACAGAGTCTAGACGCGGGGGCATCAGACCTCAGCCTTACGTCACCGATCGGCAGTGAAACGCGGCTCGAATAACAATGATGGATGTCCAGCACGATAATTAAATTTTCCACACGCTCGACGCACAAATACGGAACGAATTCGGAAGGTTCTCGAGCGTTCAATGGATTTAAGTTGCCACAAGATTGGAAAAATACACTTCCTTATTCCAATTTGAAAAAGGAATTGTTTAGGCGAAATTAGGTTTTTGTTAACTGATTAAGTAAAATATGTGAAACTTAAGACTTACGAACAAACTTAAAAAAACAAAGGTACAATTAAAAAATAATATACAAAATAACGAAACCTACTAAAATTCTGTCTAGAACTCCTTATATATAATTTTTATGATTACTCAGAACGTATTAAAACAGTACTGGTTAAAAGCATTATTTATTTTCTCGCAACAAAAATAAATGCATTGAAATATTTTTTGTTTGGTTTGAGTAAAAATAGTGGGAAATAAAAGTATCGCACTATAAATTTGTTTGGAGAAATGTAAAGCTCCCTTGGGTGAGTATTGCCTAGGACAATTTCTATTCAGGTTGTAAAAGCAATAATTTGCAATAAAGCGGAAAGAATAGCCGCAAGATGCATTTGACATTGATAATTGTACTTTGGAATTGAATCTAAAATCTACCTGCACTTTAAGTCGGAGTATACTTTAGATTTTTTTATTATTTAATTAAAATTTAACTCATAATCAGTTCCTTAAATTCTTGTAGCCTAGTAATTACTTGTCTTACGTAAGGTACCTAATTACTGGCAATGCGTCTTACTCGTGAACGGGTGCTACTTGTGGTGACTGGTCGTACTTGAATTCGTGTATGTGGTGATGTTAGTTATTTCGACTATGTGTTTGCGTGTTGTTCCCACGAGAATGAAAGTGCGTGCTCCTATTCCACCATGCCTCCTGCTGATAGAGGACAAATCTTTGTTTTTAATTTATTTTATTATTATTTATTACTTAAGATGTCATGTGGCACATGGTGTAATGGTTGCAGCTCATTCCGTTCTACGCCCTTGATTTGAGAACTGGCAGTAAATGTAAAATTAGTAGCATTTCATATATATATGTATTATGTATACGTATATATATATAGATTTATTTATTTCCTTTTTTTTTTTGACGTTCATAAGTGTACATTGTGTTACCTTTATGAATAAATGATTTTGAATTTGACTATTATTATACATAATACAGATTCAGACCAATTGTATTAAGAACGGAGCGAAGGATTATAGCGAATTTATTTCTCATCAAGATCATTGTATATCGAAAACAATCGGTAGGGCGGAGGTACAAATTCGCCTCTCAGTGCTAGCAATTTGTACATGCAAATTCTTAAAGGAATTCTCAGTTACTGGATTCTAAAATTTAAGCGATACGTCCTAAAATACAGTAACACAGAAACATCGTGTTTCGAAAAGGGAGAAATTATCTTATAGATGCATTGAAAATATAGGCAAATATAACAACAATAGTGATTATAAATGTAAAACAAATCTTTTTTCCATTTGCGTAAAAGTGATTTGATTAATATTCAAAATGTCTATGAACAAGAAATACTTTATAAAAAATTCTTTTGAAACAAAAACAAACACTTGAAGACGCCTTTTGAGGTGGCAACCAGCCTTCAGGGTTACCCACGCGAGCAAAATCTACAATGCCTGAGGCGCCCATCTTGAAAAACGTTAATTGCTACACTGCTCGTATATCAGCAGTGTAGCAATTAACGTTTTCCAAAAAACCTTAACCCCTTAGCATAAGGCCTATCTTTCCTCGAAAACTTTTGAATAACGTTCAACCACAAATGGCTGTCGACAAATCTCTTTGATATTATTTTACTCATATAATTGACTACGACTTTTTCAATTTAGAAAATGTGTTAAATGTATTAGTATTCAACGAATATAATTTTATTACGAACAAATCCTTTTCAAATTAACCCACTTCAGGCTCTCGCAACGGAAAAATATAAAGAAACAAATTCAAACAAAACAATTTAATCCGCCTCATTGTTACGGTCATCAACAACACATACGACATATAAAACGATTTAAAACCGCTCGCAACTAAATCCACGTTGGTAACAAACAAAATTGGATCCTATATTCAATTATATATAAGAACGTATATCGTGTAGCCGAGTTACCAATAAACGAGAAGAACGACACAACAAATCCCTAAGAATATGTTCACAGGCTCGCTCCAAGTTACTATACTCGCAATTCATTTTGTGAACTGAATATATTACATTTCAGCATACAATTGGCGACCTTAATGAGAACACGTAAGGTGTAAAATAGCGTGATACAAAGGCATAGAAATAAACATGGAAATTCCTCGCACCCAGACTATTTTGAATCCTACACCGAAGAACATGAGGGCTAAAACAGTTTTCGTGTAACAGTTTTACAAATACCGAATTGTGATCACATAGTGAAGACGATATGTTTGGTGTATTGAAAACTAACATATTATGAAATTGAAAGTTATGGAAAGTGATATTAATGCATTTAAATCTTCTTTTTCTTTACATTTGTAGAACATGAATGTATATCGCAGATAATATCGTATAAAATAAAAATAAATCCTCAGATTTCTATATACCCGTGTCAGACATAGGAGGCTGATCATATACTTGTCTTTTCGATTGACAAATGAACGTGACATTGGCGCATACATACTAAATCATAATTCAAAAAAGAAAGCTTGTATCAAATTATACCAGTCTATTTCGGTTCGTAAAGCTTTGTTTTGCTATCAAAAAATATCTGGTTTGAATAAACAATTAGATTGATATACAACTTCAACTTTTTTCAACAAAATTACACGAAATCTCGCACCCCCTAAAATAAGGCTGATAAGTCGCTAAATATGTAAAACAAGGCGAAAAGTTGTTTAAAGAAAAGAAATGAAATGTACTTAAAACTTTTCGCAATAAAGATAAAGGAACTCTTTCGACCAACGTGTTTTATGAACGACCTATAACCATTACAGCAAAATTGATTTCAATTTTATGGTCTCTGCTTTCCTGAATCCAATCACGGTTATCGCTTGTATGTGCTATTAAAATATAATGAGATTGAAATCTTTAGAAATGACCCAAATTTCTAAACAGTCGTAATTCTATTTTTCATTTTAAAACAACAGACATAAAGCTAACATATGAAACTGGTAATAAAGCATTGATAACTTATAAATGAATTTAACAACACATATGTACATAATAAGATCCCCTCGCTAGGAATAACTGACCAGGTGTCCAGGAAATAGCCTTGAAAATTGTCTCACATCATTTGTGATATAAATAGATTCAATTCGTCGTCGTGATATATTAAATTATAGCAGTTGTGTCACGTGTTTAAATTTATATAAATAAGTAGCATTTAAAAATAATATGTACTAATTTCGGAATATGTAAAACTGATTAAAAGATAAAGGCTGTTAAAGCATAGTTTTTATATGTTGTATGAATAAAATAGCCCTTTAAAATACCTTCCTTCCAAATGGTACATTACAAAAAAGTTCCTGTTTCTGTTTCTTTGATCATAAAGATTTTACTATTCCCGTAATTCTTCAGTCCAGCCCACTCGAAGTTATTAGTTGTCAGTTACATACTCGTTGATTATTTTAGTGTTTAGAATATATTTTATCCGATGCTACAGAATTGTCTTGGAAATTATTAAATCTTATCGTGTTTCAGTGCAAAATGTTAAGATATCGGCACAAGCTGACGCCGCCTCAAGCCAAGTTACTTATGGTCTATGGACCCTTGCCAGCCGCCATCGGCAGCATAGTTCACTGGCCTGTCCGCAAGATTGGCTTCGAACAATACAAATTGACTCACATCTGATATTGTTCATTTGTGTATTAATAACTTATAACATCGATTTCTTTGAAGGTTTCTTTTCTAACCCTAGACTAGATTTTAGTGTATTCTTTAAAGATAACGTAGCTACTATAGGCATATAAAAAAGCAGGCTTATCTTAACGCAGAAACCGTTCTTGAAAGAACCAGTGAAATGAGATTAAGACCTTATACGAAAGGTGGGAATTTATACAATTGCACCAGAGGTTACAATGAATTAATAAATAAAAACTTATTAGCTTCCGATTGGATGGTGAATTAATTTAATATTTGGCTATTGGCTATTAATGCTCAATTAACAAATCATTATAACTCCTTTATTCGGATATTCAACAACAATAAGCAAATATATGAAGCGATTATCCGAAAAATACTCTCTTCGTGTATTAAATGGTTATAAACATGAGTAATAAGTATCTAAATAGAGCAAACACTCCAGGGAACTACCATTGATCTTGTGACAACGTCCAATACTATGACATGACATTTTGACAATAACATGATACAAACGTTCCCTATCCCCTCTCACTCCCCCTACCGGTTTATTGTGCTCCAGTTATGACTCCTTTACTTCAATTTAGCACAATGAATGATTTAAATGATAAAAGGAATTCAAAAAACACTACTCCGTACGACTGAGTATTGAAGTTTTTTTTTTTCTTTTTTGACACAGACGAAGATCTTGACTTGAGATAAACCTTAAAATATTGTCATTCATTCAACATTTATAGCTTCACTACAATATTAGCAACTTGTTTTTGTTTTTTCATGCATAGTTAAGAAACAAACTTACCTAAACTAATATTATCAAGCGAAAAAGTTTATATGTTTGGTTAAACGCGAATTATTAAAAATAATTAATTTGTAGTTCTAAAATAAAGGCTTATTAGTACGAACAAAATATAACATTAAAAATAGAAATATAAAAAAAAATATCTTAGAAAATTAAAAATATAATCAAGAGTCATAAATACAGGCAAACATCAAACAAAAAGGATCAAAAAGCCAAATCTAAAAATATGCTCATTAAGAGTACAGTGAATAAGATACCGATAAATTGGAAGATTCGCTATAAATAAATCTAATTCTTAATATAATTCTTGGTTATGCGGCCTGGCACACAAGGCCAGGATGTTGTGGGCGTGAAGGTGGGAATACAACATAAATCTCAGTTCAAATGTCTTACGAACAAAGGATATGATGTTTCTTTGCATAGTTTTACTAGCTGTGCTTTACGTTTTAACCCTTTTCCGGTCATCGTATGTTAGCCTTCCTCAATAAATAGACTAAAATTCTCAGTTCAAACATGTTGTTCCTGATTTAACTTCTTATTCATAAACAGTAAATCAGCCTAATTACCCTGTTTAATCTGAAGTACAGATTTGTCTCTTTCCATCACCGGCTAAACACAATTTGAAAAAAGAGACGATAATATACCTAGCAGTTCCAGCGAGGCGTACGGTCTTTGCAGGCAAAACACTATAAGGAGAATCCACATGGAATAAACCCACTAAAAGAAATCTTGTTTAGCTTATCTTGATAACCCCATGCAAAATTTTGCATGACGTCACAACCCTGAACGATGGTTTGTTCGGCTGAATAAATTTCTTATGTCTTATCTTTCGTCTCAAGGACTTGCACAGCCCTATTGAAGATGTCACTCAAACATGCGTCTGCTTAATTAAGTGGCGTAATGGAATAATTAAGGATTTAACGGAATTACAGTGGCATTGACGTGAGAGCATTGCCGATGATCCATAAATATTAAATAGTGCAAGATTCGTTTTAAATTGTGTTTGCGATTTGATATACTCAGTATATATAACGAATGTTCGACACTTCAACACATATGTACTCGTATTTCTTTCTTCTTAGATATCTTAAGCACGTGGATTGTTATATATATAAATATATTTAACAATTAGATAAGTCTGTTGTAGGCAACGAGAAATATCCGCTAAAGAAGTATTATATGAAAGTGTAATACTCGCGTAAACAAACGTAAATACAAATAAATATAATTAAACATTTAAACCTCTTTACAGTTGTGTCGATGGAGAAAATTTAATATTTATAATAAAATATATATATTTATATATCAACTATCACATCGACATTAATCGTACTTATTAATAAGACAATAAATTAATATTATGTAAAGAGCGGATCATTAAAAAATACATACAACCCTAAACTTTCAACCCTCTACTTTCAACCCTTTTTTTTAAATATGGTAGTAAGTGCAAACCTTGACTGGACTGAGAGTATTTTTTGTTATTTATTCCTTGAACTCTGAGGATATAAATTAAAAAAAAAATGAGAAATTTAGTTGTATTTTGTACTTAGGTTTTTTATTCCGGAAAAGTGAACAGTCTCCATGGGGCATAGAAAAATGTTTCATATATTGGTCTGTAGCAACTAAAAGGTGGGCTAAGTATAAAAACATATTAAGGCGGAACGAAATTTGCGGCAGCTAGTAGGTATTGTATATAATTTTTATATCAGGCCATTGTTTTATTAATGTTATTAGGTTAGCTTTGTTTAGTGAGTAGATGTAGGAATACTGTTGAGCAAATAAATAAGCTATCTGCAAACTTATTTCAATCATAAATACCTACTTATCAATAATAGTTCATACTTTGTAATCATATTTCATATAGCGACTTGTCATACAGTAAAGCTAAGCTATATAAATAACACGAAAACATCTAATTTAATTACAGTTTTGTGTGTTGTTCGTGCGTTCTATTGTTAATTACTTTAACTGAATTAGTGAAGATTATGTTTCAGTAGATTACCTGAGCTTCCCACCGCGGCCTTGTTCTACTTTGTATTACAAACTCTCACTAATTCCATACTATTCACTGATAGTATGTAATTATGTTTTTCTTATTATTTCGTATGTAGATGTTAGGCAATAGACGGTGTATAAACAAACACAAACAAAGATAGAATACTACTAACTTCTACTACTACGAAAACATAGATATACTTGTATCTTTAGTAACAAGTTATTTTAATAGATTTGTTACCATTTTTTAAATATAGATAAATATCGCGCCATATTTTCTTATGATACTGTTAAAAAATACATTGTATTCATTAACATACATGTATAACAGAGCAGTGATGGCCTAGTGGCTTCAGCGTGCGACTGCCATCTCTAAGGTCGTGGGTATGATTTCCGGCTGTGCACCAATCGACTTATATTTGCTCACTTAACATTTGCTCGAACCGTGAAGGAAAACATCGTGAGGAAACCTCAGACACAAAAAGTCGATAGCGTTTGTCAGGCAGAGGAGGCTGATCACCTACTTGCCTATTAGATTGACAATTGATCATGAAACCGATAGGTACAGAAATCTAAGGCCCAGAAACCTAAAAGAAATTAAGTCTTTTATTTCGATTTACCCAAACATTTTAAAAAGTACTAATAATCAGGTGTTTGAAATATAATGTTGTACGTTATTACTTTATTTTGTATTATTATCTGGTATGACCGTCTGGTATTTAGCTGTTAATATAAGCATAATTTATTGATTACATCCATCGACCATGATGATCAATTTACACAAAAGTGATGTCATTATTTCATTATTCGCATATTATAAACATATAAATAGGTAGCTATTATGAGTAAATAACATTATAGTAAGTCAATACTAACTTATAAACTATTGAGAAATCTTGAATATTGTAGGCTGTATGCCAAGCCTATGGAACACGTATTCGAACTTTTAATAAGGTTATTAAATATATAAACATCAATTTAAAACATATCTGCGAAAAATGTATGATTCATAAACTGATGGTGTTTATATTATAGGCAAGAGTCGTTTGAGTACCTTGAAATGGGAGTGTGAGTTGATTAACCATTTCATACACATAGTATGAAATGGTTAATCAATTATTATCAGCGTAAAGCTTAGTGAAAGTTCACACGGCTGTCTTAGTTGGAGAAGTGTGAAGCGGATTTCCTATTCCGAGAATTTCCTAAACATTCAACAAATTCCTTGCATCCACGAGGTTACATACAAGCAGTCAGTTTGACATACTTACATTGCTGACAATCGTGGTGGAATATGGGGCACATTTCTGATCTTCTCTTTGGCAACAAATCAATCGTTTGGGACTGAAATCTGAGTAACAATACAACAATAACACAACAACAACAAATGTGACTGGAGATTTTGTAGTATTTCTCAAACTTATAGTTTCTTTAAATGTTTCTATATGTATGTTTGTTTATCGTATTAAATGATTTTTCCAAAACGACTTATGATTTAATAAGGGTTCCTGTTTTAAATCCGTGAAGTCAACAGGTATTTACTTAAGATCCCAGTTTAAGCCAAAAGAAATCCAGCACCCCGATCTGTCTTGGGCTGTCGTCTTTTAATTTTGCTCTAGGTCTTCGCGGCTTCACAGCCTCAGCAATGATGGTTCGTTCTAATCGAAAGCTTGTCTGTCAATATGTTGTAGATCCAGAGCCTTTACACACACAGCCATTTGGCAGCAACATATAGGCAGTTTTATTCTACCAAAAAAGATTTCTTAACAAAATAGGATACGAAACTGTGTACCTCAATAAACCTCTCGTCACGTTTACTGTAAATTAAACCACAAGTTTTGAAATAATCCAATTTGAAAACATAATTAAAAAATTATGTACAAATCTTCCATTGCATGTTTCACGCAAAACCTTGACCGATGTCGTCAGAGTAAATGATGATGTCATCGTAAATCTTCATCGTTAAACAGGAAGTCTAAGCTATAAGAAATATAATCGTCTTTTTATCATTGTTTCCATATAAAAACATGCCAACTATAATTATGTGTTTAACTACTAACAATGTTAATAACAATCAACAAAACAATTACAATCACTCATAGTAGATCGAAATGAATTATTCATTTCTGTTTATGTTTATATTCCTTCCATGATAAAGAGTTTAGAAGGATTCTAAAAACTTGAATGTATTGTTTTAACTCGGGTTAACATACAATTTCGGAAGGATTGAAAAATAATTGCGAAGATGAGAGACAAATGGAAGAATTTGGAGGCTTTCACTCCGTCGGAGGTCGTGTACTAATATTAAGTACAAAAACATATACTTAATGTTATTTTTATTATAGTACTCGAATGAAGGTTACTCAATTATTTATTTTATTAACATATTATACTTTAGACTTAAGATTTTATAAAATTTAATTTAAAACCTTTATATCTATTGTAATAACACTGCAACGAAATTCGTTGAACACGGAAAATCTTCAAATAAATATGTAACTTTCGCATTAATTGACAGAAGATGATGAACATTAACTATTCGATAAAACTCATACGGCCGTCTCCATCTTGAATTAAGAATTTTGCTTTACCAACGAATGAACCTTTTTTAAATCAAAATTAACAATGAACGTTTTTTTTTTATACAAAAAATAATAATTTTGTGTTCGTTTGATAATCTCTTATAAAATGTGTGTCGCGGATATGTTTTTAAATCTATATATAAAAATGAAACCCGTTGTCACGACATAACATGAAAACGGCTTGACCGATTTGTCTGATTTTTTTTTATCATATTCCTTGAAGTACGAGGATGGTTCTTACGGAGAGAAAAATTGAAAAAAAATGAGTAAAAAGGCTAAAAACAACTTTTCTATATTCCCATACAAAATATTCGTAATAATACTTAAAAGTCAATTTGAACTTTAATACCATATTATAAAGTTCAAATGTTAGTGGAGGGGTTCCGGGAAGGTAAATTTTAATTTTTTGACATTATGTATACATTATGTAGACCGGTGTCCCGAATAGCAGAATAAGTATTTAAAAAAAAAATCGACTGTTAGGCGGTACGATGTTCGCCAGGCCAGCTTGTCTCTTATAAAATGGGTGTCGCGGATATGTTTTTAAATTCTAAATAAAAAAGGGCCGACCTCGCGAAGCTACCGTGGAACCGGTTGTAATAATGAAACAATTTACGAATTCCGAGCCAAGGGTTCGTGCCAGACGAATGACCTCGCCCGCAGCATGGCTCCGTTCATTAACAAGGATATAGCTGTCATTGTGATATCATCGACTATTGTATACTTTATTGCCCATATTTGCTCTGACTTCACCCTTTTTAAAATACTACTGTAGTTTTATCTGTACACATTTGTGGAAAACACTTCCATTGACGAATTTGATATGTTATATATATATAATATTTTATTGTAACTTAATTAGTGTTTTTAATATAATAATACTTAATTGTATAAGTATTATGTGCAAGTATTATAATTCTGTGTGTTCTCATGTTGATATTTTTTACAATACTAGTTGCAGACTTGCAACGAGAATAACTTTATTTTCTTTTTTGTCATTAAATTTTTCTATTTTTTTTTTGTCATTAAGTTTAATATATGTACATATTATATAATGTATTTAATTGTTAATATTTGGTAAACCAGCACTGAAGATTCCACTAAAATGCTGTGTACAGATATAATTGGAAATTCAGGTTTACAAATGTTGCTTAGTGTGTAATAACTATATGTATTTCACCAATCTGTTTTCCGTTTCTGTTCCTTAAATGTAAAAATAAAATAAAAAATATAATTCATGATATGTTAGCGATTAGGGTGTGTGTGGGTTTAGGTTTATAGTAAATATAATAAGATTACATACAGCAATGTATTTGAACCATAACCGCTATTATAATATAGTTTACATAGTAGTAGATGTTTCGTATTGTTCCACGTATGAATCACGGAAGAGTATCTGGTCGCTCACAACATAGAAATGTCCCTAGTGTAAAGACCTGTGTCTGTATGATAAACTACCCTATAATTATGTATTTATTTAAATAAATAAGGACACAATTCGTGCCTACTATTTATAGGCTGGAGACAAATCACCGTTCACAGTCGATTATAAAGAAATGTTATGTGGCTTCCCATTTTACGTTACAAAAACAACACATTTCGACCTGTGTTTGTGTTACTTCTAAAGTTGAATTATATAAAAAAAATATTATAAAATAGTAGGCTAATGAAATAGTCACGCGTTAAAAGAATTGTATATTTAGAACTGTACAGGAATTGCGAATATGTCGCCCTATACATGATAAAATACATTTACAAGTGTTTTGTAAAACATTTGTTGTTTTAGCAAATGTCCATTTGGCAGTCGTATTCAAGAGATGTAAACATTTTAAAAACATAAGACGAATGTTATTGGCTTTTGTTTTTTATTCCCATAATATGAAATATTTATATTATGAATATCAGTGTAAGCCATAAGTTTGATTAGGTCTATCAATTTCTTCATAAATCAATCATCATCAAAACAGTTGAGTGCATTCTTACTTAAAATCGTATTTTGTAAACTCTAGCAAACATCGTAACATGTTAGTCATACAAAATTTAAAATTACTATTGAATATGCAAAGAAAACCTTTCGTTTAGAAAGTTCACACATATTCTTGTTAGCCTACGTGAAAGTACTAAGTAATCATAAGTATTTACTGGATGCGCAAGCGGTTGCAAAGTTCAAACGCATGTCGTAAGCTTCACTTGTTATTGTACATAGGTGCTTCTAAACTATTCCCTAAGCACTTTTCTACACATACGTTAGTGCACCTAATTACACTGATTGTGAAAAGATTTTCCCCGCATTTTAGAAGAATGTTTAACGTTAAAGGCCGGAAACGCACTTGCGAGCCCTCTGACAATGTTAGTGTCTATGTGCGGCGGTTTCACTTAACATCAAATGCAAATGAGCTTCCTGCGCATTTGGCCACATAAATAAAAAAAATATAAATAATTATTTTTATTTTTTTATTATTGTGACAGAATTGAATTTGGAACGTTTTTCTTTTTCTACAGGACAGGAACCATATGGGCACTGGGCAGGGCTATAAATAAACAAATTCTAATGACAGGAAACAATAGATTATTTTATATATATAGGTATATTTTTAATAGTTTTTTATTTAATTGTTAAATCGTAAGTATTTCGCTGTTTATTAATCAACAACTCTTCAAGGTGCACCTTTCCTAAATTATAAATTATTTGCTTTGTTTAAGTAGAGAATAGTGTAGAAAAGAACATACTTTTTAAATTGTAAACAAGTAACTATACATATAGTCCGTGATAAACTCAGAATGAATGTTTACATTATAATTGTAATATTTTTTTTGTTATCACCTCGGAACCTTTAATGCCAATAATTATAAAACGTTATTGTATTTTTCTATAGCCCATCTTTATATAAAAGAATTACTTATAGTCTGTAGAAAAGAAAACGTATTACGTAAGTGTACTGCGAACTAATATAATTTGTCTTTGCTACAAAAATTACAGATTATTATACCATTATAACGTTGTTAACATAACCTCAAATCCCACGACAGTTCTCTTTCTGTACACTCTCATATTCAAAAGGAATTTGATGATTGATAACAGATAGTAATGCATCAATTTGGAAGAGACTCTTCTGAATATGTTATCACTAGGTCACGTTCTAAATGCCTAGGTGTATTCTGATATCGTTGACGTATCGAGTACCTGTGAAAGATCTTATCAATTGACACATTGACAGGTTACAATCATAAATCTTGATATGAGAAATTATTCTTTGAAAATGTGGTTTTTAACCATAAGATCACAACCACGGAAATTCATGTTTATAAAAACTAATCAATCTCATTGCACCTAAAACCTATCTGAAGTACTTATCGGTTAATTATTTAACACAACTTAAGACCATTTGTCAGAAAGAGACCAAAGAGTTAATATTTCCTTAGAACGAAAAAAGATGCAATTTTCTAAGTCGTAAAACTGATTTTGATGTGCATAGTATAACCAATAGACAGTGAGAAATATACTTATCTATATATATAAAAATGAAACCCGTTTTCCGTTGTCACGACATAACATGAAAACGGCTTGACCGATTTGTCTGATTTTTTTTAAATAATATTCCTTGAAGTACGAAGATGGTTCTTACAGAGAGAAAAATTAAAAAAAATTGAGTGAAAAAGTCTAAAAACAACACTTTTCTATATTCCCATACAAAATATTCGTAATAATATTTAAAAGCAATTTGAACTTTAATACCATATCATAAAGTTCAAGTGGTAGTGGAGGGGTTCCGGGAAGGTAAATTTTTATTTTTTGACATTATGTATTTGTTGTATTATCAACCGAATAGCAGAATGAGTATTTAAAAATAATAAAGAATCGACTGTTAGGCGGTACGATGTTCGCCAGGCCAGCTAGTACAATATGTTTTAGTTTTTTTTTTATGTAATAGGAGGCAAGGCAAGGCAGGAGGCTCACCTGATGTTAAGTGATACCATGGACACTCACATTGCCAAAAAGCTCGCAAGTGCGTTGCCGGCATTTTAAGAATTGGTACGCTCTTTTCTTGATGGACCCTAAGTCGAATTGGTCGGAAATACTTCAGTGGGCAGATGGTTCCACATAGTGGTGGTGCGCGGCACAAGCTGTCTTAAGAAACGCACAGTTGTGGAACGACGGACGCCGAGGTGATACGGATGGTCTTTGGTATTCTGTCTTGACGTCTAATGATGAAACTCAGCTGCAGGTAGTAGTCTGAACGAATCCTCAGAACACTCTCCATGGTTAATGCGGTAACTTTAGATAATACTTATCAGAAAACGCTAAAAGATAAGTTTGCCTTCTTACTTGGCAAGATTAATCGACTATTTTTACAAAAAAGGTTATTGTTTGATTAACTCGTTCGATTTCTGGCTAAGAGTTGTAGTTATAGGTATAGTAGTATATATGGAGGTTTTATCAACGTCCAACTCATTCCATATTATCCCTAGAGAGATCAGAAGGAAAACATCAATCCGTATGTGTTTTAATCCCACTAATAATAAACTAAACGCTGACTCAAAATGATCTTTCAAAGATAACAATAAAATATGCGATTTTTTAATCTTCTCCAAATGTAATCAATTACTGGCGTGTTTCCAACATTAAACCGTATTCTCTGGCACAATAACCCAAAGTAATTCGATCTAAAGAGATTAATTCTAATTTTAAGATCAAGACGCTTTCAATTGTAGAATTTTGTATATCCAGGGCCACATTTCAATTGCGTATAGTTCTACTTTGTATGTCTGTATTTTAGCAGATATAAGAAGTATCTCAAGCCCACGCCCTGACCATGAGAGAGCTTGGCGGAAATCTATCGGGACAATCTGAATTGAGATCGCTATTGAATTGCGTAGTAAGCTTGCTTATCAAGGTGCGTGGACGCCGATTGCTACATTTTCAGTACTTATTATTAGTCTTATAGCCGCGCGAAGTCAAAGATCTACTTGTCTGATCACTACACCCGTGGAGACATTACTTCGCAAATTCCCTCTATATCTCTATGGCCTAGAGTTTCGACGTCAATCACAAACAATATAGAATACACCGGTCATAGTAGGTCACTCCTATATATTATACAGTATTCGTAAAACGAAATATAAGCTTATTACCACTAAAACGGCTTCCTAATACAATTAACACTATCATCTCATAATCGCCTTACTGTTTTTGTATCCACGATTAAATTATTATTACTTTCGTATAAGTCGAAAACTCAAGTTTTTTTTTAAAATATTAGAGACGAGATAGAAATATTTTGTTTAGGTAATTACAGATCATTACAATAAACACGTTTAAACACTGAACATTAGTGCTAGGTTTGTAATACATTTTAAAGACCTATTGAGTGGACTTTAATGTGTGTAGTTTACGTTAGACAATAACTGTTTATTAGCTTAAATAGGCACAGTAGAATTAAATTAAAACTAAAAAAACTATACTTTAGCAGATATCATAAACATACAGAACTAAACTAAAGAAGTTGATTTTAAACGTTTTATGTTCAGGTATAGCAAAGAAAATGTATGGCATAAGAAAGCAGTCATCGCTCTATCAATCCGTGCAAATATATTAACGTAATATAAATTCCTGCTGGTGTTACCGAATAAGTATTCACGGCCGTATGCTATTCGTAATGATTTGTGAATCATACATTGGGTCATTTGCTATTTAAGTATTTGAAGCTGTATTACTTTCCAGATATCGATGGCTCATTACTTTTGTATCCCTGTATGGTGTATGTACGTATTTGTTTTATCATTACCACAGTATATACAGCTTTAAGCTTCCGGAATGAAAAATTTGAAACTTTCTAGTAGAATTGTGAATTAAATATATCTTTCCAGGCTCTATCCAATTAAATTACAATTTTAAATGACAAAGATCTATCTCTCTGCCAAATTTCTTTGTCATTAATTCACTTTTTATGGCGTGTCAGAGTTGACGTTAATTAAAAAGGGATAACTTTAATTTTATATATTATATATAGCAAGCACAAAAATAAAAAAATATAGAATTTTCCTTTGAAATCTTTGTTCAAATATACTTTCTCTTCAAACATTACGAAAAGCAACCACGTCTAAACGTCAAAATGCTTATTTGCTAAACTGTTTTGGCCTATTTTAGACAGACTTTAATATTCACTAAACCTTTTGTTATTTTTATATTTCTAGTGCTCTTCAAACTTACTATTTAGATGAATTTCAAAAGCGGAATGTTAACATTTTATAAATCGAAAATTAAATTACCAACCCACAATGCCGATTCAGATATTTATTAACTTAAATATTTTATTCAAAGGCCGCGAAAATATAGGAAAATCAAAACGAGATTAGGTTATGAGGGTCAATAATTCAGTAATAATTACATTATAAATATAATATTTTAATTATAACTAGAGTGGGGCAGTGTTTAAGATAGCAATCAGAAGAGGAGATCAGTTCTTTAGAGGACTTTTGCAGAGGCTGCTTTGAAACTTATGTGCAGTAAACCAGCTACTTAAACATCTGACCACATGTCTTTTAACTCGTTCTCACACGTTGATGATGTATCTTCGTACACTACATATCGTACTTATATTTTTTGTACGTTATCGACCTGACTTCTCATCCCAACTCCTACCTGCGTTACTTTTCATTAAAGCAACAATTGTTTCTTTAGTTCTTGTAAACTAGCATCTTAGACTTAAGATCCACTTTGGTTTGATTAGATGTAACTAAGTGTAATGTTCCCCACAACACAGGGGCTTCCTAGTGTGAGGCGTTACATCAATTGAGCAGAGATTTTGGCGTGGGTCGAGTCCCACATACCCTTGTTCAGGGGATGCGCAAATGCATTTCCACCTCGGATAGCAAAAAAAAAAGGAAACATTTTTAAGTTCAATAAAAATAACTATAATAAATAATGGAGGTTGATAGTATAGGGGTGAAAATTACGGGTTGTATGTATTTTTGTATGCTGTATCATAACCAACCAAATAAAAACAAAAAAACTTGTCTACAAAATCACTTATAGGGGTTTGAAAGATAGATAGTAGCAGACTCTCAGTCTTACTAAATATGTATTAAAAAATTCATAAGAATCGGTCGAGCCGTTTCGGAGGAGTATGGGAACGAACATTGTGACACAAGAATTTTATATACATATTAGATTATAAATTATTAACCAATACGAAACTGACAATTAAATGAAGCTGCAATAATTAGGATCCTCAAACAATCACTTTGACTGTCTTTTGAATAGTACTAATACTTAATCAAGAACTTATTAACACTGAAAAGCTCAAATTAGACATACAATTAGATAAGCTTAAGTAAGGGTAACGATTTGTGAATGGAAGAGACTATTAAGAAACAATTAAGATGTATTAATAATTATTTCACGCGACGCACCGTGGAGTCGACTCATTCATTCAATTATAACTTTCATGACGGTGAAGTAATATCCTAGTGGTTAAAGTTACGTCCTCAGGTCGCGCTTTCGAAACCTGATAACAATATTTTTTATACGATAAGGCTATAAAAACTTCCCTTTTTAAATAAGGGAATATACTGTTAAAACTCTTAGTCTGACTTTTAGTTAGAAGCCAAATTTTAGCCAAGGTCGGCTTATACACAATCTTTTATTTTAACCAATACGAATATTCATTGTGTGATAAGCGTCCAGAGAGTTCTCATTATGTTCTTGAGTCGCCAAGGTAACGCTTTGTAAGAATGACACTCGACTCGACACCTCTTGTCCGCACTTCTAAGAACCGCAATGTCTAGTCTGACGACATTGTTTGACACCTCTGATTGAACTTTTGAAAAATACTCTACTCTACGTTAATTACTTGAACTAAAGAATTTCTTGTTTGCTTGAACTGTGAGTAACTCCTGGTTCCAATTGAAATTGATTTATGTGTTCCATTGTCAAGTTATCTAGGAAGGCTTATTCGAGTAGACTATGATTACGCTAGGAGCCGAACTCACGCGGGTAAAACCGCGGTTCAATATATACTTGTATTTGATAGTCAAAACGAGACATTTCTTAGCATTCTATTTGTAAATGTATAGGCGTTTACATTTCGTATTTCTAATTTATTTAGATACAGTGACACAAGTGGGTGTTAAAATTTCAAACGTTTACGGATTACGTTAAGAGTCTACTAATTATAGAGTTAACCTCTTTAACATCCCCCATCCTATTTAAACAAACCAAAACTTGAGACTGTCTTATTCCCCGAGCAAATTTACACTGAGTGTAAACTGTATTTCTTAAGTCTCTTGTTTTTTACACAAAAGATTAGCACGTTAAATGTCTCCCTCACGTTTTGATACAAATTGTTTTATTTACATTTTTTGTGTTCAATTATGTTGTCAAAAAACTTAATGTGTAAAATATATTAATGGGTATTCATGCAGTACAATCCTATTCTATAAAAAAGCCAAACAAAAACCCGCAAGCTACTCTTGAGCAATGGCAACACGAGTTTATTATTAAAAGTGAATTCTTCAAGAGCGTGGCACCATTTAATCCAGATGCAATCTATCGCAAATCCGATACAAGTCTTGGATTATTTTCAGCCAACACTTGTTGACTTTTATTTCTACCGAGGCCAAGAACGCTTAGAATTTTAAATTTTCAATAAAACTTCTGGGCGACTTTGTACATATTACATTCCGAATATAGGACAAGTACTACTTCAAAGTTCTGAGCTAAGTAATTTCAAGCTAACTTGGAAAAAATTGTGGCGAACGTTGGAGTTCGTTACATGTAAAACTTTCCTGCTTTCACAATGGACTTTTATTTTAAATTTATTTAAAGTATTTTCATAAGGAGCAGGTAGATTAAAATTTTAATAAAATACGATATTATCAAGGTATGGGATTTAATTCTTATTAAATATATTAAGGTCTATTTTACCTAAATATATGTATATATATGTACCACCTGCAGGTTACAAATATGCCTTCGGAGGCTGAAGTTCTCGTACGAACTAATGGACACTTTGATATATTTATTCCGGTAATTTCGACTTCCCATTCTACAATACTGACCGCAGGTTAAACCTGTAAATAAAACATCTATTGTTTTACATAAAAACACACAAAAAAACTTGTGCATTCGCTGGACTTTAATCTTCATCAAAATTTCATCTAGTTTACATAGAAATTTGCATAGGTGTGAATTTCAAAGAACGTCTACAAAGTAGACATTTGAAAGCCCACGGGTATAGACTAACAAAACCTTGTTTCGCTGGCTTTAGAAATAAATGCGATCCGAATATATTATCGAACGCATTACGTACGTTTCGCTGGAGGCATCTCGGGAGTCTGCTATTCAGTTGCACCACACTTTTGCAACTTCATCCACGCTTCAGCTATATTGTATTACAAAACTTCGGAGTTATATCATTTAAAAAATCTTTAAACTTACGCCGTTGTTTATTTCCTGTGGCAAGAGTAAAGTACGTTAGTTTAATAATGTGCTTTCAGGAGAAAAATATTATGGTTTCGTTACTACAGATTCCGAGATATTTGCGTTTGAACGAATGGGTCACGGTCGATTTTGTGACATTTACTCGATGGGGCTACTCTGCTTTTGGCGTGCTGGAAGCGTCCTACATCATATCTCATCCAATTTACTCAGAGAACCACCATTTACGCGTGTCTTGCGCACCCTAAATATTATTGCTTGTGAGAGATATATTTAGATGCACACTTGCTGAATTCACAAGAATTGCATTATTTATAAAAAGGTTTAGGTTTGAAGTTTTTACTTGTTATGTTTATAGTATTATGTTTTTAGTTTAATTTTCTATTGTATTAGTATTAGGTTACTGCAAAAAATAGGAAATTAAAAAAAAAATCTCATAGGGTGATGCAAAATATTCGCGTTACAATACTTAGAATATGCGTAATGGTTAACAGTAAAAAAATCAAAGCCTTGTGAATACGAGCTGATCTGAATCAGTTTCTGTAAATTATTTAGATTAATCTTCAGTATAAATAAATATTTTTAAACTTATGATTATCCAATATTTTATATTACTATTACAAAACGTTAAGCAATAAACCAAGTCTAATCATTAACTGCCCCGTGTATGCTCGATTTTTGACAATTTGGGGTCTTGATACTGTCAATAACAGTTAATTAATTACCGTCCCCTAACTTCGATTAAGGAGATCTTTGTGTTGATCGGAACAGTTTGTTTATACAGATCGAGTTCTCTCCTTTATCAGTTTACCTCATGCTGGTAGAGGATTTTATGTATTTTTAAAAACAACAAATACTTATCAGTAATACTAAGAGTGTTTCTCAACAAAAATACTGCTAAGATTGCCAATATCCATTTAAATGTTTTGATATTAACTTAATTCAACTGAAAAATTGTCACAAAAAAGATTGTACATAAATTTAAATATTATGAGTTATTATAAGCAATTAATTAACACTGTTACCCTAGACCGATTTTTGTCTGAGGGGGCAGTTAGAGTTGGGATGTCAGGTAAAAATGTATATCGGACACAGGATAATAAAAGAAACCTCATACACATATATATATATATTATTATTAATTACTTAAAATGTCACATGGGACATGGTGTAATGGTTGCAGCTCCTTACAAACATTTTGTAAAACAAAAAAAATGGCGATTATAAAGAGTGGCGGAGAGTTTATAGCACGAAGAGCTCACAATGTTGCATAAAAAATTGAATATATATAATAAATATTAGA
Organism: Pieris melete; assembly: GCA_963693345.1. Lineage (NCBI taxonomy): Eukaryota > Metazoa > Arthropoda > Insecta > Lepidoptera > Pieridae > Pieris > Pieris melete. Next base: position 2,125,471 of record CAVNZK010000056.1, read on the forward strand.
TTTAAAGAACAAATCTATACCCTATATAACAAAATCTATCAACACCACCTATTTACGGCGGAATACATATCAAACTATTAATAATAATACTAAGCCATAGATGTTATTTGATATTCTATAAGATACACTTGTCTTCCATATCATTTGGTTTTAAAGAGTTTTAAGAAATACACGTCGTTCGCGGCGTTTTATATTCTTTAAATTCGATTTACAGAGAAGGTTTTCAGGAAAAGGGAACTTTTACCAATTATTTTTTATCAAAAAAATACTATTATTAGTATGCCAAAGGACTTTAGAAAATGTTTATAATTCAACTAAAAAATAAACAATTAATAGGAACAAAAAACCCTAATAACGACACTAATTAAGCGATGACAGGATGATGCCCCGACGCCATGACATGATGACTAACTCTTAAAATGTTCGTTAAATTGACGGACGAGTTAAAGAAATTGCCTAACGTTTTGAAACCATCGGGAACCAAATGGTTTATTTGGGTATATTTGATTTGTCAGTCCACTTGAATCGATGACAACATGCGGCATTCATACGGGACGCGCCCGGATCCGGTTTTAAAACATTGATATACTATTTTTATTAGTCTTGGTTTAGCTATTTTTAATTCGGTCCGTCTAAAGATGATGAAATCTCTATTTGATTGGTATTCGAAGTGTCTACGCGTGTTTAACTATAAAATTGTCGTTGTGCAAAGAAATAAAGTGGTTTTATTAGTGAGGTTTCGATGCTATTTAGATACATTTTTTTAAGTGTTTAATGATGATATATATATAATTATTATGTACTTATTACTAGCAAAAACACACACACATAATAACAAAGAAAAAATAAAATGAGAGATCAAAAAAAATCCCTTTCGGTTCGTTTCAAGTGTGTAATGCGTGTGTGCTGTGGTTGTAATTGGCCCTGGCTCAGCATTATGCTGAGGAGCAGACTGTTTCACAGCGCTGGTCATTCTGCCAGAGACCACGGCAGCTAGTTTGCGCCACCGTCGCAAAAAAAGAAAGAAAAGGAATGTAATAATACTTAGTAGAAAAACAAAATTATATTAGTAAAAGTAGTATTAAGTTTCTCACAATACTTTATCTAGATTCTAGATGGAGCACCTAATTAAACACAAAATAGAATATTTAAGTGCTTGAATGCACCCAAATTAAATCTTTATCGGATTGGCAAAGTTTTACTTCCGGGGCGTAGCACAGTGAACCCAGGTATACACTAAAAAATAAATGAGGATTATATGTCTAAAAAAGTAGAAACTTGATACCTTTGTGTTATTATATTGCAATATTAAATTATACTACAAAATGTTTAATGTGGAAACTTCCAAAATCACGCAAATTACGCCCTTGAAACATTCCATTTCGAAGTACAAAAATGTTCGTAACATTTCGTCATCTGGCAATTAACATCCCTGACTTTTGACCTCGCGAAGAGAATGGTTGTTGAATTGTATTCAACTGTTATTTCATATTAGTGTATAATCTATTGTGTTTTTTCATCTAATCTAAAATATTTCGTCTAAATTGTATCAAAAACAAAGTGTTTTTTTTAATGCATTTCTATTGAAAGAAATCTCTAGGCTCATCTGATGTCAAGTGGTGCATATGGATACTTTCAATGCCAGAGGGCTCTCGAGTGCGTTGCCGGCCTTTTAAGAATTGGTACGCTCTTTGCTTGAAGCACCTTAAGTCAAATTGGTTCGGAAATATGTACTTCAGTTAGCTTGTTCCACATAGTGGTGGTGCGCGGCAAAAACTGCCTTTAAAAACGCTTATTTGTGGAACGACAGACATCGCGGTGATACGTGTGGAATTTCGTATTCTGCCTCGACGTCCGATGATGAAACTCAGCTGCTGCTATATATTGGTAATAAAAAAGAATTTTTTATATATAAAATCATCTTCCTTGTGTTATGGTTGTACGACAGATGCCAATTGGTAGTATAAAAAAATATATTTGTAATATAAACCAAAGAAAAAAATGTCAAATATCGTCAAGTTAAAACAAAACGTTTTAATTTCCGACATTTAAAATCTCGTCCTTGGGTAAAAATACCCTAATTTAATGCACTAGTGTCCCCGCGGCGTCGCCCGCATCTGAACCTCATAAATATTCAATGCCGGTTTTTAGTAAGTGGATCGTATGAGAGGTCAACCCACCTCATTAATTGCAGTCTGGATGGAAATGGATTTAAAACTGAGCTTGATGTATTACAGAAAACTTTCATGAGTAGAAGTGAAGTCTTAAGACGTTAAGTATTAGACGTATAATGGCCTTTATTAAAAGGAATATCTAATGTGTGACTAAATAAATAGTTTGATTCTCGAGGTATGTAATTCAAATTGTGTAAGCTTTCTTTGACGCCTAAGCACCGGTGCACTACATCCCCCGCAGTGGCGCTTGTTAGGTCTGGACCTCAGATCTCTGTATCTGTTTCATGATCATTTGTCAATCAAATATTCAAGTAGGTGATCAACCTCCTGTGTCTGACACACGCCATCGTCTCGGTTCTAAGGCAAATCGGTTTCCTCACGATGTTTTCCTTCATCATTCGAGCGAATGTTATATGCGCACATAGATAGAAAGTCCATTGGTGCACAGTCGAGTATCGGACCTACGACCTCAGGGATCGCAGTCGCACGCTAAAGCCACTAGGCCAACACTGCATATGGACGAGTATAATCATTTACTAGAAAGCTAAGACCTCAGTAATATTTCTCCTATCTTTTCCATCCATGTATATTACAATAAAAATAAACTTTAAAAACTTCCCAAAGTTAACTCGGCTATCTCGATGGTTTAAGGGATACTAAAAGTTATAAGATATAAAAGAGCGTTTTAAAAATGTTCAGGTATTTCCAATGAAAAATCAATTTACTTAGCAGTATGCGATGTTTACTCACGCCGCACGCAATTATTGGAGTCAACATTTATTTAACGAGACCTGAGACCGCAGCTATTTTAGTTTTATTCAATAGGTTTGTATTTCAAGGAAGAAAATACATAACAAATATTTGTTACTTTTGTCCGTGACAATGGCTTATTTTAAATATTACTGTCATGTAATAATTACATATAATATTGTTATGAGATTAACCCAGACGACTAATTGCTTAAAAGTAAAGTAAAGCGTTTCTAAGCATGTAAGGTTTACGTTTCGTAAATGGCGTACCTACTGGCAACACTTTTTTTTTATAGAACAGGGGACAACCCGGCGGGAGGCTCACCTGATGTTAAGTGATACCCATGTTCACTGAATGCCAGATGGCTCGCGAGTGCGTTGCCAGCCTTTTAAGAATTGGCTCTTTTCTTGAAAGACCCTAAGTTCGCAGCATAAATTGCCTTAAAAACGCTAAGTTAGGGAACGATGGACATTAGTAAATTCTTGGTAGCATCTATTGCAAAATGTATTATTTTATAACGATGCTAATTACGAGGTTTTTCTAAGAAATTTATTATTTGAATTTCGAAATCTTCGATACAAAATGTCAGTCTGGCTGCCCATTCGGCTAGCATTGCCATGAGTCCTACATGAAGCGTCACGTCCCTCTTTTAGCGTCGTGGAGAATGGGACCCGCAAAGCATTAAGGCGGGACGTAAGTGTCCCGCTTTTGACACTCCAATTCGACAGCTCTACGTGCAAAGCTTATCAAATTATATCTCAGCTTAATTAATGAAAGGTTAAAACGCAATATGCACTTTATGCTAAAAAAATCCTTACGAAACACGCCATCTAACACCTGTCGTGTTTAATATGTTACTTTATTAAAATAAAGGTCACATGTTAAGATTAATAGAATATTCGAGTTAAACAATTTTAGCCGTATTTTTTTAAAGCAAAGTTTGCATATATTTTTGTTCGAGATCTGATATAATACCTATTCGTAAGAGATCTCATTCGATACGTAGCTTTGATAAGAGCGGCCTTGATCGAGGAAATGCATTCTGTGAGGTTTTATTTTACTCAAATGCACGAGACAGTGTTGTATTATAAGTATGAAGAATGAGTTTTAGTTGGTAATTATGTTGAAATTTTTAATTGAATATTTTATAACGTTTGCAAACTATTTCAATTTTTAATCAAAATATTTTAAGACAGTTAAAACTAAGGCTACTAATTAATACGTATTCTATAAATTTATATTATAGACATTATTTATAATGAAATATATATAGATCAATAAAATTATTGTAAGATAATGTGCAACGTTATACTACACCTTTCACTTCAGTGACTTCGACGTAGAATAGTAAAAGGCACTTTTATATCTTGTAAATCCTCAATGTCGCGTCTATTCTGCGTCCGTATCATTTATCACATTTAACATTTATTCTTCTAGTCCTACAAACTTGGAGCAATTACTGTGTCACCCGGAGTTTTGGTTATAAGCTTGCTAAACACTAAGGGTTTGCATGAATACATATATAAATAATTCATTTGTGAAAACGATTCCGGTTTGGTTTCCTATAAAAATATAATTCTGGTAGATAGTTCCGGTGACTTGTGCTTTCCTCGCTCAACGAATAAGTATCGCAATACAGCGAGGATATGCTGCCAGCATTAAAGGTACACTGCTACCTGGACCAAACTTTTTAAATATCTTTTAACTCTCTATTTATACATTTATAATTATTATTTTTACTTATTATATATAGATTAAGATTATTGTGTGTGAGAAATAAATAATTACGTTTATTTCTCAATATATTCAAGACAGTTCACCGACCTCATTACCATCAATATAGTAAGTTACCTTGGCTTATGTCTGGTTACGTCAATGGTCGAAACGCGAACCTGTTTTCGTTTACTAGAAGATACATTAGAATTTAACTTAGCTCATCTCGTAAACTACGAAGTTAATGTTCGTTCTGCTGCTTTACAGTACTTATTTAAAGTTCAGTTAGCGTATAACGTGCAATAAGTTAAACATTGTAGAAGTAGAAAGTCTAACTGGTAATATTCTTTACCTGGACCAAAAAGCAATAAAAACATGAGCGTAATATATCAAACACTGTAGTTTGACTTCAAAAAGAGGATGTTCAGAATTTGTCGAAATTTCTTATATATATAGTATAGCCGATTTCGCTTTGGATTATTTGAATTCATATACTTCTTTAGGGTGAACACATCGAGGGAACTCTTTAACTTGAATGAATGCACCCTTGCACTTATAAGAACCTTTTTTTATTGAGTAAGGTCAGAATAATTTTCTGAAATCAAAAATTATAATAAATTAAAACAATTGTAAAAATCAACCATAACCACCACTCACAAATCAATTACTCGCAAATTAAATGGCGTATTTAGTACAATCAGTCCATATTTCTCCATTATGGACGAACCATAATGAAAGTAGAACACTGTTCTAGTTATTTGTGAGCATTTTATTACTTCGGTTTTATTTAGTTTTACGTAGTGAAAAAATGCGGCAAACTCGAAACGTAAAATAGAGTGCAAAATCTTGTTCACTGAAGTAAACTTAAGTAAAAAAATTAACTAACTGCACCCGCTCCAAATCAACAGATTGAAAAGTTAAACCTCTTCCAACTGCTTGGCACTCAGTTTGGAACTAAAACCAAAATCGAATTGAAGATTGCGAAATATACTTTATCTTTTGATCAAACACCTGCAGCCTCCCTGTTTTACAGGTAACAGTAATTAGGTTAATGTAAGTGATATGTCTTAAACTATGTAGTAGTTGAAGTGAAACTTCTTTAGGCGCAGAAAAACTATTTTTAAAATTAAAATATCGCAGAGAATATTTGAAATATTAGTATTTTATATTTTATGCAAAATAATTTATTGAAATCTCAAATGACGAATTGTAAATTAAAATGTTACGTGTTTTTATTATCGAAGAAATATATTTAAAAAATATATTTTTTATTTGTATTAATTTTCGACACTTAATATTTTAATTAAAAATTCATTAAATTCCTAACATATCTCTAAGTCTGGGAAATATAAAGTTTTAGATTTGTATAAATATGAACAAGAGTTAAAAATTAGTTTGCCAAAGAAGTTTCACTTCTGACATGTATACTTTTTTTGTGTATAATATCTTAACTAAGTAGGGCTATACTCTAGCCAGACTCGAGATCTACTTTGGTACATTCCCTCCCTACATATTAAGATGGCCTTACCTTAAATCACATTTTTTAATATTCATCATAGAGCAAAGAATAAAATGTCTCAACTAGAATTAACCTACCTATGTTTGACTTTTACTGAATACGAATTTATCTTTCCACACCTGCCCTGCGATTCTGTAACTCACTTTTCGAACTCACACAGCGGTTTTCGCATCGGCGGTCGCTCTCAAATCATTCGTGAAGCAGTCATTATATATATGATTTGAGAGCGACCGCCGATGCGAAAACCGCTGTGTGAGTTCGAAAAGTGAGTTACAGAATCGCAGGGCTGATCAACGTTTAGAGAAAATTGTTTACAAAAATTGGCTCGGCTTAATACAAGAAATGTTAAATCTATTAGGTTTATTAGTTTTACTCCTTTACGTTGTTTTCTTTTGTTACTTTCATATTTTTTTCTCAAAAGGTGTTTTCGGACATACAAATAAATATCTAATTCGATAGAGCAAGGCGACAGACTTTGCCGAAGTTTTAACGATCCGTTATCTCCTACTGGTCTTTCAGTTGTATTTAAAATGGGTAATTGTATTAATAATTTGAGTTAATTGTATCAAACTTATTTTAATTTAATCAAGATTTTACTAGTTACTACGTAGTAGGTACAGTCACAAACAGACACTACAGTACAAAAACTAACCTTGAAATAGTCTCACCTTGAATTACGTGATTTTTATAGGTAGGTACACATTTAAACGTATTCTAATTAGCATAGCATTAGCGAATCGCAAATGTGTGGATGTTTAGCTTAAAAAGGTCTAAGTTTTGCGATATTTTTTTTTCTTTGTTTTGTCGTGTTAAATTTAAATGCTATGAGTCTTATTAAGTTGTTTTAAGCCCCACCTGGTGGCAGAATTACAGCGACTATCAATATTATTTAGAAACGCAATACAAAACCTCCAAATTTCATTGAGGTAAAATATTATCAACATGATATTTATTTTATTTATTTATTTATTTACACTTCGTTGCAAATAAAAGAAACAGAATACATAAAAATTATAGGGGATGCAACGGGCGGCCTTATCGCTAATAAGCTATCTCTTCCAGGCAACCCTAGTTAAAGAGAAAAAAAAATATGATGCCTGTTAAAAGTGCATTTTCATTTCATAAACTTATTAATTTACCGCGATCCCATAATAGGTCAAAGCCCTATTAATATACCATTTGAAGTACCATTCAATCGGCTATATTATTTGCTCCACATACTTCTATATGTTTCTCCACAAACCATTGTTTCCGCTCGAACATCGTTACCGCAGTAGAAATGCACTTTCAACAATATTTTATCGCATTTTATAACGAACACACGACTTTATGTCGCAAACTCTACTTTAATATATATTTCTATTACCTAACTCAACGTTATATCCTAGTCTTATTCCTAAAAAATAAATCAGTTTTTCTACACTCTTCTAACTAAAAGCATCTTTCATCTCTGCTGTCAAATTGTTTACTTAAACTGTTCAATCAAGCTGATTTAATTTTGAGTTTAGTTTTAATTGCATTCAAACCACAATATAAATAATTATTATAAGTAACTAATGATACTTATCCCTTCATAAGTTATCACCGTAAAACATGTAACAAAATGTAAAATAATATTATTTTTATTATAAGGTACTGGGAGCGAACGAATTTTAGGATGGGGGGGGGTCCTTTTGTAAAACGTTACGATGCGGGGCGGGGATTGAATTACGCGTTATTGTTAATATTATTTTCCACTTTTCAGTACTCTACACCACATAATTGTAACTTTTAGGTATAAAGAGTCACTGGGTGGTCACGAAACATTTTACTATTGGGTACAGAAAAAAGTTACGGCGCGTTACATGGGGGGGGGGGGTCAATAATCTCCAAAAATTGCTTGACGTAATACTTGAACGCTCCCATTCCCGTTTGATTATTATTATTACATTTTCGCAGTGATAATAATAATACAATTTTCATTATATTATTTTATGATGGTATATATAATATATATTAAAGAAGTGTTCCCGGCATGTCGATCTCTTATGTGTCGAAGTGTTCACGTCTGTAGATGCGCAGGAGGAATTATGCGCAAACTCTACCCAAACACGCAAATCATAAGCTACGGGAAGTTACGTGGACACAACAGTTTTTATATATATACAATAATATCATAACCGAAACCAATAGCGTCTTACATTGATGTTCTTAGTGTATAATAGCATAGGGGGGCACACGAGCCTACGAGACTCCCAATAAGAGCATTCATCGCAGCCCATTTAATTATGCACCTGCGTTTACGCAGATACGTAACTTTTTGATTTGACCTGAATCGAACACCGATTAATGGATAGGACAGTTCAACTAACTCGCTTACGGATCGCCAGCGCCCGGATATTAGATATTTGTATATATATATGGGCATTTCTCTTCTAAGTGGAAAATCGTTGTCCTAAGCAAATTTTATATAATAATTTTTAATATTTCTTGGTTTTGTGTATGAATAATGACATTATTTGGTATTCTTGACACGCCATAGTTTATAAGGTAATTTAATAATGTAATATCTGATTAAATCAAGCTCAAACCCCTCAAAACTCAGTCCCCTGGTATGTCCCATTTCCCAAATTACAAGTCATGAACCAATTTTTGTTTTTTGAGCCGTTGATAATTGAATAAAAAATATTGAAATACCTTAAATAAAACTGTAAGCATCTATATAAATCACAATTATATATAAAATATTATTCGCATTCGCTACAAATTGTACTTCTTTTATTAAATACATTTGTCCGTATTTCGAAAATTCCTGTCACAATATCTGAACTTATAGGTGCCTTTTAAGCTAATGTCAATCCCTTGTGTTCTTAAAACAAAAATATGTCAATTTTGCTAAACACGTAGTATAAATATTAATCAGCTATTTCCTAACTGCGGAGCTAAACATTCCTTATAACGAACACGTGGTAGGTGGCATCCTGTTACTGAATAGCGGATATAGTATAGACGTCGACTCATAATATATTAACTTCTCTTGTATGCTTATGTATTATTACATACAAAGCCAGTATATATACTGGCTTATATATATATATATATATATATATATATATATATACTAATCTTACATTTGGTTGTAAGAATGGCGCAATTAATAAGCTCAAATCCCATCGAATACATTTAAAGATTGCAGTCCTAATATATGTGGATATTTGTAATAAAAAATTTAACAAATCTTTCCTAATTACAGGTACCCACTAACCTGGTTAAAGTACCCTCCGGGTGGTAAAATTTCTGACGACAGACGAAATCATGGATCGGGTCGGGTCACACATGTGATTCGACTGATGCTAACCAAAAACAATCAACAACACGCCATCAGTCATCTATCCTCTGACATCATCAGATCATGGTGCGATAATAAGCTATTCAATGAAGATTCGCGAAGTTGCAGCCTAAATTTGAACGTTAATCTATAAAAAAAGTTTAGTTTACCACTAATAATCCTGCTGCTGCATAAACTAAGTATATTTCTCCGTAGTGTATGAAATCATTACAAGAATTAAACAGATTGGCTGCAAAATGTTGTTATTTATCGTAATATACTTAATATTAAATAGATAAATAAGAGCTAGAACGCATGCGCAATAACTAAAGTTATATTTACCTGTACAGCCCTTCGATGATAAACAATAAACTACAAGCTCCCACCTTTTCAGAATGCCAAATCGTAAAATGACTGCTTCACGACAAATTTGAGAGCGACCGCCGATGCGAAAACCGCTGTGTGAGTTCGAAAAGTGAGTTACAGAAACGCAGGGCTGTTAGCATTTATTTTACCTATGAATATATTTAACTTCAAAGGTGGAGATCCATATTTGAAGTAATTTATTGTATTACTGCATAGGTTTAATGAAAAATTAAATTATAATACAGGTGCTCGTAATTAGAACGTTTTAAATTCTTATTAGGTGCATAAATAATACATGTGCATTCTCTATATCAAAAACATTGATATATCATATATCCAACGATGACGTAATTTGTAGACAGGCCCCATGCAACTGGTTTCTTACAATAAAGTAAAAAACACGAGTCGACCCCAACACGCGTCGGCAAGGCATTAACGACTTAAGCAAAGAAAAAACTTTTCATATCATATACCTGCTCAATGTGATATACAAATATAGTCCACGAACCTTATAAAAGAAGAGTGCGCGCGCAGGTAGACACAAGAATTCCACAGGTGAACCTTATTGTTGAATAAATCCAAAAGGCAAGTTAACTCCAAGAAAAACCACACAAATTGTACACTTGTTAAACTATTAAACACACTTAATTCACAACACAGGATTTGTTTTCAAAGTTAAGAATAATTATTTCCGTCGAACCGACTGCGCATGCCCAACAAACTTCAAATATTTTGTTAATAAACACTTTTTGGCGGCACTGCACTCCTTTACGTTAGTTTGTATGCAAGATTCTTATAAGTTTGACTGTATCATGTATATCTTTTGCACATTTGAGACGATCGTTTCAGCAAAAACAATATGCAACAAGTTGCCGTTCCCACGAGTGTTTTGTTGACTTAATATTCTTTTAAATATCAAAATTGTTGGGTCTTTTGACCGGCTCTACCTGTGTCTAATTGAAGGTCGTGTTAAACTGTTGAAAACTCCAAAAACCGGTAAGATTTCGCACGTGACACAGTCAAAATAAAACACCGGTAAACACAGACACTGGGAACACTCAATAAGGATGAAATCCGTGTGGAGGCTAGAGGTCTAAGCGACAAATTAAACGAATAGAAAAGAAAATAAACGAAGACTAAAGTCGGCGTCTGGTTAGCCGCGCGTCCGTCACTCCTGCTGAGCGGTGTACTAAACGCGAGAGGCCGCACGCCATCGCCCGCCACCCGCGCCCGTGCCCCTCGCCCTGCGACCCTCGCCCAGAATCCACTTAAAGTGAAAAAATTTAAGAAATAATTGGTAATTATCATGATGATGTGTACTCTGTTTGAACTCGTCTTTTCTGTCCGTCAAATAAAGTTTTTGTACTTTGAAAATAAGTAGTTTTGATCATTCTGTATCTGTTGCCGCCATGCCGCATGTCAGCCTCTTTTTTTAACGTTACAAATTCCCATCAATGTTTCCATAAAAAAAAATCTTTTTTCATGTGTAAATATAACAAATAAAATGAATAGAGCAAAAATTATATCAAATTATAATTATTTCGTAATTTGGATTTCACTACAAAGTACAAAATGTGAAAAGATTAAGTTACAACGTAGATGTACAGAATATAAAGCCTAAATGTAGGTGATTTATTTTTAATACTCGTATAATAAGTGGCCATTAACTAAAAATAGTTCACTTCAAAAGCAGATATTCAATTATGGCAACACATGTTAGGGTGAGGGCTTGTAATTGTCTGTCTCGGATTGTTGAATTGATTTCTGTCATAGTAATTAATTAATTATTTACCATTATCAAAAATTTAATAACACCTTCAAGGCTTTGAGGTGATTGACACTTCGATTTCCGGAAAAATTATAAATACGACGACGAAGTCACTTTAAATAAAAAAAATTATTTGTAAGTTTTAAATTATAATGTTTTATGGCATATGTGAAACGTTCGCGCAAATAATAACCACAAATTCAAAACGCCACGGTTCAAACATAATTTTAATATAGTTATGGTTATTAGTCAAAAATTCAGTATTTAAAGTTTTGTTCTAACATAATACGTTATTTTAAAGGTTTTATGAACAGTTTTATTTAAATTGATTTTTCATTGAATTAAACTGGTTTTTTTTCTCAATAAATATTTTAGTTGAAATTGATAATAGTAAAAGTCTGCAATAAAATGTTAATTTTGTTTGAACAAGGCAGTAATGATATTATATTCCTTTAAAAAACGATACATGACGCGAATATTTCGTCGATTGAAAAAAATCCAAGGCCATTATGACGTTTCAGTGAGCCATCACAACAAAGACTGGTAAATGAAGATACAACATTAATAATTGTTACGCATTTAAAATTGCAGTATGTGTTTAAATATACAAACAAAACATGAATTACTCAAGCACAGAAACATGGAAATAAAAGTGCGTAGGTACAGTAAAGTTATAAACCGAAATAACTCGTAAGACAGTTCTCCTAATTATGAAGCTATTACTAATACATAGTAAGTTGAACTTGGCCAAAGTAACTCCTGCACAAGTTGGTTTTTGTAAAGACTTAAACACTCCAATAATTTTGCAGTTTCGAATTGGAGGATAAAGGTTATTCCAGCATTTTGTCGCGCTATAGTTAAAACTTCACTCAAAGTACACTTTCTGGGTGTCAGAATCGAGATAAACGTGTATTCTACTTATTGAAGTGAAACTGCTTTAGGTGCACGTGGGCAAATTTTTACGAAAACGTCACGAAGATGTGCAGCGTTTTTGTCGAAGAAAAGGGATAGAGGGATTGAGACCGATTGAGACAGAGTGAGGGCGAATTACCTTATAGAAATTATATTTTTAATATTAAAATTTCGTAAAGAGAATTTATGAAATACAAATTAGTATTTTATACTTTATGCAAAATAATTTATTGAAATCTCAAATGATGAATTATAAATTAACGTGTTTTTATAATCAAAGAAATAAATTAAATTCCTAACAAATCTTCCTTTTTCCCTCCCTCTAAAATCTCGTCTCGGAAATCTAAAGTTTTAGATTTGTGTAAAGAAGACTTAAAAATTTGTGACACGTGTACTTTGTACGCAGGCACTTTTTATTGTTTGTATCCCAGGTATGTTTTTTGTTAAGATATGAGGTAATTATACTGTAAAGATCTGCAAAATACAGCCGTCTATGACTTTCCATCTTAAGTACACCAGAATCGGCCGAGTAGTTTGCAACATAGCAAATTTTTTACAGCAGAATCGCGCGCGTACATTCTTTACCTATACATTTAAAACTATTTCATATATATTTAATTTTAATTTAATTGTTTAATTCAGAAAACAAGGTTCCATAATAATGTTAGTAAATTACAGCTTAATACCTTAAATCTAAGTGTTAGTATGTTTACATTAATTCATACCGGAATCATTCTGAGGTAAAGAGAGCCGGAAAGACTTGGAGCGAGGTAAAATACGAGACTCAAGCGATGGAGACTCACTGTGGACTCATTCTGCCCCATTCAGCCCTTATCACTTAGGGGGTTGAAAGATAGCCGATTCTCAGACTTACTGTATAAAAAATTCATAAGAATCGGTCGAGCAGTTTCGGAGAAGTATGGGAACGAACATTGTGACACGAGAATTTTATATATTAAACTAACTAATAGTATAAATAACTTTGGGTGGTCCAAGACACCTATGTAAACGAGGAGCAAATACATGTAAAAAGTCACAATAGGTCAGTAAAAAAGCAGGTAGAGACCTTTTGATAACTTTATTCCTTTGAAAAGCAAATTAAAAAACCAACAGAGACCTTGACTTTGTATATTCTTTTAAAATATATAAAGAAATCTTTTTGAGTTTGAAAATATTCCATACATCTTAAAGATCTTATAACAGGTAAAAACAACAATATGTTTTTAAAAACATCATTCTGTAGACTAAATATTTATTTATTTTGTACCTTTTTTGTGTTGATTTCGTTGCAATATGCACTATTTTTTCTGCTTCTACATCTATAATATGTAGTTGATATTTTGTAGCAAGAAGGAATATGAATTTCCATGTTTTATTTGCATTTAGTTATCTGAATTGCTTTGATATAATATGTAAAAAACCTTTTTAGCGTGGACAAAATAATTCATACCCTTCACGGCGCGATTGCATGTACGGAGAGTTATGTGGGATTCAATGACTGTACCCTACCCACTGAAACACTACGGTATCATCTCCATGCTCTTGGAGAAAGCTGGGTAACCACGAGGTAACCACTGGACCCAGTCCAGCGACTGTCGCATCTTACGCTGAATCACCTGAAATCATAGATTTATATCGTCGTATCGATATAAATCTATGCCTGAAATAGTGTTCCTGGCGATAAGGCTGTTTTTGTTTTAGCACATAGAGTCCTTGCGTGTTTAAGTTTCCAAAGCAAAAGAAAAATCAAATCCTATAAAGCGAGCCTATAAGATTGTGACTATCCAAGGAATAATTTACTCAATATGTGAATTTCTCTTCCAAAGGCAGGGCAAAGGACAGCCCTATTTAATAAAAAAAGAGAAAGGACAGGCTTTTACTAAGGCTTGGTGACAATTCTCTAAAACACACAGGTTCAAAAATAGCTATTGGAAACTGCATCTCTTCTGTTTTATTTACCTTAATAGTGTTGCAACCGGCAGGTAGTAGTAGGCAAATAAAGTAGGGATAAATAGAATGGATATTGCCCCCGCTAGATTTAAATAATACAATTATTTAAGACTTTCGAGGTATTTTTATGATTTTAATTGATAATTATAAATCTGGCCCGACGTTTTACAGTATGAAGTGTATTGACTCTTTTAAATTTTTGGACATTCTTCTGTAATCTTGAAAAATAAACGTGTTTTTAATTATATTTACTTATTAAGCCTGTGCTTTTTTGATTCTGTTTACCAAATCTTAACGGAATAGTATATCTTGGATATATGGAATATGGAATATGGATATGAAAAAAAAAAAAAAAAGAGGTGCTGGATCTGAGACCAAGACAACCAAGAGGTTATAGCGCCTCTGATGTAGTATGGGACATATCATTTATATGAATTTACTGCTCTACATCGAATTCACATTTGCATATTTCTTCAGAGTGAATTCTGAGATATACATCCCATGGGAACCATAAATAGGATTTCGATCTCCTCATTAAATATGACCCATGAAATGGTGTTGTATTTCAGTTCTCAGTTTGATGACAGATTTTTTTGTACTGAATCAATTAATATCGAGAATGCATTTTAAATATAATAATGCATGAGTCTTTCCTCCAACTTTGATTTTGTTCTTTTTGGAGTAGAGACTCTTTAACCGTGGGGTTTAAGTGTTCAAGTTCACAGGCATTATTTAAAGATTTAAGATGGCGCCGGGTAGATAGTACCGGTGACCCCAAAGTTGGTGCTTTTCCCGTTCAACGCATTAGTATCGCAATACAGTGGAGAAAATGCTGCCAGCATAAAACGTTCACTGCCACAGAGACCAAACTATTGAATTGTTCATTCTGTATATTTGTGTGTTGGAAATAAATAATGAATGAGTATTGATAGATTATGCTGCACCATGCTTTAACCAAATGTTAATGATGATTACAAAGATTACTAGTTTCCTATTTATTGCCATATCAGGAATACAAATTTACAAAAATAAGGATTCAATGAAATGATTTTTTTTTGAGAATTGGTACGCTCTGTTCTTGAAGGAATATATATTATATTAAGTAAACTGGTGTATTAAGTAAAATAAATTACTTAGTAAAGAAGCCTTGGGGGGCCGTCGTTCCACATCTGAGCGTTTTAAAAGCACTTTTTGCCACGCACTAACTAGCTGCCGACTAAAGTATTTCCGAACCATTACTTGGGGAAGTAATTTTACAGCAAGAAAAGAGTGTACGAATTATTAAAAACCAGCCAACACATGTACGAGCCCTCTCGCAAAGTAAGTGTGTAAGTAAAAAAAAAGAGCACCGCTGGACAGAATCTTGTGGACAGATAATTCCCCCTGCTCTGCTAACCGGAACGCTCATACAGGAGCTACCACAATAATCAAATGACTTCGCGTTTATGTCCATTATTATTATTATCTATTATTAAAGCTTTATTAATCCATACAACAGTGCAGAGCAGTAGAGCAGTGTTTGCCTAGTGGCTTCAGCGTGCGACTCTCATACCTGAGGTCGTAGGTGCGATCCCCGGCTGTGCACCAATGAACAACATTTGCTCGAACGGTGAAGGAAAACATCGGGAGGAAACCTTGCCTTAGACCCAAAAAATCGACGGCGTGCGTCAGGCACAGAAGTCTGATAACCTACTTGCCTATTACCAAATGATCATGAAACAGATACAGAAATCTGAGGCCCAGACCTAAAAAGGTTTGTAGCGCCATTGATTATTATTTTTAGATATAAGACAGTACTAAACTGATTTTTTATTTTTTTATTTCTGAATGATAGAGACAATAATTATGAATTTATTTTCTAGCGTTGCTAACGACACGTGGCAACAGCCAGCAAAAAATTGCAAAACGAAGCTTGCGAAGACAAACTTGCTGATTATAAAGACACCATGATAATTGTTTTTAGAAAGCATTAATACAATTTCTCTTATTTACGGCAGACAATATGTATTGTTTATAGAAATTCTCAATACCGCTCAATGCATGAATACGTTTCACAGCGTTCACACCGTCTTTGTTTTCGACGTGTTGAATAAAACATCACGTCATGTATCCCTGGCTTTTATTGAAGCGACTTTTTTCGGAGCTCATGGTAGACCGCTACCATGAGCTCCGAAAACACCCCAAAATCTAAATACGCATATGCAATATATCGTTCACTATGGGTCTCGCTTGATTGGGAAAATACCACTTAAGAAACAGGTGTTGAAAATAGATGAAGGAATTTGTTGGACTGTTCCAATGCAAATCAATTTTAGTGCGTAGATTTGAATTTATAGGTTTTTGTTAGTGATATTTACAAATATACAGAGGTTATTGTCTCAGCAGAGTTAAATTATGATCGAAGGGAATTCTGGTAGATATGTCAATCAAGAAATAGACAATTCCTATTTATTTCATATAATTTAATTACATATTTATGCAACTTATTATTTATAGTAACCCGCCTTACAAAATAAAAGTCATCGTAACACTGAAAGTCAAAAAGAGTCTTATTTGGAATTGCCTAGTGGGAAGAAAAAAGAGAGGACGACCACCAGAATCCTGATACTACTACTCAATTTTGGCTACTTTTTATTTTTTTCTACTAAGCTACTTCTCTTACTCTATTTAAAATATGCTATTATATTTTAAATTGTTTCATATTCATGTATTAAACTAACACACTGTGAAAGTATTAAATGTTATTTGCAATATAAATTTTAAAGTGAAACTTCTTTAGGCGCATGAGGGTAAAAATTAAAAAAAAACGCCACGATTTTGTGCAGCGTTTTTGTCGAAAAAAAGGGCGATTGAGACCAATTAAGAGAGAGAGAGAGAGAGTGAGAAGGGTGAATTATCATATAGAAATTCTATTTTTAAAATTGAAATTTCATAAAGAGAATTTACGAAAATTTAGTATTTTCTACTTTATACAAAATAATTTATTGAAATCTCAAATGACGAATAGTAAATTAAAATGCCACGTGTTTTTACCATCGAAGAAATAAATAACAAAATTAAATTTATAATTTGTAATATCTTTCGACACTTAATATTTTAATGACAATTAAATTCATTAAATTCCTAACATATCTTCCTTTTTCCCTCCCTCTAAGTCTCGGAAATCTAAAGCTTTAGATTGTATAAATATTGTTACGAAGACGGGTCGACTGCAATGTTTTTGGATTTTTCCACTAGTTAGAGAAGTTTTCAGCAGGCTGAAAAGTGATTTCTGACCGTTTCAGGAGAGGGTCAATCACATATTAGAAATTCGTAATTCTCATAATGTTACCGTAGTTTTCAGGAGCCTGAAACATTTTTTCAGGCAGTTTCAGAACAAGTGCAGTCGAGTGATACACTTTTCAGGAAACCCGTTTTCAGGCGTTTTCAGGCCTGGTTATACCCCTATGATGGAGGAATAGTCTAGAACGAATTTTCTAGGTGTGGGACAAGGACGGAATGATGCGAGAGAGAGACGGAAGATCGGAACCTTCTCGAAGCTAGACCGAGCACTCTAGAACACCGTAAGACAAGGATGGAGCAATGTGCGAGAGAGATAGCACGCACGTTCTAGAATTGTGCGATCGCTACTCAATAGCGCTCCCGCCTAGAGAGTTCTCGAACTTGCAAGACTATTCCCAGGGATATATAAGCGAGCCGAAACGCGATCAGTTAGTTCAGTTTTGAATGCGATACCAAGCGATAAACACCGGAGTGAAAAAGTGCGAATATAGTGAAGACAAGTGGATACAAGTGAATACAAGTACTGTGTGAAGTGCGAGTAATTAACGTAATTAGTGACAGTATTTTGTGTGTGTATTCAGTGAATTTTAGTGCGTAATTTCCAGTTTTTAGTGTAACAAATTCCTCGTAGATTTAATTGAAAATAAACCCTTAAAGAGATCTACGGCGTTTCTATCCGATCCCCTAGCTCGTAACAATATGAACAAGAGCTAAAAATTAGTTTGCCAAAGAAGTTTCACTTCTGACATGTGTACTTTTTACGCACGCACTTTTTTTTCTTTGTTTCAGTATTAATGGCAAGACATGTTAGTTTTGAAATCATAAATGTTTTAAATCGGTTACAAGAAATCATGTAGCGCAAATTAAATTTGCAAATCGTTGTTATAAATAACTGTATCGCATGACAAACTTTAATAATGGGACCGTGAGGCTCCATATTACATTAGTGAATCATTTTGAAATAGCTTTCATAATGGACGTATAGTTAAAAAATTTAGTAACCTTTCCATATGAAAGTGGTTTAATTATAAGTTTCAAAACAGGGAAACTAAATGAAAAATATAACGCAAAGGCAAAAGGAAACGTGGCTGCTCAAAACAGACCTGGCACAATTTTTTTACGGATGAAACGCAATAATAATAATATTAGCGTCACGAAGAAGTGCAGCGTTATCGTCGAAGAAAAGGGAGAGACCAATTGAGAGAGAGAATGAGTTTTAAATAAAATATTATTTGTATTAATTTTAATAAATAGATATTACTTAATATATAAATAATTAGATATTACTTAATAGACACCCATTAAATAGATATTATTTAATGGGTGTCTATGGGCTGCGTAGACTGCCCTTTTTGGTCGTCCCGCAGCTCGTTTGCCCCCCTATTTTATAAAAAATAAAAAAAAAAAAATAAATAAAATAGAGATTCCGTGAATTCTTTACCTACTACTACTGACTAATCCAAAATATTAATAAAACAAGCGTCGTGCGGACAATCCGCTAATATAATAAATGCATTTGTATAATAAAATGTTTGATTTCCTATATTCAGAAAACCTCAGCCGCCAATAGCTGATTCGTACTAATAAAATGGACCAAAGCTATTTCGTATGTATAGACAAGACAGTCTCTCGTTGTACAAGAGTCATGAAATATTCATACTCCTCCACTGGCCAGAGTGCCACTGAGGAAAAGTTATTTCTTAAAACGTTTATGCGCTTAGGTGAATGACTTTAAGTGAACTTCATTTACTTTTGTTTATGGATATTTTGTATCGGATGTTTGTATAGCTACTCCAGGTGATATGCCATCTTATTAGCGTGACAATTGTATGCTTTTTCATTCCATTTTTGTATTTCCACACAATTATTCTTACCTTTCTTACCGTTACACTTATAACTATTGCAATTGAACTACAATGATACCAACACCTGGATATTTATATCTATACTAATATTTTAAAGAGGAAAGATTTGTAACCGAGTAGCTCAAAAAGTACTGGACCGATTTAAAAAATTCTTTCACCATTTGAATGCTACAATATCACTTATTAATATAGGCTATTTTTAAATGTAAGTAAAAAAAATAAGCATTCCTACTAAAATTACAAAAATGTTACCCAATGTATAAAAAAATGCCTATAAAATATATTTCATCGCATGCGCTGCGACAACTAAAAAATATTACAATATTAAATAAAATATTAATATAACAATACAAATGTTTCAAAAATATATGTCCACCCGTGCAAAGCCGGGACGGGCCGCTAGTATTATATATATACGATGCAACAGAAATTAGTCATCCATAGCCATTTGAGGTAGACTTAAAATTAAATTCTTTCACACACGTTTAATTCACACACAATGACAACCACATGGTTTAGTTTTTTTTTGTTTGTTACATCCTGTTACCACAGGACTTTTACCGTCCTATTATAGGCACCAGCCTCTCACAAAGATGGTCAATACCTTATGTCAACCTGTACAATATTGTGAAGAGGCATTGTATTATTATTAAATAAAAAAATATTTACCTTCTTAGATCTTACTTCCTACTACTATAAATATATATAATAACAATATGAGTCTTGTGAGCTCAGACAGAGCACCAACAAATTATCTACCCCTATATAAACCTTATTAATCACGTGTACATTATGGGGGTACGAGCGCGACATTTTGTAGCTATCTCAGACCTCCAGCACCTACGTAAAATATGAATTAGAAACCCACAGTAAATTAATAAAAAATCCAGTGGCGTTACCACTTTTTAGGTCTGGGCCTCAGATTTCGGTATCTGTTTCATGATCATTTGTCAATCTAATGGGCAAGTAGGTGATCAACCTTCTGTGCCTAACAAGCCATAGGGGCCTCAGGCTCACAGTAGTAAGATATCTCTAAAACTTATACAGTCTACGCATATAGAAGTGCCATACAATGTATAACACCTAAACATATTTAGGTTGTATTACTTTCAAATTACAAGATTAAAATAAGAAATTTTAAAATGATTTTAATAACAAACCTCCTTGAGACGGCAGTAAATATTCGTAATATGTCACAAAGCGTCCTAAAATAATAGTAAAGCTAAATATAACGCAATAATTAGACGAAGCGTTCATTTTAATAATGGCGACTTACGCTGACACATTTATTACGCCCACCTCATAACGTATAAGAGAAATATTAAAGGAAAATCCCTAAAATACTTATATTTGAGGCTTATGAAGATCCAATTATCTAATTTATCAAGTTTGGAACTTGTTATTTTAATAAACGATGTAATAAGTGTTTGTATTTCGCATAACTTAACATACTTTTTTTTATGTAATAAGAGGCAAACGGACAGGAGCCTCATCTGATGTTAAGTGACACCGCCGCCCATGGACACTCTCAATGCCAGAAGGCTCGTAAGTGCTTCTTAGGATTAGACATTATTCTTCATTAGGTTCCCCAACGTTCGGCACACTGATACGTTCGTATAAGAAAAGTGAAATACAAGATTTAATATGACAAGCACTAGGCAAATATAACAAACACGAATGGATAAAAAAATAAACCTAAAAATTAAAAGAAAATTACACAATAAGTAATGATATCCGGACCCATTTCGTTTATCAAATCCAAAACGCGTTCTTCTGAAAGGAGGGACAAATGCGATGATGAGGCTGCCTGGGGTATCCGGCAACGCACTCGCGAGCCCTCTGGCATTGAGAGTGTCCATGGGCGGCGGTATCACTTAATATCAGGTGAGCCTCCTGCCAGTTTGCCCCCTGTTCTATAAAAAGAATCTAGAGGGTACACGAAAGGGTACAGGGAATAAATTTAGTTAAAAGGATGGGGCAATCAACCTCATTCATAAATATCTTAAAACTAACAATTTATTAATTCATTTTCTACGATTCTCCTACGATACCCTAGATTTTTGGGACAAAAATATGTAGTAAAATGACCATTAGAATAAACTATCCCTCACGTACATATCCTCACTTTCACACCACTACACAATCAAGCCGAATTAGGTAATACTTAGATAAATGTGTTTAAAAAAATAACTTACTGTGATTGACCCTTGCATTCACAGTATATGTACACGATGGAAGGAAGCAGCATGACCGAGTGGTTTCTTATCATAATTTATAAATGTGCGTTTAGCATCCCGTCTTTTGAAAAATCCTTCTTAGTTCAGATGATGCATTTGTTATTACGTTTTTTAGAGGTCGTTTTGGCTAATTTGAAAAAGCAGACGCAGTATGGATGGATGCACTCTTATTTACAATTACTTGTAGTTCTATTATCCAGTATATTAGATTATCAACACAACATAGTTTAAATGACATTCAAGCTAAATAGCTCATCCCTTTGACTTACAGTTGAATACATTATGACAAACGATAGCACGAAGAGTATTGCAATTAAACTTCTCGCAATTCTCTTAATTGATCGGATCTATTATTCAACGTCGAAACTTTTGAGGTGTTCTACTATTTCTAATGATAATGTTAATAAAGACAATTGTCTTTATTTATATAAGTGAATTACAATAACTAAGACTGCTAGTTGATTGATAAATAATATTTAAAAAAGAAACTTAAATAAAAGATGGATATTAAATTTTACATTATACAATTAACCTAAACATTTAATAAACTATCAAATTTCACACATTTGCTTTAATTTTTATGTGTTACTTAACTTCTAAGCCGTTAATTAATAAACACTATTATCATTTAGCAATTTGGTTTACATATACAAACATTTATTTCCATACATCAAATCCAACACACGCCGAACTATTGAAAACAATCCGGCCAATATTACATACACTTCGCCTCACTTTCAACGCAGTGAACGTTGCATTATAAGATAATAAAAACAGTACAGAAATATTAAAATGATTCCGCCCGCCCTACACATCCATAAAAGGCCATAATCTACGCCTACTGTACTCCCACAGCAATGCAGTGAACGTGGAGCAGTTCGCATCAACTTTGTTCAATAATGAATGCCGATGCAGAGTCGATCCGGCTGCAGCGTCCGGCCCGGATTATAAAAGTATTTTTCCATTAACTGTGAGTGTTCTCGGCCTATTGTTAAATGTTTCATGCGAATTCAGATAACGTATGCTGTGTTTCTTGATAACATTTCAACATTTGCAATGCAATATTTATCTTAAAGCATTCTTCTCGGAGATACATACGAATAATATAAATCGTAGCGCGTAATTCAAAGTAATTAGAAGTTAGAGATTGATTTGAGTAAATGTAATAAAAAACCTTTTATTCTAAAGTAGCTTTAAATGCATCTTGGAATGCAGACGTAAGCATTGTAAAGCAGATACAGTCGCTCGGATACTTGTACCGGCAGATTTAACTGATTATTTAGTATCTTTGAGAAAACTTTAACTTCCGCAATACTCGCTTTTTGTTTATTGATAGTATTAAACATTGTAATTATTATAGAGCATTTTTTTTTATATAGATAGTGGTATGTATTAGCAATTTATATTTTGTTTTATTATTTTAAATTCATATCACTATCTATGTAATGTATTTTTATACTTATGACACATTTAACATCACTCCATTACAATTTTATTTTTTATGAATTTTATTGTATAATAATATTTTTTAATATAGTTCGTCGCCTAAGGACCTCTCTTGGGTGTCCTTCAACCCTGTCCAGATTTTATTCCAGATTCCAGATTTTATTATTTCTATAAAGTCATCAACGTTCGTAGTATATTCATATAAATTAATATATCTGCATATATGCACAGCAAGAAAGCTGGAATAGTTAATATATTTATTTAATATCAATTAAAATCCAATAGCACTGATATTTTAATGGCCAAAAGAAGTCTTTCATTTATTAAGAATATGCTTTTAACTGAACTCTATCTAGTAAAGTGTAAGATAGAGTCTCATATATTATAGTCGATAGATAACTTCCAAAATTTTGAAAAATATATATAAATATACAGAAATCTGTTAACAAAATGTAAAGGTTCCAGCCTAGAAATCAGAAGACAATTCAATAACAGAATAAGCTATGTTTATATAATATTTTGCTCAAATTGTGTAGGTGGCAAACGAAACACTCGGTACGTGTATCCGATTCCAACAGGAAGTTTACCTTTGGCAACCGCAAGTAAGACGGGCTTATAATTCAATTTGTGAGCGTTTAGTCTCAAGACTACAAGCGACTTCCATATAACTTTAATTGAAATGTGCATTGCTCTTTTAAGTGCTTGTCTGAATACGATTTTCTATTTTAATGTTTCTTATTTATTTGTTATTTCATGTTAAGATTACTTATTATATACGATAATAGTGGAAATATTTTGTCAAACACTTGGAGCTCTAGATATCTTAACTC
The DNA here is from genome assembly GCA_963693345.1 of Pieris melete. Taxonomy (NCBI): domain Eukaryota; kingdom Metazoa; phylum Arthropoda; class Insecta; order Lepidoptera; family Pieridae; genus Pieris; species Pieris melete. The sequence continues at coordinate 2,149,590 of CAVNZK010000056.1, forward strand.
GAAACAGATCTACGTAGTTCAAATCTCGAAATCCCATTACTAGGCTAAACATTATTTAATTAATTTTCTAAATAAGGTAGATGAGCGTTTTGGCCTATCAGTCTTTTTGTTTTGGAATCGAACCTGTGATACAGTTGGTATCCATAATTCATTAAGCCAACGTTATTTTCTATATAAAGACACATCAAAATTAGACAAGAGACGAGAGCAATTGATGCTCTAAGCCACGCAAAAAAAATTGAAGTGGAAGTAGGCGGGTCATATAGCGCGCCTCACAGATCATAGGTGGACGAAAACAGTAACTACATGGAGTGGCCCACCAGGCAAACGACACAGAGGCAGACCCTACGCTCGATGGGATGATGACATCAAAAAAATCGGGGCCCCTCACTGGGTCCAAATAGCTCGGGATAGAGAAAGATGGCAAGCCTTGGAGGAGGCCTATACCGGAGAGGGTTCCTGATATGTACTTACTAACTGTAAAAGAAATTCACTAACACATGAGATAATTAGATATTTTTGTATTAGGAAATAATATAAAAAATTTCTATATAAGTATGGTATTCGCATGTTGAGGAAGTCTTCTCATATCTCCTTCTATTACTACCTATTTCTGTTTATATTCTGTAAATGTTACAACATCACTTTGATGGCTGGTAGTCTTCCACGGTTCGTTTCACAAGGCATTTTCTTTTGTGAACTAGCGAACTGTGGTATCGACTCCCGATGGAGGTCTTCCCTGAGAGATACGACCTCCAACTATTCAAAATTCGAGTGTACTCCTCCATCAAAGGCCGGCAACGCACCCACTAAAAATGGGTGTCTATGGGCTGCGATGACTGCATCTCTATTATATAAAAAAAATTGTCTAGGCGTGGCTCTCATTACGCTTAACTTTTCCTTCGATATCCTTAAAAGTCAATTTCGTGTTAACAAATGTACATCATAACGTATTGCTCACATATACGCTGACAATTTCACGAGCAAAATCACTGAATAATGTGAGGGGGTCGTCAGATCCGCCTATACATTTATTTGCTTAAGAAATCCCCTCGCTAAGAGACTTTGCGTGTTCTGCATATTATAAAAAGTCAAGCATAAAAGGCCACTCTTGGAATAGGACTAATTTATATAATTTTGTATGAGCTGAATTGTAAAAATAAGTGTCAAACGACAACAAAAAGCTTTAGACGTTGTATGATAATTTAACGCCTGTTAAAAATTGCATAGCAATATGGCACCATCGATTTTTCAATTTGCCAATAGGGCGTAATAATTAACTTTTACGCGAACCACCGGCGGATCGCTAATGATAACGTGATAATAAAAATAAAAATAAATCGTAAATTTCAACTTATCTAGTCTATACTCCGTAAAGTTTTCTTTTTCTGTCAAAACAGCACTTCTGCATTTCTTATTATGAATAAAAACTTTGCATAATACTACTCATATAAGCACGACACGACCAGCAAAATCAAGTAAGTACAAGAAACATTGGTAATACTAACAACAATAAAATATAAAACTACAAAAATCAAACTAAAAAAAAAACTAATTGAATTAAGAATTGAATTATCGGTAGGTACTGTGTCTGAATTCTACTCTTAGCCTATTTTCAAGATTTGGTTCTGATCAGCATCTGTACCGCCCATAAAACATTTTTAATTTGTGAAATTTCAACAGTTTTAAACCGCTTAAAGTATTCGTACCAAATAGATATGAATATGTTTCACTTTAAGTATTTTATAGTACCAATGAGATTTCGTTTTCTATCAAAATGAGTTTGAGACTCACTTAAAAAACTCCCCCGCATATAATAAACGTGTTTTATGAGTTAGAAACGCAAGCTGTGTATACGTTATTGTTGTAGAAAGATTTACATTACGTTTACGTCCTAACGCCGCCTCAGAAGTTTATTACGCACAATTTGCGTTGTTAAGTGTTTATTTATGTAGGTCTCAACGAGCTTACGAACTTGCCCGTAAACATCTGCTCTTTAAGAACTACAATTAACGTCTTGAATGTGGAGATTAATGGATTTAGATACATGAACAAACTTAGATAATGAATTAAAGTTTTACACTCGAAAAAACTTTTGCACGCTCTCGCATCAGTGGATCTTACAATCCATGGCCCGTATAGGTATACTTAATATGTAGAGCAGTTGTCTTAATAAATCATTTATAACATTTAATTAAATAAAACACGTCTTTTTATTTAAATGTAAACAATGTTTCACATAAATAGATTGAATGCTTTAATTGATTAGTAAATTTATTCATTACTAGTTTCTGTTTAAAGATATTTTGTATGTAATTTATACAATGAACTTTGCAGTATCGTTATACAGTAGAACCTCGATAAGATAAAGTCCAAGGGAAACACAAAATATTTTATGTTATAGAGGTTTTAAGTTATCAAGGTTCTATGTTAGGTAAAGGTTAATATAGAGGTATGTACATGTTTCTATGTACCCTTGCTCCCATTTTTACTTGAATGCATCAGAAGGATGGAAAATTAAATATGTAATCATATTTATTCACATTACTTACATTACATAAAAATAAAACAACAACTAAAGGTTTAGTCTACTTACAAAAATCTGGGATTTTCTTTTGTTTTAAAAAAATCACTGTTTCTAAATCGATTTGATTTTCAATGACAAATAGAGAGGAGAATACATTAACACATTAACTTATGAGTAAGTCGTTGTGACAAAGCTAACCGCCGCAAAGCTTTGAAGAATTTAGATAAAGCAAACAATAGGTAATGTATTGTTTACGTTAACAATACATTAGTAAACACGTGCAAGCAAAAAATACCGAAACCATTTGTTTTGACACTCTTTCAAAATGACTCATTCACAAACAATTTTATGTTATAGAGGTTGTGGAAACATTTCTTTTAGTTACTGAGGGCCTATACAGAGATTATTTATTTAAGTTATAGAGGTTGCGTATTTTAAGTTATAGAGGTTTTGGGCTCTGATGGGAAGGGAACATAGTATTTTTTGAAGTAACAGAGGTTTTTATGTTACCGAGGTTTACGTTATCGAGGTTCTACTGTATTTGTATTGTTAGAAACTGTCAGGAATTTACTACATGCCACCCACCGTTTTAAAACAATAAATGTAAATCTATGTAATTAAATTAATTAATATTTATTTACCCTATCTCTAACCTAATGCCTAGGGGGACTGCTATAAACCGGCGCCTCATCTTCGGCTTTAGGTGACGATGGAGCAGTAGCTAAGTGCATCATCTTCTTCGAGAGATAGGTAATTTACTTTTATTTATGCGACTATACTGTCCCTGTTCTGTTTGTAATTACAAAAAAATCTGTCACCAAAGAGGCAAATAAATATACAGCCTTGTTATGAAACGTTCGATTTAAGTGGCCAATTTTTAAAGTTTTTGCCATTTTCGAGTTTTAGTTTTACTTGTATAGTTTCAATTAGCACTCTGAGATTTCGAGAGGTTATTAAGACTGAATGACTGCCAATTACGTGATGTTACTCTAATTGCTTTCAAACCTTAAATTTCGGCGGGAATTTTGCCTTTTTTTTTTCATTGTAGTATCGATAATATTACACTTTGGCAATGCATTCTTAGTATATCGCAATTCTTCCAGATTAAATCTATAAATATATCGACGTGGTCATAATTCTTGGGCAGTGTAGGTCAACCCTAAGGTTGTACGTTTGAGTCCCGGGGTGCACTCCTCATTATATTCGCTAGACCTATAAAAGGATCTCGCACTAGAAAATCTGCTTTTTTAATGTGTGTACGTATTATTTGGATGGTGCACATCTAGGAATCTCCTCTTAAAATATTTAGTTTTTTATAAAAAGCGGGAATTATTCGACTACGTTGGTCAATAGGATGCCATTACAATATTTGCATAAACCATTTAAGCCAGTTAATTTTTTAAATTTTAATGTTTGGAAGGCATCTTAGCGACTTAGGTTGTAAGCTGCTTTTGTTGTTTCGATTCGATTTACAAATCGGCTCCAAATAAAAGAATTAAGCAACATAATATGTGGGTCTTATAAAAAATGCATGCAACAAATCCGATAGGCCCCGAATACAGGAAGTTGGACAAAGGAAAGTAATCATTCTGTACCTTACTTACCGTAATTTATTTGACTACTTAGGGGCCAATCGCGAATTATTTATTCCCGATATCCTTTCAAAATAGACAATGTTACATAATATTATGTACTGTACTTTAATCGGGACGGGAAATTAAAAAAGAAACATCCAAAAAGGTTATTTTAAAATGTAGTTTTGTATTATTAGTTATTGTGAACAAATAGACATCTTTTTGTAAATAAAATGCCTGACACTTAACTTAGGATCTTGTATAAGTAATTACTTATATAAACTTAACTTGAACTTGGTATATAAAAATTGATATTCCAAGAGTTGGTCGTTACATATATCATTAATTATAATCGTTTTGCCAGATAAATTACACACAAATGGAATTTATATAAAACTACTATTTAAATTATTAACATTTAGTAGGGGCGTCTCGCTCATCACTATTGCTGAAAAGCCCTCGAAAAATACTAAATTCGGGTTTATATATGTTAAAGGTGTTTTATTAATGTAGTAAAGATTAGTATCACGAATCAAACTTCTACATATATTTACACGTATGTATTAATCTCTTAAACATAATTGTGTATGTATATTTTAAATTAATAAGGGTTAAAAAGGGTGAAAGTACTTTCGGATTTAAGTGGACAGAAAAATCCTTCGTGTGGAAAGGCTTCAAATATTAGCTTCTTACAATGTTATTCATATAACGTATAATGTAATATTATGATAAAATGTTGTGCAATCCGACATGCAGTAGATTTGAGCTAACAGATGAATGGAAACGTACTTGTGACGTTTTCTTTTACCCTCACGTTTGAATAAATAATGCACGTAAATTCCTTTTGGGAAAAATTACATTTTCCATCCCAGTTCATTGTAAGTTGAAGAATTTTCTTAGGACGGAATGTTTTAGGAAAGGAAACTAAATAATCTATATAATTTATTAAATACTGTATGTATTCCAACACCGTACCTACAGTATTTACAATATTAAAAGAAATTTAAAAAGTTTGGTCCCTGTGGCACCAGTGTGTGTGTGTACCTTTAACGCTGGCAGCATTTCATGGCTGTATTGCAGTACTTATTCGTTGAGCGAGGAAAGCACCAGCTCTGGGGTCACCGGTACTATGTACCAGGCGCGAACTTAAATATTTAATTATCGCCTGTGCATTCGAACCCCACGGCCTAAGAGTCTCTACTAAAAAGGAAACAAAATCAAAGTTGGAAATAAAATAAAAAATAAACAAAACAAAATCCTCATTAATTAGATTTGGCACAAATGTAGATTTTCTTAATACTACGAAGAGGAATCATTAGTTTATAACGTTTTTATTGTATCGATTTTAAAACACCATTTGAATAATACATTATTCCTGAGTAACAAGAATATGTTACGTATATTAAGTTTATTTTATTATGTTTCACAATATAAATTTGATATTATACACAAACTTTTGGTGCTGCGCTGATATTTACGTAAACGTCCCTCTGGTCTTAGGAGGACAGACAAATCACTGAACCTACGCGAATAAATCAACTACTGTGAACCGGTTTGGAAATACTCTAAAACATGACTCCCTTTCGTGTAATCGGGTGAAAAGGCACTTCCGTGTTCATAATAACTCTCGGAGGTGTACAATGCTATTCAGGTAGCGAATGGGGGAACGAGTAACCTCTCCTGATTTCTCCTGAGATCTTTGAATAGCGGTCTTTGGGCCACTGAGCCGACTCGGACGTGTTAACTTGGAGGCGGATTTATTTAATATATTAATCTTCCGAAAGAAGAGAAGAGAAGATAAATTAGTTTGATTCTATTAAAATATACTTTTGATGTAGGTACAAGCCTGGATCGCGTGTTTGACAATACGCCAGTATGTCTCGCCCTAGAAACTGTTACCCGATTTGTGTAAAGATAATCATAGAAAAGATTTTCATTTGATTTGTAATGATATAGCAAACACTGGAATACTAGGTATTGGTTTGGTCCTAAAATATGATTGACTTAATTTCTGCCTTACAATAGAGCTCTCTAAGAAAATACATTTATGGATTTGGAAGTTGTAGCACTACCATGGTAAAATAGCTAATTCCATTAGTTTTCTCTCTAAACGAAAATTTGTTTGTTTTTTTTCCTCCAATCTTTTAAAAGTAATTATTAAAATTATTCCACTTAATAAGTCGCTCCATAATAACGAGCCCCTAAATTGTACCGGTATTAAAGAAATCTCAGTCTATCAGACTGTTAATTTTAAGGCAAAACGAGATTTCATTACGTTAATGAAGTAAAAGTCAGTTATCTTCGCTCCTAGGCGCTCTTTACGAACGGCCATTTGCGGAAAAGTTTATATTTTATAAATTTGTGACATTATTGGCTATTATAGAATAAATTCTGACTTATTTATACTTATATATAGTTATATATATAATTTACAATTGGTTCAACAGTGTGTAAAGGTTGGTGTGTTCCTAAGAATAGAAATATTAGCTACAGAAATACTAGCTTGAACTTAAGACTTGACTTGAGAACTTAGGAACTTTACCCTGAGGAACGTTCGAATCACAAAAAAAATCGTGAGAAGAAAGCATGCATAACCTAAAAATCATTGGTGTGTCAGGCAGAAGACTGATCACCTACTTGTGTATTAAGAAATAAAAAGATCGAGAAACCGATTACGAAATTTATTAATTTAAATATGTTGTTTTATTTTCAGTAGTTAGAGCCGTTTCATGAAAATATATCAAAGCTAAAAAGTTTTTCACTACTTCCAATACTACAAATGAGACGATTTCTTACCTAATTTGACCGTACATTATTTATATATCTGTTTCCCACATAATTATTACGGAATATTTATATCTACATTTCTGAATAAAAGGTTTTAAAGAGTGACTTACTGATTAAAGAGCTAATTCTTTCTAGATTTAAGAACTCTACGTGTAAACTGAGTACGAATTTTACGAAATCTGAACCTAAAAATAATCTATCTTAAAAACTCGTTAGACCATTTAAGCGTGATTATTATAACCTATAATAAATAAAAGAACGTCCAATGATTAAATAATAATTTGTGATCTGTAAACAAATCAGTATCGTTAGGAATATAGTAAGTTATACGTTTGTAGTTGTATTTTCCGTTGGCTTAGCTCGGATCATAGAGCCCGGCCTGTGCCCGACGTGCTTTGAGCAGAAACTAATTGCAAGAGATCCATACAACATTGCTCTAAAGTTTATCGAAGGAGTAAGAGAAATACATCATTTTTTTAAACTTGTTTTTGCGGTAAAATGAAAGCGTGTGTGTGAAAGGTTTTTTGGGTTAAAATGCGATAGATACTTCTTTTCGTTGTGGAAATTTTAGCCTCAGTAATGAATTAGGTAGCTTCGACAAATGAATGTATATCTATTATTTATACAGGCTCCTGCGTTTCATGGAAAGGGTGGCCATTCCATATATCAGTAACAGACCGGACTTCACCATTCAAATGTTAATGAATTACTAACTCATACCTATTTACTCTGACATATCTTCTTCTTATAGCCTTTCGAAGGTTGGCGATCATAACAACTACTTTAATTTTGGATGCTGAACAATGACTTTGTGCCGTGACATTGTATAAGATTCTTCAAACAAGATGTGGCTCTGTCAGAACGAATATGTTTCATTGATACACAAAAATAATTATCTAAACCAACCAATCGTTATTAATATAAAGCGCATTCAACTTAACAAAATCTATTTATTTATATATTTGCTTATCAGTATTCCTACAGTTACTTATTATACAATAAACGGAAAACGCATTCAAACATTCACAGTTAACAATTATTACCTACTTATACAAAAAAAAAAGTTCTAGTATTTTTCATACAAAATGTAACACGTAAAAGCCAGTTCCAGACAAACTACAACCTCTACAAAGTAGCCTGGATTAGAGCCAACGAAGCTGTTTGCTATACTCACAAGTTACTTATAGTTCCCATTTACGCCGAAATACTTGGTCATGTTCAATAACCGATAGTAATTAACTGTTCCACAAAATTACTACGCCAGTCTCCAACATTGACAACTGGCATAAAGCCTTTGAAACCGGAAATAGCCTATAGTAGTTCCGATTGCCCTTTAATAAGGGATGTGAATGTATTGAGAGTTGACGTATAGTTTTCCGGTGTATATGTGTGTTAAATTATAATTTCATAAATAAATTCTGCGAAATATTTGGCAGATTTTCCTTGAAAATTCAGTTAATAATTCTTCGTAGTGAAACTTTGCTCGAACTGGCAGTCTTCGAGATTCAGTGAGCTCCTGGCATATAGCCTGATGGCCCTGCTTTCTTTTAAAAAATTTGAATGAGAATGCTGATCACCTACTTGCGTTAGTAAATATTAATGTTACATGAGAAATGAGTCCATTGCAAATTCATTCTACTAGACGTCGTGCAAGTTCGGGTAGGATTAAAAGAAATACCTACGACCGGGACGTAAATATTATCGCTAATTTCACTTGTATCGAAATAATAAAACATTCAGATTAATAAAGATGTTAATGGTGTTAAAATTAAAAGATGTTACATTCCAGGAAATAATGTACACTGGATATGTTGCACTATAAATTTTTGTGAAACAAAATAAAGAATTTTTGAAATTGAATTGATTCAGTATAATAGAATTAATTACTATATAGCTGAAATTAAAAACAAGAATACTTAGTTGGAAACAATATGTTCCTAGATGTATATCGTAAGTGGGAAGTGGCCATATTGTAAAATAAGCAGTATGCTCGGAAACTTGAAAGGTACTTGAATGGATATTGGCCGACTACTTAAAGCTAAAAGGATCTTTTTGAGCTGTAAGGAGATGCGGTAATACTAATGCTACTTTAGTTTTTTAATTTCAGGCCATTGAGTAGGAAATCTGTAGTATATTAACGGCAAGTGTTTTCTAAAGATTTTTATTGACATTTGTTGTTCGTGCGTTCTTAGTAAAGACACGAGAGTGTATTTCTATATGAATTACCGAAAAGAAACTGTTCTCCTCACCTCGACATCCGTCTTTCCACAACTAAGCGTTTTTAAGGCACTTTACTCGCACCAATACTATGCCAAAAAACCAACCTATCCACTGAAGACCTAATTCTACTTAGGGCTCCTCAAACAACGAGCGTACCAACTCTTAAAAGGCAACCTCTCTGGCCTTAAGCCTCCAAGGACGGCGGTATCGCTTAACATTATGTGAGCCTCTTCCCGTTTGCATAATCGTCCCTCCTCAGCAATTTTGGTTGCTATGTGACAGAAACGAAGTTGCTACAGGATTACGATAAACCGAAATATCTGCATCGAGTTATCTAAAACCGTGAAATTGAAACACGTTCTCAGCTCACAAGTCAACGATACAAAGCCGGTACCAGGAAGTGTAATTGGTAGCTAATCCTTCCTTTCAACGCGACGCTACTCCGCATAGTTTGATACACAGCTTGTTTAGCCAACGATGAACGTGCTTTACAAGATTTAGATTGACTACTAGATACAACACATCATAATATGTTCGGTGAAAAGAATTGTCGTCGTTTATTTACAAAATTGCGGCTGTTTTTTAAATTCCTTTTTCTCGTCAACTGAAAAAGTTATTAGTGAAGTCATGCAGACATATTTTTACCAACATACCATTACACGAAAAGTATAATAAATATCTTGAAAACTCTTTTCAGTATTTGAAAACTATGTTATGTTAAAACTTTTTTTTGGTTCTTGCCTGTTGTTGTACTGTTTTTACTATTGTAATATACAATTCATTAATAATTATAGTATTGTATAAGTATAATTTATCATCTGAGTGAATGTTGTAATATTCTTAATGAGAAAAAAAATATCTTAAACGATAAATTTGATCAAAATTGCTACATTAAAGTGAGTACAACTTTATGTTACCTTTTCGTTTATTATATAATCTAAATGTTTCAAAATCAAGAATATTTTTAGATAAAACATTATGTATTGTTTTAAACTGCATTTCGTCAAAGCACCCATTTGGGGCAGACTAAAAAAGAACTTCTTTGAAGTAAAGCAATTAAAACTATGCTTTGGCACATTTCCCAGTCTTTTGTTTAGGCTAGCAAACCCACTTTCCTCACTTTTAAATATTGTATAATCTAGCCGTAATAAGCTAATAAACGATGATTGTAAAATATCTTACCTATATACTTTTGTTTACTTTAATGACAAATTTTTATAGTAAGTATTGTACGATATTTTTAGTTTCAAAACTATATAAGCGTAAGAGTCTTAAGCCTTTATGTATGTGTAATAATATGAATAGTTTTAAAGTTGGCGGACCTCCAATGATCTAAACAAATGCTAAACTCTAAGCCACTGTAGAAACAAGATAGAACTATTTGTATCGTAAAAAATACTTAAAGTACGTATTAAAGTCGAATAACTATGAAGTTTTTGGTGATATATCACAATAGTTAAAACTTAAACTACTAAAAATCATCGCGTGACTTAACTGATATTATAAATTGTCACGTGTTCAAATTGCAATATAATATTAAGGGAGGTCTGGACAAATACCTAACGTGAGGGTAGAGGCATGGTAGAACAGAAATATGGTATGCATGCCCTTCGTTTTAATGTATGTACTTCTATAAGAAAAACACATTTATTACACAATTATTTAAAATAATACGTATATACCAACTTGTTTCCATAGAACATAAAATATTCGGTCCTACCTCAAATTTGTGCTGCTGTATGGGTGTGAAACCCACGAGAATATTACATTCTCGATTCTCGCCTCCTGCTGATAGAGGACAAATCTTTGTTTTTAATTATTATTTATTAATTAAGATGTCATGTAGAACATGGTGTAATGGTTGCAGCTCCTCACAAATATTGTGTAAAACAAAAAACTTGGCGATAAAAAGAGTGCAGCATATCAAGCGACGCAAGTGGAAATTAATAGGCCATACACTCCGAATAGATTCCAATTATATCCCCACGCAGGTCGATTGGAACCCGCAAGGAAACCGAAGGACCTTTAGGACATTAAGTCATGTTTAGAGCATGCTTTTAATCTGTCAAATTATATCAAAATCAATAACGCAAAGATTTATAAATGATATGTTACTAATATGGACCTCAGTTTGCACTTTTTGCGCTTATCTTATCTAATATAAAAAAGAAACTCAGTGTTTGCCTGGAAGCAATGAGGCTGCCATTATTTTTATTTCATTATGTCAATTGTTTTATAGTTCTGTACATGCAACGATAAACAAATAAAAAGATTTTCGTGATTCATTATTTTTCCATAGTAGAGTAATTGAAATCCGACAGAACACCGCAGCCGATGATAAATGACGGTGCTACGGCCCCGTGTGAGCTTTTATGGCAAACTTGGAAGTCACTCTTATAATGGACTTACTTTTGTGATAAATACACCTTATTTTACCTAGAAGAGGCTTTATTTTATTAAAACTATTCAGTCAGTCAGAGTACAGGGCTACTTTTTAGTAAAGATTGAATAAGTTCATTCTAAATCTTTCTTACAAGAAAGCACTGCTGCTTTATCGGAAGTCATCTTTCCTGTAAGATGTTTTTTTACTTTATAACCAGATACAAGAGTACAGCGAAATAAAACTTTTTTAACCAATATAAATGTGAATTTAAATAATCAAATAGTTATCAGGTCAACTTGATGTGGGGGTCTTCATTTTTATCGAAGAGGGGGCAAACGGGCAGCAGGCTCACCTGATTTATGCCGCCCATGGACACTTATTGCCAGAACAAAATTTCAGTTTTCATTTATGTGTGTGCGAACAATTTGACGTTGTTCATAAAAATACAACAGATTACAATCACTTATTTTATCAAAAAGGACCGTGAAAGCATTGACTAAACACACCTAATAGAAACCAAAAGCTTTTATTAAAATAAATTACCTAGAAGGTAAACGCTTATTATTTCAGATTCAGAAAATTAATATTAAATGTTTGTAATATAATAAATCGTTTGGATTACAAGTACAATGTGTATTGTTTGGGCTGTTCCAAGTTTGCCAACTTTTAATAAGCACCGAGCTGAAACAAAATAACTTTATAATGGTTAGATAGAATTATACTAATTTTCTGAAATAATTAATCTATAAAAAAATGTATATAATTAATAGTAACTAGAGGGTAAACCATTAATAATAAAATTCTTCACTTTTCAATCCGTTTTAGTTTACCGGCAGTTGGCAGTCATTGTTTTGTTTGTTTAACACCAGTCGTTTGATTCCCAGGGAAACAATAAGGTTTTTTTACAATGAAAAAAAAATCAGTAAAATAGACATAGCGTACCTTCCTACATACATATAACGGATTTTGACGGTTAGAAAATAATAGTTATTTGTCAAAATAAACGGACCTCAAATACCCGTTAACATTTATTATATCTTTCAGGACAACATAATCTAAGTTAATATATTATATCAAAAAACCGATTTTGTGGAAAATTTAAATGCTTTCTAAGTTGGGATTTATCTAGGTATATTATGTAGGTAACACAATGTACACTTATGAACGTCAAAAAAAAGAAATATACAATAAATGCTTCCAATTTCTAATTTACCAGTTCAGACCTCGTATGAAACAAATTTCTATAAATTAAGAACACGGGCTTGGAATGCTAAATTCATAATTATACTAAAATATTTCACAATATTAATAAGATCACATACATACAAAGCCAAATAATAACCTTCCTTATTGAAATATATCTTCACATTAAACGCGACATTTGCTGTTCGAAATAAATTTCTTAATTTCTAATATCTTTGTGAAATGCACTTATTCTTTCGATAATTTCAATGTTTTATTTTTAAATATACTTCATTTTAACATTTCCACTATACGAGTACTATTCCTTTTTCGTCTAATTAAGTAAATTTAACGACAAATTGAGGTCTCTCTCCTCTGATTCTGTGGTTCCCATAAGCAGCATGCGTATGGCTTGAGAAAGTTCTTGCTCTCAGATTTTTTTCAATAAAATAAAAAATAAAATATGTTTATTTTGGAACATAAGATACATGTATCACTTATTCCACGTCATTAAATTACAATCTATAATCGAACCATACTTTGAGCTTCATCATCTGTTTGTTTCCAGCTGAGCCAGCTGATTCTCCGTCACCCAGAGCAACAGAATAAATAATGAAGGAGAGAGGATTGGTATACTGAGCACTGCGTCATATCGCACCGACCGCGGCGGCTTAAAACTGTTGCGGCGGTAAATAAAGCCAGGGAACAGTGGATGTATGGAGTGGCACATTTGTTTTTAGCATTTATTTAGACAAAGAGGTTCATTTATGTTGTTTAATATGAATAACCCGGCTTCGGTTCATTATTTTGACGGGAAATAGGTGTTCAATCTTACTTAGCGACACAATTTGTTTTGAATGGAATTGAATTAAGGTTAAGTGTCATTAGTTAACAACTAACCGAGAGGTCAATCACTGCGTTAGTTTAGCTAAATATAATTAATATATAATAATATTTTTTTAACTATTGCAAATCGTCAAATAGGAAAAAATGGCTTTCATTTGATATAAATATTTGTATATGTTATGTACTTAGTATCCTAGTAATAATAGATAGATAATATTACCTTCTTTTATTTTTCCGGAAAAGAATTTTGTTCCTTACATTTTGTTCCCCAGGCAAGCGACTTATTCATTTTCGCTTATAGTCAAACCTAGCATGATTCATGAGCATAATTAATAATTAGCATGCAGTTTTCCACTTCTATCCATTTTTATGTCCAGTTTAGCTCTCTCGACGTAGTTTTCCCTGTGCATTTATAAGCATCTAGAGGCTACAGTGTTTCAAGCGTAGGATACACCGTCGATGTTTGAGTGACAATGTGACATACATATACTAAAAACAATTCTCAAAGGAAAATGAAGACGTTTTTGCATTTGGTTCATTTCTGTATTATTTTTTTTGGGAGAATTGTTTTAGATACTTCAGAAAGAGTTGATAAATATAATTACATAGATATTAAATCCTAATCTGATATTAAATGATATTAAATGTAATCACTTTTTAGACATATGGCCACTCCAGAGACTAATAATATTTAATCAATGTATCTCTTGTCGTATGCAATTAAGTATTAGTAAATAAATATTTCGACTAATATATTCGGTGCATTTCTTCTATTCGCATTTTACAACATAATATTTCAGACTTTTATTTCAATCGACAGCCTACCAACGTCATCTATTGAGTAAAAGCTGCCCAGAGTTCACGTACACCAACCTAACGAGCGCCTTGTAGTTCAACTTTGTCCTCATAGATGGCGCTGATATACAACTTCTAACGTTGTACTAAGATAACATTTTCAAAATCTGTAATGTATGCAAAGCGTAGTGTAATGTGTGTTAATTTTATTTTAGTTTAATCGCATAATACTTACCTAGGCCAGAAGTCTGCTCGTTAATGTTGTATTAAAACAAGGAAGACTTAATAAATAGATTATGCAAATCCAATCATATCACAGCTTTATTTAATTCTTTTATCACATACATGGAGCCAGGTTCGCTTTAAAGTTCAGAAATCACTGAAAGTGTTACTTGCTTTGCTAAAAGCTCAGGATTACAATAAGGAACGTAAAAAGAAATTAGTTTAAAAATCCTTTACACTACAATAGACCTTAGTTTCACATGTGATTTTATTTAAATTATTTGAATATAATTTGTTCAAACAAAATCTTTGAATGAAATTAATATTATTTTGATGCTATATCTTTCTAGAATATTGATTATAATTATCTATATTTAAAACTACCTTCACATACATAATATTACCTTATATTTTTCACACTATAAAATTCGTTAACCTCGTCTAAGGTGCATGAGGTGAAATATTTCATAAAAGTTTCTCGAGTCCGGCGAAGGCGTACCTTGCTTTATTTTCCCGGATAACAATGTGCTGTCTGACATTGAGTGATCACACTCTCTTAGCTATTTTCAAGTTTTTGCCCTTTAAATAACGAAGTTGGTAATTTATGAGGTGTTTACTACCCTTTTAACGACATCTGACTAAGTAATCACTGTTTGCTAAGACGTTGATAAAGTATTCATAATCATAAGGCTCGGTGGTTTCAAATTAATTTCACGTCTCACACTTTTTATGTATCGGGAAGCAGACGTCAAGCGATTCTTATTTTTATAAAACGTAATTATGATAATAATTAAAGCTTCTTAATTCAGTTTGTAGTACGTGTCCTACCCCTTGCAAACATTAGTTTTCATTTAAAAATCTAACAAATCTTATTAAATATTAAACGTACGTAGTGAGTCATGTCTAGTACGCTACACTTATAATATTATGTTACATGATGATTCAATAACATACAATTTGTAACCGAATGCCTTTACTGTAATACCAGACTAAAATAACGATCTATTTCGGATATATCTGATCTAGACTAATAATGTTCTCTATAGCCTTGTGTAAAATTGCATAGTAATAGATGATTATATGTAAATAATTGCGATAAAAGCAGTGCTTGAAGTCTCTTCATTAAATATGTGATAAGCCTTTAGTGTCCTTTATCGAGATATATTTTTTTGGAAATCTATTGGAGAACCATCAGACTTGACTTCGATAAAAACTATACACAAATAAAAATTTACTTTAAGCCACAAACAGCTATCGAAAATTTTTATTTCTTGACACTGCAAATAAAAAACAGGATAAAACATTTACTTATAACTTTAACTATAAGCGTATAACATACCTAGTAATCTTTGTAAATTGCTTATCAGATATAGCTTTAGATATGACAAATTTTATCAGATTTAATACGTATACACATAAAAAATATTTTAGTAGGTACAAAGAAGGAAAAATCACACTTTTTTTTTGTATATCAAACGATTTAGACAGCCCTCTATGAAAACTCTTCGAGCAGCTTGTTTCCCACACGTTCGAAATAATTAGGATTTTCGTTTGGGATCTTTAATAATCCGGAAATAGAACCTTAATGCGAAAATGAATATTTATGATGAAATCATTATTGTTTCAGTTTATACATCAGAAATAAACATCCCAAAAATGTATCTAGTAATATTTTTATTTGCCAAAAGGCGTGCTTACAATATTCCCAGAATATAAACAACTTATGGCCTGGATTTTATATGCCGTAAATTTTTCGCGTCTAAGCCATGGCGGTCGAACATTATTTGTCATTGTAGGTTGATGCTATGCTTGACAGCATTATTTAAATCAATTTATGCTACACTATCACATGATTTTGTTTTAAATTTTAAAATGATAGATAAAAAAGATAATTCAAGATTTGGTAGGATAATAAAACCTCCTGTCCCCTTACCTTTATTTAATACTTAAGTGTAGTTTTCTATCTAAAAAAAAGTGGGTTACCATTAGATTTTCTATTATCGTAAATATCTTAGTTAAAAAACCTTTTATGGTTCTATAAAAAATAGTTAAGAGTTAACACAGTTAGTTGACATTCGCAGATAAGAGGCTTGTGGGAACAATATTTATTTACCGCAACCAACTTTCCTTTGTCGGAAAATTTATCATTAAAGGAAATATGAAGGAATTTAAAAAGCTTAACGACTGCGGTATTTGTTTTGACATTAAAAATATTCAAGTTGTATTTATTGTTTTAGTATTCTAATTAAATCATGTTTTTTTTAAATAGTTTTTTTTTAAGCAGTAAATATTTATTTCTATTACACAGATAAAGTATTTACAATATTCTTAATGTACATAGCAATAATAATAATAAAAAAATAAACAAATTTAATTTTTTTTGGCCCTGTGACATATTTAACGCTGGCAGCATTTCCTCGATGTACTGCGATACTTATTCGTTGAGCGAGGAAAGCACTAGATCTGGGGTTACCGGTAGGTATAAGTAGCGGCACGAAACTCTAGCGCTGACCGTTATTGCGCAGAAATAAAAAATAAGGTACCTGAAGGGGCCTAGCGGAATGAAGAGCGTCGATTGGCTCTCCAGTCGCATTTTGTCCCCCGCGCGACAGTACACATGCGCAGCAATCCCCTCCACGTATCGGCCAGCGCTAGACTTACGTGCCGCTGGTTATACTATTTACCAGGCGCCAACTTAAATCTTTACTTAGCGCCTATGCACTTGAACTCTACGGCCCAAAAGTCTCTACTTCAAAGGGAACAAAATCAAATTTTTAATTGAATTTCCTACTGAATTACTTTATTCTAACAATAATACAATTAGTAACAGACGAGAGTTTTGACATAAATTGTAATAAAAAGTTTAATACCGTTTTTTTCATTAATAGTTTATCTTATTCATTTAACATCGCTAATATCAATGCCAATATTGTCAAGGTCATTGTCATTCACTCCTTTAAAAGTCCATATGTCACTGTAGGACATTGACATTGACGTTCCAATGGTACATTTAATGTTGTAGCAAGATTCAGTTAACGCATTGCTATCCAAAAGGATCCCCAAACTCCGTATCACCTACTCATATTATGGTCCGTGATTGTCTAGGCTAGTGTTTACTCGTTAATCTAGGCTTGATGGTGCACAATAATCCACATTGTGGTTCCATTCGCCGGCAATCCATAAGCTGAACGGATTTGGCCATTAGCTATTATGAATTAGTTATGAATTCATAATCCGACTTCAATATGCCAGCTTTATTTAAGAAGGGATAATAATTTGTTTTATGAAAATTAATTGAAATTTGCGTAATATCAGATATTGTATTTCGTAATATATACATTAGTAGGTACATTATTCACTACGTATGATTTAAAATTAATCCTCAATTATTTAACGACTGTTTTAAGAAAGTATAGTACAAATAACTGTTTTTTTTAATCCGATTGTATTGTACTGATTCATCAATGTAAAATTGCCAGTCTATGTAACAATTATGATTAGTTGACCGCGTGTTTCACATTAAATTGAGCAGATGCTCTGTTACTAAAATAGTCGGTAAACAAATATTGCATATAATTAACTAAGTACCTTAGTGGATTTGAATTTAATATCAATTACAACAACAACAATTCTATGTGTAGTATTTTATTCTTACTTAATTAAATCGGCCAGTCTTAAATGTTTCAATATGATGAGATACGAATTTACATCGCAAATGCATACTAATTGCAGTGAAACACAGATAATGAACGATGCACTAAACAA
The DNA here is from genome assembly GCA_963693345.1 of Pieris melete. Taxonomy (NCBI): domain Eukaryota; kingdom Metazoa; phylum Arthropoda; class Insecta; order Lepidoptera; family Pieridae; genus Pieris; species Pieris melete. Next base: position 2,167,891 of record CAVNZK010000056.1, read on the forward strand.
TTTCGTGCATCAATGTATATGGGATATTAACATCTAAATTAAGCTAATGTACTGTTAATAGTCCACACGAGCGTCTCGGCTAATCTAATAATGGGTATCGATCAACGTCAACGCGTCAAAATGGTCTTGTTACGTTTTGAATAAATAATATGCTCCTTTGTGCAAAAGAGAGCCGAGCTTGGTTGTTCGGAAAATAGAATTGAATCCTTTTAAAGCTCTGAAATCATCAGAAACCATCCTCCAGAATATATGCGCGCCGTCTTGGATTCACCACACTATTATTACCTTGCGATACTTTAAAATTAAATACAAACCAGTTTTATTCAGCGTATACAAATGAAATGTGCATGATTTTGGAATTAAACGAGAAAATTCAACCACACATTTTAACTTTCCATATAACAATAGAGAGGAAATTAGCCCGCGGCAAATGAACTAATTTTTGTTAAAACAAAACTATTTCGAGTGAAGTTCACTCACGAGAAAACGCAGGAAAGCTCAACTCTAAGCATGTTATTTCAAATATAAATTTCAATTAGGCACTTGCGTTTCGAGTAAGTTAGCAAAGCTTTCAAAGGTGTATCGCCTGAGGGTATGCCCTGTACAAACCATTCGTTCTCCATTCCCAGTTGATACAGTCAAATTCATTTCAACATTTAGTTCCAGGACTCTATCCAGGTGGAATGTGATTTAAAAAAATCTAACATTTTTATGGAATATGCTGTGAAATTATATCGCAAGATCATGTTTTGTAATAATATATTTATTTTTAAGCTACGCAAAATTCCCAAAGAAAATGTATGCATATTATTTATTAAATATTTCTTTTAAGTTTCTTTTAATAACGGTCGTATTTTATTATAGATCCGGTGTTAGAATTTCATTATGCGACAGAATAAACTATATACTTCTTCGGGATATTCGTTTAAGGGAAAGATAATATTCCATTAGCTATCTGGTTAAATTGAGAACCTAAATAAGCAGCAGCCAAAGCAAATTACCTACTCTAAAATAAATAGAGTGAGAATCTCTCTGAAGACTGAATAAACCCACAATTTTTCTCGCGAGATGAGACATCGACATAATTTTGCATTCATCAATTATAGGAAGGTATGTAAGAATCTAGATTTACGAACGACCTACCTATATAAACCCCTCAATGGGGTTTAGTGAGACATTCTTTTGTATCCATTTCGTTGGTCATTTTTATTTTCAAGTAAATAGTACTAACTAGTAGTGTGGTAATTAAGCCAACCTAGCTCTTTCCAGAAGGTCTTAAGTTTCCTGGGCATTTCGCAGTCTTCACTGAGTGATCTCACTGCTCCGATGATTTATGTTAGTTGGGAAGCCAGAGCATTCCAGGACTACGTGGGTGACTGAATTCTCTGCGCTGAAACAGCCTCTGCACAAAGATCGCGCCTAGAACAAAGAGATGTTTATTAAGGAGACAGTGAGCCGTAATTTTCCTTATCATTATTTGGAGATCAAATAAGTAGGTAATTTCTCTTCCCATGGCACAGGTCATACATATTATCTCGATGTCTTCCTTCTCCTCGCCTTAATTATGTTAAAAAATTATTGAACATCCGGGAGTAGAAAGCGGAAGGTTGAGAATCGCACGTTTTATCACTAGACCAACCCCTCCACAGCGTGAAGCCACATTATTAAATATCATATATATGTTTAACTAAAAGGTGATTATAATCCTTGTACTGTATTAGCTATACGGAAATAATTTGTTGTGAAATAAATCTCTTATGCAATGCAAATTGGCATTAACTCTTTGAGATTAAAAAATTAAATAGAAAATTTAAAATGCCCGTTTGTGTTTTAAATTTATTAAAATCAACACATTCAGTGTATGAACTGAAAGTCGTTTTGTGGACGCAAGAAAGTTGTGAGTTTCCTCACAAAGGTGGATGCTGCAGGCGATCCAGGAACGTGTTTGTTCCTAATTAAATATGAAACAATTGAAGCTTCAACTAGAACTGTTTACCTTATATGCTCATAATACTACAAAATTAAATATAATGTTTTGTCCGTGGGATACTTTTGTATTTTTTTTTTTATTTTGGCTTTTTAAATTCATGGTACATAGATGTAATAAATGTTTGCTCTAGATTGTATTAGTTAATTTTATTCATGTTCATCAATTGATGCTATATGCTACAAAGCTTCTTCAAAACATATTTTGGCGTCGGGACGTGACGACCCCATCGCCCACTGGTGAAATAACCTGTGACAGAGGTTATTTCATCAGTGCAATCAGTCAACCCCTTCCTAGTGGGAGTGCCATGCTGTTGCCTTCGGGCTTCAGCCAAATGGGCAGGCACGACCGGGGCAGTACCACTGTCTCTCAGAAAACCGGCGTGAAGTGATGCAATAAGTTTGCCTTATTGTACTCGCGTTTCGTGCGGTGAGAGAGACTCCCGGAGCCCATTCCCCCCCCCCTCTACAAGAAATATGAAGGTGCAGAATAAAAAACAGAATCTACCCCAGGGGGGTACCACACGCGCTCGCGGTGGAGAATCCCCCTCTGGGCGTCCAACACCGGGACACTCTGCGCCCGGTGGTGGACGCACAGGCTGCCCTTCGTATTCTGGGGGGGGCAATTCTGCGCTCGGTAAAAATAACATTAATCGTTCTCGGGGCAAACGGAGCAATCCTACAAAGGCACCCCCGTCCACACTCGCCGTGGACTTCACAAATGTTAGGGGGCTCAATACCAATATCAACGCAGTCCACTACCATTTAGAGACTGCGAAGCCGGCCTTGCTCTTTCTTACCGAGACTCAGATTTCCTCCCCGGCTGATACTTCCTACCTCTCCTACCCGGGGTACAAATTGGAACATTCATTTGTGCCGCGGGCGGGAGTTTGCGTGTACGTCAGAGAGGATATCTGTTCTCGTCGCCTCGGGACGCTTGAAGGAAGGGACCTATCTAACCTCTGGCTGCGCGTAGACTGCGATGACCATCCGCGATTCTACGCATGCCTGTATAGGTCCCATAGCGGAAATACCGAAACTGACCGACTCATTGAGCACATCCAAATGGCTACAGATTCCCTGCTCGAAAGGGTTCCTACCGCTGAAATCGTGATACTTGGCGATTTTAACGCCCACCATGCCGATTGGCTCGGCTCTGAAACTACCGATCACGCGGGAAGATCCTTTCACGACTTTGCTTTAGCCTACGACATGACACAAATGGTCCCTGCGATTACGCGAATACCAGATGTGGATGGTCATAAACCCTCTTTGTTGGACCTTCTGCTGACTTCACATCCGGAGAACTATCAAGTCTCTGTTGACCCGCCATTGGGTTCATCAGATCATTGTGTGGTCCGGAGTACTGTGCCATCTACGCGCCCTTCACGGCCCCGCTTTATGGGTTGTCGCCGTATTTGGCACTATAAGTCAGCAGATTGGGACGGGATGCGGTCTTTCTTTGCGTCCCTTGGGGGCCTATGTGCTTTTCGCCGGAAGCTCCAGATTCCGTCGCCGCCTCTGTCGCCGAAGTGGTTCTGCAGGGCATGGAACTCTTTATTCCATTTTCTGCGGTGCCGATCGGTGGCAAGTCTCAGCCCTGGTTTAAACGTTCTTGCAAGGCGGCCTCGCGTCGAAAGCGAGAATGCTTTAAGGCATGGGCGGAAGCGGCGAAATCTCGTGATGCCAATACCAGCGAACTTAAAACAGCATATAACTCAGCCTCCAGGTCCTTCAAACGGGAAATAACTAAGGCAAAGTCAGAGCACATTGCCAGATTTGGCGAGAGATTGGCCCAACTCCCTTCAGGGACTCGAGCCTTCTGGTCTCTCGCCAAAGCTGTCCAAGGGAATTTTTGTCAGCCCGCTATTCCACCACTGCACAGGGAGGATGACTCGCTGGCCCACACTGCGAAGGAGAAGGCCGACCTTTTAGGCTGTCTCTTCGCGTCCAACTCGACTTTGGATGACCGAGGAAGATCACCACCGACCATTTCGCGGTGTGATTCTTCGATGCCGGAAATCACATTCCGGCAACGTGCTGTCCGCAGAACACTATCTTCCTTGGACATTCATAAGTCGAGCGGGCCGGATGGTATCCCCCCAATTGTGCTGCGTACTTGTGCTCCTGAGTTGGCTCCGGTCTTAACGCGCCTTTTCCGGTACCTGTACTCGCTTGGCACTGTCCCGAAGTGCTGGAAAACCGCTTCGATACATCCGATCCCTAAAAAAGGCGATCGCTCTGATCCGTCCAACTATCGCCCAATAGCCATAACCTCCTTGTTCTCCAAAATAATGGAATCCATTGTTAACTGCCAGCTCTTGAGGTATCTAGAGGGCCACCAGCTGATTAGCGATTATCAGTACGGCTTTCGTCGTGGTCGTTCGGCTGGTGACCTTCTTGTATACCTTACACATAGATGGGCAGAGGCAATTGAGTCCAAGGGGGAGGCGCTGGCGGTTAGTTTGGACATAGCGAAAGCCTTCGATCGGGTGTGGCACAGAGCACTGCTCTCGAAGCTTCCAGCCTATGGGCTACCCGAGAAATTATGCGATTGGATCTCCAGCTTTCTGGCTGATCGGAGCATCAAGGTCGTCATCGACGGAGCATGCTCCGACCTTAAACCCCTGAACGCGGGGGTCCCACAAGGCTGTGTTCTATCCCCGACCTTGTTTCTTCTGCATATCAATGATATGTTGCAACTTAGCAACATTCATTGCTATGCGGATGACAGCACTGGGGATACTTTTTACACTGGCCGGGCAGGTATTTCTCGGGCAGTTGTCGATGAGTACCGGAACAAACTTGTGTCTGAAGTCGAAACTCTTCTACGTGGAGTCTCAGACTGGGGCAGACTAAACCTAGTCCAATTTAACCCCAAGAAGACACAAGTTTGCGCGTTTTCCGCTAAAAAAACACCCTTTGTCGCTACTCCTCTTTTCGAAAACACTCTTCTTAAAGCCACAGCCAGCATTGGAATACTTGGCGTTGACATATCGAACGACGTTCAGTTTCGCGGTCACTTGGAGGGAAAGGCTAAATTAGCCTCCAAAAAGCTTGGTGTGCTCAGCAAGGCGAGACGGTACTTCACTCCGGGCCATCGCATGCAACTATATAAAGCGCAAATTCGGCCCCACATGGAGTACTGCTCTCACCTCTGGGCGGGGGCTCCCCAGTACCAGCTCCTTCCACTTGACCGTATTCAACGCAGAGCGGTTCGAATCGTCGACGACCAATCCCTTTCCGAGCGGCTTGATCCTTTGGCGTTGCGTAGAGATGTGGGGTCTCTCTGCATCTTCTACCGCATTTACCATGGAGAGTGTTCAGAGGAGTTGTTCGGATTAATACCTGCAGCTGAGTTTCGTCATCGGACGTCGAGGCAGAGTACGAAATTCCACCCGTATCACCTCGACGTCCGCCGTTCCACAACTGAGCGTTTTTCAAGGCAGTTTTTGCCGCGCACCACCACTTTGTGGAACCAGCTGCCCATTGAGGTATTTCCGAACCATTTCGACTTAGGGTCCTTCAAGAAAAGAGCGTACCGATTCCTGAAAGGCCGGCAACGCACTCGCGAGCCCTCTGGCATTGAGAGTGTCCATGGGCGGCGGTATCACTTAACATCAGGTGAGCCTCCTGCCCGTTTGCCCCCTGTTTTATAAAAAAAAAAAAAAAAAAAAAATATCTATATTTAAATTTAAATTGTTGATGTAATGTGTGTAATATTAAAATTATACCTGAGGTCATCCTGAGGTTAATACACTTAATACTTATACAAAAAACTCAAACATGACGCACGAAATGTCATTTAGTTTTTACTGTTTTTGTACCGAGATTATAATTCCAAATTTATAGAATCATTAAGGCTATGTTCAGATGGCAAAAACTTGACGCGCGTTTTCAAATCGCGCGACTAGAGATTATAGTATTTTCATACAACTGTTCATATGTACGCGCGTTAACGCACGTCAACGCGGCGCTCAGAGAAAAAGTCTCTAGACGCAGGTGATCGCGCGTTGACGCGCGCTTTGATATTAATGTAATGTCCGTTTGCTGTTCAGATGAGCGCACGCTTTCATCGCGATCGCATGTAATTTTGTTAATTTTCGTAATTATATTTTGTTCTCGCTTTTAAAATGAGTGTTATTGAAGATATTGACATCGACTTACTAATCGATGAAGTAGAAAAAAGGTCAGCAAGTTGGAATATAGCAAATTTGTATAAAAAATATAATATAATTTGTATTTTTTTTCAAAATTGGATGAACCCAATGTGTACGTTTTCTTTTTCTATATTTTTCTTTATAATATAACCACAAAATAATAGCCTCTTCCACGTCCATTTTCTACGTTCTACCGAACTAGACTGACGAGTACTCTCGCAACGCGCGTTAGCGCTCATCATCTGAACGCTCTTCAAATTTGATCGCGCGTTGACGCGCGTTAACGCGCGTTACATGTGAAGATAGCCTAAAAGTATTTTCAATTCTTACGTGAAATATGTTTGAGATAAAGGATATCACTTTTGTCTATAACGAATATTCTCAGTTTAAAGGAGCCCGTTCCGTCAATTTATCTAGTTCACACAGTCATCTAATTAGTACATAAGCCTCAACACGACTCAATAAAACAGTGAAATCAATACGGCTGTTTGAGATAGCAAACAATTTGCTCGGAATGTTACCCATTGTACATATTAGGCCCCCCATTTCAATAACGAGGGTAGCACGCAAACATTTGCGTTTCACCGTCAGTGTTTATCTAATAACTGTAAACATTTTGCAATCAGTACCAATACCACAGTAAAAGGAATTAGCAGAGACAAAAATTCTGGACCAATTGTAACTTGTCTTCGGTGTATTTAAAATCCGTTAATAAGACCCAACCCACGGCAAGTTAACCTACCTAGTTTTCTACTTAAAAATATATAACTTCGATATTCCTTTTATAATTTCCTTCATAACAGTGTTTAAAAATGTTCGATTAAGGTTATATTCAACGTGTTTTAGAAACCCCCGTTTCCATTATTCTTTTGAGTTGCATTAAAGCAGTAAAATACATCGAATTTCATATAGAAAAACGCACGAAGCTCGAATTCAAAACTTACGAAACCTATTATATTACAATAAGGGTCTATTTTGAAAAATGCGTCCCATATAAGGGCACACAGCAAAAGTAGCAGTACTACAATATAAATTTAATGGGCTAAGCTAGAACTATACTCGATTTCAATACAATTTTACAAGTTAAATGTTTTAAAGTCTGGTGAAGCTACATAGCAATTGTACAGTATCCAAAAGCTTAATTCGTTTAAACTGCAACTTGTAAAACAAAATACTTCAGTACAGAATACTGGCAGTAGTATTTAGGGATATTAAATGTTTTTCACATTTATACTACGTTTTCGTACTACGTTTATGTACAATGATAAATGGTTCTTGATTGATTTTTAAATTACAAGTAAATGTAAGACCTTTTTGATTGTTTAAAAAATAATTTCAATAATAAATAAGGGCAATTGTCATTGCCATTGAATAAGTCATGATAGGAAAAAGCTTATATCAGCATAAATAAATCAACTATCACAACTATTGGTTAGTAAACTTTAACAATACTACCATACTATAAACACACCAAATACCTATTTGCCATTTTGCTAGTGAAAATATCTAATGAGCATTATCTTTGGTCAGCAAATATTATTGTTTAGATTATAATTCAGCACATGCTGATATGACTAAACGAAATAGATATACCTTTTATACTGCGAACGATTGATGATATCCGATGTTCTATATAAGAGAACGTCTTCAGATCAGAATTGTATAAGACCCAATGGCCCAAGTCCATGCCCCTGTTAATCCTAGAGTACTTAAAAAAAACATGTGTGTGTACTTATGTACACGCAAATTATACTTCTTTGGCGTGACAAGATAAAAATCTTTTTAAAACTTTATCTTTCGTCTTATTCTACGCTTGTAGAAAAAACGACGCTAACAATAGAAAAAAGGTATTAAATACATTGAAAGTTTTCTTATAATGCATTATATAGTTAAATAAAGTATTTGTATTTTGAATATCACAATAAAATATGTGTACATAATTAAAGAAATGGACATTTTTTTTATTTTAAAATGTTGATTATGCTAACTTCAGGGTGTCGGTTTTCTGTGATGATGTGCCCGCGCATCGTAAAGATTTATTCTCATAATTTTTCCCTAACGCGCCAAAAGAAGTATAACTTCAATTTATAATCGAGTTTTAGTTTTATTACAAAGATTTATTTATCTTCGAAGCGTACGCAATTCTAGTGCATTAATTTTGCAACAAAGCCAAACAAGGTAAATAAAATATTCTATCTTCCAAATCCAGGCAGTAATTCACTGAGAAAGGTGCGTCCGCGTGGCAGGTGGTCTTAATAAATACGAAAATGCTATCGTGGAGTTAGATAATAAATTCAAGAGGCAATCAACGCGAGGCTGGTAAAAATATTAATAGCCGAGAAATAATTATGTATTCATGAGTCCCGCGGATCACGGGATCACCGGGTTACGGGAACAACCGAGATTTGCTTTTCTATCCGCTTTTGTGGGGATTCGAGAGATTATCTCTATTTATTTTCTAATTCTTCAGGGATAGAGTTGACTCTGATTTTTAAGATAAAAGTCTTATTATGCACGTGCATTTTAACTTACATAATTAAAAAAAAAATACCAATTGGCGTATATTGCATACGTTTATTTGATTATCTTTTATTATATTTACGAGTAGGTGATCAGACGTTGGTCTTCTGTCCCATGTCTAAGGCATGTCGATTTCTTGGCCTCCGACGTACGTGCAAATAAAAATGCACACAAAAAGGAAATTCGTTCAACCTAAGCTTTAAACGCACGTACCCAAGGGTCGTACGCTTGAACCACTAGGCCTATATCGCTACTATAGAAAAACAAAGTTATAATTATTGTCTCCCTATCGGTAACGCTGATGCGTCCAAAAGTTTCAGACCTGTTATTTCGCAAAACGCTTTAAAAAATGTACAAAGTGACATCGAATAATTTTATCTCCATCAATACACCAGTTGGAGTCATCAATCAATCGTTAATCCGACGCAATATCCATAAAATGAATCGTACGGGGCGGTACACGTAATAGGCCGAGCGAGTCGACGACAATGCCGCAATCGGGCCACCAATCTGCATAATGGATTGCTCGGCCGAACGCGCGCCGGTCGCTCATTCAATTGTCGCGGTCGTCGATGTGTCGCCTGGTTATTACGGAATGCGAAATTAATTCCAGAGCTATCTAATATGCCCTGGGATTTTTATTTAGTTGGCTTAATTGTGAAAGGATTCAGTCTTCCATATGCAAAATAGCTCGCAAAGGGAAAACGGTTTTTAGATAATTAGCTTAGGATAAAGTTTGCATTTTTACTCTACTTCGTTCAGGTTCGTCCAAACAAAAATACAGTAGTAATACATAAGTCATTCACCGCTCAAACGCTTAATATCAACCAAAGTAGCAGCAGTAAAAGCTTTTCTGCGTGATACTTTCATTATTGTTTAGTCCTAAAGTCCAATGTTACCTGAGCTATGGAGCAAATGTTTGTATAAAAACTCATTTTAAGCCATGTGTATGACTTCTTAATTGATTAATAAACCTACCGCGTTTAAATACATTCATTTCAAGCCAACACTTCTTTTCGGATGTTGGTTCTACATTAATTGAAAACTTATGATTTATGTCCAAGAGAGCGACAAGATGTACGGCCAATAACGTCCTTAAGCTCACGCTGCCACGAGATTTACTGCATGCTCACCGCGTAAGAGCTCAGATAATGTTTTTATATTGGACTAAAGATTATATGTAGGGTAATGTTTTTCTAGATAAACAGATAATATAGGAACGATAATATAAAATACTTTTTTCGTGTTAGGTAAACACTAAACGTGTCATTTATTCTGATATTGTTTTTTTGCTAATCTAATGATTCAAGTGGCAAGAGATAGCAGGTTGAAATGGACAAATATAATTACAGAATGGCAATCACGCGTTGGAAAAAGGAAAAGAGGAAGACAGAGCAAGAGATGGTCAGACGATATAAAGAGAATAGGAGGCACAACTTGGACAAGAAGAGCTAACATTAGAAAATAATGGAAGCTGCTGGAAGAGGCCTATGTGTCACAGAACACGCTGATTACCTGAAACGGGTCAAGTGATGTATTAGATTAAGTTTTATTTATGTATTAGTATGTAAAAATAGGTGTTAATATATTATACTGGGTGTCAGCAATAAATGCTTAGTAATAATAAGGATTCAAATAATTTGTATTACTACGCCATACACACAAATATACTCTTAATCTACTTGGTGATATGGTTTTTATAAATATCACTGAAACTTATATTTCAAATCAATTACAACATTAAAATGTAATATATATGTATAACTAACAGCGTACATAGGCAAATCCGGCTTAAAATGATTTTTTTTGTTATTTATCAACAGCGTACAAACTTTTGATGACTACTTGAACATTATATGAAATTGCAAACGATGCGTTTCCATTCCAATTCATATTGCAATAGATCTTGCCATAATTGCTTATTAATGAAAAGTTCAAACGAATACAGCACGTAAAAAAGTTTAAAGTCCGGTGAGTAAATGTGATTGAAATGGACAGTGCTATTTCCACTCCCATATGCCTGTACTCAATAGAAAAACACAATGGACTTCGAACAATGGTACTATTCACTGGTCTTAAATGCCTTCAGCCGAATGGAAATTTTACAGCCTCACATATCAGAGTAACTTGATTTTTACATGTCGAACTGTTCTCATTGTTCACTGTTCTACGGATATTAATTTCATTTGTTTCCTATTCTAGCCTTTGCAATATCGCATAACTCTATTTCAATCAAAGCATGAATACAAGGAAATATTGTATTTCTTGGATATTTCCTATTTTGATGATACATGTTTGTGAATCGCATTTTATACGAGTTTACATATCTGAGTCGTTCATTACGATCGATTACTAAAGTTACCTAAATTTTTTGGTAAATAACCATAGAACCAAATGATAGTTAAAATACCTACTGGCTGCTTTCTTTTATGAGTCCTTAACTAGTTCTCTCAATCTCGCGGCTAAGTTTTATGGTTGACTTATTATACGATTCAAATTCATAAAAAAGTATTAGAGATCATTTTTTGTCGTATTTTAAACAAACAAGTACTGCTCTGCGATTCTGTAACTCATTCTGATAAACAATAAACTACAAGCTCCCACCTTTTCAGAATGCCAAATAATAAAATGACTGCTTCACGACTGATTTGAGAGCGACCGGCCGATGCGAAAACCGCTGTCTTGAGTTCGAAAAGTGAGTTACAGAATCGCAGGGTAAGTACTGCCTCAGTGTTTATCAAGAGATCTCGGGTTACGTTGTTACCCCATTAATTTGAACGAAAAAGTAATTACATATTTGAGAGATTCCGTTACGTCTGCTTAAAGTTAAAAAAGTCAGTCAGTTGCTTATAATTGGTTATGAGCTCTTTTTTCCGCAATTAGATAATGCGATTGTTCAATTTGCGTAGAGATATAGTTGGCTATCTGGAGTGATTAAATGCTTCTAGGATAAGAATTTGGAAATCATGGCATCTTTTTATTATCGTTTTCGACGTATTTTTTCTAAGATTTAAAAAAAAACTAATCAGGAAATAAAACCTCAGAGCAACTTAAAATACATTTAATCTTATAATGAACACATTAAAATGGCGGCAACCACACTTCAAAGTGCGGTCCATATGCCAGCTTTTTACGTAGACTGTTCTCGAACACGGCATCACGCGTTGAGTCACGTGATTTGACATCACGACATTCGCGTGTCACCTCTCGCGCAGCTCTCAGCAACTTTGACACATGCGCCACGCTCTCTCTGACATCTTCAAATGATAGCTGAAATTATATATACCTACACTAATATTATGAAAATGTGCTAACTTCAGGAGCTAAGTACTTTATAGATACGCTGGCTCCGCAACACAAAATGTGTTTTGTACTTCAAAACGAAAAACTTCCCCCGTCCCGTCGCGAATATAATAAGCTAAGACTAAGAGATAGAACAGGCTAACTCTGCTGCAAATTTTTAATTATAGTGACTTTTGTGAACATTTCACGTGAAAAAATGTACATAATTAGAAAATAACAGGATTGAATTTTTTTATGTAATAGGAGGCAAAGGGACAGGAGGCTCACCTGATGTTTAATGATACCGCCCATGGACACTCAATGCCAGAAGGCTCGCGAGTACGTTGCCGGCCTTTGAAGAATTGATATACTCTTTTCTTGAAGGACCCTAAGTCGAATTGGTTCTGAGATACGTTAGTGGGCAGCTGGTTCCACATAGTGGTGGTGCGCGGCAAAAATTGCCTTAAAAAACGCTCAGTTGTGGAATGACGGACGTCGAGGTAATACGGGTGGAATTTTGTATTCTGCCTCTCTATAATGAAACTCAGTTGCAGGTATTAGTCCGAACAACTAAAAACTAGTCCGAATTGTTATTTTCCTTCCTAATGTGGCCCGTAGACACGCTCTTTAAATACAAAAAGCTTTGATAATAATTCTATAGACATCAGTGACGCAACAAATTTGTCTTTACACACGACTTTGCAATAGACAATTATTTAGCATTTATTAATTGTTTTACCTGGTCGTCATTAGAATGCGTGTGGGGATATATTCGTATCCACTGTCCCACACGATTTACCCCTTTGTCCCATCTCACCCCGTTTCCCCACATACAAGCATTCATCATACGCCTTCGAGATGCAGCCGTCGCATAACCACCACGCCATGTCTCATCCACTGGTTCTGGTGGCGAAGCTAAACTTGTAGCAGACTGAAAGTTATAAAAAGTTAAAATAATTATAATAATAAATTCCATTCAAAAATTCAAAATTCAAATTCAAAAATCATTGAATCATATAGGTATAAGTAGCGGCACGAAACTCTAGCGCTGACCGTTATTGCGCAGAAGTAAAAAATAAGGTACCTGAGGGGGGCTAGCGGAATTAAGAGCGTCGATTGGCTCTCCAGTCGCATTTTGTCCCCCGCGCGACAATACACATGCGCAGCAATCCCCTCCACGTATCGGCCAGCGCTAGACTTACGTGCCGCTGGTTATAACACATTGTACACTTGTGACTTGTCAGCAAAGAAATACATAATATTAATGCTTCTAATTTTACATTTAGTGCCAGTTCTCAAATCAAGGGCGTAGAACGGAAGAGAAGAACTGGCAATAAACTCTCCGCCACTCTTTTTAATCGCCATATGTGGTTTTTTTTTTACACAACGTTTGTAAGGAGCAAGTTAAAGTTATATTAAATTATTATTATAATATACGCTATTTATTATTTATTCGTTTTAATAAATTGGATTGTTAGTTTTTACAGTTTTATTTAAAAACGCAAAAACACGAGTAGTTTTTGTCTCTTAGTAATATTCATAATTCATCTCGATAAATCTATACAAAAACAGATTAGCAGCCGTATTTAGAATCGTCCATTATATTAAAGTATAAATTGAGTTGCCTGTATAAATAAATTATATTTAATGCCCGATTAGATAACGGCTGATTCAAGGAGCACAACTCATTTCAATCGTTACGACATAGTAAGGGATTAACTCTTTAATAATAGTAAGTTCTCTAACTTTATTATGACTGCATCGACTAATAATAGTGTGTACTATTATAATACATCAAGGGTTTAATGAATTATCCAAACCTGAGAGTCCAGTCTTTCACTAAGGTCTGATGATGATTTGTTTGAATTAAGCTGACTCAAATTATTTGTTGGAACATCCTGAAAAAGCAACATTTCTTTACTAAATAAGTAATTAAGTAGTAATTACAGTTTGTCTGCTATTTATACAAAATAATTGGATAATAATATAATTATAATAATAATTGATTTGGGATAACGCGTTTTCCATATGCATTGGTGTATCTACTTAACGGTTGCCCTTTTAACGTTTAATAAACTTAAAAATATTTTAACAATCTTGTTTTATTATTTACGCAAATCTTAAAATTAAATGTTCTAAATTTCTGGATTCGTTGAGATAAGCCACTTGCTAGTAGGACTATTGAAACAATTAATATAATAATCGTGTGTACTTAATAGATTTAAACTGTATCGTGTCAAATTGTATGTGATTGCCTCAGTTTTTTATTACATTATATTTTTCAGCCATTGGTGGTTGCAGGGTGACACAATTCAAAGGCATCGCTCTCCGACGTCGCTGAGATCGCCCACCACGCTTATGACCAGACGACGAGCGACTTCCGGCACTTGGAATACCACTCTCATCTTCCGAACTGCAACTTCGAGTAAACAAATTTTAATACTACTTAGAAAATTCACAAAAGGGAACAAGATAATGCATGGTTTTGTTTAGGAAATTGAAAGATGGACGTGTTTCAGAGTAGCGATTACTAAGGAAGAAAATAATCCTAAAGAAGAAGTATCAATACGTTCTCCTTAGATATAGGGCTGTTCTGGTAAATTTCAAAAGTTTCAATAAATAGAAACAAATAAAAACTAAATATATTAGGTTATTTTAGCAAAATGAACTATAAATAGCATTAAAAGTGAACTACAATACCTCATGATATGTGGTGTAGGTGGTCCCTGTAAGTAGGAGAGGCCAGTGTGTTTCATTGGTAAACCAAGAAGATCGAACAGTTCGTGTAGCATTGGCTGCTTTACTGTCACATCCGCCTCGCAATCCGCTTGTAATGCAGGCGAAAGATTTACCTACAAATATAAAAAAATAATAAATAATGTTTAATCAATTTTGGGCAGATTTTAAAACAATTTTGGATATAATTTTAAGATCACACATTTATTATAACATAAATTGAAACTTTTGTTTTAATAGCAACTAAACATTTATCCCTTAAATAAGTAGTAAGTACAACTACATTATATAGTATATAATATATAAGGGCATGATAAGAAACAGATCTATTTAGTCCAAAAGTTTAGAAGTGTGTCAGGCACATAAGCCCGATAACCTTCATGTCTATAAAGGAAACTGTCAAAACCAGATTCCAGATTAAGTAATTTCATATAAAGTTGCATATAAAGTTTATTACAAATATCTTGCCTCGATCAACCAAGGCTTTAAAGCGTCATCGAGCAATACATCAAAGCCATAAAACTCAAAGCAATTCCGTGTAGGTGGCGTTCCAGCGGCTTGCGCTAAAAGCGTCAGAGTAACTAGGGCTCTGATTTTTTGCCAAACGAGCCACTCTACTGCGCCCCATCTACCGATAAGGGCACGACGTACTTGTTTCAGCGTCCATTTGCAACCTGAAAATGCCTCATTGTTTTACTAATAGATGGCGCTGATATACAAAAATGTCATTAACCAGAAGTATAGTTAAAACGTTAACAGAATTATTATAAAATAATCTTGTAGGTTAAGAATTTCGTTTTCATGACTACGAATTGAACAAACCTACAAAGCAGCGTCTACTACGATTTACTGCCTAAAGGAAAGTACTACTTTACCAATGTTTCGTAGCAACCTATTTTTCGTCTGCTAAGTTAACTACAATAGCTACTATTGATGTTTTTGACATATAACGCGCTAAATACTAATTCAATCAAATAAATCGTTACCGGACAATACTTTTAATATAATGATATTGTAATTTATAACAATAAAGACTTGCAAATCCTACAGACCTTTGCTCCAATGGTCATATGCATATTGAATATTGTGTATTTTAAAAATAACAATTTTACTACCGTCAAATTTTTTTTTTTTAGTTTATAATATGATGATCAAATATACCAATATTGGTATATTTGAAGCACAATTGGTATATTTATACCAATAGTGCTTGAAAATACCACTCATGTTTAAACAAACTTTTCTTACCGCTTCCAATTCTTTCCTTACATTCCGAATATCTTGGTCCTGTTTTATTCAAAGACGAGTTTGTCAGATGACGGTATGGATTGTGTATGTCTGATAGAGTGTATTTATCGGTACCTGCAAAAATAAAGTACTAAGCTAAATGTAACTATTTACCAGTGAAAGTAATCGCCATGAATAAGCCAGTCTTAAAACAAAGACCTAAAAATAACTTGTGCCTCAAAACTAGCTGCTGTGGTCTCTGGCAGAATGACCAGCGCTGTGGAACATTCTGCTCCTCAGCATAATGCTGAGCCAGCGCCAATAACACCCACAGCACTCACGCATTTCACACTTGCGAACCGAAAGGGAAAAGTGAAAAACATTTTTGAAGTTATACTTCTTTAGGCGCGTCATGAAAAATTGATGAGAGTGAAATTTTACGATGCGCGCGCACCGTGACACAAAATTAACAGAATGAAGTTGCCCACAGAAAATGCTACGGCATTGGACATAATTTAAAAACAACATTCGAATAATAATATAATTTATGTTACACTTAATGTAAGAGAATAATAAATATTTATTTAATTTTTCAAATGTAAACTGAACTTTATTGACTATAATGACTCCTTTTCCAGTCTTTGATTATTTAATTGTAATTAATTATTTGCATGCAATCAAAAACTATTTTTCATAATGCCAAAGAAGTATAACTTCTTACGCGCGTACATAAGTACACCCTTTTTTTATATCTGCCAGTATATTTTTTTTCTTTGATTATTGTTATTACGTGTGTGTGATTTTGTTAGTAATAAATGTTATGTCTATGTCAAAACACAGATCACATACCTATAAGTTATCAGTAAAATGGAAATGGAATGAAATTGTAACTTGAAAATCTTTTAAAATTAGTTTACATATTTCTAAAAATATTAGTCAAGAATATTTAAACTTGGAAAAATGTTAAATAAAGAACTATAACTTAGTCAAACTAGCTTTGTAAACAGTTTTTACACTTACCGAACCTAGCTAACCCCTCTGCATACATATACGCCGTTAAAGGTCTGTAACCGGGAACACATACATACAAACGGAGGTCAAACTTGTAACCTGCCATGAGCAAAGGTCTCTCTATATACCGTTGAACCACGGCGGACGTTCCACAACGTAGTTCACAGATACTCTGTAATAAAATTAAAATAACAATAATAAATTTAGTTCTCGTATATAGTTATAAAATGGTTATTGTCAGGGCGCCACTATGATTCCTCCTCAGTCGTATTCTTCATTGCTGAATGTCGTGTCACTGTTAGGCGCCTGCTACCTGCTAGGGATATCTCTCCACTTTGTTCGGTCTGTACCTTCTCTTAGCGCAGTTTTGGGGAGACCCGCGAGAATAATGACTTGGCCACACCAGCGCGTTGGCAATATGTCCCGATTTGCTTTCCACCTTGTCGGCGACCACCAACTTGTTTAGGTAATGGTTCGCGACGGGCGATACGACCAAAGTTAGTAAAAATTCTTCTATAGCATGTAATTGAGAGTCTCGTACGAACTCTCTTCAACAGGTCTATCTTCTGGTACTGATATTACGTCTCTTGCGAGTCTTAGATGTCCTAAAATTATCTATTGCTAAATGCTAATTGCGCTAATACAACTCCACACATGCACGGCCGAGGCTTGGATTGAATACTCGTTAACCAAACACGGCAGCTTGTCAATCACAAAGGAAAAAGAGAAACCCTTGCATAAGGAATAATCACCTAAATTCTGCTAATTTCCAAGCAATATGTACATTTATTTGCAGTACCAATTCATGTTTAACGTTGGTAAATAACCTGCCTCAATCGCGTGATTAGAAATACTTAGTTTGCAACACATAAATGACGTACGACGAGATTTAGTAATCAAATTATTTAAATTAAGCTTTACAGTTGAGAATTCTGACTGAAGCGACTTCGTCAATCTGTAACATAATACTGCTAGTACTGGTATACCGAATATACGAGTATAATATTTCGATGACGTCAATATTATAATATTTTGCAAATACTTCATTTTAATAAACCCGATAAATTCTTTCATTTTCTCAGCCTGCGTGCTGAAATATGTTTGTATTTATATTTAATAACCAATAATACATAATATATTATTCATAATAACTTTTACTTAAATACACAATACTACGTATGTAATAAATTAATTACATTTTCAGAATGTTGTATTGATATTGAAATAAATTCTAATTTCGTTCCGTTCTAATATTTATAGCTACAAAGGTTTCATCAATCATAATGTCTGATTACTTACACGAAAGAGAAATATCCCTCGGCCCTGGCTTTGCGCAACCGGTTTGTGAATCCACACAACATTAGCGCCTTCATCGCATCTACGTAATTTTGAGCATTCTGATACCAGCTTGGCATACTCCAGCGGGAGGTGGTAGCATGGTGGACTGAAAATTATAAGTTTATCATATGACCGCTTTCGGTAAGGTTAGGTTTTATTAAACCTTGAAAACATTTTATTTTCAAGGCTTAATAAAATATCAATAAATTAATTATATGTGTCTGCCACAGTCCACTGCGTAAAGGGACTTAACGTTAAGGGACACATTCAACAGATTTACAACTTCACTTCTACTGTAATACAATTTTATAATAAGAAATGTACGTACGCGTTATATATATGAACCCCCTTGTGAATCCCCTTATAACAGGGTACCTACTCTTATAACGCGTTTTCATATTACGCGGTTTTTAGTCCCTCGTATAGCACGGGGTTCCCCCATATAACGCGTTATATTTCTGTACTGTGACATTTATAATGATTTGTACGCACATATTTTGTTCATAGCATAGTTTTTTTCTTAATTTCTTTTATTTAAATTGCCTTTAACGAGAAAAGTTAAACGTAATTCATTTGTACATAACACGTTATATTGGGTCGTACAAGCGCCTTATGCGAAAGATTCCTACAACGCGTTTCCTATAACGGAACCAATCAACCGTGTCTACGCTTTAAAACTTAGTATACTCTAATTGTATAACAAGAGGCGAAAACGTGTGTTTTCATCATGTTGAGATCTATATAGTCGTAATGCAAATGTACTAGTATATTACTTAGTTATATATGCAGATAAAACTGATATATACAATACAAATAAAACATAGTCAAATATTTCTTAATAGAAATACCGTGACGTCTGTACTCGAGAATATTTCTAACGTAAACTTGAACTTCGACATTGGACATTTGTTTTATGGAGTTGCAATATCGGTGCATATAATTTATAGATAATCACGTTTATTCTATTGCACAAAGCAAATAACATTTACTTTTTCCTGGGATCACGCGAACTCCGGTACCACTTGGGGTAATTGCTATCAAAGCACGATTCATTAATATTCCTAACTATAATTTAATATTACCTCGAACTTTCACCTTCGTCCCAAGTCAGGAACTATACTTGCATTGACCTTTGCGCAAAACCTTACTAATTGTTATATGCTCATTTTTATTCTTGTAATTGTTTTGTCAAATTAAAAATGTATAATTAAGTGAATAGCATTTCATTTGTTTATGGAAAAGTAGTCGGTAGGGTTCATTAGCTTATCGATCTTAAAAGTCTGAGAAGGGCAAACAAAAAAAGTAATTGACTAAACTTATTTAAAGCCCAATTAAAGATTTTCTTAAACAAAACCTTAAAAAGTGTCTAGAAAGACTGTCTGTTTTTCATCACAATCCCAGAACTCAATAAACAAACGTATACAAAAAGTATTTTCTTTTTTTCGTGTTAGTGCCGTGAGACACGCAAACGTACGCGTGATTTCATTCAAATATCCAATGACGCCGTGCGATTGACTCGTGCCCTAGGGAAAATGACAATTTGATAGACATTGCTCTACTTATAAAAGTGGAATCCTGGATATGCACAGGGAAAAGGTAGGAAAAAGGTCAAACGTTTAATATAAAAAAGTGCTTGCGTACAAAGTACACATGTCAGAAGTGAAACTTCTTTGGCAAACTTTTTTTTAACTCTTGTTTCAAATTTATACAAATCGAAAACGAAGACTTAGAGGGAGGGAAAAAGGAAGATATGTTAGGAGTTTAATGAATTTAATTGTCATAAAATATTAAAAGTGTCGAAAATCAATACAAATTATAAATTTAATTTTTTAAATTTATTTCTTCGATAATAATAACACGTGGCATTTTTATTCACAATTCGTCATTTGAGATTTCAATAAATTATTTTGCATAAAATATAAAATACTTATATTTCATAAATTCTCTTTACGAAATTTTAATTAAAAAAAAATAGAATTTCTATAAGGTAATTCGCCCTTCTCACTCTCTCTCAATCGATCTCAATCGCTCTCTCCCTTTTCTTCGACAAAAACGCTGCGCGTCTTCGTGTCGTTTCATCCGTAAAAAATTTACCCTCATGCGCCTTAAGAAGTTTTTACTTCAAAAAAGATTTACAATTATAAAGTACACTAAGTAATAAATACAGTTCACACGTCAATGTCCCTTATTTCCATCAAAAAGGTTTATTATTTTTTACATTATTATTTTATTATAATAAAAAACGTCATAAGAGAATTCTTTTTTTTGCGGACACTATCTAAACCTAAAATACCTTAATTTTCAATTCAAAAAAGTCGGACTAACTATCGTTAATATTTTTTTACAAGGTACTACATGAGGGAACCGTATTGCCTTAACAACACTTTAACAAACGACTCTTAACCTTTAGGTCATACGTTCAAACCTAAGTGTGCATCAATTGAATACTTGGACAGTATTAAATTATTGCAAGGATCGCATATCTTAGAACCAAAAATCTCGACATACACAAAGGCCCACATACTTCCCTGCCTTAAAGAAAAAATATCAATCAAAACAAGACTTAGATTGAAACTTCCGAATTGAAAGAATAGCAATTCATAATATCATATATAACGCTACCTTCTTTCCACGTCAATCTTCCTATCTTATCGTGACAGCAAAAACAAAAGAATATTATATTTAAAAAATTTACATGCTTAATTTACATTCATGAAATCGCGTGTCGATTTTTTATGACTTTAAATTATCCGACTTTTATAGACCGTCTTCATTCGCGTTTCTTTAATTTCGATGATCAAAATTTTACTTTATTAACGTCGTAAACATAATTTTTGATTATTGCAAATTTTAAACCAATTAAACGATACTTCCGCAAACCATGAATTAATGTCAAAAAGCGATTAAAGTCAGACCTTGGCCCATTTATGATTTTAAAATAAAATATTGTGCTTTTGCAATTTGATATTATCTTTAGTTGACATTTTTTAGTCAGAAGTAATTTCTATTTTTGAATATAAAAGAAAACTTACTTGTCTTCTAGCGAACGGTGTACATATAACAAAAATTTACGTAAATAGATAGATTTTATCTAAATCTACGATACGATAGATTTTATCTAAATCTACTTACATTTTTTAAAATTGCAATGTCGAACATAACTTCGCCACACTGTTTTAAGCCTATTAATAAATAGGTATGTTATTTGGTTTATAAAATAACTATTACACAAGTGCGAAAAGAGCGTACCAAATCTTAAAAGGCCGGCTACGCACTCGCGTGCCCTCTGGCATTGAGAGTGTCCATGGTCGGCGGTATCACTTAAGATCACGTGAGCCTCCTGACCGTTTGCCCCCTGTTCAATACAAGAAAGGATAAAAAAAAGGGTGCGTGTACTTATGTACGCGCGTAGGAAGTTATACTTCTTTGGCATTATTAAAAATAGTTTTTGATTGCATGCAAATATGTAATTAATTACAATTAAATAATCAAAGACTGGAAATGGATTCATTATAGTCAATTAAGTTCAGTTTACATTTGAAAAATTAAATAAATAAATATTAATTATTATTCTCTTACATTAAGTGTAACATAAATTCTATTATTATTCGCATATTGTTTTTAAATTATGTCCAATGCCGTAGCATCATCCGTGGGCGCGCATCTTAAAATTTCACTCTCATCAATTTTTCATAACGCGCCTAAAGAAGTATAACTTCAAAAAGTGCAACGTACTATTTATCTTTTGATAGGGTATCAAAAGATAAGTAAACTTATCAAAATCATTTCAAACATACCTAAAGTCATAAATGGGTCCGTAAATTCTTCGCATGCACCGTAGGAGTCGGGATAGGCTATCCTTGCGGCAAATAGAACCTCCTTTTGGTATGTGATTCATGAACTGAAATTAAATGTGATATGTTTATATTTAAAATTTACTGTTTACAACAATAAAGTAATGTAGTTTTAAGGAGTAACGAGTGGGCTAATCACGGCCGTAATGTAACGTTGGGTGACGTCACCCATACGTTGTCTATAAATAACATCGGAGTAGGTACTCTCGAGAACGTTGAGTGTCACCGTAACGTCAAATAGCGGTGTTGTCATTTGCATGACGGTCATAGCGGTGATAAACAGTAGTTCAACGTGTTTCGCATGTAGCGGTGCGCATATTTAATTAAAACAATGACTTGGACGAGGGAAAATGATGAACAATTAATTGATTTTGTAAAAATCATGAAGCTTCGTACAATATTAAATCCAAAGAGTACAGACAAGCTCAGATGAAGCAAAATTTGTGGAAGGAATTTGGAATAACACTCCAAAAATACGGTCGCACTACTTTCTAGGAAACCACACCTTGGCCACCGTAAAGACGGCTGTTATTAACGACCGTAAGTTAACGGCACCGCTTTTATAGGAAACCGTAGCTTTACACTAAGAAATAAGAATAGTTTAAGTTTTATTTTATATATGTATAAAATTTATGTAATATGTCATATATACAGTTAACACAAAAACAAATTCAGTTTTTAATTAAAACATCTCGTCGTGCACCTCTAAAAGTATGACAAAACATGAGCTCCTGGTGGTCATGTGCAAATCAAAGATTATACATATCGGTTACACAGAGGCGTTTAATAGTTTTGCAGTATCAACATGAGCTGCTGGGTGTACTTATCATAAATCATAGATTTATTTTACTTCTCATTTGAACGACAAAAGTAGTCGTGGAAACAACATAAAATGCACAGTAATTCAACTGGAGCATGCATAATGGTAAAAACGTTCCCCAATAGGTATATCTATAGATTGAAATGGAACGACAGCGAGCCTATTGTACGGCGGCCGTAAACATGAATAAAAATATTGTCAAACACGAGCATCGATCATAAAACTATCTATGTTCACAGTCTTCATAACTTTGGATTAGTCCGGATCACGAGAAAATTCCATAGAAAACAACCATCAATGAACAATTGTGGAACATCGTTGTATCACACGTAACAGAAATAAAATATATGTTTATGATATAAATGCATGTACTGTAAGTGTGTATACGTGAAAAACGATTAAACTCCTTGTATAATGTATCTACATTTTTTAGACGCACAATTTGATTTTTTTTTTGTAATTAGATATCTGAAATAACTTGCTTATAAAATTTAATTAAATAAAAATAGAAAAAGAATATTTTTATTTTATAATATTTTAGTTACATTAAATTGGGAATGGGCTTTATCGATACTTACAATAAAAACTGATTCAGTTTCTGAGTTTTGGACCTGTGGACTTCTGTAAACTTTATGAGTAGCAATAACAAGTATAACAAGAAATCATGTAAACTGTTTTACTTGAAAAAAATTATTTTAATTGATAGTGTTACCTGCCAGTCATCAAGGGTTTTATAACAGGTTGCTGGGAAAGCGCTGCTCCTCCACCACAGGTTCCATTTCTCGTCTCCAGGTGTCGCTTGGTAGATACGCCACCCGCGTTCAGCGCAAACCTAAATAATAGTATAAATAAAAGTAAACCTCTCTCGATTTTTTAAATTGGTTAAAAATACAAAACATTAAAATTCAGATTAAAAAACCTTTCAAATAATATCACCATGCATCCTATAACTATTCACCTAAAACTATTACAATCTCTCTTTCTATTTTCTTTTATGTACTACGAGTATAAACTAATGTATGATCGATCATAGAAACTTTCAACTACATTCTCAAATACATGCGCATACTCACGTATTCACACACTCACTCATTCACTTCATTTGTAACACTAAATTTATAACTATTATTAGTATTTTTTATTATCATCTTTTTTTTAAACTAATTTTAACATGTACCACGAAATAATTGTTTTCTAGTTACCCACAACACAGGGCCTCCCTAGTGTGGGGACTAGCGATTTATGATTTCTGTCACAATCCCTTCTGTCATTAATAAAGTTTTTATTATTATTATAAATGTTATGAGTATTACATATTAATAATCATACATTTTCTAATTTTATTTCCTTTATTGAATTTTGAATTTAAATTTCTTCGTAATATAAGATTTATTAAGTTATTTATTTACTTAGGTCACACAACACATTGTTTCCAATACTGTACTTGCATCTGTCCTTGTATTGCGTTTGTCATGTTGTTTAATGAAACTGCTGTGCTTTATTTAGCTCTGACATTTAATTTTCAAAGAGTACCACTGTCGCAATATAATGGTTACAGAGCAAGGCTCATACAAAATTACTTATTTTTTTGTATTTCGTAAAATACACTTTAGCATAATGGAATAAAGACTACTGCTAATATGTCAGATACTCTTAATTTTATTTAACTTACCTTAACTAGCAAACTTGGTCCAGTACCATTATCATTTAAACGATAAATAAATGGTTCGTCATTGTCCATATCTTTCGACATTTCCTTTAAGTAAAAATATTATTATTTGGCGTTTCTAAAATAAAAAAAATATTTTGTGAAGTGTCATAAATCTCACGTGCAAAACATATTTTTGCATCGTTGATAATTTTTCTGAAATGTTTTGCGTCAAGAACGGTATCCTCGCCTGATATTCTTCACCGTACGCAAGTGCTTAATATACTCATTGAAGTCAGGACCTCAAGGTCAAGAGCAGCAAGCCACCACCACTATACCCACTTGAACTATATAAGGAGAATGCTAATTATTATTTAGCGAACTATAATTTAAAATGTCGTTTTGTGACTGGATAATTATTTATAAATGTACATGTTTAAAACGTATGTAACAAACACAAAAAAAATTAAATTCCCATTCCCAAAATGCTTAATTCAAAATCAAAAACTATTGTTATGGCATCGTATACCAAATAAATATAAATACAATTAATTTCCGAAAATAGAAATAAGTTAATAAACTTACCTATTATACAACCTTCATGGAATAAACCTTGTCATCATTCAAAATTTGAATGTTTACAAAATTGTTTTCGTGTGTACGTCAAAGGGAAATGAGGCCGACTTTTCCGATCGGCAGCCCTCTATACACTGCTCCCTTGCATCAAAGGTTGGGGAAAATTTATAGCGTAGCATGCCAGGATTCGTGACTGTTATGAAAGAAAATGCCACCGATAAGTAATGACGTGAAGATCTTCACTCGCAAATGTACTGGAATAATTTCATGTAATTTCATTGTAATATTTTTCTTTTCAAGATTTTCAATAGTGGTATCATTATTTTGTCAAAATACGTTATTATTTTCATACAATTAAATATTTACGAGCTTTGTGGCCTTTTTTCGCATATAATTGTTGTTATAAAAATAAAACAGATCGGCTATATACCAAAAATATTGTTTTTATCAATTCCAGTAATAAATTGATTTTGATTTTTTGCAAAAAAGTTAGGTAGGTACTTTAAGAACTCCCACACCAAAACATCAGCGACCTAAGTTTTATTAATACCAAACCAGATCGCTGTTTAATAAGAAAGTCTAAATATTTATAAAGTAAACGCTAACATTAGTGTAATTTGTCTTTATTTACCTATCATGAACTTCGAAGGTTGCGATATTGCAAAGCAGAGCACAGCAATTTTATGTCATTATCAATAGTGACTAAATATTGCCTAGGTTTCTAGGTCAACTCTATTTATACACAGTGAGACACACACATAACAGTGAGACATGAGGCCTAACTTAAATCCCACACACACAAATCAGCACACCCCAAACAGAAAGTATCACACAAGTATCATTGATTACTTTCTGGGAAGCCTCCACAAATAAAAAAAATTATGGTGAAAAGATATTTTTTTGTTAATTCTATAAAATAGTTAGACGATTGAACTACTATTTGTATACAGCATACGTGAAAATATAAGTAACGTTAAGAATTTAATGAATTTAATTGTAGCCCTAAACGTTATAATATATGTATATCATATATTTCCATATTATTTAGCGAACTATAACTTAAAATGTCGTTTTGTGACTGGATAATTATTTATAAATTACCATAGATTACCCTATATTAAAACGTATGTAACAAACACAAAACAAATTAAATTCCCAAAATGCTTAATTCAAAATCAAAAACTATTGTTATGGCATCGTATACCAAATAAATATAAATACAATTAATTGCCGAAAATAGAAATTACCTATCCTGAACGTTGAGAAAAACGTTGAGAATTTCATGAATTGAATTGTAGCCCTAAACGTTATAATATATATTTCCAACATATTTATATATTGCGTTTCACCCCTAGAAGAAAAAATACCATAAACATTCTTACCTCACTACGAAGTAAATATTGCAAACCCTAAATTCATTTTATACTTATCATGTTATGTTTACTTAGCCTAACTTAAAAAATGTGTATGGATTTTGTGTATTTGCGAAATTGGTGTAATCAACCTCAAATAACTTTGCAAAAGTCAAAGTCATTGACAATAAGCTATACAACCTCATTTGAAAACGTACATTTAGGAAAAAGTTTTCACATATTTTATTTCTTGTTGTTGGCAAGTTTCAAGATGGAAGTCGAAGAGGAACTACCGTGTCTGTGGTTGCTCCAGAAAATTAAAAAAATGGTCTCCTTCTTTTCATTGGGCGCATCCAAGATAAAGGGATCGACTTGTACAATGTACATGGCCAATTCGTAACGCTATATCCCAATTTAAGAACGTGGAGGACGAAGATCATGGCGATGGATAAGAACAAAACAGATCCTGTTGTAAGAAAACGTCCTTGCGGCCCGCAACTGTTGATTTTGCCAATACCATACCAAAAGCTTGCCTTTTCACCGAAGCACTTAAATTTTCTGTTTTTTTATTGAGTTAGGTATTTGTATAAAAAAAATATATATAGTCGTTCAGAAAGTAATAGTATTTACTTAAATTTCCTAAATAAACTTCATTTTTGGGTGATTTCAAATATTTTTGCCAAATTAGTAACTCTACAACCTAATAAACCTACGCAGAATTTGTGAGTAAATGGAAAAATATTAACTTTAGTTAATTTCGGTAAAACAGTAATTCAAAGTCACTATTCGTAATGAACGTTGTAGATTCATCTAGTAAAATAAACAAATATTGTCCTCAGTGTATTGAACATCAATTAAGCATTTTTAGACATTTATTTGAGTAAAAAACCTGCTGGGTCACGTAAATGATATATTAATTTGAAAGTTATAACTGTGCATATTAATGTATTGTAATTTATACCAATAAATAACATTCTTAGACCCGAGTCTACCCACTTTTGGATCTGTTGTACAATAGTTTTGATATTATCTACTCACATAATTTGTGACATCATTATTAGAACCTACATAAATAGGCTATACAAACATGAATTGTTATGAGTGTAACGATATAATATTTGGACTAAGCCAATCAATAAATTGTTATGTTTGCCAACGACCATATCATAATAGATGCATTAGCGTTGCAATGGCCACTGACCAGTCCGGAGTGTACTAGCGAGGTTGCACAGTGCACACGTCCATGTAAGAGCAATGATAACATACACAATTTAAATAATAATGTAATATACAGTGATTTAAAATGTACCTTGTAAATATTAATGGTTTCATTTAATTTGTGGGAAAAGGGATACTTTTCTTTTATAAAATCCCAGAGGCTCTTTTATCACTGCCTTTTAATAAATTTAAGAAAGGTATTAAAGAAAAGCTGTGTAAAAAGGCTTAGTATAAAGTTAACGATTATCTAGATTCTAGTTAATAAAAGGGCCTGGGACTAATGCTGGACAGGCTACTTCTAATTCTATTGCGATATTTTTTTTAAAATGAGTGTTGTTTGCCATAGTCATTTTGTATGATGATTTTAAAAGAGTACCGATAGTTTTTTACGCCGGCTTTTTCTCTCAGACTACAACACCCTCTGTCTTCCTTGCGGATGAGCAGGGATGTCTACCGATTCAAATTTAATGACGTGGAATAAGTGATATCTTATGTTCCATAATAAACATATTTTATTTTATTGTATATTAATGGATAGCATAAGAATTCTGGTAATTTTATAAAAATAACTTAATTCTATAATAGTATAATATTTTTATATAAAATTTGTCCATACATACCTAAGCTAAGCTAATCAATAAATGATGCCTTTTTCAGGTTCTTTTATCAGGTTTAAAGCACAAAATATTCTATGCTATAATATTATACTATATAGGTAAATAAAAAAAAAGAAATATAGAGTGCGGTATTATTTCTTAGTAAAATTTTCACTTTCATTCTCGTGCTATCTTTCTACCATATTTCTCCATAATTGTCTAGATATAAGCAATGTTTCAATAAAAGCATTGATCACAATGACGCAACAATACACCGTTAAATCAACTTTGAATTTGGAAACAATGAAATTAAAATTTTACCATTTCATATATTGTTATTTTCACGTTCCAACGGAGATATAACGAACAATTTGTAAAAGGTCGTAACAATTTGTATAGTAAACACAGATTAAGGTACTGACAACCGGTTAAATATATATGATTCATGGTATGGCGTGCTGTTTAACACGTGATAATTATTATTTCAAAATTTACACCAGCTCGTCGACTCTGCCAGACCTTGCTCTTGACCTACGTCTCTTGACATCCGCTTTAAAATGTATAACTAATATTGTCTTTGCACTATATTTTAATATATTATAATTATAACTACTTATCGACTTCGGTTATAAACTTAAAGCACTAAAACACACATAGTTCTATCAGTTTCGTTACACACACACACAGCACATCTTACTAGAAAATAGCTTAATATTTAATAAAGTTACCTAATCGGTTCGTTAGCATATACTTTGTGTAAAAGATTATGAAATATCGAATTGTGCAAATTTATTTATTTATTTACACTTCGTTACATTTATAGAAAAACAAATAACATGATACATAAAAATTAAAAGGGATGCAACGGGCGGCCTCATCGCTAACAAGCGATCTCTTCCAGGCAACCCTAGTAGGGAATAAATTTAAAAAAAGAAATATGTTGGATAAAGTGCAAGAGGTGCATAACCATATCTTATAAAAACATTATAGAATCACCAACCTTAATGTAAAATAATACAAAAAAAATAAACTAGAAACCTAAGTAGTGTTAAATGTTTCTCAATAAAATAATGTCTACGGTTAAAAGGAAATTTAATAATTGTATGGCACCGCTTTTTTACCTCTTCAAGGTTGGAATTTCAATTATATTATATAATAGTTTCATATGTTTTTATTAACACCCACAAGTTTTTAAATCCACGAAATGTGTTTATAAATTATTCTCGCAGCATCGGTATTTGCATAAGGTCAAAATAAATAAATCAAATTCTACTTAACCAACTTGAACAATTCAATCTATAGTTTACCAACTTAGTTGCGTGCGCAGGGTCAAATACACTTTCGTCTCCAAGTCTCGTATCCCAAGGGGACGAATGTACCAGAAGTGAACAGATTATTTTGAGTTTTTTTTCACCCATTTTGTGTTCAAATACCGTCAACTTCTTCTCTAATACAATAATTTAAGGTAATTAATCAATATTCTTTCTCTGTCTATTTTTTTATAACTGGACTTTTGGTAACTCGAACCATGAACAATTAAAGAGGACGAATAGAATTTTTTTTTGAGCCGACAGAAATTTTTCGCATCTAAAACTAATCTCTAACCGAATGAAAGGTTGAACGAGATAGACACGCGAAACTCTGCGACACAGCTTCCACCATCGCTGATGATTAATAGGTACTAAGAGCCAGACGACACACCCAGATATTCCGTACACGGTTATTATTACAAAATATATATGTATGTAAATCTGAAGAGTAATGATTAGCTTAATGCTGATAATTACACAATTTTTGTTGAAGATATCTTGAATTTTTAAAATAAAAAATTATACAAAAACCAGCTAATGACATCAGGAAAATCTATATAAATTGGTGATACGAATATATTTCTCTCAATCGCCAAATTTTGACCGGTAACGTGAATTGTGACAATGATTTTGTGGATTTTTTGTATTTTACCGATTATATGCTACGGAATCTTTCGGTTTAAACGTCGCCGATTATACGGAGTCGCGAATAAAGTGACCGGATCTGAGGATGACTTACCGTTCTTCGGAGTTGCACCTTACGTCGTTGGAGGGCCCGAACGTAAGCACACTCGCCCTTATTTATATAAGGTTATCTAGCTTTGTGCATTGTAATGACATTGTCTTATTATAAGCACTGTAAATAAAATAAAATGATACCTGTATCTTATGGAACATATTAAGATACAGGTATCACTTATTCCACGTCATTAAATTTGAATCGGTAGGCATCCCTACTCATCGGCAAAGAAGACAGAGGGTGTAGGCCGAGAGAAAAGGCCGGCGTAAAAAACTCGGTAATCTTTTAAAATATATATTCAGCACAGCGTAACATTTCTCAAAACAGCGTAATGAAACTTAAGTTTCTAGGAATACCTTAATAATTGTATAGAAAATACAAAATATAACACTAATAAAATCATAAAATGTGTTAAAGTTAAATAATTTGTCGTGAACTTTATGATTTAAATTTCCTACCCTTACGCAAACACATAAAATCAATTATATAAGTTGACCAATGACCCCTCTGCAAGATCCATTAATATTATAATTATGATAATATTTTTCCATAATTATATTTTTAACTTATAAATTTTGAATATCCCATCCTCTATATATTATATCACCTACCGATAGCAATACCTATAATATCATTGAGTTTTATACCACTAACTAGAA
Organism: Pieris melete; assembly: GCA_963693345.1. Taxonomy (NCBI): domain Eukaryota; kingdom Metazoa; phylum Arthropoda; class Insecta; order Lepidoptera; family Pieridae; genus Pieris; species Pieris melete. The sequence goes on from CAVNZK010000056.1 coordinate 2,198,923, forward strand.
TTTCATGTTTGATTTAAATTCCACATACTAGTTGATTTATATTCCTGTTTTTAAATACCGGAAAGTATAGAGGTATCATAATATGATGTATATAACTTTAAGGCCGTTTTCTTTGTTTCCTTATCGATTTACTATAGACTAGAATAATAAATTAATAAAAAGGTGAAGATGGCCTCTGTTGACAATTTAAAAAACGTGTTTAAAATACAAGAAATTGTCTACGCTATGCCTTATAAACCAAAAAACTGCGCATTTAGGTAAAAAGGTTTATAAGCTTAAGCGCTGAGGTGTGTTAATACAATATTTACGTTTTATTAATTTTGTGGAGGAATGAAGGTGCTGCTCTTTCTCCGACCTAAATAACTTGGTTAATTTTGTTCGGAATAATATGTATTTGAGGGTGTGACGTCATCCCAGCGATCATAGCTAAAGAGTGTAGGTGTCGCTACGCTTTTTAATTTAATTTTTTATTTACACAAAATTCTACTCTAGTCTACTAAATTACGGATTCGTGCTAAGAGCAATAATATATACACGTTAAAAGCAAATACATTTAAAACCTTTTGATATCGTTAAAAAGAAAAAAAGATGTGTGTGTTTGTGTGTGACTTATGTACACACGAGAAGTTATACTTCTCTGATGTAACAGGTTAAAAAACTTTAGATTTCGCCTTATTCTTCGTTTGTAGAAAAAACGACACTAACAATAGAAAGAATGGATTTAATACATTGAAAGTTTTATAAAAACGCATTACCTAGTTAAATAAAGTTTATTTGAATATCACAAAAAAAAATTCTACATAATTGAAGAAATTGATTTTTTTTTAAATGTTGATTATGCTAACTTCAGCGTGTCGGTTTTTTGTGACCGTGTGCGCGCGCATCGTAAAAATTTACTCTCATCGTTTTTCCCTAACGCGCCAAAAGAAGTATAACTTCAAAAAATCATATGTCTCAGTGGGTTATAATATAGATAAACTTTAAAATGCGCTTATAAAAAAAATATAGGATGAATTTCCTAATGGGAAATGCTGTCACATTTATTCATTTATTTCTTTAGACCTAAGACATGTTGTTTACGAAATCTTGTCCTTTGTACGACCAACTGATAGTAGCCTATTCAAAGACATGTTCATGTGCTTAATTCTTTGCGCGACTAATAAGCAGATAGTTGGACTCTTGATTATTTACCTAACCTTAAAATTGTCAATGAAACGTTCGTGTATGACCCATGGGAATAAAACATTTAAGAAATATGATCATTAGTTAAATAATTTCTGTGTTTTTTAGGTGCAATGGATAAGCTTCAAGAATATTCTTACGTCACTACAAGTCTTGGAGGTTTTGCGAAGGCGTGGGTTGGTCCTTTGTTATATTACAGTAAGTATGTTGTAGTTATATTGTGTGTATAGTTTAAGTCTTTAAAAGCTCACTCTCATGACTCTATGGCCAAATTGTGATATGCTTCCATACATATTTAATACAACTTGTTGTAACGTTACAGTGATAACCGATGCAGAAAAAGTAGAAATTATACTGAAGCAACATTTAGAGAAAGACAACATAATGCGTTTTATGCGATTGCCTATTGGCTACGCATCTATATTTGCTCCAGGTAACTTATTTTATATATTCGCCGTTCAAACAAAACCTTAAGTAGGTATGTAAAAACAAAAGACGTAAGCATCGCTCTTGTTTGATTGTCAATAAGCCGAACAATTATTTTATCTTTTGTTTTACTTTCTAAACTCTGGATACATTTTTAAAATGGCCTAACGTACAAACAATTTACTTTAAATAACGTGTTCTTATAGTGTATATTTGGCGACCCCGGCGCAAGATTGCGGTCCCTTCATTCAGCCCGAAGGTAATATCTAACTTCGTGGATGTGTTTGCAAGAGAAAGCCATAAGTTGGCCCATAAGCTTAAGCCCACGGTAGGCAAAGGCCCATTTCAAATATGGAGATATCTTAATGCATATAGCTTGGACGCCGTTATGGGTAAGACCTCCTTAAAACTAGAATACGTCATTCTGACTGCTAGCAGTAAATATTAACTTCCATAAAACCAGGCTCATAACTATAATTTTTATAATATTTTATATTAAATAAAATACTTAATTTCTTACTAATAGGATTATCGCAAATCATAAAAAAACACGTACTACGTGTCTTTATTAAACATTCTTCAAGTTATGTGAATAAAAGATAAAAAATTTGATAAATATTTTTCAATTGACGACCTTTGATCTTTGTTCCAACGGAAATTAAATCTAAATAATATCTAACACACTACTACTATACGTGGCTACAGTATTAAACATTTATCTTATTTTGATGATTTAAAATACTATTTACATTAAAATATTATTTATTAATTGTTTATATTGTAACGTTTTACAGAAACTGCTATGGGTGTCCATGTAAACGCACAAGAAAATCACGACAATCCGATTCTCACAGCAACGAATAGAGCTTTGTATTACGTTTCTGAAAGAATGTTTAAACTTTGGCTTCAACCTGACTGGTTATACAAATGGTTCCCTCAATATGGAGAAATGGTGTATTCTTGTAAAGTGTTGCACGGCTACACCGATGAGGTAAATCTTCCAAACTGAGAGAGTAGAGTAAAGAGAGAGAGGAGAGTACTAGAGTAAAATAAAATTTTCACTGTGCACTCTGAACTTTTTTCACTGACGGTTTTATTCAATTTATTCGTGACCAGGATTTATACAGTACCTAATACCCTCACGCACACTTATAGAAACCAATGACATAAGTTTACCAATGTCACCTCGGCAAGTACCATAATTATTATAATAATAATAAATTTAGAATATCCCGTCCTCTATTTCTTGTCACTTGACAGCAATAGGTAACTATTAAATAATTTAATTTTATGCCACTGACTTGAATTTTATGTTTAATTTCAGATAATAGAGAAGAAAAGAGTTCAAGTAGCAGAACAAGAAAAAGCTAAAGCGGAAGGTGCTGCTGAAGAACTTTACATTAGAATTTTATTTACAGGTTTAATTATCGAGACCATTTGAAAATATATTTTTTTCGTCAGGTACAACTCAATCTTACCAACCTCTTAACTTCCTCGATGTCCTAATAAATCAATCTGGAGGTGAGAAGGGATACAATAATCTGGAGCTACGTGAGGAAGTTATGACTTTCATTATTGCTGCAATGGACACCTCTGCTGTAAGCATGGGATTCACTCTGAAGCTGCTAGCGAAGTATCCAGAAGTGCAGCAGAAAGTTTTCGAAGAGTATGACTTTTTAATCTTTATTACCTTCTTAATGGAAATAGCGAGTAGCGAAAAGCGCAATTTGGAAAGAATAATACGAGACGAAAAAGGATTTTTACACTATCTTTTTCTTTTCTGTCTGTTTGTCCGGATGTACTTAACTTTATTCGAAACTACTAAATCACTTTTTTACTCAGTTTGGAGCAACACATTCGGTATTTAAATTTAATGATACATTTCCTTTAAAATTTGGTCTGTGTTAAGTTAACGGGAAATGGATACGATTGTCTCCTAATCCTGTATGACATTTTCTGCTTTTATTGTTACCTCTGGCGTAAGCACTTTGTACTTTTTATAAAGCTCCTAAGGTATCAGTGTCAACCGAATCTCGCAACAGTGTCCGTTGTCTGTACTGTGGCTCATTACATGATTACTCATAGATCCCCAGCAAAAGTCGATAAAATTCATATACAGTCAAACCTGGATAAGCGAGAGTTCAAGGGAGCACAATCTCATTCTCGCTTATGGAGGTTTCTCACTAACCCGAGTTTCTTGCTAATGCAGGTACATGGGTAGCGTTTCTCTCTTATAGAGGTAAGGAGGAGCAAGTACGAATGTAGTAAATATGTAATATGATAAAATTATGTGCATAATGTGCACAACATATTATATACATATATATTTTATATTATTCAGAACTAATTTACACTTAAAAAAACCGTCAATTTCGTTTGGGTTTCTGTTTTTTGTATTTTGAATGTTTACCTCTAACTGATAAATTTTGTCGCATATTGCTTGATCAACAACCGCCGCGCCGCTTTTTCAAAGTACTGATGGGGACCGTCTCCAACGCATTTAAAGTACATAATATAAAATAATAAATAAAGCCCGACTGTCGCTTATAGAGGTAAAGATAAGTAGCAGTCTCACTTACGGAGGCTCATGAGGGAAAAACGACTCTCTCTTACAGAGGTTTCTGATTCTCGCTAATAGAGGTTTTGGGAGCTTAAAATGACGGGTCCCGGTTATTACTCTCACTTGTAGAGTTTTCTCACTTACCCAGGTTTGACTGTACATGTGTAATTTGTTTGTACAAAAAAATTAACAAAGGTGTAGGTTCCACGCGGTCGGAGCTACCATTCCTATTTATTATTATAGTATTTAATATCTGTTTCAGGCTCGATGCGGTTTTCGGAAATTCAGATCGTTTACTTGAAAAAGATGACTTACCAAAACTCCAATACTTGGAACGCGTTGTTAAAGAGGCACTGAGACTCTATCCTTCTGTACCAGTAATCATGAGAACAACTACTGAAGATGTGGTGGCATTCAGTGAGTTCAAAATATTCTTTCAGGTCACCTAGTTCAACAACTAATTCAAAGATATTTCTGTGTTATTACAATTATTGACTTCCTAGGGTTAGGGTGGCAAATTGACGGCCAAGGCAAACAAAAGAACATATAGATGTTGTTATCATTCATATCAGTATTACCATCTGGGCCCTCAACAAAAAAGATTGCACCAAGGATACCCGCCTTAATTTATGTTTGTCTATGGAACTGAGGAACAGTTAAACCCCAAATGGACTTCCGATTACATATATTTTTTTTAAATAGCGTAGCATAGCGTCAAATGTGTTCACGAGACGCCCAAAAAGGGCAGTCGTCGCAGCCCTTTTAAGTGGGTGCGTTGCCGGCCTTTAAACTAAATCATATACGAGTATCTTCGTGGTTTCAGAGGAAAATATAACATTGCTAAAGGGATCAGGACTTATGGTATCGATATGGGGAATTCACAGAAACCCCAAGTATTGGGGGCCAGATGCACACTGTTTTAACCCAGACAGATTTCTTCCGGAAAGGATCGAAGGTGTCCCTCCTTGTGCCTTTATACCATTTAGTCATGGACCTCGGAATTGCCTTGGTAAGTATTTCTAAATAATGCTATGTGCCTTGACAAGCTTTAATGGGATTGATAACTTCGTTGGAGTCAAAGAAAACCATAATTTACACCATTTAGTGGGAGATTGCTAAAACTTTAAACATATTCATTTCCTAGGTTACCAATACGCAATGATGTCAATAAAGACAGTGCTGTCGTCTATCCTCCGTCGGTACCGCGTGGTCGGGGAACCGGAAGCTGGACCCATCCCACACATTAGGGTGAAGATGGAAATAATGCTGAAGCCCATAGATGGCTTTGAAGTGACACTGGAAGAACGATGAAGACTGAGTCTGTGCTATACTTAGAGATAAAATTATTTATTGTACTTTCAATGTCGTTAATTAAAATGTTATTTGACAATTAATGTACACTTTTAATTCACGCCTGTTCAAGGTTAAAAAGCAAACTTAAGTCTAAAATCCCAGTGAAATAGTGATATAATAAATCAATTTACCAAGGCATTTTTATCGAGCTTTAGGAAATTAGAAATATTTGTCATATAAAAGTACATGTAAGGTTTCTTCTTATATGCTTTCATACAACGTAAAAATCGAGTGGCGAATGGGCAAATAGATAGAAAGTCCATTGGTGCACAGCCGGGATCTATCCTTCGACTGATTTTTTTTTATTTTATTTATTTATTTGATGCACAAAACACATTACAATCCTTACAAAAACAAACTTAAAACTAAGAGTTTTGAACTGGATTCCAACGTAAAACTATGTGCACACTGCAAAATTAATGTTACAATAATGAAAAGGCTCATGACTATTAAAGGCAACATAGTAAATAACAAGAAGCTCCTCGACACCAGTCCAACGATGAGGGTGGGTCAAGTCATTTAGGTATAGCAACCAGGGCCACAAGGGTCAGCACTCAATCTACGATGGAGTCATTCAAGTCTATAAGTTTGCTAATACTGTCCAACGTAACCGGCTGCTTTGAAAAGTCAGTGCCTGCAAAAGTTTTCATAGCAACATCTCGCTCCGGCGCTTTACACGTCGTTATATTTGAGGAGGCGCTTGGTGATTGGTTATTGCGACCCCGCCGGACAGGAGTATTATCGTCATTGTTTTTACGCCGAGTTACATTCTGACACAGAGGACAATTAAGTGATGCCAATTGCTCAGCACTGAGCTGCATAGTCGACCCGGCAGCAACATCAAGGCATTCATAACAAAACTTGCATTTGCAATTATTACACTTTAAAAAATGATTAACATTTAATACGTTATTACAGCCGTGGCACTTCATAGCTTGATTAGATTAGTTACTTAATATTATTATTAAATATATTTCCGTAATTGCACAACAATAAGTGCTCTCTTTAAAAATGTCTCAGTAAAAATTGCACTGCAATAAATGCTCTTCACAGTAATGTACGTTTCAGTACTTATACTTTATATTTAAGCAACTCACAATAACGGTCGTTGATCTAAAATAAACACGTATTAGACAGAAAAAACTGTCAATCTGGGATCTCAGTTCACTTGCACATAGTTTTTTTTTATAGTTCACAATTTATAGTCACCAACACAAAATCACTTTTGAAAAGTCGAATTATTTGTATATATTCCGTACTCCACAAAGCACCTATCACTTCCAGAGATGGACAATTCACTAATATTGCCTTGTTATTGCTATTTATGATATATTTTTACTTTTAACTATATTTAATTAATTATGTTATGAGGACACGATGTGTCTGTTTTGACTACCCGCAACAAAAAAAAAAGCGAAAAAAAGAATATCTGAGAGACAAGCACTTCAGTAGTACTGTTTATAATAACCATAAATAAAAAATACGTGTGGCACTCGGGGACTGCCACGGTAAAGCTATTGCATAGCATTTTTTATAAACTTATGCAATAAAAAAAGTTTTTGTCGCTACTCCCCTCTTTGAAGACACTCTCCTTAAAGCCTCAGCGAGCATCGGAATACTCTGCGTTGACATATCGAATAGCGTTAAGTTTCGCGGTCACCTGGAAGGCTAAATTAGCCTCCAAAAAGTTTGGTGTGCTCAGCAAGGCGAGACGGTACGTCACTCCGGGCCACCGCTTGCAACTCTATAAAGTGAAAATTCCGCATTCAACGAAGAGCGGTTTGAATCGTCGACGGCCAGTCACTTTCCGTGCGGCTTGATCCCTTGGCGTTGCGTAGAGATGTGGGGTCTCTCTGCTTCGTCTACCGCATTTACCACTTAGGGTCCTTCAAGAAAAGAGCGAACCAATTCTTGAAAAGCCGGCAACGCACTTGCGAGCCTTCTGGCATTGTGAGTGTCCATGGGCGGCGGTATCACTTAACATCAGGTGAGCCTCCTGCCCGTTTGCCTCCTATTACATAAAAAATATATTATTATTTATTTATTTTTACTATCTATTGTAACACCAAGGGATACCTCCCAAAGAACCATACAACAAATTGAGAATAGGAAGGCACCAGGTTTTGACTTCATTGACAAAAAATTTCTATCCGAATTACCTCGTAAGGCTATAACTTACTTGACGACCCTATTTAACCGGATTATAAGTGTTGGATACTTTCCAGCGCTATGGAAGGTCTCTCAGATGATTATGGTCCATAAGCCCGGGAAATCGCCACATGACGTCTCATGTTACCGACCTATAAGTCTTCTTCCGATCGTCTCTAAAGTACGCAATAGCCTCAGTAAAGCCTTGAGCTAAAAGAGTACTGCTCCTCAGCTTTTCTGGACGTTCAACGAGCATTCGATCATGTATGGCACAAGGGGCTCTTATGCAAGATCAAGTCAAGTCTGCCTCATACTTTCTATGGAATCCTAGAGTCTTATATCACCGATAGTGAAAGAGATGGATTGTAAATCAGGTTTTCATGATATACTTGCAGGGGTACCTCAAGGCTCTGTACTTGGCCCAAAGCTGTACACCATATTTACCTCAGATCTACCGCGTACTTCTGAAGTCAACATTGCAACTTATGGAGACGATACGGCAATCCTAGCTACGAGTAAACAACCCGAAGAAGCCCCGTTAAAGCTGCAGCGAAGCCTAAATGAAATAAGCAACTGGTTCAATAGGTGGAGAATTAGGGTGAACACTAGCAAATCAGTACAAGTGACATTTACACAGCGAAGAAAGACATGCCCCCTGTAAACCTAGGAGGAAAGGAACTACCTCATTGTGACACAGTTAAATATCTTGCACTGCACTTGGATCGTAGATTGACATTGGCAAAAACACATCGAAACAAAACGGCGTGAGATCAACATTAAAATATATAAGAGGCTGTGCTGGTTACTGGGTAGAAACTCGAAATTGTCCATCGACAACAAACTCCTTATTTACAATTCTGTTATAAAACCCGTGTGGACCTACGGGATACAATTGTGGGGAGCTACATGTGACTCAAACAAAACTAAAATTTAAAGAACACAAAACTACATCCTTAAACAAATAAGCAACTCGCCTTGGTTCTTAAGAAACGCTGAAGTACATGAACACCTAGGCATACCTACAGTCAAGGAGGAAATAAAAGTATACGCTTAGAAGTATAAGACTGGGCTGGAAAATCATTCTAACCACCTAGCTGTTCAACTCACCCTACCGGAGTATATAAACCGACTCAAAAGACGAAGAACCCTTGAGCTCAGACAGAGCTAATATTATTATTTAAAGAAAAAACTTTTTAACCGGATTAAAGTTATGTATTATTATAAATTTACAATAATTTAACATAATTTTAAATTTATCCGACGTTTCGCGTGCTTTACAGCGTGCGTGGTCACGGTGACCAAGTTTTTTCTTTAAATGTGTTAGGGTTATGTCAATCTAAGACAATACTAATATTATTATGGTCCATATTCCTAATGAGGAATATCTCCATCCGCAAATCATCCTACAACTCATCTGCTCATAGTCAGAAGACTGATTGCACGATGCGCTCTATTACAAAAAAAAATATTTTTTGCAGTATTTTTTTCTTTGATATTAATTCAATTTACCACTCTACCAGACTCGGACTAACACGCCTATCCGATCACGCTAAACCGATGTGAGAAGCAGTATGCGTTCTGTCCCGCTCTAACGAGTATTGGCCGCACCTATATTACGTCATTGTGTGTTAGGTTTTTTCGTTACGGAATTTCTTGATTCGGTCGCCGCGCTCAAAGCCCGCGATAAAATCTATGCAATAGCTTAATTATTATTTATGATCAAATAGAATATATCCCATTTAAGTCTCGAATCTAAATCAAGCATCCAAATTGTAGGTTTACCTTATTTTCTATAATTATGATAATAATATAATATTAATTGTAATTTAGCTTAAACTGTGAATATAACATGAAGTTTACCTTCCTTATAAGGAAAAAATACTGATTTACACATAGAATGTCTTATGTAAATGAGTAGACCTAGATTAGTTAAACTTTTCTTTTTTAAAACATTTTGTTGTATTGTAACAATTTAAAATTAAGAACTTTTGTCGTTGTAACAAGCTACAAAGATGCAAAGAACGAATGAGGTATCAAATAGCCACTTCTTTCTTGAGTTCTAATTCTTCTATGTAATATAATTGTTTAGCAGCGTTTGTGTTTTCATCCAAAACACTATCGCCTCTAAGAATATAAAAAAATACCTAACTATCCTCATACTATCGTATTGACGATTTTATGCATAAATAGTATTTGTATTAACACCAAGTCGATTTAATTCGATGAGTTAAATAAATGCGTCCTTTTTTCTTGAAAGTTAAACTTAGTGCACCGGTTGCCAGTCCGCCGGAGAGAAAGCTTGATAAGAAAACTTAACAAAACTTTGCTTCAGTAATCAGACATTTTGTTAACATACACTATTTTTATCAGTAAATATTAGTAATGTTATTTATTTACTTTATAAATTTAAATTGGACCCTATTTGGGTATAAGCCATTCCATTGCACCTATTTTTCGCTGTCTTGGGCAACTTTCTGCATTAACGAGCCCTGTTTCTCCTTGGTCTGCCGGCACATCTTCCTTTCTCCGTTAGACTGCTAATGTGCCCCGCCTATTACCATTTTTGTTTAAGTTCATATTGACTCCATTGAAGGGATAAGTTATTAAGCTTACCAAATAAAAGTTATAATTTTAAGCAACATAACAATTCCATTTCATTTACAATTCGTTTATTATTAACTCTACAAACCAACTTCCCTTATAAAACTGTTAGTGTTCTTTATAAAATTTTACAGATAGTATTTACTTAAAATAAGGGTTATTACCCTTATATAGTATTCACAATTCTAAATGAAACAACACAAAAACGTGTATCGTGAAGTCGTCCGGTCAAACTACCTCAAAATACCTTTTAAATTGTATGCAAGTACTCGTATAAAGGTCTCTGGAATATTTATTTCAGTATATACTTGATTATACAATTGCGCGCACGATTATTTTACTATGTAATTGTGTTATTTTTGTATTCTATTTATAGTGGTTTTATGGTACGCTGGATTCCGATATAAAAGGCGTAATATGTACCTCTTGGCGAAGAAAGTTAAAACGCCGAAAGTATTGTTCCCCTTTTTTGGAATTTCCTTCGAGGTTTTAGGGAACACTGAAGGTTTGTATCTAAAATTGGGATAACTTTTACCGCTTTTCAATTTAAAGGAGTCAAATAGACAATACCTTTGGGAGACATTACATATATTTTTTTTTTAATAAAATATTTGCTTTTTTGGTGAAAAACTTTGAAGCGTTGTTTTCAAACTATATAAAAATCTGATTAAAAAACTGATATAGTATCTCTCCAAGGTTTTAAATATTAGTCTCTATTTCTTTTAATTATAATTAAATTTCTCTCTATACTCTGTACTATATTGATTGGTCCAATGTTATTGTAAGGCCGGCAACGCACTCGCGAGCCCTCTGGCATTGAGAGTGTCCATGGGCGGCGGTATCACTTAACATCAGGTGAGCCTCCTGCCCGTTTAAAAAATATATCCTATCCTATAAAAAAAAAAAAGGTACCTACTTATTTGGGGCTAGGCCAGACAGGGCGTATAAAGAAAATACATAAAGTGCCTCTACTTGTTAATATGATTTAGGAGTTTGTACAGTAATTTTGTGTTGCAGCTATCATGAATAAAATGAAATATTATAGCGACTTCTCAACGAGTTCCGGGGGTGTCGTCTGTGGGTGGCTTGGTCCTCTTTTATATTATTGTAAGTATTAAGAAAACATTTAAGGATTCTCCTCCGCGGATTTTAAAACTAGTTTATTTAGTCTCGACTCTAGATTGATTTTATTAGTGTTTAAGTTTTAAATAATAAATAAATGTATAAACTTAACAATCTCACTTAGAAATCGTGTCAAAAAATCATTAAAAAGGTAATATTAGTTTTTTCGCTCTTACGAATAAAATAAATTTGTAACCCGATTTAAATTCGGTGGTGGTTATTGGAGGGATGTTCAAATGTGTGTTAAATGAAGCTCTTTGATTTAACCTGTGTGTCAACTGGGTTAAATCGTTTAAAAAATGAGGGGTTGTGACGCTGGATTAACAAAAAACAGACAAACATTTTTTTTATCTTTCTCTAGTCCAGGATTTTTCTAATGAAGTGTTTTTTGTCTACAATCTGCGACAAGTCTAACAGGACATACATATTAAAACATATAATATTATTTAGATACATTCAAAAAGTTAATATCTCCTTTTACAGTTTTGTATATACAAATTATAAGAACCGTTTTAATTCCAGCATAATATTCAGAATTCATTATCAATTCTTTTCTTGATATCTGCAATTTAAAAGAAGAGTTTCATCTCAAAGAGATGAATTATAATTAATATTTATGATCAAATATTTCTACGTCTACTATTACGTATACTACGATTTTTTTTTCTTTTAGTGATTACAGATGCTGAAAAGATCGAGATAGTACTACAAAACATTCTTGAAAAGGACGGTTTGCATCGTTTTTTACGAGTCCTCGTTGGCAATGCATTAATATTTTCGAAAGGTTTCCAAGCTTTTTTTATTTTTTCCTAATTTAACCTGTCAACCAGGCCTGATCTTCAATGAAAGCTTGTACCCGCCGTATTTAGAGTTTTTTTTTAATATTTTAACCAACATAAAAATTTATAAACAGTAAATTGAAACAAATTTAAAAACTTTGGTCCCTGTGGTATACGTGGACGGTATACGGTATGGTGAGTAACTTTGACGCTGGCAGCATTTGCTCGCTGTATTTGTTAATTTCCATTATTTTTTTATAGTTTCTATCTGGAGGCCGCGTCGTAAAATCGCAGTTCCAGCATTCAGTCCAAAATTTTTATTAGAATTTGTCAATGTTTTTTCGGTTCAATCGGTAAAACTATCCAACAAACTGAAACCAATGGCTGGATCTGGAAATTTTAAACTGTGGCCGTATGTGAATGCGTATAGTTTGGATGCTATAATGGGTAAGAATGTACTATTGAAATTCCTGGCAATTTTTTTTTAAAAGGCCACATTTTACTTTAAGATATAATCTAAGTTAATGATGTATGGAACTGATCGCTATACAAAGAAAGTATACTATTATTATAAGTATACAATTATATCATACATATTTAGCCCAAGCGGGGAGAGGAATTTTCCTTGAGAGGAATGGCACAATTTGGAGGAGGCTTTTGCCAAAAAAGAACACACAGATACCTAAAAGAATATTGAAATAGAAACGTGTTTATATGTAAAAGTATCTGAATTAAAAGGCTATTTTTATTATTATTTAGTCCAAAGATAATCGATGCTCACCGTCACCTGCTACTCCAGTCAAATTACGAAATAAATAAACATGAGCGAACACAGTTTGGGGATTTTGAGGATCGATAGGGGGGTGTATTCTGAGCATAAATTCCAATTTGAGGGGTTGTACTGAGGTCAGCTCAAGGTCATTTCGATGGAAACGCGTTTAATTCGATATCTCGAGAATGGTTAGTGTTAGGCGAAAAATTGTAGATACATTTTCTTTTCTAAACAAAATTTACTTACTTTTTTATCTGAAATTTTTTTTTATAACATTAATATTTTTCAAGATATTACTCCCGCAAGGCAACAATTTTACTTTTTTTTTTTCCATTTTTCGTCGTTTTCTTCCCAACCATTCAATTTTATTAAATTTTACCGATCATCGAAGTGTAGAACTTTTAACTATGAACAATTTTGTTCTCAAACTTTTTTCCGTAATGCCAATACCTTCGGAGTTATAGATTACTTTACCGAGCGAAATCCGCGCCATTGCCATTGTCACAACGTGTATCCACAGATAAGTTTTTAGGCAACGAGAGCAATAAGACCAGATTCATCTCACTACTGAAAACGGTTCTCATCAAATGAGACATGGTGGAGCAAGCCGTAGAGGATGCGGATGGTCTAATTATCAGTACGGAATTTCGCAGGAGTATAGTGCTGTGGTTGTTATTGGTGAGGATGTGGATTTGCTGGTTTTGCTGACTGCAACAGCCGGCGCGTGCAACAACATTTACTTGAGAAAACCTGAGCCTGACCTAAAATTTTTGCCTTGCGGGAGTAATATCTTGAAAAATATTAATGTTAGAAAATAAAGTTTCAGATAAAAAAGTTAGTAAATTTTGTTTAGAAAAGAAAAGGTATCCACAATTTTTCGCCTAACACTAACCATTCTCGAGATATCGAGTTAAACGCGTTTCCATCGAAATGACCTTGAGCTGACCTCAGTACAACCCCTCAAACTGGAATTTATGCTCAGAATACACCCCCCTATCGATCCTCAAAATCCCCAAACTGTGTTCGCGCATGTTTATTTAACCCGTTTTTAGCCATAATTTGACTGGACTATGCTTCCTTTATAGATCTTATAAAAACTCACTTAACACATATTTTAAGGTTTTGAACACTATTATATAGAGACAATCAAATTTCCAAGGTGTTTTTAGTATTCTATTTGTATAAGAGAGTTCTCATTTCATCAAGCATGTCAGTCACTTAAATTCACCTAAAAAAAGAATTTGAAATAAATATGCACTCCTTTATACAGAAACAGCTATGGGAGTCCAGATCAATGCGCAAGACAGCCAGGGTAACCCAATCCTTAGAGCGGTAAACGAATCCCTTCGGCTATCTTCCGAGAGGATATTCCACCTATGGCTCCAACCAGATTGGCTGTATAAATTTTTCCCGCAATACAAACAACTTTTGTATCACACAAAAATAGTACACGATTTCACTAGTGAGGTACTGTATTATTATTTGGTAATAACTTATGGCTTTGTGAATAATATTACGTATGAGGGATTCATACACTTTTCTGTATTCTGTTATCTACAAATAAAATTTACGTCCACAGGTATTTAAACATCTTTGTTTAGCACAAAAATGCATATAAAAGCAATTATTTCATTATTGTTGTTCATTGCAGTATAAATTATATTCTGGCTTTTCCTTAGATTATTCGAAAGAAAAGGATGGATATCAACACGAAGAACAAAGATATTGGTCAAAAACCAGGTACTTAATGTAATTTTTATAACGATTTAAGATGCTAAATTTATGTAAGTTGACTATCGTGTAATTGCTTCATTAATGCTCGGTTTAAATCTAAAGTTTGATATTATGTAAATGGTGTAAAATAATTCGATGTGTTATGAAAACCCCACAAATAAAACTAATTTAATAAATAAAATACGTGACATTACGACTAGTATTTCTTAGAATAATATATAAGTATTATTATTACTTTCGTTCCTTCTCATATCGTTATCGTATCGTCTCTCATTGTTTATTTGCGCAACAGGCAACTAAAATTAATCATTGCTATTGATTTGGTAAACTACTAAAATTAAGCGAGATATCCGTAAACCATCGAAATATTCTCCTGTTAAGCGTAGATGTGTACTAAACGAACACTTCTATAGATGTTCCATAGAATTCCATATATGTTGTTATATTATAATCATAATAATCTAGTGTAATACAACCCTATCTTGGTCCCAGATCGGTTATAGACAAGTCGGTTGGTGTTTGGCTAATCGTATAGCTAACATACATATTATAAAACAAAATACTTAGATAATTCAGAAAGCCAAAACAGATTACAAAGATAAACAAAATATACGAAACAGAAAACAAATAAGTACATTAATAGACAAAAACATACAAAAAAAACTGAAAGTAACATTTGAAACAACAAATAATACCTACTTAATATTTCAAATTGCTGCTTAAACTTTAACTTAAGGTTATGTGCACGCCGATATCCTCAAGATGTTGGTCTTCACCGTAGGATAGTTAGCGCACATAGATAGAAAATTCAATTGGTTCACAGCCGTGATTCAGGAGAACGCACAACCTCAGGGCTGAGGTCTATAGCTCTAACATATGGCCTTTATATAACGTCTACAAATATTTCAGATGTCGAACAAGGTAACTTGGAGACAACGTTTTTGGATCTTCTCATTCGTCAGTCTGATCTGCGAGGTGGATACACTGACTTGGAGTTGCGTGAAGAAGTCTTAACTTTCATTATAGCTGCCATGGACACCTCCGCTACGGCTATGGGGTTCACTCTTAAACTCCTAGGGAAATATCCAGAAATTCAGCAAAGAGTTTTAAAAGAGTAGGTCATATTTGTGTTTCTTATTTTTTAGCTAAACATTCCTTAGAAGACACAGAACTTCATAGTCCGGTCAATTTAGACATCCGAAGGTACATAAAGTCCCTTTGCTTGTGAGCTTGTTGGGACTTTATGATATTATTTTTTATAGATAATTCTACATTTTGGTCTAAGGTAGATACTTTTATGATGAAACTTACCGTTTTGCTGAAAATTGCGAAAAACTCAATTTTTTGACCTTTGACATTAAATAAAAAAATTCCATACACGGGAATGATGGATAATTACTTTTAAATATTATTTATAATTATGTTTTGAACAATTTTACTGATTATCAGCTTGTTGGGACTTTATACCTTCATTGTAATTTTTTGGTCTAGATTGACCGGACTATTTAATTTAACTCTTCTAATAGAGATTTTCCCTGTTAGCTATTCCCTACCAATAATGTTAAAAATAGCCCACAATAACAGGGAATAAATTCTAAGTGAAAAAAAATTGAAAGGATACGTTTGAACATGCCGGCCCAGTATTTTAGTTTATCCCTCCTGGAGATTTTCTTGTAACAGTGTGTTACAGCATTTACATACTTTTACAACACTGATACATTCGTGTGTTACACCTTGTGTGTAATGTAACACAAAACACTGATGTGTCGGGCCTCTAAAACTTTGAGGTTATCCTTAAATCCCCTCGGCTTACCAGGAATGTATACACTCGGCTAGGATCACACTTATTGGATGTAGATTAAGACGTCTTGTCTTGTTTCATGTGTTGACAGATTGACTTACGACAAACGGGATAACGAAAAAGATTTCGTTGTCTGTAAGTCGGTTTACGGACGATAATTTTACGTGCTAAAGTCATACGAAAATATTGATGAAAAATTGCATACTTTTATGAATCTAATTGAATTATTATCACTAAATTGTCATTATTTTGTTTGATACAAAGAAGGTGTTAATAGAATTTTTTTTTCGATAAATGAACACTTTTAAAATTTAATTTCCAGACTGGATGCAGTATTTGAAGGATCAGACCGCTTATTACATAAACACGATTTAGCGAAACTCCAATATTTAGAAAGGGTTATTAAAGAGACCCTGAGATTATTCCCATCAGTTCCGTTCGTAGTTCGTAAAGCGGAATATGATACACAATTGAGTAAGTATAATATTTATTTCATATAAAATTTTCAATGAAAACACATGTTTATTTATAATTAATCTTGTATTTTAAAAGAGCCATATTGAGCTAGTGGCTTAAGCGTGGAACTCTCAAAGGTTTTTTTTTTAAGTGCGTATTTAAAACTTGTTTGAAAACGTAAAGAAATCGGCATGCCTTAAAATCAAAAAGTTGACGTCGTATCAGGGAGAAGGTAGATCATCTACATGCCTATTAAGAAAACAAATTGTTAGGAAACAGATACGGAAATTTAAGATTGACCAAACCAAAGATTGTGGCGCCACTATATTTTTTAGCTATAGGTTGAATTGATTTTAAAAGTGAATATACAAAAAATTTCCTTCCAATTTACAGACGAAGACATTACGCTGCCCAAAGGTGCTGGTATAGTATGCAGCATATGGGGTGTTCATCGTAATCCTACCATTTGGGGTCCTGACGCCGACTGCTTCGACCCCGATAGATTCCTGCCGAAGAGATGCAAGGACCTTCAAGCCTGTGCTTATATTCCATTTAGCTTCGGACCTCGCAATTGTCTCGGTGACACCATCTTTCTCTTTCTTTATTCCAGTATATTCGTTGGAGACTGTAATAAACTCTCTTTATGACACCTAATTTTAATTTTTTACAGGTTATAAGTATGCAATGATGTCAATGAAGACCGCTCTATCGACACTGCTGCGTCGATATCGCGTGGTCGGGGAGCCAGAGGCTGGACCTATCCCTCACATCAGAGTGAAGCTGGAAGTGATGCTGAAAGCGGTCGATGAATACGAAGTAGCAATTGTGGAAAGATAATACCTAATATTAAATGTTGGTTTTTAGTTCCTTTACTTATATAATGTGGTTTTAAACTAGAACTGAACTGCCATCTTCCTGACTCCTATATGACCTCGAAGATCAGGAATCGGAGAAGTTTGCTAATTCAATGAAATAATTTATATTTTAGCATAGATTTTTTCCTACGAACTTTTAAATTTTTGCAATATTTCATACGTTAGGACAAAGTAGGAAATTTGAGACGACTGTAACAGATTATATGTTAGCAATGTTGTGCCACTGCACCATTGCTATTTCATCATATAAATGTGTAAAACAACTTTATTAAAATGTCTCCTTATTAAACATTACTAGACAAGACTATTTTACAGTAGTTCTATACGTTTTTATGTAATATATTTCTATTGGACCTAGTTTTAGTGACATTTTTGTATATTGACATTTGTCGTTTACTACAGGTCCGTTTTATATATTTGTATACGTAGTATTTTAAAGACGGAATTGGTGATCGGTTAATTATTGGGTATATTATAAAGGTATCTCATAAATATACTAGGCAATATATTATTGTTTCGGTAGAAACCAGTCTACCTTCTACTCTTTAATTGCTTCAGTATATTTTTGTAATTATTATTTTATTACATACTTAATAACAATATTATTTATTTAATACAATGGGATTTAAATAAACTTCTTCCTGCCCATCTGCCCCTGTTCTAAAAAAAACTAAAAGCTTAGTGGATTGGGTGTGGTGATCAACCTTCATCAGGTCGTGCGTTCGAACCACGATTATGGATTTTACTTTTTATTTATTTATCAAGCATTAAAGAATCACTCGTACGCTAAAATAATAATATTGTTAGGAGAGTAGCTTTAACTTAAAAATCGGCAGATATGAAAGGCCGATAAGAAAAAACATTAGTTTTAAACTTTGAGACATTAGGCATATATTCCTATATATCATTATAGTCGTAGAATAGTGACGGATCTGACAAATAGTAAACATTACAGGGCAGCCATTTCAAAATAATAAAATTGGCTTGTATGCCAATTTTCATACAAAAGGGTTTGTTTTGAAACAAAATAAAAATAATAACGTTAAATTATACAGTTTCCTAGACAAATCACAGGCTTCTATGAGCGTCTGTCAAATCCGTCACTTTACCGACAGATTAATTTAAAATTTAAAAAACATGGATTTTGTTTTATGTAGCCGTAATATTTAGTTAATGTAGTATCCAAATATGATAAATAGTGCATTTTGGATTTTTATCAAATTCGACATTGTTCTACGATCATAACGATATGTACATATATATATAAGAAGAGCGCTACCTTAAAGGCTGGCCACCCAGTTAAAACCGGTTAACCTTTAGTTTTAATTGCTTCAATATAATAATACAGATTGATATTATATTAAAAACTCGTTTATTACCTACAAACAAATAAAATTACGTTTTACCGGTCTTTTTCTCTACGAAACTAAAAATCATTGTTAATTTTATTTACTCTATAAAATCGTTATCTATCTTTTTTTTATTATTATTATTTTGTGTTGCTGTGTGTATGTTTTGTTAGTAATAAATGTTATGTCGTCTGTCTTTTTACTATTAATGCTGTTCTTTAACAGATCAGTTGTACGTGCTTCCGAAGGAAATATATACCGCTAATAATACACTCACATTTAGGATTAATTTATTAAAATATAAGAAATACTTTCAATTATTAAATACAAATAAATACGTAGTCATACTCATAATTCTATGTCACATTTAGATTAATTTTTATAACAAATTGGTATTCGCTCCAATACCATTGTTATTATTATTGTTATATACCACCGAGAGTTTTTTACGCCGGCTTTTTCTCTCGGCCTACACCCTCTGTCTTCTTTGCCGATGAGTAGGGATGCCTTCAAATTTAATGACGTGGAATAAGTGATACATGTATCTTATGTTCCATAATAAACATATTTTATTATTTTTTGTTCGCTCCATTGTTTTATTCTCATGGACAGTTTTTCTTGTTTTTTAAAAAAAAACTTCGTGACGTATTTATTTTTAAGAATCGCTATCATCCACCATTAAATCCACCACAATTATAATTAGCCAACTGCAAAATCGAATTTATTGCGTTTGCGTGTTGTCCTCTCTTTTTGCTACCATTTATTTTTGGCACAGAGAGTTATATTTGTGTATAATTTCCATATTATCAACGCTTTTCCAATCCCATTTGGTACCCATCAACAGCCTTCATCATGATATCGAGTTTCACTCTCATACTTGGTGCAGGGCTGGTTTCCTCCTCACCAATAATCCGGTATTTTCTCACCACACCGGTTATAGCTGTTTTAATTGACATCAACGCGTACTGATATCCTGTAATACAATAAACAAGTCGTAGTATTACTGGAGAAACAAACGATAAGTTCAATTGTAAAAATTTAAGCTACCCGCGTATCTTATATCAATATTTATATTTTATGCAAACCAAAACTAATCAACAAACACAACTACACTATTGTTTTATATCTTGTTTTACACTGTTACCATTATATGTATGTTATTAATAATGCTTAACATAGGATTGAGTTTTCGAAGACTTCGGACTAAAATCGATTAAAGGATCAAATTTTAATTATATTTTCTACAAGTAGCGCTTTTAACTCACCTAAACAGTTTCTCGGTCCACTACTAAAGGGCATGAAACTACAGGTGTTTTGGATACTATATCGTTCAGGTAAAAATCGGTCTGGGTCGAAATTCTCAGCATCAGCCCCCCAATATTTAGGGTCTCTGTGAAGTCCCCAAATTGATACAACCACGCCTGAACCACCTGGCAAGATATTTCCTGACGCTGGAACAATCTTTTATTTTCACAATATTGTATGTTTTATCAATATTATATTTATATTTATTCGAACTACTTGATGTTTTTACTATAGTCTATACACCTATCTATCTTTATTCATTTACTACGAACGTAGACAACGACAAACGACATTATCACTGTCTAGAATCAGGGTTATCTAGAACAAACTGCTCTCCGCAGTGAAACAGAATGAAGAGATTTTTATTAACAAAGAAAGATATTATGATTAAAAAAATGCCTTTGCTTATAACACTTACGCAATTTCGTATCCGTCAGGACTTTCCTTATGATAAAAGGCACCGGGGGGAACAACCTTAGTGACTCTTTCACGACTCGTTCTAAAAACTTTAATTTATTCAAATCTTCCTTAACTAAAGGTCTGTCGGAATCACCGAATACTTCTTTGACCCTGTGTAAAGAGTATTTATTAATTAAACCATAGACAAACAGATGTAATTATGAATAGGAATCTATTGACTTACTCGTCATACAACTTTTCCTGTATTTTGGGATACTTGGCCAGGAGTTTAAGCGTGTTGCCTATTGCTACTGCTGAAGTATCAGTACCAGCTACCGTTAGGGTAAGAACTTCCTCACGGAGTTCCACATTACTGTAACCTCTTTCTCCTCCAGACAACGATATTAGTAGATCTAAGAAACTCTTTCGTCTGTAATCTTCCAAAACTAGAAAAAGAAAGTTAATGTAGTTTTGTATTGAGTGCTTGTTAATACTATTATTTTTTATAACATCTTAATTTTTCTGCATTCGAAAAAATTACTCTTATGTAAACTCAAAATAACTTTATTCATAAAGGTAACCAAGTACACTTATGAAATTTACCACCATTTCTCTAGTCAAGGGCGTAGAGGGGGCAAGAAGAACAGGCAAGAAACTCTCCGCCACTTTCTAATCGCTAAGTTTTGAGTCATACAAATTGTTTGTAAGCCAAAGCTTAGGATCATTTAAGTAATCGTCTAATATTATTTATAAAAAGCTTTATTGATTAATTTTAAATAAGTTTTGAATTTATTCAGTGATAATTCTCCAATTTCGCTTGGGAGTTTGTTGTAAAAACGAATACAATTTCCATTTAAGGAGTGGTTTATCTTCCGGAGCCTGGTTGGTCGTACGCTTAGATTTGTTCTGTTTCGAGTATTATACTGATGGCTTAAGTATGTGAAATTTTAAGATTATCTAGGAATAAACAATAACGTTTAAAAAAACAGGCCTCGCAACGTCGTAATAAATTCGGCTACAGTACATCCATTAAATACTCGTAAGTACTAGCTTGCAGTGATGGTGGTAACGTAGACGAACGGAACTTAAGGTTAGAAGACCCATTTCGAGTCGTTGCGCCAGCGGAGTAGCTAAGTAGCAAGCTTTTACAGCCTTGGTGACTAATAACACAAACAGAAATATTAACATCGATATATATACTTACGGTAATGTGTATCTGCTTCTGGTTTTGAATTTTTTTCGTCTCTCAATTCTATGCGTTTCTTTTGAATTACCTATACAGAATTTATTAACATTAGGTCAAACCTCTTTAAGAATTCATTACTGTAATTTAGTAATAGAAACATTAGGGCTTTGTTTCAATAAAATCTTACATCAGCCCGTCTTCATTTCATGCACCAGCTCGTAAATTTATAAATATTTTTGAAGCGCAACATTTTGCGCAAATCATTATTTGTATAAAATATTACTCACTTCATCAGTAAATCCGTACAGTACATCTATGCAATCTTTCTGCACTGTGGCTTGAGGAAAGAGATTGAAAATCCAGTCCGGCTGCAGCCAGAGATGGAAGATCCTCTCACAGACCACATTTAGGAGTGTGTTCATACGTGAAAGGAATGGTGAATCCGGATTTTCCTGAGCTCCCATTTTAACACCCATAGCAGTTTCTGTTAAAAAGTAAACAACAAATTCTTACACTGAATCTCGGTTTAATAACGTAAAAAAATGATTTTATTAATGTTTCTCAAGATCTCTTGTATAGGTACTAAATAAACTAATAATGGTATCTTTATCTTGACAGAACAATACTGCATTTTGCTAAATAAACTCTTAAGTCTTATGTAGCCCTTAGTACTCAATATACGAATCTATATATTGAGACTAAAAGCTTTCCCACTTCGGATAATAAAAAAAGTTTCTACTAATTAATACGACGCAATGGACAAAAATTTAAACGCTGCCATTCAAAATTCATCTTTAAGTATGAATTTAAATACATATTTAATAGGGGTCCCGACATCCTAGCCTATCAGGCACGCAATCAGGCAGATATGTGACCGAGTGGCTAAGCAACAGAGGAGTGTCGAAATCTCCCCTTTCTTTAAAAGGGACATTATTAACTTACGCCCGAACCCAATAACCATTTTTGACCATCTGAGATAGGTGTTTGTTACATTTTAAACATATACGTAGACATATATATTTTAATGTTAATTGTACGGTTTTATTTGATTTATTTGGTTTACATTGATTATCAAATATGAGTAACTCGGTAAAATGAACGACAAATTTTATCCGTAGAAATGGATTGTCTTCGTAGGGTTTGGTTATTGGGATGCAGATAGGAGATCTTTCGACTATCACGGTCTGATCTCAGATTATGTTTAATCTGAGATTGTTGATTAATTATTGGGATCGGGCGTTAAAGGGTTGGCGTGCCGGGCCCGTGCGACAACTACTCCGGAAATATCGTCATAATATTTATGGGCGAGTCGGGGCGAAGCCCGCTGCCCGGCGCTAACCGCGGTACCTTAACAACACGATATATGGAACCTTAATATTAATTTGTTAGACTCAACTTACCACAAACTGAATCAAGAGTATACGATGATAAATAGGGCCACAAGCTAAATTGCCCTTTGCCAGCTGCGTTTGATAAAACATTTCCCAGTTTTTCCGCCTGCTCCGAAAATACTTCGACAAACGTCTCCACTATCTTTGGGCTAAAGGCTGGTAACAAGATTTTTCTTCGCCTCCGCCATATAGATACTATAAATAAGAAATTATTTCATTTGATGATGATAAAAAAATAAATATGTTTGAATTAAATGCAGTCTCAACCTACGATAAACAATATTAAAAAAAAAGGCAAATAGAACACTAAAATGAATTTCAATTTAAATACTTAAGCGTTGAGTGAAGAAAGCACCAGCTCTGGGGTCACCGGTACTATCTACCAGGCGCCAACATAAATAATTACCTGGGTAACAATGAAATTTTTTAGAAAATGAATAACGGCTTAATGTAGAAAGTTGCCAATACTTTTATTGTTTTTCGAAGTAATCTCCGTTCCTCTCTACACATCGTCGCATTTGATGGAACCACTGAGAAAAGCAGTGGGCCCATTATTCCTTAGGGGTTCTCGCGTTAGGTTCATTTTCACGTGTAGCAAGAGTTTTAGACTTGCCGCCAATTCATAAAAACAAAGACAAATGAATGCAATATACTACATTAGGTTACCAAAGAGTTCTAAAATTGAAATTCAAAAAAAGTTTTCATTAGCAATGTTTCTAACTGGCCAGTTCTAAGCATTTTCAGTTGTTTTTAGCGCTTGTGCATTTGAACCCCATGGCCTAAGAGTCTCTACTCCAAATGGAACAAAATCAGTTGGAGGAAACGTCCATGACTTACTACGTTACTACACAAATTAGAACTAATTCAATTATTTGATACAAAGTTTCAACAGCAGAATTGAAAATTTATTTTAATAATATTATCGTTTAATATTTAATTGAAAATCAAGACATGATTTTAAGACATAAGTAAAATTTCTTTGCATTTAATGTATTTCTTTTTTGACGTTCATAAATGTACATTGTGTTACCTACATGAATAAATGAGTTTTGACTTTTGACTTTTATATGATAAAATATAACATTATGAGCGACCGCTATCGTAAATTCAATATATATTATGGGCGTCTACTTATAAATTATGTAATCAAAACAATATCTGAATAAAAAACGAGTTATCTTAAATAATTACTGTTATTAAAGCTCCAATACCATAAGGTACAAATGCGAATAATTATATTTTAATAATAAAACCGCATTGCGAATCATTAAAATGCTATTCAATATAATTATAAGTTAGGTGTGTTTTTTATATAATTGTTTACTTCAGAAGCTATATTATGTCTCTTTGTTTTACCTTCCTTGATTTATCTGCGGAAATCGACAATAGATAACGGGCTGACTGGCCGTGGCACATATCCCGTAGGTACAAAAAACCCAGTTCTTGAAGCACCCTTGAGTTGTACACTTTGGTTACGTATACAATAAATAATTAAATAAAATTGGTTAAATTCTATACTTTTACCCAAAATCTACTACATAGTTTGATTATTAACTTACCATACTAGACCAACTATAAACGGCGAGGAATTGAATCTGGATGATACAACTGTATTTCTCGGAATCACCATGGATTCAAAACTTCAGTGGTCCCCTCATATTAACGGATTGGCGAAGAGAATTAGTTCTGCAGCCTACGCGGTTAAAAAAATTCGCTCACTAACTGATGTCGATACAGCTAGACTTGTTTATTGTAGATACTTTCATAGCTTAATGACTTATGGCTTATTATTATGGGGTCATGCTGCTGATGTCGAAACTATTTTCATCCTGCAGAAGAGGGCTATTCGTGCAATCTATAATTTAAAATGTAGGGAATCTCTTAGAGATAAATTCAAGGAAATTAATATACTTACCTTTCCCTCGCAATATATTTATGAAAATATTATGTATGTACACAAAAATAGTGAAAAGTTTACTAGAATAGAACATACGCACAATGTTAATACACGGAACAAACGCAGGCTGCAATTTCCCCGTACTAGACTATCTAAAGTTAGTAATTCTTTTATGGGGAAAGGGATACTCTTCTTTAATAAAATCCCAGAGGCTCTTTTATCTCTGCCTTTCAATAAATTTAAGAAATGTATTAAAGAAAAGCTGTGTAAAAAGGCTTACTATAAAGTCAACGATTATCTAGTTGATAAAAGGCCTGGGACTAGTGCTAGACAGGCTACTTCTAATTAATTTGCGATATTTGTTTTAAATAAGTGTTGTTTGATGATTTGCTGTTTTAAAAGAGTACCGAGAGTTTTTTACGCCGGCTTTTTCTCTCGGCCTACACCCTCTGTCTTCTTTGCCGATGAGTAGGGATTTCTACAAATTCAAATTTAATGACGTGGAATAAGTGATACATGTATCTTATGTTCCATAATAAACATATTTTATTGTATACAATTTTACACCTACCTGTTATTTGTTTTTAAAATTTAAAGCAAATTACTTGTATTTTACATCGTTTAAACCTTTCCTGAACTTCCAAAAATATTTCAAGATCATAATTAGCCAAATAGATCCAGGTCGAGTTTTAGGGGGACAAAGGAACGGTAAATTATTTTTATATGTACACACTACCTAGCACCCCTCAACCGTGAGGTTGTGCGTTCGAACCCCGTTCTTCTTTTTGTTCTCAATAATAGCTTCGAGATTCTTTTAATTTAGTTCAGTTAAATATCAAAAAGAAACCGGCCTTATTTTGTTTACAAATAAATAAATACAAATGGACGTACCTGGAGCGAAAATACCGCCATTTCCAATAACATTTCGAATGAACCTGTGCAGATCATCCTTTTCCATACACGTTTTTAATACCATTTCTAAATCCACCGGATCAATGAGCACTATAATTACAAACAATTTATTTTATTACTTTACAAGGAATTTATTATAATAATTGTATATGGATAATTAAAGCTAGCATAACTTATACGTGACTTAACTAAGTTAATTAATTTTATTTATCGAGCATAATAATGAAAATTATAATAATGTGCAGGTGGTTAAATGTGATCAATATACGGGTTTGTTAAAGTTACACGCACAGTACACCAGTCATTATAGACATTCGAAATCGAAAATTTGATAATAATTCCAAAAGTTTTCAAACTTCGGTCAAGTGAATGGTACATTGGGACGACAATAAATCTCATTTTGCAACCTTGTCCGCAGTCCGGAACATTGTTAAAATTGCAATTAAATTAATTTTTGCTGTATGGTCGTGAAAAAAATTCCAAAAGTTCTGCAAACTTGGGGAAGTTTTCGATATAATATTTCATATCACGTATAAAATTTGCAACCAACCTAAGTGTACGGAACATTTTTTGTTATTTATTTTATTTTCGATATATCTGTCAAATTTGCAGAACTTTTGGAACGTTTTAGTTTAATAAAGAAAAACATTAATTTTTAATAACAAAAAATGTTCCGTACACTTAAATTGGTTGCAAATTTGACACGTGATGTAAAATAATATATTTAACACCACTCCAACTTTGCAGAACTTTTGGAATTTTGGTCTCAAGAACTGAGCAAATTATCATTTATTGCATTTTTAACAATGTTCCGGACCGCAGAGCAGGTTGCAAAATTTTATAGTTTGTTTTAATACCACTCCCGACCTTACATCAAAATTTGAAAACTTTTGGAATTATATTGAATTAATTGTCTTGACTGACTGGACTACAGGTTGCAGTTGATTTTCTGTGCTTATAATACCATTTTAGATCCAAGGAAATCATTAATTACTTCCTAGAACAACAGTGGGAGTTAAGTTTAATTCATTAATTATTTATTTATGAATACTTGGTTTGAGACAAACAAGTCAAGAAGCATGCCGGTCTTCATTTTTTTTCTACTCATGCCTTTAAAAACAACCTATTTTCAAGCACTTCTGCCATTAAATGAGTCTTTAACATCATAATAAGGCATAGCAAACAGTTTAATTTCACATTTCATTTGAATAATTTATTGACAGTGCTTGCGCCATCTTCGCCAGAAACCTATTTGAAAATACGAATGCAATTTCATTGCCATTAGAGATTTTTTTCTTCTCCTGGAGCTTTGTTCCTAACTTGTAGCTTTACTTTTCTTAGTTACGGGTGTAGTATGGGTTAGAAACTGTATAAAAATATATTCATTGATACATGTGTCGCACGTCATCATGTTGAGATATGAATTTATAAAAAGTCCTTTAGTCCAAAGATTTGTGTTTAAAATTGGCAATACTAAAGAAAAAAACGACCGTCATTCGCACAGTAAACAAACAACCAAACATATAGTGGACCACGAGAACTGAAACCAGCTAAGATTAAAGACGTTATACATTTATTCCGATTTGTTCCTTAAGATGAACTATATTTCCTGACCATCGATGAAAGTTAATCTCCAAATCAGATGCAAGAAGTTGACTCTGACGTGGAGTAACTGCAAATTGTTATTTAGAACCTAAGTCCATAGTTTTTATATGAAAACACCTTTAAATCCTAATATGAAGTAAAGAAAGTTCCTTAGTCCATTAGCTGGGCTATACGTAATTAAAAATTCTATTTTTCGGACTGTACAATGTTAAATTTTGTAAGATTATACCTCAAAATATAGTTGATTTTGCTATACAATGGTATTTCATTATCCTTGATACGTCTTATAGAATTGTTTTAAATTGGATTTTTCCTCTTTATTATCATCAGGTGTAATGTTGAGTTATGGGACTGAAGGTACTTCTGCATCTGGGCCGTTCAAGTTTTCTCTTAAGCTAACCATATCTCCCATCATTAAGGCAGTGTTCGTAAGAAACTTCGTCCGACCGTTGCTTTTACAACTTTACCACAGATCAGCCTACCACCATGAAGTCTTCCTTTTTATTAATATATAGCCTACAGACACTCACAAACAACGTGACTTTCTATAATATAATATGTCCTATTTTGTCTTATAACATATTTGACGTTCAATGTTACTTCTATGTTTATAATGTCACGCTGTATGCATGAGCAAAGAGCGTATTTATTTATTATTGAGATCGATTCGATTGATACCTTTTAGTATATTGAAAGTACTTACAGAAATATAAAATATGACCGAGCCATCCTCGCATTATTCCACCCTGATTCATAGTAGTATAGCTGAAATACTGTAAACTCTTCATAATATCTGAAAGTGAGGTTTTTTAAACTAGTACATAGGCAATATATGTGTAGCGTTCAATATATTTTCGGTATAGGGTTTGTACTACATTAATGATGAGGGGGACCAAATTATCTTTAGGAAAAAATACGTTAGTTAATTTTCATAATTCTCCGTAATTACTAAATTATTCAAATAAACTATTTTTTTTTCAAAACCTGGTTGAACCTGGTACTTGAAACTAAATAAGACGAAGGTTTTTTCTTCATATTTCTAGGTTTCATTTCACAAGTTAAATATACACCCTACCCCAGCCATATTTGTTATACACAACTATTCCATGGACTGTTTATAAATAAATATATTTATTATATAATTACCTATATTTTTATTGCTTGATCTATTTATTATTACATATAGTTCTATAAGCATACTTTTAAAATGTAAACTTAACTTACCCTCAGTATTGCCTAGAAAATAATGGGCCACGCCGATAAGTGGTAATTCTTCTTTTGGCCCCGGTATAAGGGAGGCTAATTTCTTCATCCGCCTCCTCTTTATTTGAACGAAGACAAACCATAGCGTACCCACTAGTATCAATAAGTAGACAATCATTTTACTAAACAGAACACATGACTAGATCACGCGCATTCAAACTCACAACTATAAAAATGCGCCCTTTTATATAGACATTTTCCGTGTACAGTTCACGTCGTTATAAGGTTGAGGGGTTCACGGAACAGCCTTCAACATGGTAGTTATCTAGCTAGATAATGCATAAAATCTATTACACTATAATAATAGTAGTGAGTTCAATGTTTGTACGTTTTCCTTAAAAGGGTAAAATTTAATTAAAGTTATTGACTGTTTGACGGAAAGAGTTGGTAACTAATGGTATGTCTAACAGGGTAAGGACAATTTCATATACATTGTGTATATAATTTTGATTAATAAAAGGTTTAAATACATAAATTTGCATACATTTTTTGTTAGTACACACTTTTCAATATTTTTAGTTTCTTCTGTTTTTTTCACACGTGTATTGTATTAAATTTATCTCAATTCAAATTGGTAACAAAGTGTACACTTATGAACGTCAAATAAATATATATGAAATGATTCTAATTTTACATTTACTGCCAGTTCTCAAATCAAGGGCGTAGAACGAAAGAGAATAACTGGCAATAAACATTCAATATCAAACAATAAAGAAAGTATAGGAAAAAAGTTAATATACATTTTATAAATAATAATCAGGGCACAGAAAACGAACTGTTTCTGTTTCGAATTTTTTTTTATTAAACTAACAGCAATACCAATTGTAACTTTCAAATCCTTCTACGTCGACCAAGTCGCGCGATTCAGGTTGTTTAATCATAGTCTACTTATGTCACAGCCACTTACAGATCAACGTAACGTTTGTTTATAATCTAGTCTAGTGTTGATTCAAACGAGTTATTTTGCTTTTGTTGTTAGACTTTAAACCAATTAAAGAGATTTCCGGTCCTAGTGTTATGTTCTGTCTAATTTTCTAGTATTTTATAAAGGTGGTTGACGAAGAGCTGCATTTAGAGGCAGTCGCGATCACAGTTACTTTCCACGTCCCACAACCATTAATTATTGTTTCAACGCTGGAGCGGAAGAAGTCCCACTCGCCGTGTCAACTTCAATATTATTTTGGTCAACGTGATCGGTGAAGTGAGACCCAGTAGCCTCCTTGGCTTTTGGAAGGATATCTAGCTGTGTGCTTACATAAATGTTTGATTTTTCACAATTTTTCCTGGGAGTTTGTAAATTCATAAATAGATAAATATATTTTTTGAGATTGGTTTTGGTTTTTCAATTTTTTTATAAATGATAAATTAATCTTATTCTTTCGTATAATGTTATAAAAAATTGTAATTCAATTTGCCTAGCGAAAGTGAATTACCAAGCAGTCAAAATTTTTGAAATAAATTCTTTATAGATGTCTATCTAAATACTATCTATAACATAATTTACAACTAAATGCTGTCTAAAAGACCCCTCTGGAGTCAGACGAAGGACTAGAATTAATCGGTGCGTATTTTTCTATATAATCACATATGGTATTCAATGATAACTTCGCCAGTCCTATACAACCAACGAACAACCAACTAGTATCAAAGAAAAAATAAAGCTCTAATTGTCTTTTTCCGTACGTAAGTTTAATATCCGCTGAATAATACGCGGTTTTGTTCATTTATTTATTCAGCTCACAATACTAAACATTTTAAAAGTTCTTTCGCCAACTCCTTTCCCTAATTCTTTTGAGTGACGAATTGTAGTAATATCACAAGAAAGGTCAAAACAGAGCGGGCTCCCTGAAAATAAAAAAAATCCATGTAGTTCGTTTCCTTGAGATTATGTTAGTAAGAATTTTTTATAGCATATTAAAGCGACACTTTGTATTCCTAAACAGTATGTTCTCAAAACAAGCGGTAAAAACCTAAAGTTAGCCAAGAAAACAACAGGAAAAAGACCATTAAATTCCGCTAATGGCACACAGAATGCATTTAAATTCTGAGAGAGAAATTACAATGGCCTAGTGGAGTATTTCCTCTTTGTCTATGACTATAAATGATAACTTAAATTTTGTGCACGATTTCGGAGCTGTATACCGTATTGCTTAAATGTTTATTGTAGGCGTTCTTTTTTCTTATCTTTGATATTATAAGTATTATCTTTGGTAGAATTAGTATGCTAATCGAGTTGCTTAGCATTTGTATAAAAATCGAGTCAATTAGCATGCTACCGGCTTCACTAGCCACTCGCAGTGAGTTCCATGGAGTCCGGGATGGTATCCCTAAAGTCAAATGAGTCCTGCCCGTTTGTAATATAAGTTATAATTAAATGAAAGCATTTTTGAAACATCAGAAAGATAACTACGTTTTTACGTCTGTTATTCATCTATCACACTAATCTGTGTTAAGTACATAATGTTTATTATAGCTACACGCTAAGCCAGTATAGAATATCCTGAAAGAAATGGAAGGGATTTGGAATACTGATTCCATTGTTATTGATTGCCACAAACTTTACTTTTCTATTATTTTAGTTATAATACTAAATTAATGAATTTCATGTCGTTACATACCTCTAATAAAAGTTCATACTCCACGATAAACAGACCCCGTGCTGTGAATTTAGGCGTTTGATGAACAATTTGAATCGACAGACGTAAAGCCTAAAAATAATGTAGTCGTGTATAAATCAACGAATAGGTGACGAGTCTAAGGGTGTCTCTATATAATGAAAACGCATACGTAACTTGGTAATTTATGAGCAAAGATATCATGTGTTTTTACTTTTTAGCCTGAAAAATATTAAATAAATACCTCTTCTTTTACAGACATATCCCAAGTGTCGCTGATGATTGTGTGTACCAAGTATGATGTAAGTTTAGCCTTAAACAATAAATCAATTATCCGAAAATAATAATTCAAACTCAACTGTAGTATTCATAGAAATACGTACCTCCTTCACAATATTTTCACAAAAATAAATAGCAGATGAAATAATGGCTACGGCGAAAATTATCTGCCAAGACACATAAACTAAGAAGTTAATGTATCTTTGAACGTCGTGAAACAGTCCGGCAGCGGTGGCTTCCATAAAATAGTAAAGATATAATATAGTCAGTATCAACCACACAAACATAGTCAGGAGCAATGCAAAACCGAATTTGTCATTCGCGGTTTCCGACGCTTTAAACAGCATACTGTATATTTTCCCACAAGCATTTATCTTCTTACAAACATGTCTATCTTCCATCCTGTACACATTTATTAGGTTTTTATTACGAACGAACAGGGGGCCTACCATGAACTCTTATTGCGAGCCTATTGACAACCTACAACTGAGATGCATCGCTAATTCGTACCATGACATCGAAAAAACGAGACAGTTTATGTTCCCACGTGACCTTAGCGATTATCAGATTTCGTTCGTTCAATTTGTATGAAAATCCGTACCATGACCGCTCGGCTGAACCGAAATTTGACAGTTGCGCCTTCCAACTATGACAGAATAAGCGATTCTAAAAAAGTTACTTTTTGTTCACCTTTTTTGTATCGAAATGTCCAAATAATAGTTTAGAACCTATAAAATTCAATATTTTGAATTAAAACTTGTTAATAAAGTTAAAATAATAAGATTTATCTACTATGGCTAATATAGGAAAAAAATATAATATTTATATTTACGATATTTTGGGGTATTTTGAGTTTAGAGTGTTATTATAAATAAATTATTAAAATATAGACGGAGATGAGAAACAAGACGGCAATGCCCTTCCGACTACCGACTTCGTAGATATTGAGTTTATAATTTACTATAGATTATTGACTTTGATTCTTTGAAGATTTCAGTGTACCTACAAATAATTGCACATTGTTCAATAATATTCAAATAATTATTTATGCATGTCTAACAAAAACATAATCCCCCAATATAATATCATATTTTACAATAAATAAGAATGCCATATTACTAGCAGATATTTATTATAATTAAATTTTTCCTCACTATGTTCATGAATTGTATTATTCTCCTCTGCTTTTTGTTGTTTAAAAAAACATAGGTATTATTAAATTTATAATGTGTAAATAATAAGCCATTTAAAAATATTATAATAACAGTATTTATTTAGTTAGGATGACTCCATCAAGATAGAAAAAGATGTCTTCAGGCAATGTTCAATTGGTTATAAACATTTATTCATATAGTCTCAATTTAGCAATTTTGTCAGGTTAAGCAGTAAAGAAAATTATTATTATAGCCTCTTTATTTCCAAAATGAATAACATATTAAACAAGTATATCATCTAATTAATTATTACATAATATGTGCATGCATTAAAAAATACAATATTATTATTTATAATTAAATAATTATATATATATATTCCAATCATAATTAATAATTTCAATGTATATAAGTTTGAAATGATAAATAAATTAATAAGAATCAAAAACAAAATTCATTTTTATAAATCATTATAAAGTATCATTAAATCGTTACTTAATCATTCTGTTGTTTTCCTTATTTCTGTATTTCTCTTCAGATTTTGTCTTTGTATGTTTAGTAGACTCCTTTCCATTGTTCTCTGGCACACTTGTATTTTGTTTTTGGTGTAGTTATTGTAAATCCATGTCTGGAAGCCATATGTAAGACAAGGTATTAAATATGAGTCCATAATTTTTTTTCTTAAGTTTTAAAATTCTGATTTAAGGGTTTCTTTATTGCTCCAGGATTTATTCCAGGTTATGTTGACTCGTCTTTTAACCTCATCGTCGTGTCTTGTCTTTGAGAAAGATACTTGTTGACCCAGGTAAACATAGTTTTAAACATATTGTAATGTACTGTTATTAACCTTTATTGGAATAGTTTGGTGGTTCGTCATAATAATAATCTTTCAATTGATAGAAAAGATTTTACATTGTTAGTGCATACATCGAAGTTTTGTAGTGGAGATGGGAGGTTGTAGTCATTATCCCCCGCTGTGACCAGCCGTATTGGTAGATGAAGAGGGGCTTTCCTGTAAAGAAAGTATATAATTATTTATATTATTTGAATTAGTTAACGTATAAATTGAGTTTGTACAATTTGAAGGAATTAATTTTTATTATATTTACTTATGATTTTAGAGTAATAAGTTGATTTGTAATATCTTTTGCAAAGGGTTTTATATCAGTAATTCACTTCGTTATAGGTATTTATTTTTAATAAACAAATTTGTGAACAATACTTACCCCATACCATTATTTTATAAGTTAAACAATTTGTAAAAATATTTATAAAACCGAAATTTTGTAAACACGAAAATATTGAAAGCTCCTATCAAAATTTGAAAGAAACGTTTAAAAATAATAAGTGTCAACTGTCATAGCACCAGAGAACTTTCCGTTTCAAATATATCAAAAGAATAGTTTTATATAAAATAAATATATATAATAAGACATAATAGCTTATTACGATTGATGAATTATTTAAATTAATTTTATATTTTATTTATTTTCATAGAAACATCTGTCGAAGAAAGTTTGACAGTTAAATTTCTAAACGTACTCAGAAACCACAAACAAAATTATCGTTCTTTCATTCGGTCTTGCGATGCTAATACGTTTCAGCTTATAGGCGGTCATGGTACGAAAAAATGCTATTGACTTTAGGTACCTAAACTCCGCTGCATCTCAAAGGAATTGTTTTAAGAAAGTTCATGGTAGGCCCCCAGATCTTTGTCCGAGCGTGTTCCTAAGCCCTTAAGGACCTGATTAATTCTTTTATATCTATCCCTTAGCGCGTAGAGATACGTGCAAAAATAATTCGTCACTGTAAAAGACAGGGAATCAGAAAATGTTATTTGGAAAAGTTTACTGTAATGCAGTGATGCCTTTCTGTTGCCCATGGAGATGCATACAACGAATACACGAATGAAGCAGACGACAAAATGCGAAATCAGAATGAATAAAGATAGGGTCGCACTTTTTGAATAATCTATCCTTTCATCCAATTTCTCGATCTCAGCGTCGATCTCCATAATCTGCTTGATGTGTTCAGTCGATCCGCTTAAGTCATATGAAATCTTCCACATTGTGTACACGACATAGGCAGTTATCACAATATTTTCCACCAAATCCCCGTACTGCCTTATTTTAGTTTCAAATAGAATTCGAAGAATCGTTTGATCGGCAATGAAAACATTATACATAGACCAGAAATACAAAGAGTACCATACATTGAAGGAAACGAACCCGAGGTAGCTAAATGTCGCAACCACTTTATCACGAGACCACATTAAAGAGAAAAATGATGCACCTAGTAGTTTTCTGAACAACATTAGAAAAACGTAACCATCTAAAGTGTGGTGAAATTTGCGTTTTCTTTTTAAAAATCGCTGAATAAACATCGTTAGTTCACCTTTTACAACCCAGCTTACTGAACCGAAATGGAAATTAATTCTAAAGTGGAGGCAATT
The DNA here is from genome assembly GCA_963693345.1 of Pieris melete. Lineage (NCBI taxonomy): Eukaryota > Metazoa > Arthropoda > Insecta > Lepidoptera > Pieridae > Pieris > Pieris melete. Next base: position 2,234,539 of record CAVNZK010000056.1, read on the forward strand.
CAGGAAAATGAAATAAAACAAATTACTGGTATTTGCAATCATCCAATGGACGATTAGATATTTATTTGTTCAAATGTTCACATTTACACTAATAACCAAAATGAACGATGTCCACATTATAGTTATATCGTCTTGAACAAATGAAAGGCATATTATATACAAGGGATAAAAGTAAAAGTACATTATTTATAAGCACTATACAACTTTACATAATTAAAATACAAGCTTCGGTATATAATATAGAACATCTCATTGCCAAATACATCATTATTGCAATTTAAATTGATTAGGTGCGTTCATGCATCTGCGTATAATCACAATTCGCCTATTTCCGAACATAACTTTAAACATAAAAAAGGAAACTCGATACAAATTGATTACTTAGAAATTAGTTGAAAGGCATTTTAAGCGGTAAATACCCTTATAGTCGAGTTGATGTGGGAGTTAACCTTATAATGGCAATTAAACTGAGATTCGAATAGGATTACGGTTATAATCAAAGTAGAGGTGATCTATTAATAACATTTTACAGTCTCCATCAGATTATTTATGGCACGATTAATTAATTTACAAAAATACTTTTAAATCAAATTCAGGTCGCCTAATTATAAATTTAAAAAAATTTAATAACCGGGATGGTGATCAGTTTTTATATAAACAAAACTAAAAAAACATTCATCTTAACTTGTTTTATATATCAGTAACACTTGATTCTCTGTTTCATTATCAATAATTTCACAGTATTTTCCTATTTAGACGCACAGGAAAAACGCAATTTAAAAAAATATTACTTATTACATATCTAGCTGTTCTAATAAAATATAAAAAAATAATTGCAAATCTTTATTGGAACGCGGAATGTCCGAAGGAATTATTTTTTACCACGACAGAGTTATAATAACATCATGACTATAAAATCAAGTTAAATGCGAGCGAAATAAATCTTATATTAAAAGCGTTGTGACAAAAGAGGCGGTTTGTTTGCTGTTTATAGCAATAATTAAAATTAACCGTCAAAATAGAGAAGACATACACACAATAGTAATGTGTGGCTGCAATAACTTGAAAGATATCAACTTTTTACTTCACCTATTTATGCCGTATATATTTTAGAACTATAACAACACTTTAGCTGCGCTTTACTTAAATATTCGAATATAGAAAACCGATTATATCTTCTAAAAGTTTCGATATAGAATTTACAAGGCCTTAGAGCTGCCCTAAGCATTTGGTTCAGGTAATTCTACACGATCTATATATAATGAACACTATTTGAAATTGTTATGTTCTATACATTAACATAGTTTTTGTATCATGAATATACTTCTATTTAATAAAGCATCTATTAAACACGATTCTATGTATACTTTGTTTAAACAACTATTCTAGCATAGTTCAGTGACGTAATTTAAATTGTGCGTCAGATGTTCTAGGTGTATGATTCGATTCAATTGAAAATTATATTAACTTTATTTCATAGATTTCTATTTTCAGTTATTCAAGCGATTTTTTGTACTAATTTACATGCAGTATTTCTCCTTGAAAGAAAGAAATAAATCAAAATGTTACCATTTTATTTGTAACATCTTCATTAATCACGTTTGCAGCGTAGTTGGTCTAACTATCATAATTAATAGACACAGAAAAACCCAGGTTAAGAGAACATGACACTTGCGGAATCATAATTATTCATCAACGTGACAGGCATCGTCATTACATATATTTATGTAACTAAATTGTATATCATTATATTGCTTTTATCTTCGTCATTTCATTGAAAAATTTAATTGGTCGTTAAGTAAATGGGGTTTTTTAATACATAAATATTATATTTAATATATGATAGAATATGTAAAAAATCGTGTATGTTTCCTCATCATTATTATTATGTTTTCAACCCTAAAAACCCAGAAACCGGTTCACAGAATGCTGAATTATAATTATTAAGCGCTTGAATAACTGACCACAAAGACCAAAGGTTATGATGTTTTTATATTTATTATACCATTTATATGAAATTACTTTAAATGATTTCCAGGTATTGAAGCAAAAGTTAAAGGTGACGATTAAAACTATTAAAATAATGTGTTCATATACGTTTAGAATAAATAAATTTAATCGATGTGCGTGCACGCTGTAATTCACGGCCCGCGTACGCACTTTAGCGTACAAAATAAAAACGTAAAATGTCCTTAACTTAAATGTAATGTCATGGAGTGCCACATTAAAATATCATTAAATATCTTTGGATTCAACCAATATTTTTTTTTATTTAAATCACTTTCAAAGTTTTAATATCTTAGAAAATATTGATTTTACACGAATTATTTAGTATTAAATAAAATAATATTTTTAATTAAGTGAATCTGAGACATAATTATCTAAAAGCGGTTCATTTTAACCCAGTAAAGTCGTTTTGATATCTCGTCTCCAGACTAGAATAAATGAAAAACTTACCGAATTTATCAAATCATTTTGGAAAATTTTAAGCACATTAAGAGATCTATTATCTACGATCTTCCTAGGGATCAAGTGATCTATTGGTCATGAGAGCTTTTAGAGATTTAAGTATTCCATGCTTTTATTATGCGAAAGCTATTCCGAGATATTATTATTATAATAATTGAGATTCGGTCACAGAAGATCGTGAACGTGAGACGTGTCAAGGTTAGTGATCAATGTCTTCAGAAATGTCATTTCTTTGCGCGCATTCTCCAGAATGACCCTGGGGTCCTGCGAGGTGCATCGGAGACAGTTCGGAGCGAACACCATGGCCAGATTGGCTGAATCCATCTTGGTTTGACTCACCACTTCGGGCGCATTGAATTGTTGCAGGAAGCTTATTAAATATGTGAGTACCTGCGGGATAGACATGTTAAATAAAAATTAACTTTGAAATTGAAGATTTATTAATTACTAGTGGTATGAAGTTCTTTTGGGTGATTTAAACAGATTTTTTTAATCCAACTAAGGTTTCAGCAACTCGAATTGATTTGTCATTGATTAGAAAATTAATACACCTTCCAGAAATGGACCGTTAGTTTTCTTCAATACCTTAACTGAATGATTTATTATTTATTTATTGGGATAAAATATTCTTATACGTTCTAATAGTTATTTAAAGGCCTCGTTTTATCGGATGCTAAAAAGGATTTAAATAAATGTATAAATAAAAAAAAATGAGAAAATTACCAATCTATTAAGCGCGGGCAGCCTCTGCAACGCTCTAGTGCAGGCGGCGAAGTCACTCCCGGCCGCCACGCAGGCCCCGTACAAGGCATCCGGGATCAGGGGTTCGTATAACTCCCGGTACCAGAGCTTCAGAAGGCTGGCCGGCGCGTGCGCATCTAAATAATTATTGTAGCTGAATTCATTATTTAAAGTAAACGTAATGTTATATTTTTTAATAAAGATGACGCGTTTTTAGGAAGACCCCTTAATGGTAGGGAAGCCCAAGAGGGGATTTCGGGATTTACTAAAGCGCGGCAGATTAATATATAGGGGGATACCTTGTACCCGGTTAAGTATCTCCACAAAATATGAGGCCCATATATAAGGCCGCACGTGAAGGAGACAGGATCAGTTTAGTAAAAAAAAATTGACCATCAGAAATTCCCGAGCGCGTCAGATTAAGGTAGGGTGAGTTAATTACATCCTAAAAAGTGTATATTCCACTAATCTGACAATTTGAGAGTGACGGAAAAAAAGGGGAGGGCAACAAAGTTGTAAAAAAAAACGTCATCTCGACATTCTCGAGCGTAGCTAATTTTTTTTTTATTTTGAAGGAAATAATTCAAGAATAATGAAAAATATATAATCTGACGATTTCCGCAAGCCGAAATAACAAAAATTCGTCGATAAAGTTAAATGCGTGCAGCTGCGTGATGCCTACATTTCCTTAAACCGATCGGAATCTACTAAACGGCGTTCTAAATATTTCCCTCAAAATTACATTTCCTGTGAATTTGAACCGATTCTATCGGGTTTTGAGAAATTTTGAAAAATCTTAAAAAAATAAGAAATATTTTTTTTTAAAGTGGTTTCTTTATCGATCAACTTCAAAAACTAATCCGCCTTTGAGCTTGAAAAACCACGTCGATCGCCACCAAGCTGGTCAAAAGCGGTTGATTCGTTCGAGAGATATCGTACACGAAAGAAACCCGAAAAAGTGTTTTTTCGGGATTACTCCGAAATTTGTGGTTCGATCAATTAAAATTGCAAAATTACTTATGAGAATGATAAAACTGCGTCGAATGCCGCCAACCGCGTGAAAATTGCTTGATCCATTCAAAAGTTATTGCGGTTTGAAAATTCCAAAAATAGTGTTCTATGAAACTTCTATCAGACTTTCGAGCTGGGAGAGCTCAAATGCATAGAAATGTTATTTCTTTGAACTCAGCGAGCTCAAAATATCAATTTTAAGCGCCCAGGAATGGAATTAGCGGGAAGTTGCAGGGATGGCCCTTTAGGTGAACCGTTTTTCTATTATTTTTTTGTCAGATCAGGCGAATCCCTCTAGATAATCGTCAGATTATGAGACAGTACGTTTAGAACATAAAGATGAACCACATATATCTTAATCTGACGCGCTTGAGTATTTCAAAATTGCGATTTTTTTTTTGCAAATTAAGAAAATGGCTGTGGGTTTGCGTCCCATCGAAATCGTCAGATTAGTGAATGAGAGCTTTTTTTTGGTGCACTTAACACTCCCTTAGAAAATCTGACGCGCTCGATAATTTTTTTTTTTTTTAATTTTCAACCCTTAAATACAACCACCCGCATCATGCAAACGATCAGATTAAGATACGTACATTATTAAAAATACGTAGGGCATAGATGCTATCAATATCTGACGCGCTCGAGGATGTCCATGCAACAGTTTTTTTTTACATATTTAACTATCTATAGCCGCTTCCCCCACCGATGAAAAGGAATTTATCATATAACATTTTTTTCTTCTTTTTATCTAAGCTTTGCATCCCAATAGGTCTCTACGACGCTCGAGTAAATCCCCATTTAGCATCGTGGGCTCCCCTACCATAATCTTATGAATACATAAATAAAAACAGAAATAATAAATGATCACCCGGTTTGACTTATGGTCAAAGCAAAACCTTGACGAACCTGTCAAGGTCGAGACATCGGGAAGTTCCCAGTTGTCGATCTTGGCCTTCAAGGCGTTGACTTCGTCGACATCCGCCGACACTCTGAAAATACCCTCCGTCTCTCTCCCGTTGAGGGCCAACACTTGCTGAGAGAGAGCCACCTGCACCCACGGCAGCTGCCTGTTCGGAAACCGCTCCTTCTGAAGCATCATCACTTCTTGGAGAGTGTTCCCGAACATCGATTGGCGGAAGATTTGTATCTGGCGGATGGAAAAAGAACATGTATATTCAGCACGCTTTTTCCCGAAGGGGTAGGCAAAGACCACGAATCTCTCATAATTATGTGCATTAAATTATAACACGCTGTGTTATTATACACAAAATTAGGCAGAAATTATCTATATATATAAATAATTAATTATTTTATGTAAAATTATAAGCATTCTGTAACATTTTTTTTTAATTTAAATTGTTTTATTTCATCTTTCCATATCTTTGAAAATATCTTAGTTTGAATAACAAATTTGCAGTTTAACCATTAACTAGGGCGTGGGCACATTATTTAGTCACCCACGACTGGGGGCAGAGCGTATCATCTTTTCGAAAGGAGTCTCACCCGAGCTTGGTCGATGTCGTCCGTGGTGGGCTTCCTCGGCTGTCTTTTGCCTCCGAAGCCGATTCGTTCGAGTCGTTTGCACGCTACGCTCGCGTAGTGGGACACTTGCACGTGAATCGGCCATTTTCCGACCTGCATTAACGATTATTAATATAAAAAAACGTGTGTTACTTATTTACACGCGTTAGAAGTTATTCTTCTTTGGCATAACAAGATAAAATTATTTAAAAGAATGTTATATTCGCCTCATTCTACGTTTGTAGATAAAACGACACTAACAATAAAAAAACTAAAATGTTGACTATAGCTAACTGACGGTTTTTTGTGACGGTGTGAGCGCGCATCGTAAAAATTTACACTCATCATTTTTCCCTAACGTGCCAAAAAAAATATCAGCCACACAAATATTATCATTTTCAGCGAAATCGTGCATTTACCGCTATATTTAATTGTAAAAATAATGAATTTTTGTAACTACCCAAATTTATCACTAAATTTGACTCACCTCAGGGAAACAGTCGGCAAAGGCGGGATCCCGATGCCTGTTGACATAATTGGTGAGAGCCGGTTGGAAAGCCGGCGAGGGGGGGACGAAGGCCAGGCACACGGCCAACAGCTCCCACCCGCGGAGCAACGAGTCCCTGAGAGGGTTCTCAGTGGTCTGCCGGCACAACTGCACGTACAGCTCGTCGCGGAGCCTGAGGGACACGAGCTATCGATATACCATATGGCGTAGTATAAAATACATTTGAAAAAGAAATCGTAAAATTAACCAACATCATATCTCAAAACCTAAACTATTTCCTATAATGGAAAATACCTGATTCAAGTAAAAAAGGATCACATTGATATGTTATTTTAGTTTCCGAGAAACTAATGCTAATCCTAAAAAAAGCTAAATTTGTAAAACCCAATAGAAATAGTCACCTTAGAATAATCGTAAATAAAAAAGATGACCTTTTCGACTGGTCCTCCGAGCCGGATTTTGTGACACGAGTGGTCACATTTGCCTTGCTATTTAATAATCTCTAAGATTGCGGGTTCGAATCGAGAAAACTCAATAATAAAGTACTGAAAAACACCTCTAATTGCAAATTAATTACTGAAAAGTTCCACGCCCAAACAATCGAAATATGTTAAAAATTAATGAACTCACTTTTCATTAGTGAACGTAGCGTGTAATATATCCTGGGCCACCGAGTTGAGCGTCATACCGGGACGAGCCTTCCGGTCTCCCATGTATATCTGCACCAGACGGAACAGATCTATCGCGGCCTTTTTGTGCCCCTTGTCCCAGTCTGCCCCCACCATTGGGGCACTTATCGATGAAGACGTCCAAGAGAGCATATCACGGACTGATGCCTGAAGATAAAATGGATTTTTAAATAATGTGAATGGGAAAATATATATATTTTTAAATAAAGCAATGTTCTTTTAATATCTTCATCGCTACTATCCAAAAACAGAATTCAAACAAATTACCTTTCTCCTAAAGATTCCCTTGCTGAAGTTGAGGTTGTCCTTTGCGAATATCTCAATGTCCTGTTCGGGTGGGGGCATGTGGGGCAGGAGGGGGGGGTGACGCGGATGTGACCGCACGGGGCTGTACAAGGCTCCACCTTCGGCTCCGTCTGGGACACTGGCCGATGTGCTACCTATACTGGTATTGCCACCGCCCACTGATGACGTCTAAAGAAGTGAAATATTAAAATAATAAGAAAATTCAAAATCATTTAATGGAATTTACCATAAATGTAATTTGAAAAATTAATATTATCTCACCTTACCATTTTCTAATAAAGTAAACCGGCTCAAAATGAGCTTTAATATTAAATGATTGTAAAAATTCAGTTTTTGAACTATGAAATGAAAAAAAAATGCAAAAATAAAGAAAAAACTGACCCTGTGAATCCCCGGCGACGGCTGCCGATCCCGCTCAAAGCCAACGAACGTATTATAATAGGAGACGCCATGATTCATATATTCCACATCTAAAGGCCTCTGCGTATACGTGTGAGGCAGGTACACGCCGGATCCGTCGTCGTCATCCGGCGTTCTCGCTCCACCGTCTGAGGATTCGTTATCCGGCTCGTGGCCGGACAGTGACCGGGATTCGGAGCCGGATCTGGAATGCGAAGATCCGGATTCGTTCTCCGAGTCTGAATGGCCGTAGCGACTTCGGCCTGAAAACGATAAATATATTACGTAACGAATTTTGGGGGGAGGGGGTCCTTTTGTAAAACGATAAGATGCGGGGCAGAAATTGAATTACGCGTTAATTATTTTCGACTTTCCAGTACGTTACACCACATAATTGTAACTTTTAGGTATAAAGAGTCACTGGGTGTTCACAAAACGTTTTACTATTGGGTCCAGAAAAACGTTACTGCGCATACGGGGGGGTCCAATAATTTTCAAAAATATCGTGACGTAATACTTGAACGCTCCCTTATTAATAATTTTATTAATAGCTTATAGTAACAGGTACAAAAGCCACGAAGACACGAGCAACCCGTAAATTATAATTATTTATTTTGAACACTCACTGGATAGCTTTGCCTGCTGTATGATATAATCCTGCAGCGGCAGCAGATGCTGGAGTCCTCGTAAGTCCCAGTTGCAGTACAAGGGGGAACCCCCCTCCTCCTCCTCTTCTACCTCTTCTGCCTCCGCTGCTCGCTTGTGACCTTTACCAAAAGTATAATGATAAACAATCGCTATCCAATTTATCTTCTAGAGGTGAAATTTGTTTAATATGAAAATACAAACGTCGCGATTTAGTTCTGTCCCTCGTGGTAGTCCTCTCGAGTCTCTGGTTATGTTTCTGGACATTCGGCTCCGTCAGGGCTGGCTCCAAATTCACGCTTTTTAACTTATAGTTCACTAAAACAATAATATTATACATAATTAATGGTTTCATGATTCTTTTCTTTAATTTTAATTTAATTTACACAAATACTTTTATACTACTAAGAATGCCGCGTCATCTTTGATTCGACTAATTTGTGTCACGTGACTGAAATACTAATCTAAATGTTATACATTTCAAAAACTCAAAAAGTTCTGCACCGATCGAGCTGAAATTTTAACATGATATGTTATCGCATCAAGGATTGTTATTACCTTTTTTCGTGTTTTGTTTTTCATTTTTTTACACAAGTATTGCAAAATTAAACTTATATGAAAAGTATTCTTTGTTATGTTTCTCATTTTCCAACCACTCAATCCCTATGTGCCACTTGCAAAGCGTGGCGGGATACAGCTAGTTTTTGTACATATATATTGTTTTACTAAATTTAAAATTTTTGAAGTTATACTTCTTTAGGCGCGTTATGAAAAATTTATGAGAGTGAAATTTTAAGATGCGCGCGCACCGTGACACAAAATTCAGTATGGGCGCCGAGCGTGCGCGAGCGAGATGGGAATAAGACAATCTACAAGTAAAAAGAAATAGAATATGTGTGAAGTTAGCAGCTATGCCAAGAATTTTGAATGGCCATAATGACCTTTGTAGTACCTTTTAAACAAATAAAGGAGTTTTAAATATTTTTTCAAAGAAATTTAGCAATGCTTTTTCACAAAGACCTATTGTTACTTAGTTAAAAGGTTATGAAACATACCTAGTTTTAAATTTAAATTAATAATATAATAAAATAATAAATAATAATTGTTATTAATATTCATTAATAATTGAATAATTTACTTAATATTAAATATTGTTAAATTATTAACGCTAAATATCTATTATTAATTATTTAATATTTAAAAAAAATATAGAAAGCCAAAGAAGTATAACTTCTTACGCGCGTACATAACTACACGCACCATTTTTTTATTTTCAAGATATTTCGCTCTGCACTATTATTAAAGTCACGTCGTCATATTAACTATAAATAACATTTTATTTTTTATATATTAAGTACGATTCTTCCGTGAAAATAAATATAAGAATTTAAAGCATCCTCATCCTCAGACACCTAACATTTTTTATTGTTATACAGTCGAATGAGGTAGTTGGAGTGAGGAGTGAGGAGTTGATGGAGTTGAGGAATTACCAGCGGCGACGTTATCGGCCTCGTTGGCGGACGAGAGCCTCATGAAGTTGTGTTCGTGGGGCCTCTGCTGTTGTTTGGAAGATTTGCTCGAAGTGAAGCGCTCGGGCTCTGCCTGCTGGCGTCTGGAAATTGACGAACTGTGGAACAATTAATTGGAATTTCTTTTTTTTTTAAAACTAGCATATTTACTATGATTGTCTATATTTTTTCTATAATATGCCGAAGTTATTTAATATTGCTAGTAGTTTTGCACTTCTTGCTTTTTTCTTTTTTACATTTTTACACAAACACACACACGGCACATATATTTTAGTCAAAGAAATCCTGATCTAACCTCGTAAACTCCCTCGGCTGATGCCAGTTGCCGGCATTATGGCGGAGGTCGAGGCTGGTCTGACGGAAAGGCTTGTCCACACTGTACACGGCTTGCTTCTCCGGGTAACGCTCGATGCGGTCCAACTCAGCTAAGCGATCCTTGTCTAGGTGCCTGTTTATTAAGGAAATTGAGGGTTCAATTTGTGCTTTAATAATTACCTTTTACACATATCTCTAACTTTCTCTATATTTTATTTAAAAAAAACTTGGTTTTATGACACAAAATTTCATAAATCATGACGTGATTCATGAATAAACGAGACCATTACTTAAATTAGTATTTATTAAATCAGACAATCATAAGTATATAATATAGTTATTATTGTGTTAGTTACAATTTTGTCCTCAATATTATATTAGTATGTTATTAAGTCAATAAAGGCGATTCGATAAATGCAATAAGAATTTGTTTGGAGTATGTTGACGGGTGTTTTATACCTAAACAGAAGAACTTTTATCGCTCAAGTATTATTCATGTAGTAAACTTGAATAAAGTATGGCAAAGTTTGGTGTTTCGGTGTAGTTTTGGTGTGCTCACCTATCCGAATACCTCTCCCGCGAGTGCCGTGAGAGATGATGCGGTCTTTCCAAGCTCAGCATGTGTCTGGCGCCACCGGCCTCCGTGGCCAGAGATATCGACGACACCAAAGACGGCCGGGCTGCGGACGTCTGAAATATAATGAAAATTTAATTAAATTTGTATCAAATATATACGAATTTCAATACAGATTGACCGACCCCAAGATCTCGTCCCGTTTATGTCGATATGAGAAATCAAATTTTCGTCATAGATTACATGTAAAATCGATAGTGTGTATAAATTTCAATGAAAAAAATTCATGATTCAATAAAATCTTTTTTGGACCTTCGAGCCAGAATGATTTCATTTCAGATATACCTGTAAAAACGGCGTAGGTTGGGGCTTCTGCAAAGGACTGCTGGGACTTTGAGGAGATGCTGACTCGCACGAGGACCCACCCGCAGATTGCTGCTTTAACTGTCATTATTAACATTTATACGTGCACTGAATAATTAAAGATTTTTAATTTGAAGAATTTAAGATTCCCATTGATGATTAATTCACATCAATAATCTACAATAAAATATATTGAATTTGGAAGTATTTGAAATCCGATTACACATAAAAATTATTACTTAATCAAAGTTATACCATAATTTCCCAACAACCTTTTCCACATTAAAAGACCTTTCAGCTCGAATAAAACCCGTGAAAATGTTCCACTCGTATGACAATCGCTTTAAGCGCTCTCAAACTTCACAAAATGAATTTTATATAACATCTGTAGGTGTTTTACCTTACGTCTAGTTAATGGAGTGCTTTCGACGGATTTAAAATACTTTTCATGCATAGAGTCATCGGATGCGTCTTTTCGTGGCGAGATAAAACTTCCACTGCGGTTTAATCCTAAAAGAATACGGATTAGTTAATTTATCAACTTAAAACATAAAAAAGATTTTTTCAATTCTGATTATAAATCCTTAGTAAGTGAGTTGTCAACACCATTGCGATAGGTCAGACGCAATAAGTAAAAATAATAATACGATCGTAGGCATAGGAATCTAAATTGTCACGGCCAAAATTTTAACTGTTATTAATTGCTACCTGAATGTGGTGACCATTTATCAGTTTCACCGTGGGTGGGAGGTGGCTGGACGCTGCTCCTCTTCTTTAATTGTGGCGTACAAATTGGTGGATTACATACTGCACTTAGTTCCTAAATGGACAGAAATATTATCTACAGTTATTAAAAAGACGTCCTAAGGCCGATTCTATATATCGGTCATCTTAGCCTTTCAGAGGAACAGATCATGAACAACACATTTTCGTATAATAAAACGATTATTTATCACAAAACTTCGAGTACTTTGAAGCAAAAAAGATTAAATGATTCTGGTATTCAACGAATGATTCAAAGACCTTACCTGTTTCCGTCTCTGCTGTGCGCTACTAATGCTACTATCGGAGGACCGTCCCGAGTCCGTATGACGACAAAGAGGAGTCGTTCCATCTTCACTAAGCCTCCCCCGACGGCTTTCGCCGCTGTTTCTATGGATCATAATAAAACTAATAAAAGTCCTCCCCCAATAATGGGAGATTTCTAACCGGCGTTATTATACAAACTGTTAAATCGTCAATTCAAAATATTCAACCTCTTACATTCATACCTCCAACATTTTTGTCCCTTATTCATTCCCAAGGTTCAAAATCAACGGAATCTCCTAAACTCTCTCTGTTAAGTAATTCTCTCAGTTCTTTTTTCTAGACTGAGAGGCGCCTGAACTCCCAGGTTACGAATACAACAGAATAAACACTACGCATTCAGAGTTTGATATATTATGGTAGTATGGTAGCGGGGTGATCAATGTTAAAAAAAAGCGTAGTCTATTAGGTGCCTAAACTGCATTAGACGATGAAGTCTAAACTAACTGTTATGTTAAAGTTAAGTATTTCTTTTGTTACTTATCTTTTTTGGAAATGCTTTTTGGTCGTAAATCTTACGTCTTACTGTCATATATTTTAGAATGTTAAATTGTAACTGAAAAAAATTCCCAGCAACTTTGTGAGCACGCTCAAGAAATTATTAAGAAGTCGTTGAACATCTGCGTTAAGTATCTCGAAATCGAAAAGTAGGCAATAGGTCGTGACACCACTGATCACTGATGTATAACAATGAATTCGCTCAAAATAAACACTTGCAGTGATGTCATATTTATTATAAGCACCCTATTTAGTACACATTGAACCCAAAATTATTATTTTTGTGCGGTGAGACGTAAAACCATAACGCCTTACATTCAATATACTTTTTACATAAATTCCCTTTTATATAAATTAAGATTTTTTATCACACACATGATGTAGGCGCCATATGGTATTTGAACTCTATTCTGCACAATTTCGTAACTTGATATCATTTAACAGAATGTGGTTATTTGTGAAGCATTAAATTACTACAGTACCTCTCATATCATGTTCATATCTAGCAAAATATGTAAAGTTTGACCTTTTAAACTAGTTATAATTTAAAATTAGGCCATCCACAATAGATTAAACTACAATGTTACATAGGCAAACATTAAAGTAACGTTTTGACTCTGAAATCGTAGAGTCAATTTTGCCAATAATCATTTTACTAGGTCAAAAGAGTAAAGCTGCCAAAAACCTAGGAAGTATTTTAAAGTGGTAATATTTTGAGAAACTTCCTAACCACCAATCCAAAAATAAAATGTAAAAGCCTACCTGTGATGGTAATGAGATCTCCTGGTACGCACTGGACTTGTTTGTGTGATTGTAACGCTTTTGGTATTGCATGGTGATAATTTACTGGCACTTGCTGTACTGTTGCCATTACTGTTAAGGGGGTCTAGTGTTGATGGTACCTAAAAAGTTAACATTTTTGATGTATTGAAGATAGGCATAGCAAACGCAAATCTTAATACAAAGCTGGCAAAACAAGTTTGTTACAAAATCAATACGTAGATGTCAATGGGTTTTTCTAAAAAGTTAGGACTGACTAAATAATATAACCCTAGATAATTGGATAGAGATTATATTATCCATATTATTTTTAGAACATGTAAACAAAATGTCGCTCATAATTTGGTATGAATTATAAAAAGAAAATGTTGAAAAATTCAAAACTGTCTCATATTAATTTAATAACTAATTTAAATGGAATATTAAGTGACTATTTATGTTTTTGCTGCATTTAATTAATTACTATCAATACTGAAAGAACATTTACAAACAATGTAGTCACAGTATAACTCATGCTCTATAAATCTGAATAAGTTTTGAACAACCTTTGGCACAGGGCCAAGTTATCAAAGTGCAATAATGTAAAAATTCACTTTAGAAAAAGAGGTTAACAGGGTAGGTTGAGATGCTCACTACGGGAGAAAAGGCAGCGTAAAGTGCACAACACTTCAACTGACAAAGATGGAATTAATGATTAAAATCATATTAAGTTTGAAGTTTTTAGGGAACATAGATTACTTAACAGGTTTCAAATAAAATCTTGAAATTTCTATAGTTATTATAAGGTGATATTTGGACCAAGTCACTTCTTTAGTTTCAATACGTGGCCAACAAAGTAATTATTGAAATAAATAGTATTGTGTAATAAATTGTAAAATTTATCACACCCAAAATATATTTCAATTAAAACATATACCTATTTCAGTTAGTAAAAGATGTAAAAATACAAAATTTACATTAAGAAGAGCAAGAATTTAAAAGAAAACACATACCTGCGGTGCTGCCAAATTAGTCTGTGTTGAAGTTTCTCTCCTTTTTAGTGGATCAGTATTCTGTTTTAATGTTTGTAACTTTGCTAATGGTATTATGTCGCAGTCTATGGGTCTATGCCACACTGTTGTCTGGGGATAGAAAAATTATTAAAACATTCCTTTTTAAGTCACTCTATATTTAATTCATATTTTTCATTAGCTCACCTGAGTTGATGCATTATAATAATAAAATCGATGAGTATTGATGTCAAATAATTCCCACCATTGCGATGAGTCTGTGCGTTTCACTTTAACACCCTAAAAATATATGTTTTAATAGAATTGTCATTGTATATTAATTAAGTGATTGTAATAAATATATCATGCAAGGTCATTGACATCCAGTACAAATATTAGTAGTACATAATGATTAGAAGTACATAGTTATAAAGGAATAAATTTCAGTTGATATATCCACAAACTGGCTTTAATTGTAACCACTAATATAAAATTAACAAAGTACTGAAAGTCATATAAATTTTAAACAACAGACAAATAAAAAGACAAATATTACCTCAGGTGGGTCCCATACACACTCTCCTGTGGTAAGGTTAGCATACATATGCTCCTTTGTCTTCGGTTCTATTATCTCCACCCATTCCACCCTAGAATAAAACATGACTGTAATTCATAATCAGGTACTGCATTCCTACCGCACAGCAACAGACGAATGCTGGGCGTGACATTAACGATTTCCGCGTATACTTTATTGATTTTGCAAGTTTATACCGATTTGTTTTTAAGATATTGATAATTTAAACAGAAATGTGTCAGTTATATTTTAAAATACCTTTCAGAAGACATTTTCAAGCCTTTTACTTTTCCTTTAAAACTTTACTTAATCATAGTATCAACATTTTAAAACTAAAAAAATACGTATAAAATTTTATGGAAACCGTCCATGTTGAGTGTTTACTTCACAGCACAGACTAAAAATGCTAAAACACGATCAAAAATCTTCAGACTGTGCATCTGACATTCAATTTTTTTTTTTGGAGTTTATGGCCTGGTATCTAGACCTTTAGGCCAATGACATTCATTTAGCAATTAGCTTTACACAGATTATAATTTATTTTGGATCGTTACTTTTACATAATATAGACTCGTTTATCTGAATCTGAAATGATTCTTTTTAAATACTGGAATTTGCAGACAAAATCTAAATAAAGACCGGACAATGAACTATAATTAGTATAGTATGATACAACGTATTTGTTAAGTGTTATTACTATAACATATATTTAATGAAGAGATAAGTGGGTCCTTTATTTCCTAACACCATTCTATTACGTAAAAAAGAGAAAAAATCATAACATTGCTTATCATATTTTTATTTACGTAGGAAATATAACGCAAAAATTTGATTTTATCGAAGTTATACTTCTTAAGCGCGTTATGAAAAATTTATGAGAGTGAAATTTTACGATGCGCGCGCACCGTGACACAAAATTCAGTATGGGCGCCGAAAAAAGAAATAGAATATGCGTGACGTTTGACCATAATGACATTTGTAGCAAAAAGCATTGCTAAATTTTTTTGAAAAAATAATTAAAACTGCTTTATTTGTTTAAAAGTACCTACCTTTTAAACAAATAAAGCAGTTTTAATTATTTTTTGCACCGACTTCCGGCACCATCACTTTAGTACGGCATTAGGTTTTTCGACATTAACTTTTAATCATCTATACACTTATAACAAAGCCGTACATTAATAATTAGTCGAAATACCCCAATTGTACTCACATGTACCGCTCAGAAATGACGGCATAGTGCTCAGAGCTATTTTCAGATACAGTAACAGCCTTCTAAGCGTAATTCACGTTGGGTCATTTCACAGGTATTTTTTGTTCATGGGCTTGTGGTCTATAAAGAATAGGTCATCATTATAAAAAAAATAAACATCAAACTCCTTGTATTAAATTAGAAGTTAAGCGACAGGGCCTTGTGCAGAGTGCAGTGTCAACTGTCAACTATCAACTATCATGTTTGCGGTTTTCCGTTTTGCTATTTTGCATAAATTTGCTAATCACTTTGCCACCGTCCCGTAGCATAGTTGTAGTAAATTATTTACTAATTACATGATATTAACCAGATTTTTGGGAAGTTAAACCAAAATATAAGTCAGCACACAACATTGTTCATTGAATACTGTATAGCCTTAGTAAGTACTATTATAAATATTATAATAAAAAGGAACAATGTTCCGTTCCATTGTTAACTTGTGTAGGTGCCGGCGTGATTGTGCTAATTCATATCTTAATAAATACAAACGATACTGCACAAAAGCTCCAAAGTTGAACACAAATGAACCTGTAAAGCTGATTAATGGTCAGTAGATGATCTATATTTATTTATGTTCTTATTTTTTTAAACCTAGGCGTGTTGTAGTAAATTCTTATACAGCTATCACTTTGTTTTCTTGCACCATTTGATAATATATCGAAAATAAATTAACTTTTGTATATATTACGTTTCAGCCATGGATAGATCGCATTTTCTGTTACCTAACAATCAAAGGTTTGTCGAATTGGACAGCTCTCAAGCTTTTGAAAATTTAACTAAACAAGAAAAACTATATGCTCATTACTTAAGTCAGGTAAAAGACCTATAATTCTTTTTATACTTCTTAAAACATTTGTGATGATAAAATACTTTATTAGTGAACATTTCCAGGCTGCATGGAATGGAGGTCTGATTGTCCTTATGCAAACCAGCCCGGAATCTCCAAAAATATTTTCATTACTACATAGAGTTTTCTTGGAAGAGCCTTTGGAGAACCTTAAGCAATCAGCTTTGAAAGCTGGTGTTTCAGAGGATGATTTTCAAGTAAGGCAAATATATATGTATAATATCTTAATAGTATTACAATGGTAAAAGTTTGTCTATTCTTACAAATAGTTCCCATGAGTCTATTTTTATCTACATCCTGTGTGATAATATAGGTTGTGGTTTTACAACAAACTTATGTTTTAATTTTTATCAGTTATACAAAAATATGTTATTGATTTAGCTAGCTACCTACTTATAAACATTTTAATATAAATGCTATTTTAGTAAGTCTTAACATATTTACTTCAAAGGATGTATTAAAACATTTAAATAATTGTATTGTAAAAAAATATGTATGATTAATATTAAATTGTGTGATTTTTCAGGCATTCCTAGTATATGCTGGAGGAGTATTTGCTAATAGTGGAAATTATAAAGGTTTTGGAGATACAAAATTCATTCCAAATCTATCTAAAGAATCCTTTGAGGCAGTTGTTAAGGCATCCAAGGCATTTGAAAATGACAGCACTCATATTACAAAGTTATTGCAAAAGACACAAAATGCTATCTACAGTATAGCCCCAAGATTAGCTAGTCTTGGCCTCGCTGAAAAGGTTGTTATTACTTTTAATATTATAACTTTTTCTGTTTTATTTACATAATATAATGCAATACACCACATTATTAATGTAATTATATTATTAAGTAATAAACATTTTAGTATTTTCATAATGTAACTGTATTTATTCAAACTCAAAACTCAAACTCAAAATATCTTTATTCATGTAGGTAAACAAGTACACTTGTCAATTGTCAAGTTAAATTAATTGCCTACCAGAATCATTTTAATTACTTTTAATTTACAGTTATAAGGTGATTTTCTAACCACTCCAAAGTCACATTATAGTTGTACCTATATATAACTATGTATGTTAAGAGGCTTCAATTTAATGTTGAAATAAATATATTAATTTAATTAAAGGGAGTTACCACATACTTTTCAAGTAACTGCACAGAAGAAGATTCTAATTTGGTTAATGACTGGATGAAAACAAAACTAATTGAAGCATACATCTGCAGAACGTTCAAAACAGTTGCAGAGGATGGATGTAAGTTGGATTGGACTATATAGTAGATATTGTTAGTTGTATCTCATTATCTTAAATTCATTTTCCATAGAGTATAATTGGTATTTAAATTTTGTTATGCAATTAGAATTATTATATTATATAGTAGTTACAGACTTTTTATACAAATTGATAATTTCTTTCTTTTTCAGTACCAATCTTCACCATCCATCTGGCCAGTGTAGAATCATCACCTAAAGCAGGACTGACAATGGAAAAGGAGAAATATAAAAATGCCTACTTCCAAGTCACCCGTGGTGATTATTCTCCTCTTCTCAAATTGGCTTCCGAAAACCTCACAAAAGCAGTTGACTTTGCTGCCAATGATAATGAAAAGAATATGTTGAGGCATTATGTAAATAGTTTTAATGAAGGCGATTTGAATGAACATAAAGAAGGGAGCAGATATTGGATTAGAGATAAGGGACCTATTATTGAAACGTAAGCTTTATAAAAACTACCTTTCTAGGGTGCTAAATTCTGTTCCTGGCAAATTAGTAATTATTTAGAAGAAGGCAAACAAGATTGATTACATTCTTTTAAATAAAGTATGATTTTTAATAAACTAATTATCACCAATAATTCATTCATCAACAATTCTTAATTGCGAAATTTTATAAATGAAAATCGTGATATTTGTTAAAATATGTAAAAAAAAAGGATTTCTGTAGCTTTTTTGCATTAAGATTCTGTATAAAAATTCATCAATTTTATAAATATTTTTATGTGAATTAGAAAAATTAAATCTGTCATACTCACAAACCGTTCATGTATCACAGATACCAGGGATTTATCGAAACCTACCGGGACCCAAGTGGTCAGCGGGGAGAATTTGAAGGATTTGTGGCAATGGTGAATAAGGAGATGTCTAAGAAATTTGGTGATTTAGTTGATGGTGCTGAAAGGTATACCCGCAATACTCTTTGTTACGTTTTATAGATGAAAATTCCTACATCCCTTTATTACAATGTTATAATAATAAATTGTTAATAATTATTTGATTAATTATTATAATTTTGAATAGTACATTCAGTATATATACAATGGTACAGTAATTATATAAAATACATTTAAAACTGCTTTAAAAAAATTATTTGATTAAAAAAATATCTTTAAATTATCAGTAAATTTACCATATTAAATGTAAAGGTTTATCAAGTTGTTGCCCTGGGGCCAAGATTTGGAAAAAGATACCTTCCTGAGACCGGACTTTACTAGCCTCGATGTTCTTACATTCTCTGGAAGTGGCATTCCAGCTGGCATTAACATTCCAAACTGTAAGTTTAATTTAGATAATTTCATTTAATGTTTAAGAATCATTTAATACAAAGATCTTTAATTAGTTATTCACCCTTTTTGTATGAATCTAATTTGATTGAATGAAATATTCCAGATGACGAGATCCGTCAGAACGAAGGCTTCAAGAACGTGTCGTTAGGCAACGTGATTCCGGCTGCTTACAAGGAGTCCGTCATTCCTTTCCTCAGCGACGGAGACAAGCAGCTGCTGGAGAAGTATCGAGTTGCCGCCTTTGAGGTATTTGCAGAATGCGAAATTCCACTTGTATCACCTCGTCCCACACCGACCTGTTTCTGCCTACCACCATTACTTTGCGGAACCAGCAGCCCGCTGAAGTATTTCGAACCAATTCTTAAGAGGCCGGCAACGGACTCGCGAGCCCTCGCAATGAGTGTCCATGGGCGGCGGATATCACTTTACATATGAGCCACCTGCCCGATTGACTCCTGTTATAAAAAAAGATTAGATAACTGGCTTAATAGATCTTCTATCCACCTTAATGACTATATAATGAACCTATCATTCCTTATTATCCTGAGATTGATGATCATTTTATAGAAGCCGGCAAATTCGCTGGTTTAAAAATGGTGTGTAACTTTACGTCAACAATGCCTGGCCTTAATCAAAGCTACAGGTTTCGTAATATTATTTATTTATTTACAGAAAATACCCTCCAAATAAATAATTTATTATCATTATACATCGTATATAATATTAATTGGTCAGGTTCAAGTTGGCCTTCACGAGTTATTGGGTCACGGCAGCGGTAAGCTGTTAAGGCAGAACGCCGATGGCACCTTCAACTTTGACAAGGAGAAAGTGAAGAATCCCTTGACAGGTATACTTACTACCTCAACTTATATATACTTACTAACGTGGTAATTAAATACGAAAACAAAATAATCTTGCATATCTCCTACAGGCAAGAACATAGAGTCGTGGTACACGGAAGGCGAGAGCTACGACAGCAAGTTCACGACCCTGGGCTCCGCCTTCGAGGAGTGCAGGGCGGAGGCCGTCGGGCTGTATCTGTCTCTCGACCAGGAAATATTGAAGTGAGTTCTTTCTCGAATCTCGTTATGTCTTCAGATCTGTTTACGCTGCAGATGGCATTTTGACATCTTGGGATATTTTCTGATTAATTTAAAATACATAGTTCCATCATTTTCAAAGTTAATTTATAAATTTTAAGTATATAAATAAATAAATCAAATCTTCTGAAGAAAAAAAATATTGGTTGTTTGTAAAGTAGGTTTACGATCGAGATGTTTACGTGATAACGTCTTATTGGTGATATAAGTTTTTGGGAAGTAAGGAATTAATGAAGATAACAATTTTTTCAAATTTTAAATTACATCTATCGTTTTATTCACACTTTTGATGATAAATTTCGGGTGTAAAATGACAAGTTTACTTATTCGACTATGATATACATTTTTCTTCATACATACATTCATACAAATCTCCATTCGTTTGTATGCCGCTAGAGTGAGAGAGACGGGAGATCGGTCCGTCTCTCTCTCGTTATACCTGCGATCGCGCTCGTGAGGTTTTGGTGTGACACAAGTTTCTGAACATGTCACCCGACTAAAACGATTTTAAAGACGTTATCACGTCAAAAATATTATTACTTTTAAAGTCTCGTTTTTGTCTGTTTGCTTTTAGAATCTTCGGTTACGAAGGCCAAGAGGCGGAAGACGTGACGTACGTGAATTGGCTGAGTCTCTTGTGGAACGGAGCCGCCAAAGCGACCGAGATGTTCCAACCCGCGACCGATACGTGGCTGCAGGTAATACTCTCTTACCGAATCCCTTCGAATATGTTATATCAAGTAAAATTTATTAAATGCTGTCTCACGATGCCGACGACGTCACTATAGCTTCTCGTATCGTCTTCTCTTCAATTAACAACTTAGAAAGAAATATAAACTCATTTACCTCAATATATTATAAAGAAATAATTTTTACTTTATAATATAGATAAAATTATTTCAGGCACATGCTCGCGCTCGGTTCGTGATAATGCGTCTATTGGAGGTGGAGGGCGAAGGCCTATTAACGGTGACCGAGACGGAGCCCGGCAGGAATCTGCTGCTCACGCTGCAGAAGGACCGTCTGCGTACCGACGGCAAGAAGATTATTGGTAAGGATGATGTACCAATGGAATACCGAACCGTTGCCGCTTTTTTACTCGAAAGAAGTAATCTTTCGACAGTATTGAATGGCCATCGCAGGCCATCTTGCTTTTAGTCTGGCGTCCGTATCACATCACGGATTCGAACAAATTTATTTTTTACGGTATTTGAATCGCACACAAAAGTATTTTACATGCTTTTAATTATTGACATGAAATTTTGAACTCGACTGCTTATCCTGAAAATGTTCATCGAATTTTTTTAAGAGAGGCGCTACCATAGATTAAAAAATTGTCTAGATCTGCCTTCCTATCCGATCCTCTTGTCTTTGGTTTTTTTTTGTTTTAATTTATATCTTTCAGGCGACTTCTTGGTGAAGCTGCAAACGATAAAGGCGACGGGTGACTTTTCGGCGGGAGAGCAGCTGTTCCAGAAGTACAGTCGCCTGGAAGCGCCCTGGAACCGCTGGAGAGACATTGTTCTGTTGCACAAACAGCCACGAAACATATTTGTACAACCCAATACTGTCGCTAAAGGTAATTAACAACTTCTAGATTCAGTTTTTGTCTATTAAGCCGAAACCCACTGATTACAGGTTATAGATGAGCGACGTATATTATAATGTATGGATATATTTAACTTCCCTGTAACTTCCAATTAAAAGAAGAGAAGAAGAAAGAGCAAAAGAAGAAAAAAGCAGTATTGGCCTAGTGGCTTCAGCGCGCGTCTCTCATCCCTGAGGTCGTAGGTTCGATCCCAGGCTGTGCAGCAATCGACTTTCTTTCTACGTGCGCATTTAACGTCTGCTCGAACGTTGAAGGAAAACATCGTGAGGAAACTGACATGTCTTAGACCCAAAAACTCGACGGCGTATGTCAGGCAATGGAGGCTGATCACCTACTTGCCTATTAGAATTTAAAAAATGATCATAAAAGCGATTTAGAAATCTGAGGCCCAGACCTAAAGAGGTTGTAGCGCCACTGATTTATTTATTTTATATCTTCCAATTGCGATTGTGATTACTGTTTGTGTTCTGTGAAAAAAAATTGTTCATAATTTTTAGGTGAAGATGTGAAGCTGACACGTTATCCAGCAACAGCCGAGGGCATGGTGACGTCATGGGTCCAACGTTTCCCCACTACCAAGGTCGATGACATTTTGGAGAGATTGGCCGAGGAAGACGGTCAATATTTCTCGGAAATAGAGAAAATCGCCGCATAACAAGCCCTTGTTAAATGAGATAGTTCATTTTGGATTCTGTATTTTTTCTATTTTATAAATAAAACCATCTCGGCAACCGATATCTAGGTACTACTAAAGTTATAATAAAAATTAAGAAAAAATTTAAGTTTATTTCAGAAAAAAAGGTTCCATAACTAACTAAGTTAATGCTTAACAAGAAGCATTAATTATTTGTCTCATTTATTTTTACATAAAAAACTGCGGTTTCCTCAGAATGTTTTTTTTTCCATCACCGTAAAAGTTAAATACCCATATAGAAAGAACTCCATTGGTGCTCTAACGGGGTGGGATGAGTGTCACTTGCCAAGCCACGACACAGTTCATGAATGGATTTTTTAAATTAAGTTTCGACTTATCAACCTTATAAAGACGTTTGTTTGGGGTAAAATGGAAGATAGTATTAAAAATAAACAAACTTCAACTATATAATTTATTGACATTCAATACAAAACGCTTGATGGGAATTACAATATTATTCAACACTTCACAGTTTCAAAGTATCAAAACCGCGACCACGAAAACAGCATTATACCTCACACAAATAAATAGCGCAATACGTTACGATTACAAATAAATATGAGTATAAATGATAAATTATTTCTTAAAAATTATTAAATCGTATACCTAACAATGAAATGGCAACAAATTAAGTTAAAACTACTGAAAATACTTCTGAACGGTCAACAAAATAGATATTTCCTTAGAACACTGTTTCTACCTTACATAAGACTTAATACGTTAAATTTCTACGAAAATCTTCAACTAAGCACCATTCTATTCGATATCAGTTACTTGACTTAGCAAACAATACTTTCTGATAATAGTTAAACTAAATCCAATCGCTGCACCCGAGTAATTAATACAAATACATCATTTGTGCAGACACGCGTTAAATATTTGGACACATCCAGTCGCGTAAAGGCACGTGAGTCAATTCTTAAGGTTTTAGCAAATCAATTCGATGACTATCAATTAATTTCATTAGTGTATAATATAATGGTAATAATAATAAATATTTGGCGTAAGATATACATATACAAAATCCATTGAATATATAGTGTAATTGGCGATTAGAATACTACAATTCCAATTCGTTCGTCAAACAACGTCCGCTTTTACAATCAAACGCATTGAAGGAAGCGAATGACTCGAGAAATGATTATGAGATGAACACTTACCGATATTAATTCCTAATTTGTCACTAAAGAGATTTCAATGTGCATTAGTCTAAGTACTAACTATGAAAATGCAAGCGACTTCTACCGTTGGCAAGATGTCCCTACGCTCGGAGTTCAGATCGACAATAGGAAACAATGAATTACCTAGAAGAGATTCAAGAAGAACTAATAAATAAAACAGAAGAGAAACGCTCGACTCGTCGTCAACGCCTCTCAGTCGCCTTTCTCAGAGCGTTCTGCACCGTCGCCTTCGCCTTGAGGTGAGCCAGCGGGTCTGAAACATATCCACGTCACTCTAGCTGACGACAGGCTCCACATCCAGAGAAATACGAGACGCTACTGCGAGATACACGAGCGAAAGAAAGTAGTCCGTGTCACGAATATTAAGTCTAACTACTTTAAAATCAGTCTCTAGGGGATATCAAAATATAATCTCTAAACCTAAAGCATTAGTGCTGTCAATTTAATACAAAGCGAGAAGCGTGCATCAAGTAAAAACTTTTCAAAAGTTATTCATTATTTACGAAACAAATATTAATTACAAAATACACACCTCGACGTGGAATCCTTGTCCGGGTCCGACTTTCTCGTCACTCTGATCGAGTACTTTCTATTGCGAATTTTTTCAAGAATGTTTTCCGGGCTCGGTTCCTTTTCGCTCTCTTTCAATATTATGGCAGAGTTGAGTTGGGTTCTCTTAGGGCGATACGTGGCGTAGCTCCCGGGGGCGTAGAGAGAGTTCGTCCTGTTATACTTGTGCGGTTCCTTCAAAAGGCTGAGGCCGAGATTGTCGGAGCCGTCCGAAGTCTCCAACAGTGATTTCGTTCTGGAATATCTATTCTGGCCGTAAGACGACGGTTGGTCGTAGTCGAGATAGCTTCGTGTTCCTGAATATTTTCTTAGGTCGCTCCTGTCCAGAGATCTATACGTGTCTACTTTGTCGTTGAGGCTATCGTATCGTAAATTATTTCGAGCTAGGTCGGCGAGCGAGGACCTATAACGGTCGGTCGACGGAGACGCGTCCGAAGAAACGGAAAAGCCGGGCGAAACGTCATACGTATTGGGGGAAGTGGGCGAAGCGTCGTATTTATCGGTCGAGTGCGAGTATATTCGAGCCACGGGATCGTATTCGACGGCGCCGGGACCGACTAAGTTACTTTTTCTTCGTTGTTTCTTTTCATTAAATCTAGAGTAAAAGCTTTTTCTGCGTATTCTATCCCCGACGTCTTCTTTCTCTGGGGTGGTCGAATCGTGACTTCGGATTGGGTAAAGACTGCTGGGAGAGATAAGGGTTTTCTCTTTTATTTCAGCGCTATAATCGGATTTAACATCAGAATTAGAATATATCGATCTACTTCTTGATCTACTTCTACTTAAGGTATCACCCAAGTCTAACTTGGCCATTCCATCCGCTATACAATCACCATTTGTTTCACTTTTTCCAACTTTACCTTTGTCCATTGACGTATCCATTATTTGAGGTTCTATCACAGGATTAGTAGGAACTATTTTCTTCACTCTAGGAAGTTTTGAAAAGTCCAACTTTAGTGTGCTACGAATGCTCTTCGTCTCCTCTTTCTTCGTTAATTTTTCATCATCATCAGTAGGAAGGGCGGTGCAACTATCGCTACTAGTCTTATTATATTTATTACTTTTACGACTTACGCCATTCAATAACAGGGACGAGGGTCTTTGAGGTTTTTCGATATCACTTTCAATTTGTGTAGAAATGCTTTGTTCATCAACATTGTTTCGTGAATTTTCTGGATTAAGTTTCACTTGTTTTTCTTTAGGTTCAAATTTCTTAAATAATCCCAACACTTTAGACACTGTCGTTTTATTCTGTGTACTGCTTTGGTTTTCCAGTGCGGCCACATCTGTGACAGTCACAGCTCTCTTGATGAGATTCGATTCTGTGGGCGGTTCGACCGGAACGGAGTGTTCCCTTTGTGTCCTTCGTAGTTTACTAGTTTCTTTTTTACTAGCCTTTACCGAGCTATTTTGGCATATTTTCTCTGGTGAGTTAGATTTTGAAGAAGTCAATTTTTCTAATTTGTGACCTATCGATTGTAAAACTGACTTTTTCTTAGTAACATTATTTTGTTTACTATCCTCAGGTGATTTTTCTTTATGTTTCTTAGCGACAATTTTCTTATCATTTGAAGATTTAATATCATTCGGTTTCTTGTCGTTTCCTAATTCAGTCGTCTTTGACTTCGAAGGTACTTTTTTAATTACTTTCTTTTTTACAATCTTCTTTTCTTCTTTTGGCTCATCCTTAGGAAAACTATTATCTCGAGTAAAACCATTAGTTGAGATGTTATTTTTTATGGAATTGGGATAATTTCGTTTTCGTAGAGCATCTGTAGTGTCCACGATACTCTCATTTAATGTATTTTGATCCACGGCTGAAGACATTTCTCTCTGTGTGGAATTAACTACTTTATACTTTTTCAAAACAAGATTTGATGAACCATTATCTATTTTCGTTTTATCTTCTCTAGCGTTAAGATTTTCACTTTGAGTGACAACCTCTGATGAATTGCTCGTCGTGGTAGGTTTTGTTTTTCTAGGCAGTGTTATGTTAAAACTAACTTCTACATCAGTCTTTCCTTCCGGTGTAGGAGAATGGTTTTCATTTAGGGTGGAACTTTTGCATTCGTCTTTACTAGTAGTGCGGTTGGAATTAGTTTTATTTAAAATATTCGAATTATTCGGGTAACTCTTAGGTCTTAATAATTTTGATTCCCTAGATGTAATATGCTTATTCTCAGATTCGATTTCTTTAGTTGATTTTCTTTCACTGTCGGTTTTGTTCGTCTCGTATGTTTTGATGCTTTTAGCTGGATAACTTTTAGGTCGGACTATCCTCGTTTCTTGGTTAGTCGCGTTTTCATTATTATTCCTGATTTGTGAGTCTCGTGTTTCATTGCAGATGTTTTTCGTTTTCAGTAAAGTTGATGAATCAATTGCGTTTTCCTTAATATTATCTAAACTGGGAAAGAAAGGCGTGGTTGATCTACTTCGATCTTTACCAACTAAAATACTCGTAGGTGACAAGCACTTGCGCGTCACATCCTCGCTTATATAATTCTGACCTTCGCTCACATCAGTGGGGGTCGTCGCTGCACCGTCCGAAGCTCTACTTCTCTTCTCCCTTATTTCTTTCAATATTTTTTGAGTTTCCAATTCTTTTTCTTTTTTGTGTTTGGTGTAAACACTTTCGTCCGGGGGCGACTCGAAGAAATCTGATCTGAGGAATCTGGAAATACGTTTTTTCGGACGATCGCCGGATAATCTCAGGGAATGTCGTCTGAAATTTGGACCCGTCGAGTTACCGTAAGCGGGCGACCCGTACGCAGCGATATAACTGGGGTCGGTGACTAGACTGCCTCCGTCCGACGCGTACGTGTCGTCTAAAGAAGTCGTTCTTTCAGATAAATATTTACTCAGTAGAGGTCTATCGGTAGCGCCGCGGGACTCCGGGCGCGATCCGCTCGAGTCCCGCGGAGCCGCCATTTTGTATGTACAATCGTCGGCGAGAGGGGAAGATGGAGACGCGGGTTCGCGCGACGCGCTAGAACGTCGTCTCAAACGCGGCAGAGTGTAGAATTGGGACGCGGAAGCTCGCGGGACGTCGTCGTCGATAACTGTGTCGGGAGGTTCTCGAGAATGTGCGTCGTCGTCGGCGGGGGCCTCTCGCGGGTCGTCCGCCGGCTCGGATCGGTCGGCGCCGAGAGAGAGCGTGCGTCGCAAGGAGCGAGCGGCATGGGGCGGCAGATGCCGCAAGAGCTGCCGCTGCAGGCGCCGAGACAGCGCCGGCGTCAGGCCCGACAGGGCGCGCATCTCTCGCTCGGAGAACCGAATCGAGCTCAAGTCGAGGTCCGAGAGATCTAGTCCCGCGTCGCCCTCACGCTCGTCGTCGCCGTCGCCGGTCCGCGCTTTGCCCTTCTTACTACTACCTGCAAAGCAACAGGAAACACACCATTTCGATCATGCGGAACGCTCGCGGGGACGCTATGCGTATTTACAGTGCTCTATTCCGATGCGACCCGTCGCGTCGACCAGGGAAATAGATCAAGTTTAAGGCCGGTTATGTCGTTCGTTTTTTCGTTAAGTTTGTGTTAGGAGTTAATGAAAATCGAGTGAATTAGAAACCGGAAGTTAGGTCAAACTAAGCCATCGCAAACCAAGAACGAAGGTGATGCATTAAAATGTTGCTTTTGAATTTTGATTTTGCAAAAAAATGCATTCTCACAACAGCGATCTTAAAAGTCAAGTGCGGCCGTATCGCGAGAAGCGCAACACAAAACAAGAGTAAATAAAGGGGCGAGTACCTATTCCTGCGTGTCGTCGGCGGCGGGTCGGCGGGCGCCGGGTCCGCCGTGGAGTGAAGTGGTCGGAGCATGCAGAGTAACGCGCAACCCCACTGCAACCACAAACCTCACTTCACTACGTCGAGCCGCTGCCCCCACTTCCCCCCGCTTTCCTCACTACGTGCCACCACATCCACTATCTACACATTTATCACGTACGCCGCACGGCTCGCGTGCGACGTACGCGGGGTCGAGCGACCCCTCGAGTGCCTTGTGCGCTTCATGCAATTTACTACAAAAATCTAGAGCAACGCAACATTTTCCTGCTATTGTTAGCGGGTAGGAGAAAAGTCAATACCTGCACAGAGAATGCTATTTGAATACATTAAAACACTACGGTGCACAAATCGGTTAAATTAAACTGTTAAAGGTTTAAGTGAAACGCTGATGCCCGACGGAACATGGCAACTCCGAGAATTGTTATGTTCCGATGCGACAAAATCGACGTTAATAAAAAACACTCAAAGGAAAACGCCACTAATATCGTAAATAGCCGTCGGTCTCGAACTGTAGTCATGAATGAATGATCGTTAATTGATTAAGAAGCCAGCCGTTGTCAATAATAGCCTCTAGTTGTGCCGATATATTCCGTTCAGTAAATTAGATCAGAATTTCGTTTAAACCTGACGTAGAAATTTCGAAAAAATACAGCCAAAGCGCGTGCTGACGTGCCGTGAGTTGTGCACGGGTGAGACCTACGTGAAGCTTTAGGTATCGGCAGCGTTTTCCGGTACTCAAGCGATGCACAGCTACCGAGAAGAATACTCACCGCGCGGCGTCTGACGCGATTTGTTGAACATGGACTCGAACGGCGACTGCATGTCTCGCGAGCCCCAGCCTTCGCGCCTGCGCAGACACAATGTTGACTTAAGTTAAACCATTATGTAAGATCGGCATCGGCCAAATAGTTATTTAAGTTAAATATGGTAAATTGATAATAATCAAGCTCCGAAAATTTAACTTACGTCTCCGATACACTCCTTTTACTTTCCGTATACCTATGTGTGCTGCATGGAAATGTACCAGGTTTTTAATTTGGTTATATGTTTCTTGTGAGCCTACAGTCTGGACATGCCGTTTTCGTGCACATTTTTCAATTTAAATACGAGTCTGAACATCTGACTCTATACATACATTTTATTTGTTAGTGAATGTATCCATTTTATTAAGTACGGTGCTCCACATTAAAAGTGGTGTTACGTCTCTTTTCATCACAAACAGTAAAAACGCACAAGTAAAGATAACATTTTATTTTGTTTGAAAAGGTTTACTACACCTGGAATTGGTAGGAAGTGATGCCAGCTAAAGAATAAAATTAAGTAATCAAAGTTAATTCGATTTATTTTTCGTGATATTGAAATATTTGTTATTTTTGTATGTAGAGCCTTGTAGGTAAAATATAAAAATATGTAGCATTTATATTATTGCCCTCAAATGGGTCAAATTAGTCTCTATTTCGATTGAGAACTTTTTAGTAGCAAAACTTATGAGAGGTCAGAATTCTACGGAATTAAAAATCAGAGTCTGGTACGAAATAAAAATCTTAGTTTATGCAAGGAGTATAATTTCAGCTTGTGTGCCTGTATTGTGTCATCTCATGTAGGCAATTTCATAGATCACATTTGCATTCCACAGTTTTAGTGTGAGGTGGCTTGCTTGAATAGTCGAAAAAAGTGAATCGAACTCAGTTATTACGAAAAAGTTAGTTTATTTTCTATAGTACGATACAAAACATTGTACATATTATTATATTTGTTTCTTTACTTTAATAATTGTAGAGCGTATATTTGATAACACGATGAACACAACTAATTTAAAAAGAACAAGAACACTGTCGCAACCGTGGAAAATCGTTAGTATAAATGTTTTATTAGTAAAATTACCTTGTTATCATCGTTACGTTAATATGAAATCTGCCGTTACGAGGTTAGCTTATTGAATTTTATTGTCAAAAGTGATCTATCGAATCGGCCTTTTTATGTTACCACAAGTATACTCACATGAAATGCCTCCTCGGCAAGTGCGGGCTGCATGCGAAAAATCACGATTAGTAGCTAAATATCACACAAGTTATAAGTAAGCAAAACGTCACCTGCAATTATTATGAAATTAGTGCGTTCAATTCCAATTAGTTCAGGAAAACCTGTCTATCGGTCAATCCAAAGCTTAATTCGTAAGTTACCTATTGAAGAACGGCGAGTGCAGGTTGTTGAAGAGCGAGTGCGGGTGTTGGGAGAAACCGGGGCCCTCTTCGCCGTTCAAGCGCTGAGTTAACGCGCGAACCTGGTGAGGAGCATTGATTGTGCATTATGAGTTTTAACAACACGTCTAGGTTGCCATTAAGCTTGCCGAGGATCTGCAGAGCGTCAGATATGTTTGCCGAAACCCAAAACGGTAATAATACCATAATTCGAAGGGTATTGTGTTACCCCAATGGTATCCTGAATGTGTTGATTATAAAGAACATGTTTATCTTAAAACATTGGTTTTTTTGGGTGTTTTTTATGGATTATTATATTGAAATTTGCGGGTTATTCTTGCCGTATTTAATAAAAGTGCTTTTTGAATAATATAAATACATTTCGGGAGGTCTAACAATTTGTTAGATTCGTTTGACTGATTTGGGTTATATAACACACCTTTTAATTCCATTTTTAAGATATTGTTAGCGGACTAACGCCATCTAGTAGCAGAAACCTATATAACGCGAAGCAATACCGGCGTTGACTCACTTTTATTTCGAGACTTCGTGCGGAACGGACGTGTTATTTACCCTACCCTTAGTAAATTTTAAAAGTGTAAAGTACCTACACGTTCTAATCTTTTGTGTTAACTAATAATATATTTATTATTATTATAAAATCGATCTTTTAATTCTTTTCAACTTCTTAAGATATGTAAATAGACCTAATTATTAAATGTAGTGTTACACAATATTTAAACTGTTTTAAATTTGAAAAAAAAAAGAGCTTTACTCGGTGTAACAGCGTGGAGAAGAGGTTTTCAGCTGTCAAGAGATGGAAACCCTCATCTTCCTCGTCCTCTTCGCCTGAAGACACGGATTCCGCTCGAGCCAAGCGGCTTGATCTGGAATTATTAGCAAAATATTTTCAAACTGGTGGTAAGCTAATACCACAACCTTATGGTTCATTGTTCGACATCGGGCCGTTCATTTGGCTTTTAGACTAATATAACGTACTAATACCAAGTTAATAAAAAATAAATCAGTGGCGCTACAACCTTATTTAGACTGGGCCTCTGATTTCTAAATCTGTGAATCACATAAGTTAGTGATCAACCTCCTGTGCCTGACACACGCCGTCGACTCTTTGTGGGTCTTAGGCAAGCCGGTTTCCTCACGATGTTTTCCTTCACCGTTCGAGCGAATGTTAAATGCGCAAATAAAAAGAAAGCCCATTGGTGCACAGCCGGGGATCGAACCTACGACCTCAGGGATGAGAGTCGCACGCTAAAACTTCAAAGCCAACACTGCTCTTTATACCAAATTAATACTATTATAACTTAAAAATATCTTTTTTTTATAAATAAAAAATTATCCCGTCCTTCATTAAAACCTCACCTCAATCGATGCATATGCGTGTCATCTTCTTCTTCAGATTCTCCGCCACTTACTAAGCTACTGTAAATTAAAAAATAAGATATATAACTATTCAGCGATACTATTAAAATACACTTTAAATTGAGA
The DNA here is from genome assembly GCA_963693345.1 of Pieris melete. Classification (NCBI taxonomy): domain Eukaryota; kingdom Metazoa; phylum Arthropoda; class Insecta; order Lepidoptera; family Pieridae; genus Pieris; species Pieris melete. The sequence goes on from CAVNZK010000056.1 coordinate 2,266,831, forward strand.
AAAGAAAAAGAAAATGTACCTGATGCGCCGAGGTGTAAGTCGGGGGGGATGCACCCTGGGCGAAGGCGACGCGTCGGGCTCGAGGCTGCGTTGTCTGGGTGTGACGTACCCCTTGCCCTCCACCGCAATGGGTATAATGAACTCCCGAGCCGACTTCTTTATCGGCTCGCCCGTGCTGGGACTGGGCTCGCCCGTGCCCGTCGATTCCGTTGACGCCAGACGTCTTAAAAAAAGGTCAAAATTATTTAACGACATCGAAGGTACTCATATTTGGTCGTAAAAGCCGATGACGTTGTTGTTAAGAACCTAATACAATAGAATTCAGCCGGGATTTGTGAATTTTGTCAATATAACCGGTATATTGTTTTAAACAATCGTAAACGGTTTTGACTTCTATATTTACATTTTTTTGTGTACTTTGACCGTTTCATACCTAAGTGGCGTATGCGTCGACCTGGGCGCGGGCTTGTGCGTGGGAACGTGCGCGTTCGTGGACGAAGACGTCGGAGACGTGGGACTGTCCTCCGTCGCCACGCTTATCGGTATTATGCGCTCCACTGACGGGCCCCTGATGAGGAATATCATTAAATTGACAGTAGTTTATTTAGGATACGATTAACGTTGTTAAATTTGCGTGAAATGATACCTATTGCGGTGATCCTCCACCCGATGGTGTGCCTCCGTTTTGAAGACTTTGGAAGAGGCGGAGGGCGGGGCCGCGGGGGGAGTGGACGGCGGAGACGCCAGCGACGTCACTCCGGCTGACGAAGACCTACCGTAGGGCACGGGAGGCTTGCCTGAAAGACGTCATTCGTTTATTTCTCTTATAAAGGTGAACATTAATTAAGTAAACGGTTGAGGCAAAAATCAAAAGGCCCATGACCCAAACGATTAAACACTCACCCGTCCTGATGGCAGAGGAAATAATGTCTCTTGCGGCGCGGCGTCTGTTCTCTTCTCCCGCCCGTTCTTCTGCCAACTTCGCCATCGAACTTTGGAGACTCCTAATAACGAAATAACATTATGAATATGATGATGAATGTGCCAATAACTCTTGTAAAAGGTGTACGTTTTGGTTTTAATAATTAACTGATTTAAGTAGACACAGTTTAAAAAAAATTTAAACAAGTCTAACATTTAGCGAAGTTTCTCGATGTGCGAAGCGCAGTACAATCATATATTTAGCCATTCTCTAAATAATTAATATAATATATTATAAAGAATTCATCACCTCCTGGCGTCTTGAAGCAAGACCGCAGGGTCGACTTGTGTGTGGTGAGTGGGTTCGCTCTCTGTCTTCTTCACTCCACCCCGGTTCATTTGCGTTTGAGGCTCTTCGAACGGCACCGACTATTTAACAGTATGAAAATAAAGTGTCATTAAGAAAAACTGTTTAAAACATAACTTTAAAAAGCGATATAGAGTGAAATAACTTATAAATAATCATGAATTTATATAAAAAAAAACAATATTTATATTTTAATCATTTTGGTGTTTCAGTCACGTGACACAAAACAGACACATATTATATATACATACATACTTAGCATTTTTGTAAATAATATGTCTTCGCCTGTCTAATCCTAATACTGTTGTGGAGTTTCATTTCGTCAAAGAGATGTTGATCAAAATATAATAATTAGCACCTGTTTACAAGCATGAGACGTCAGAGGGACGCCAAGAAAAAAAAAAGTAAAATAACAATTTGTATAGGTTCCATAGTCACATATATATAATCTGAAACGATTCATAAACCTTGTCAAACCATCATTATAATGTTATTATGAAAAAATTAATTCGTACCTTAATTTTAAGAAATTTAAAGTATTTTATCACTTGAGCCCGTAACGTATAAGACAACAACTCACCGGCGACGGCTCAATGCCGATCTGCTGAAGCCTCACCGTCCCGTTGTCCAGAGGCTTGTTCAACTCCCGGTCCTCGCTCTGGGCTTTCGGCTTCGCGATCTTCGACACCACTGAGTACAAATTTATATATCAATAATATGCATCATATATAAGAAATGTTGAAATAAACACGTACCAGGTTTGGTGACGGTCCGTTTGACTTCTGGCGGAGTGGTGAGGGACGCTCGTCTCTCGAACTGCTCCTTGAAGCTGCCCACGTGACCTCCTGAAATAATGTATTCTAATATATTACGGAGCGTTCAAGTGTTACGTAACGAATTTGGGGGTCCTTTTGTGCAACGTTACGATGCGGGGCGGGTATTGAATTACGCGTTATTGTTAATATTATTTTCAACTTTCCAGTACACCACATAATGGTTGGTAACTTTTAGTTATAGTCACTGGGTAGTTACGAAACGTTTTTACAAAAAAACATTACGGCGCGTTACATGGGGGTCAATACTCTCCAAAAATTGCGTGACGTAATACTTGAACGCTAACTTAGATTTTAAATTATTTAGAATAATTATCTTGTAGAACGTTATTGTTAACTGAAATAGAAGTTATTAAGAAATAAATGAACCTATAGACAGCTTCTTCGGTTTAACGGGAGCGGAGGCGGGAGCCGGCTGAGAAATGGTCAAGGACGTCAGCTTGTCTGCGGTGGCCGCCACGGATGGCTTGCCGTCTTCCTGCAATTCGTTTCACTCGTATTAGGCAACGTATACATTAATATCTCGGGAAATAAATTGCTTTGCAGAGACAACATACCTTAGATTCGTTTTGCTTCTCCGGTATGTCAACTTTGGAGAGGACTTTCTTAGCTTTAGGCTTTTCTTCTTTTATCTCTTCGTTTAGCGCACGTTTGACCTCTTCGGTGGGCGCTTTGATCACCTCCACTGCGGCCGGAGTGGGAGATATCGTGATGGTGGCCGATGACTTCAGAGAGTGTTGAGGCATCTGGAAAATGATACAAGTGGTTTTATGTACCAGTAAATAATTACAAAACGCATCGATTGACACTTGTGACCGACAAGCAAATTATATACGTTTGTGTCTGCTTCGTGACAACGTTCTCTTTTGTAGTTTGTATATTTATTTTTTAACTTTTTATAGTAATTTTTTTTGGTTAATTCGCATTTACTGTTGATTTGGAAATGCCGATTGTTGTTACTTTGTTAATTTGCATCGCAAGCAATTGCAAGCTTTCTTCTTTAAATAAATAAATAGAATACAGCCTTCCTCAATACAATTTTTTCAATTCCAAGCGCAGTTCCATCTCGAGATAGCTCTCAAAATAAAATAACTTTTTCCGTTTTTACAATACATTCACCATAACTATTAACTTTAAAAAGCGTTTTTGACTTACTTCACCACTAGAACCATCTTGCAGCCCCGCAGTGTCTACATCGGGAACGCAGGCTTCTTCCGGCAGCGCGGGCGCACCGGCTAAGCTTGCAGAACTAAAGAAATTCATCAATAGGTTAATATTATTATATTCACTTGAAGATCAAAGACATTTTGGGGCAATTGAATCTCAACAATTTCAAGATTTAATTTCGATAAATAATTAATTTAAGGCCGACTCAAAATTAATGGAATTGAAAATAGCAGAATAATGTTAATATACCTGGCAACCCGTTCCCTCTTCCTCTGCAGACCGGTGCCGGACATGGCGAGCTCCAGCTTGCGTTTGTTGTCTGCGGCCGCCACTATCGTGCGCGTCGGGGAAGGCTTTATGGCATCCTCGCCGCCCTCTGTAAAAAAAATAATCTTGACAACCAATTCTCATGGGTTTAACAAATAATTTGACAGCTTGCACCACTATAGCTTTTCACTTTTGCACTATTTGGCCGAGAAGCTTTCACAATTCAGGATCGTGAATTGAATGAGAAAATGACTTACCGCTTATAAAGAATAAGAGCAAAATAGATGAAAAGCTAGAGCCTGCTATTAATGAACGGCACTTTGGCAGGCTGTGCAGTCTATTTAAAGAAAGTAAATAATACCCGCAACAAGTTCCAATATCCGTTTCTCAGCAGAATTGCTGGGCTCCACTGCCATTGAAGTGGAACTGGTGAGGTCAGTGCAACTCTCTGTCGGACCACCCAGCTCGGCTTGCTGCAAATATTTCAATATAACATACCATAAAATACCTACAAATAAATCAATACGAATGTCTAATTATTATTAATTAATTGTAATAAATAAATAAGATTAGCATTGTTGAAAGCAAAAGATGAAATCACTAATAACTACTACTACTACCAATTCTTTTATAACTAGTGTTACATAGATCCATTCGTCCATGCGTACACGTACACGTACGTACCTCTGGAACAACCACGCTATTAGTGTTTGACGCAGCCGCAGGTGCCAAGGACAGCAACAGGTCTAGTCGCACCGGAGTCTCGGCTGCCAAGGCCTCCGCTATCTCCAGACAAGATGCTTCACAGCCCAGGTTCACCCACCTAAAAATATTACAGAAATTCCTTATTCACCCTATTTGTAAAACGTGGCCTAAAGAGACATGTTGGTTACCAAATAATACCTATTTATAGCCGACGGTTTATAATAAATTTGAAAACTTATAAAATTTCGAATGTTAGAAAACTAAGATAAATTTTGAGAGACTTGGAATGTTTCTTAGGAGATAAAAAAACCTTACGGATGGTCACAGATGTAGACGATGTCCGCTCTCTTCAAAGGGTCCACAGTGAGCATGTCACGGATCAGAGGAGATGCAGCTGGAATATTTGAACGGATTTATTAATTAAAAGTCGGAGGAATAATAATACCAACAAAATTTGTATAATTGATATGAAATCAGATTTCGGCCAAACATAGGTAAATGCAACCTTATTTAAACACAATTATAGACAATTCATTAAATTAAAAACAAAACTTAAAAATTAAGCAATTTCAAGGATTTTAAATAAAAATGTCTCACAAGACGGGTTCTTGGGCTCGTAGTAATCCCCGTTGCTGATCTGACGAACCAGTCTCTTGAAATTGGAGCCATCGAAGGGCATCGCCCCATACACCAGTGTGTACAAGAGTACTCCCAGGGACCAGCAGTCGACCTGGAGGTAAATAACTTTGTCAGGACATGTTAATGGTTACTAAAACCAACTTTTTTTTCTGACAGTGAATTGTGTAATTCATTAAAGATATCGTTGAATGTTAAGAAAGAGTGGCGGAGAGTTTATTGCCAGTTCTTCTCTTCCGTTCTTCGCCCTTGATTTGAGAACTGGCAGTTAATGTAAAATTAAAAGCATTTAATGTATACTTCTTTTTTGACGTTCATAATGCTGTTAATTCAATGACAAGGCCAGGTTGGATGACAGAATAAAGACTTACTTCGGGTCCGATGTACGGAGTGCCTTTAACGATTTCCGGCGACGCGTACAAAGGAGATCCGCAAAATGTCGCCAGCAGAGACGTCTCTTTGAACACATTGGAAAGACCGAAGTCTGCGATCTGAAAATGGAATAAAAATCTAATGTTCTCTGTTATACTGTAGTGTCTCGAGTATTGTAGTAACATTTAATTAGCGGTTTGATAAATCGGTGTAGTGTCACAGACTTAATATAAACTATAATCTCCTGTTAACTAATTAGCTGTTAAGTTATTTATAAATACATTCAGTTGTGTACAGGAATTACACCTATAATAAATGTAGAAATCATCGAGTACAAGCGAAATCGCTTCTTAGCTCTACCCGTTATTTTTTTTAATAACAGGAGGCAAACGGGCAGAAGGCTCGCAAGTATGGTGCTGCCTTTTAAGGATTGATACACTCTTTTCTTTCCGAAGCAGCCTAAATACTTCAGTGGGTAGCTGGTTCCACATAGTGGTATGTGGGAAAACTGCCTTAAAAACGCTCAGTTGTGGAACAACAGACGTCATTTCGACGTGTGGAATTTCGTATTCTGCCTCGACATGATATTTATGTAGAATATGAGAAAATTAAATGTGATATTGACAATTAAAGACACATACATTTGCAACTTAAACAAGTTAATATAAATGTTTTTATGTAACAATATGGGGACTGTACCTTGGCACTACCAGTCTCGTCGAGTAAAACATTCTCTAATTTTAAATCCCTATGGCAGATTTTATGTATATGGCAATAGTATACAGCGGTCGCGATCTGTCGGAATAACCTGCAAATAACACACTTCCAATGTATTAAAACAGAAAATGGCAACTTCAACTACATTGCTGGCAGTAATAAAAATATAGGAGTTTGCGATTAAAGTATGGCAGTTAATTTCTGAAGAATAAAGAGAGACGTATCATGATATTGGAATCTCTCTAAGCAGAAAGAACTTAAGAGCGGGCACTAACCAAAATCACTCAATCATCATAGATTTGATAGCATCTAAGTATGTGATGCTTGAATTAATATGTATGATCAATAATTTAAACCTTAATTAAAACAAAATACAATATAAATTCCTTGATACAAAACACAAAGTAACCTCTCTCCTCAATCATGGCGAGTACTATGGTGGCGAAATAGGATTACATCACATTAGTTTGGCCGAGAGCTGTTACTAACGATTTTAATAAATATTGTATATCTTACGAGTTATTTAAATAAACAACATTTGGCGTTTACTTTATTTATATTCCGCAAAACATTGTATTGAGTATTCGTCTTATCTCACGCGAATTTTAGGCACACGTTTGTTTCACTAGTCACTAGAGCGGCTAGCATGAAGCGCTGATAAAAAGAGAGAAAGAGACTACTGAAAAAAAGTTACCTCCTGGCTTCGTCCTCTTCTAAAACTTTCTTTTGACTAAGATAATCATACAGTTCACCACCCGAACAGTATTCCATTACTAAAATCATCTTTTCACTATTTTCAAATACTGCAACAAAAAAGAACATATACGTAGAATTACCACATTACTTACCTATTACGCGCTCGCATTTCATACATTATGTATTTCTATATATAGCCATGAATGTACACATTCATTTTCAAATAATGAAATAATCGGTTATATATGAATAAATAAATAAGTAAATGTGTATATGATAGCGTGAAATAATGTAAATTCTTAGTTTAAGTGACAACCAAAATTATCTTTATTTTCCTGTTTGTCTCGAGATTTCTAGGGAGACGGAATTTAGTGACGTGTCGTCACACATACAACTTATAACTGTGACAAAAACTGACTGGTTAGAATCACTTCAATCGAATCACACGCATATTAACAAAAAATCATAATCGTGCTTTGTTTCACGTTCCTCACATCAACACCCTCTATGCAAAACATAAAGTCTAGTATCCCGCAGCCCGGACATACAGAATATCCATAGCGCTAAATCACCTGCATCATCAGCACTCATACACATCCTCACGTACATACGCTCACACACCATCCCACAAAAAAACCGAATTATGTATTACATAGTTAAAAGTTACCTACTTAATAATTTTAATTTATTTTTCCTTTCGTAAATATTTGAAACTTTTTGTATATATTATATATTCCATATTTGGCTATATCTTTAGTATAATTGTTTTTTGTTATATGTATCATTTATGTTAGCTGTAGGAAAACTTGAGTACTTACAATCTAAAATTATTACTATTAAATCACCGACTTGTTTCCTTAGAAATATTGTAAAAATGTATATTCTCTCTTAGCTAAAATAAATCTCATCTAAATAAGAGGGATTTACTCTTTCGTGTAAATAACTAAGCTATAGTTGGAAATTTATTACGTTAGCAACTCCGTAGTTATGTAATTTTTATAATTTAGTATAGATTAAGAGTCGCTTTTGACCTAAAAACCAAAACAAAACTCCGTACCTTCATAAATGTGTACAATATTGGGATGTCTGACCGATGACATAATCTGTACCTCCCGTCGGATTCGCACCAAGTCCGCTTCGGTCTCAATTTTGCATTTCTTTATCGTCTTAATCGCCACTTCCTGTCCAGTCTTCTTGTTTATACCTAATTGGACTTTCCCGTATGTGCCTTGGCCTAGCTTTCTTACTATGTCGAATCTGAAACGTGAACGACGTAGAATCACTATGTATCTGAATAGGAACCGCGAAATCCATAGTCACGATATGTACACAGAAGAAAGACAGAGTCGTGTTGCCAGAGACATTCTAAAATATTGAAGTTGGAGAAAACACTAAGTGTGTAGTCGACTCTCGATAAATTGAAACTCTAGGGATCCAAGTTACCGAGAGTTCAAAATAACAAGTGTTTAAATAACTCAAGTAAATAGGAGTTTAATTAAAATTCTTGATTTAATATTTCAATATTATCATTATGTATTATAAATTAAAGGGCAGTGTTGGCCTAGAGGCTTCAGCGTGCGACTCTCTTGTTTAACCGTACTTAAATTCTACTGTTAATTATTTTACGTAAATATTTAGGAGTGCAATATATCTTCGTTATTGTTATAATTCTCTTTAACAATAGCTGTTGGTGAATATTTTTTGATGTTCACAAACAAGCCACAACAACAAACAATATGAGGACAATGACCTTTTGTAACGCGACATGTCATTTATTTTAAAATTCATAAGTATCGTATTTTTACATTTATTGAATATTTTATCTCTTTAACTAACGACGAAATGGCACGGACCTGTCGTTAGGGGTGGTAAAGCCTTCCAATTGTTGAATAAATTGGACGTTCGATAATACCCTCTTGCGACTGACATACAACATTTGAACACAAGTAATGAAAATCTGGATCTAAGTCTAAATTATAAAACAATCCCATTCTTAAAAGTTCCCTTAGATATTTTTACTTTCTTGTTACTTCGAAAGTCAATCAATTGAGTTCATATTTTAATCATTATATCATCTCATACATTTAAACACATGGGTGAATAGTAGGATTTTTTTGACAAATATACGATTAAAATATTTATAACAATTGGTCCATACATGTCACGTTTCAATAATGCTTCTATAGACAATAGATTTATCATAAACACACTCTTTTACAATTGAACAATACGAACTAATAAAGATAAACATCTTTTATTTTTTCTACCTTGAAATACGGATTGCTTTCACTGGACACCGTCCAACCGTCAAGGCCACGAATGAAAATCTAAACTAGATACAGGTAACATTAATAGTTTTAAAATCTATGTATACCAATTTATCCCATATCAAGTAAACTTTTAATTATTTGCACCGGAATCAAATTGAAGAAATGTCCAAACTATATTTTGATAAAGTAAAACCCTTTTCCAAACAGATTACGATAATAACAGAAATTGCTATTAAAACCAAACATCAATAAAACGTGACGTCACCAACAACCTTTACACCCACATAGTTCCGAAGAGCTGAGCGTAGGAGCATAAATCTATAGCCCAAAATGCGGTCACCGGCTGCGCCTTACAACAGCATATTCAATATTACTTTCAACCCAATCCTTACTACTGTTAAGCGCATCGAAAATAACCCCGTGGGGTAACTGTACTTCTATGAGTTCGACAAACTATTAACCGACAAAATCTTGTTCAACATTTTTGACGTTTACTAATTCCTAAAACTCAGAAAACACGCACCTGTTACGATTAATACAAGTACGTATTTAAATACTATCCTAATTATTAATTGAGTGTCATTCGCCAGACACAAAAAAGGCATAGTTATTTCAGTAATATTAAATATCTATTCGTAATTGCTAATTAGTCCTATACCATAATGCAAATCATTGCAAAATTGTATGTTTATCTACTTATACGAGACAAGGCTGTACATTTTGCCCACTCAGGCTTTCTTAGTTTAATAATCGTGACGATTTCCTAAATCGTCGGAGTTACGCCCCGAGAGTATAGCCAGACGTAGGCACTTCGACTCGTTCGATTGTTACATTGCATTCATTCGTTGCATAGCAATTAACATTTCATTATTTCGCTTATATTCTACTTTACGCGAGTGGTTAATATAGAGTAAAACTAAAATCCTCCATTATTTAAAGCACCCCGATGACCCAGGAACCGTACACTACTCCTCTCATAAAATAAGATACTTTATATTAGACGTACATATATAGAAGACCGACTACAGCATTATTACGCATTAATTATATTAATTTAATGTAAGTACACGTAATCCACTTGCCATGTATGAGCGTATAATAAAATAGCTAATAAGTCTTTGATAAGGCCTTTGAGGTTGAAGCCTTCCAATCACTGCGTAAGGCATTGAGATAAGATTATTTATTGTAAGAAAACAACCTCTACATTTAATTTTAAAAAATAATAATTTTAAGGCTTTAAATTTAGTTAAATTAGGGTAATATAGTTAAAAATAAGATTTGTGTATAATATAAAGTGATTATACAGTGTTTTTTGTCGCGAGAACTTGGCAAAACAGGGATCTAAAACTGGCTGTCAACTTAACGCCTTAACGGTAACGTAGTTTAAAATATCGTCAAACCTGGGGAGTATTTTGTTATATTTAAGTTATATTTACTGACTACATACGATCATAAAATACTGCTCAGTTTTTGGAGCTACGTCCATCACACATTGGCACGGTTTATGTCTCATTTTGCTTGACAACTAGTGGAAGCAAAATCGACGACGAAAACATTCGCCCAGACAATTAATACTACATAATTTACTTGACAAAATAAGCCCATTTTGTGTATTTAGGTTTCATTATATGTTAATAGGTAATAAATAGTACAACCACCACCACTCACACATAACAGTTATATATACATACCTTTTTCGCTTGTTCATTGCATACAGTCCCTAGTATACAATATGATGACTCGCAGAGGCTTGGCTTTGCAAGAAGAGTCTAAACTTAAATTAGCACTGACTGAATTGCAGTCTTGCAGGGATTTATGTACCCAGTTAACAAGTGAAAGAGAAGAAAATGAAAATGAAAAAGAATTCTTAAGTGTGCTGGAAGGCAACAGGAAGCTCAAAAATGAAATGTCCTTGCTATTTCAAGAAAATAATTCACTTAAAGATCAGTGTGTTATGCTTCAGCAGGAATTAAATAAACTTGATAGTTATGGTAATGAGTATGAAGTTGCTTTGCAGCGCATAAGAAGTCTTGAAAAACAGCTATTGGAGGCTCAACAATATATTAATAACCTGGAGGCAGTCTCACAAAGTGTAAAAGATACACACACAAACATTCTATACAATACATTAATTCATGATTCAGGTTCTACACCAACTCATCATGTAAAAAGTTTAGGTAAAAACAAAATAAGAAAATATATTAAAATTAATAAATATATTAAAAAGACACAGAAGCTAGTAAAACAATATAGAAATGTAAACAGTGTGGATTTAAAAGTTCAAAACACAAAACTTCAAAATGAACTTGACTTGCATTTAATTGAAACTGAAAATGCTAAATTAAAATATGAATCTGACACATTAGATTTGAAAACAGAAATTTTTAAATTAAAAGAACTTACAAACAGTCTCACTTCTAAATTTGAAGAATCACAATGTATGGTAGAAAAATATTCTTCTGCAATGGAAGATCTGCTTCAAATTTCTAATTACACCGCAGAATGTTATGAGCAATTGCAGAATAAAACTTATGGTTGCAATTATAAAAGCCAACCCAGTCTCCAATTACCACAGACATCACAACACACTCACAGCCTCACCTACACCACAACAAACACTCAGTTAAAGGAAAAAATTAAGGCAAAAGAAAGGAATTTAATGTATTCTGATGAAATGGGTCAGGACATGGGTACTATTGTACAATTAAATGACGGCCAAACATTTATAAACAGCTGCTATCCCAATGCCACTTTTAAAAACATTGTGAAAAATCATATAATCAAAAACAATGATAATTGTAATAATTTAATAATTTTTATAGGGAACAGGGGAAATGTAAATAAACATGATCTTTTAGTATTATTTGAAAAACTTTGTTGTTTAGACTCTAAGAGGATTGTTATGTTTACATTTCCCTATAGCCAAAGCTTTCCTAAGGAAGAAAATGACACAAGATATATTCTTAACCAAACATTGCATACATTGGCAATGTATAATGATAAATTTTGTGTCATAGATACCAATAGGTATAGTAAAAAGTTTTTTATCACAAAGGGTAGATATTATTACCTACCTGCTTTCTTAAAAAGACAGATAGCTGTTTCGCTATCATATTTTATACAGATGACAGCCAAGAATTTGGCTAGACCCCTTGCTTCTATTGAGCAAGCATTAGATAATAAGACCTTGGAAGAAATTCCAAATAATATTTATTTAAATTAGATAATAGGACAACAGAGCACCACTCTTGCAATAATAAGGTAAGTATATTATGTGATAAAATTCATTCCCAAAAAATTATTGTGGTACATCAAAATATACAGGGGATGAAAAATAAAGAATTAGAAATTGAACTATTCTTGAATAGTCAAAAAATAGACTTTTTGTGCATAACAGAGCACTGGTTAAAAAAATATGAAGTTTTGTTTAATTTTTGTAACCACAGGGTTGGTAGTGTGTTTTGCAGAGAAAATGCAATTCATGGTGGCTCATTAATCCTAATTAGTAAAAAACTTAAATGCAAAGAAAGAAAGGATATTATCAGCCTCTCTGTAGAACTAACTATTGAAATCTCCTGTGTGGAACTGGAGCAATTCATTGTTGTATGTCTATATTGTCCTCCATCAGCTGTCTATAATAATGTTGAAAATGTATTAGAGGAGATATTGTGTAAATTAGTAAAGTGTAATAAAGGGCTAATTGTGTGTGGGGACTTTAATGTCAATTTACTTTGTCATTCTAATTCAAGTGTACGCATACTTAGTCTTTTTCGTTCATACAATTTAATAAATCAATTTCATTCACCCACAAGAATAACAGCTAGCACCGCAACTTGTATAGATAATATATATAGTGACATAGCCCCTTTGAATGTATGTATTTTCAATAGATTTAAATCTGATCACACTGGTCAATGGTTTGAATTCCAATTAAGGAAGCAAAAAACATGTAAAAAGAAGAAAATTGTGATAACTCCTATTACAAATGACCGTTTGGACAGATTTAGAGAAGCATTGGTCTATAGAATGCCATTTCTGTGTGGCAACTCATCCCCTAATAATTTATACAGTACTTTTTTTTGGATCATTTATTGATGAATTCAAGAAAGTATTTACTCAAAAGACTTTATTGGTCTCTGAGAAAACAAGTTTCTGTGACTGGGCAAATGAGGAGTTACACAGGAAAAGGTTAAAATTATATGAAATGTATGACGAAATGCAATATAACACTAGTGTGGAATTTAGGGAATATGTTAGGTTGTATTCAAATAATTTCAAAAAAGATTGCAAAACTGCAAAGTCTCAATATTTAAGTTCAAAAATAAAAAATAGCATGGATAAAGTAAAAGCTACCTGGAAAATAATAAATGAAGAATCAGGTAAAACGTCTGACAAACGAACTGATTATATGTTAAAAGTTAAAGGGAAATTAATAAAATCTGACCCAGAGGTAGCTTCTTCTTTTGAAGAGTTCTTTACAAATGTACCACTAAATACGACCAAGTCCCTAGATTCTTCACCTGCTGCTGCGATCTCATTGCTAGAAAAATATGTACCTGAATGTAATATTAAATTTCAGTTTAAACATATAACTTGTAATGATATCGTTAAAACTTTTAAGCTTATTAATTTAAAAAAAAGTAAAGATATATGGGGTATGTCAACAGTCATTTTAAATTCCGTTATTAATGTAATAAGCTCTGAATTGTCTATCATTTTTAACAGATGTATCGATTGTGGAGTCTTTCCGGACGAAATGAAATTAAGTAAGATTACACCGTTGTTCAAGGCAGGTAGTGAGTCTGATCCGTCAAACTTCAGACCTGTTTCCGTGCTCCCTGCGTTGAGCAAAGTTTTTGAAAAGATAATGCTAGACCAGCTTTCTTTACATTTTAATAAAAATAAACTCTTACATAATAAACAGTATGGTTTCACTAAGGGTCGCTCCACAATCGATGCCGGTGTGAAGTTGATTTCGGACATATTTAACGCCTGGGAAGAATCATATGATGGAGTCGGCGTCTTTTGTGACCTGTCAAAGGCCTTTGACTGTGTTCATCCTGATATACTCGTTGGAAAGCTTCAACACTATGGCGTTGATGGCAAAGCTTCCAGCCTGATGAATTCATATTTAAAGGGAAGGATCCAAAGAGTTCATGTCAATGGAGTCACCTCTCCGGGTTCGCAGGTATCAATGGGCGTCCCCCAAGGATCGATTCTCGGGCCTTTCTTATTTCTGATTTACATAAATGACCTCCCATTCTTTGTCAACGAAGTTCATGAGATGGTATTGTTTGCTGATGACACTTCACTTCTATTTAAAGTGAATAGGAATAACGTATTATTGGACGATGTAAACAATTCTATCTCTCGTATAGTTAACTGGTTTAATGTAAATAACTTACTGCTTAATGAGAATAAAACAAAATGTATTAGATTTACAACTACTAGCGTAAAGCGAGATAATGGTAACCTGAAAATTAAGGACAGTGAACTAAACTTTGTTGACAAAACTGTTTTTCTAGGCATAACAATAGATAGTAAACTCCAATGGGGCCCGCACATAGATACTCTTTCGAATAGGCTCAGCTCTGCAGCATATGCAGTAAAGAAAATCCGACAGTTTACTGATAAGGACACGGCAAAAATTGTTTATCATAGCTACTTTCACAGCGTAATGTCGTACGGTATTTTACTGTGGGGTGCTGCTGCAGAGGTTCAATCCATATTTGTGCTGCAGAAGCGGGCTGTTCGGGGTATTTGTTGTGTTTCTCCGAGGGAGTCGGTACGGAATAAGTTTAAGGAATTAAATATTATGACACTATCTGGTCAATATATTCTTGAAGCCTTGTTGTATGTCCAAAAAAATATAAACGACTTTAAAACAAATGGTGACTTTCACCAGTATAATACGCGAAATAGAACTAATTTGAGTGTACGACCAACCAGGCTCCAAAAGATAAACCACTCCTTATATGGAAATTGTATTCGTTTTTACAACAAACTCCCAAGCGAAATTAGAGTATTATCACTAAATAAATTCAAAGCTGTCGTTAAACGGAAACTAATCAACAAAGCTTTTTATAAATTTGAGGACTACTTAAATGATCCTAATCCTTGGGATTGAATTGCTCCAGTTCAAAGAATTTGTATGACAATACCTGGCGATTAAAAAGAGTGGCGGAAAGTTTCTTGCCAGTTCTTCTTACCCGCTCTACGCCCTTGACTTGCGAACTGGTAGTAAATGTAAATTTACGATTAATTTAACTTGACGATTCAAAAGTGTACTTGGTTACCCACTTGAATAAAGATATTTTGAGTTTGAGTTTGAGTTTGAGTTTATTACATCTATAAGTTAAAAGGTTAGTTAATTTTATACTTTTATCGAAGAAAGTAACGTCACTTGAGCTTATTTTCAAATATAAACTAAGTCATAATATTTATAGTCATAATATTCATATTATAAAGGTCAAAAGAATCCGTTGAATAAAGAAAGAAACCAGAAGCTATAAGTTCACTAGAAGGTTTTGTCTATCTGGTAGATTTGAGCAAAAAAGTAGTGAGACATATCGAGAGCGGCCTTATTCGAATCAAGGATTTCTCAGTCATTGCCGGCGTCGAAAGTTGATTGTACGTATAAAATAGCTACGACTACGTCGACAGCAGATGGCTGTTATCAGATTACAAACATTGTTTTTTCAAAACATAAAAAGTACAGGATGTATCTAATTAACTTAAAAGCGAATGAAAACTAAAACCATACAAAGTAAATAAAAAATCTTGGTACTTTTTAGTCTTATTAATATATATCAGAACAATTGCCTCGTCATTACAGCTTGGGTAAGATTTATAGTCAAGTCTTAGCACTAATATAGTGTAGTTTCAGACCATACAAGTTAAAACATTTTAATTATATTAAAACTCTGTTAAATAAAAAATAAACCAGTGGCTCTGTTTATCTCGGTAAATCTGTTTCATGATCATTTGTGAATCTAATAGGCAAGTAAGTGTGGTCAGCCTCCTGTGCCAGACACACGCCGAGGACTTTTTGGGTCTAAGGCAAGCCGGTTTCCTTCACCGTTCGAGCGAATGTTAAATGAGAGTCGCACACTGAAGCCACTAGGCCAAAACTGCTCTATTAAACTCTTTTTTCCCTTTGTACGCAATTGGTGTATTTACCTCTGTTTCAATCGTAGCCGATGGTCGTGCAGCCTGACGTCGCCGGTGTTCTCAATGCCGTCCATTATGTTGGCCGTACGTTTATTCTCGCCCACCACCATTTTGTCTGGAATCAATAAATCACATTAATAAATTAGACACTATATTAAGTATTTATACACAACACTAATTCTACACATCTGTTTACTCCTTGAAGTAGTGGAATGTATAATATGCGAGCTAGACCGGTAAGCAAAATGTACATTGATTGCGTGTAAACAGGAAAACCCATTTATTATTACAATAAAATATGTTACTATGGCCTAAGTCATTTAATAGTGACCAAAGATGAGGTGGTCGATTCCAGTGATACTACAAACAAACTCATTATAATATAGTATAGATAGTCATATTGATTTAAAGATATCAAATTAAATATTTTAACATTATTACCAAACATAGCAGCTTGATAATGTGTTATACTAAGATATATATATGTAGTAATAGAACGTAAAACATGCAAGCAAACAAATTTTATTTTCTACGGGTTTCAAAATTATAAGTCATAAAAAGTGAACAAAATATCCTGACAACGCCCACGAGCTAACGTTGACAAAAATACTCGCCGCGTAAGCTCACTTTCTCAATGATGCAAACTTTTCGGTAATTCTGTACAATACCGAGAAATCGTTACTGCACTTCTAAGAAACACTTTGACCAATTAAAATCAAGGTTTCTCATTTCTGTCATTTGATTTTCCTCAAAAACTATATTATGAACATGGAAGCAATCTATTTCAAAACACCAAATCTAAATCGATTATAATTAAAAAAAACCCTAATTGCTTTTGCTCGATTCTTTAAAATTGTAAGCTAAATACACTATTCTGTCAGACAAATTAAGAGTAACGTATTGAACGGTAATATTAGTGTAACAACTCCCAAGTGATTTATTTTATATAGAGAATTGAGAAATTGGACTAGAACGGAATTTAATTCAAAAAATATATGAACAAAACTACGTGTGGGAAAACTATGCATAGTTTCTTATAGTACCTATAGAGGCAAAAGGATATATGTACACAAAATGTACTATAAGAGTTAGGAAGTAATTAGTTTAAAACACTTTAAGAATAGACCCCTGTTGTTCTGCGCTAGCTTTTGTCGCTTCAAACTTGTCGACACAAGGATTTAAAATGAAGATTCAAAAGCCTTGCTCACTTTTCATGAAAATAAGGGATTTCACAACCTTGGTTCTTTTCATATCCATTTTAATAAACATGAAAACCATTAGTATACTTTTATTAAGCTTTCGCTTATGTCAATTAGATTACTGCCCACAGGGACACCAACTAATTTAATTTATTACGACCACTCTTTAAAATGGTTAATATTCCTATTTTTGGTATATTTTTGAAGTACTAAACTGAACTACTTACTGCTAGATATATATATCATTACAGTAGTTAAGTATTATTAATAAACGTCACGTACTGCAATCAAATTCGAATTAAATACTACTTCGGGAAAATTTTAATGCTAGTTTGAAACAAAGAATTGCAAAAACTGTTTTATTTTTTATCGATAGTATAGTAACCAAAGAATAATTGAACTGATCGCTAAGAAACTTTACAAAATTGCTGAAGTAACGTGAAAGTTAACTAGCAATTTCATAAATAGTTAAACAGAATCGTCGAACAGAATCAAGTTTTCAAAATGAAAAATAATTGGTAATAATATGTAAGAGCTTAGAGCTGTGGAAATACGTGTCGCTGAAATAGAACAGATGAGTTCGAGACAGTCGTACACCACCGCCCACTCGCCATAAAACGAGGCATTACAATTAACATAGAAACATTGCATGGAACAAAAGATAAATCAAACACGTAGATTGATATTTCAAAAAACAATCGATGCCAAAAAAACTTTAAAGTTCGACTTCACGTTTAAGAAAATAAAAAAATATACCAAGTTTATTGTTTTAATAATAATTACAACTAATATAGCGTAATTAAATGTAATTAAATATCTACCTCTTAAGATCTTGGCCTCAGATTTCTGAATCTGTTTCATGATCATTTTTTAAATCCAATAGGCTAGTAGGTGATCAGCCTCCAGTGCCTGACACACGCCGTCGACTTTTTGGGTTTAAGACATGTCGGTTTCCTCACGATGTTTTCCTTCACCGTTCGAGTAAATGTTAAATGCGCACATAGAAAAAAAGTCCATTGGTGCACAGCCGGAAATCGAATCTACGACCTCAGGGATGAGAGTCACACGCTGAAGCCACTAGGCTAACACTGCTCCTGACATTATACAATTTATTATTATTCTGTATTTTCACAGAAGAGAAGTATTTTAAGACCAGCCAGCGTTATCTGTTTCCAATTATTGTTGGCGTAATGAATCCTGTCAATTATTAAGTTCATTTCTGGAGTGATTATTGTTGTCTTACTTAGGCTAACTACTTAGTACCTGTTTTCATCTTCAATCAAACTAAAACCTGGTTCAGCCTTACGGATTTAAAATTAGCTATCGGTGTTGTTTATATTATGTTGGGCACAATTCAGTCCGCGCGTGGTAAGTGTCCATTAAAACAGTGCGGAACCGGAACGGACTACTTTACACATGATACATATAATAGAGACATCGTCGTCATTATCAAGTGGAAAACAACAATTATAAAGAAATTTCACTCTTAAAATGTATGTGTTTAGCTGAAACATAGTTTCATAACATATACATTTGTCTAACTACACACCTCAGTGCAAATTTTGTGTTATCGGCTCTTCTTTATTTAAAAAAAACGTATATATCATGAAAATTATAATTAAAGAGAGCAGAGTCATACTACAAACTACATATATACCGTTTGTATATCTAATTAAAAGTACATACATACGTACATAGAATCTGTAAAAAATATTCCTTTTAGAATTACCGACAGCACTTTAAAATTATAATAGATATATTTTTAGGTATGAAATAAAAATTGTTATGTAAACAATAATCCTTCCATCCACTCTGGTAGTTTACAAGTATGCTTTTATAAATACAACAACCATTTTTAAACCGTGTCACAGTGGACGCGTCATGAATTATACAATTATTTTTTTCTTCAACACTGCTATTTCCGTCTTCGGTCTCTTTAAAGTTTTAGAACACTTTAAAATAGTTTTACAAAAGGTGAAGCCACTTTATGAAGTACTTCACTAGTAACAAGCACTCAGTGCGAACAATTTTTATCCAAGAAGAAATAGAACAAACCCAACCTAATGAATAAAACATATCTTAACATAATTTGAAGCTTCAGGCTTCACAAACTTTACGAAAGCTGTCGTCAATTATTCAACACAAATATTTCAGTTTTGGCTACAACGCATTGACTCTCCATACAGTTTGTATAGTTTACACACGTATTTCATTCGAACGATGCATGTTTGTGCTAACGTTTAGTTCAAAGCACGCTTTTTAATTTTCTTGATTTTATATATTGTTCACGCTAAGTCCACGGGACACAGGACTGAGTTCCTATTAAAGAAATAAAACGATCATATAAATACATATACAATGTCGGTTGTCTTCCAAGTATAGCATCAGTAATAAAACGAAATGTTTTAAAGCGTAACTAGGACGCTTGGTAAACCACGCATTAGATTTTACATAAAATGTTTTCGCTGCAATGTAGAATATCATTATTATATTCTGTGTTTTCCCTGTTATAATATTGGAATGACTGATATTATCCTGTGGCATGAACAATTCAGGCAAGGTCACGAAGTACCAAAATTACTCAACATAATAAAATTTTTGCCTACTTTGGCTAAAGCTTATAGATCAGTTAGAATAAAATGGTCTTTACAGCGCACCTACGTCACGTGGTAAGGGCGTCAATGTTTATTGGGCTAGCTGATGGCATTGGCGTTGCATGAACGGTCACGTCCAGAAAAATGCGGAGCAAGTAGCCAATTAACATGCGGCATCGTGAGGCCGGCGTCTCGGCGCCGCTATAAATATCCACCAAACACTGCCACAGCCGCAACGCCGCCGTAACGTCGAAAATGCAAAACATAAATCAGGGTATCCATCAGGGTGACATCACGAACTGATACAATGGGTCGTTAAATTTTAATATCGATATGCGAAATTCGATTCTACCAGACCTTAGAATGGATTTCGTGTTCGCCGTTTAACATTATTATTATATGGAATATTTAAGCAACGTGTAACTGTTTGGAATGTAGGTGAATACGTAAATCATCAGGTCAGTGAGTGAGGTCGCATCCCGGAAGCACAAGTGGTCTGTGAAGCGTCATCAGAGGTGCGCGAGATGCCGCTAGTGATCGCGCTATTTTTGTCTAGTCACCAGTTGAATAACCTCGATCAACTATTCGCACTTACTTCGCCTACGATACCTTCTACATAAATCCTCCTATATAATTCATTTATTGTGGATGGCTAACAGATACTACTGGGTAGTGGGTACCTATTTACGACTTGTTTACCCGCAAAAATTATTAAATATATTTTATAAAAACTCGTACTATAAATATATATTATATACTATTACATTCCTTATATTATATAAAAGTGAATGTTTTCTGTTATTAACACATGATTAACAGACACAGCCGAGTGGTCACGCGTAATTTAACTTACATTACGTTTAGGCATGCATGTTTTGTCATAAAAGTTTATAATTTGGCAAGAGTCTACAACATGGGCCGATGGATGTAACAAAAATAGAGTACATAATTCCATGCCGCTGACTCAAAAGCTTTAGCGTAAATCATTACACTATTACGCTATTTATTAAGAATACAAATGGTAATAAAGATTCAGAATTTGGCTACAAAAATTCAAATAACAGCAATATTGGGTGTATTGAATTCCATTTTATCAATCCCGTGACGATTCTGCATACATTGGAAACAGGCCAGATCAACAAGTTCATATTTAATGAAAATGTTTGTACATTGTACCACTACAGTGGATTCATGTATAATTTCTCTTAAAAGATCCAAAAAATGATTCTTCATCTTGCGTTGCATAACTTTAACTAAAAGCAGGCCAACTCAATGTTTGTAAATTAGGTTTATACCAAAACTTTGTTCTGTGTCCATTTATGTTTAGACAAACTAGTGAAAAATACTTTATAGAATATTGTACCGACTCATGCTTAGACATTCAAGTTTTGTGACAATGTTTATCTTCAACATATGAGTTTAAATTTTGCACAAAGAAAGAAACACTATGTGTAGCCGTCACATGGTGGCACAATAACCTAATGCCGGCTGCTCAGATTTGAGAGCATTATAACAACTAAACTAACAAACTAGCTCAACAACATCTGACATGTGGAATATAAACTATTCAATCAGTAAGATGGTAGTTTGGAGATACGTTTACAATTTTTAAACCAATCATCAAAATAATGTTCATTTTGGTCCCATTATGATATTTAGCATATTCATTGAACCACAATAATTGTCAGCCTATTTTATAAAATCTCACAAAATGTATATGTATATATACTGTGAGATACTACTATTGTCTGGTAAGTAGATTAACAGTGAACATTTGTAATGCAAATAATATGAATGTTATAGTCATTAATATTTAAGTGTTTAAAACAATTTCCCTATCATAATAATTGTCAGCAAGCATACTCTTGAGATGACAGACATAAAGCACTTTGCCAAGAACCAGTCTGATGACACTTATCATTATATTTTATCTTCAATTAAATTTATTAGATTTCATTTGAAATGTCTGTCTTGATCCTTAGAACCTGCACTAAAGTAATAATACTTAGAAGTTATGGATTTTCTTAAAAGTTTAAATTTAAAACCTTTATCCATCATTTCAAATGAAAACATTCAAGCTTTGTAAATGACAATTAAATATTGATACAAGATTGAATGATGATGATTGACTGATGATGAAAGATTGATTGATTGATGAAATTATGTAGACAAGTCTAAATAAGTATTATTCAGTAAAATCTTAATTTATATAAAAGTATAACTAATAAAAATATCTATTTATAAACCTAAATTTTAATAGTAAAAAATTTAAAGATAAAATGATTTTCTTCACAATCGGAATAATTATGAAAATATGCAAAAACTGAAAATACCAATTGTTATATTTAGAATTAACATACATAAGTTTATATTCAAGGTCAGTGATTGTTTTGAGGTAACTTTTCTAACATAATTCAGGTTGTTATCTATTTTAAATAAGATTCCTATCATAATGAAATTACAAAATTTGTGTGAAATAATAACTAACCAATATCCATTTACTAAAATGTAGCATATAAATTATTAAATTGTACTGGTATATTATAAGTATTGATTTTAGATAAGTAGACAAAGTAAAATCAAGTTTTTAATTATCAAAATAAAAATAGTACCAACTTCAAAACATATTATGCATATTAAACATTGAATCCTTTTAGTATGAGTAACAAGGTAAATAATTAAATAGATTGTATAACCTTTTTTCTCCACAGTTTTTCTACTGATTAATATGTTTAGATGAATTAGTATTCAATACTCTATAAGTTTACTTAAAAGCAGTTGTACTAGTTACCTTAGGCTTATGCTGATGTCATGAAACTAAGGCTACACTTCGAGAAAATAATGATAGGTACTGTACCATGCCTAATCGCAAGGTACGAAAAGTTCACCAACCTTTTAAGATTATCTGACTTTTAGTAAACGAAATTGCGATTTTGAAATCTACTTCCATTTTCAGCAAGGATATTTTAAATTTAATGAAATATATGAGAAATAATACATCTACAAGGAATATTTTTAGCGTAGGAGGATTAAATACCTTTTTTTTGTGTAATCCAATATCCTAAGAAAGCAGAGAGTTGTCGAATTTACACACCAGTATCACTGTCAATAATGTAAAATTCACTATCACATAGAAACACTACACAATATTTCACTTATTATTATTAAATTTTGTGGAAATATCACACAATGCGCCATTTTCACATTAAATCCGATGGACAGCCGTCGACACTCGCTGCCATCTTTTTTGTCAAATATCTAAATTCTAAAAACTAAATATAGCGCTACATACGAACTCTGGTGTTATTTTTAGAAATTAAAAAGAGTGTCAGTATAATGGATACTAGTGCCATCTACATAAACATGATTCCAGTCACACTGTGCTAATAGAGGGCGCTTGAAATAGTAAACGCAAACCAGAATGTATATTGTACACAATGTATTACATGTAGGTGGCAGTATAAGTAACTAATCAAATATTAAATTGATATTTTTTTATCTAATAAGAAACTAAATAATTGAAATAAAGTCCTTAATATAAAAATATACCTAAGACTCAAAGAGTACAATTATAGAGCAGGAAACTGATTAGGCCGAAAAAACTGATTAGACAAAAAAAATCACAGTCAAATCTTGTGTTTTGGGATTCATACATAGCCCTTAAAGCAATTCGATTCGTTGTAGATTTCTGTGAAATTTATTAAGAGGTATGACATCTTGACTAACGACTTACGTAGTCGTTATTTAAGATGTCTTATTGGAAATAAACTTTATGCATTCATTTTATAATAAGCTACTAAGAAAGTATTTTTGCTGAAGTTCTAATAAACTTCTATACGACCAGGAACTGTATCACAGAACAAGAACATCACTCCAAAAATGGGTATAAATGATTATTGCTTTTAAATTTTTGGTTAAAGACAACAATCTGAATGACCAAATATACCTACGTAATAGATGCGTCACATTCGTTTGCGCCTCTTGTTAACGATCGGAGAAAGTGCTTGTGCAATGATGCAAACCGCGACGCTGACGCCCTACTGTTAATATAAGACTTCGATATACTGCACTTTTGTTTTCAAGGACCTATCTTAATAAACAAAACTTTTATTAGTTTCGGTCTCACTGCAATGCGAAATTAGTTTAAACGCCTAGTTAAAACTTCAAGACTAAAACACCCCTAATAGTAGGATCTTTTCCATTCCATATTATTATTACATAACTATTTACTACACGTAATTGTAGAAATACTTTGAACATAATCTACATATTATAGAACAAAGATCAAAGCGGCCAGCTGTGCATAATAACATATTAGATAAATGAAACACATAACATATACAAATAAACAATGTAATAAAAGGTTCTAATCATTTGCTGGCATAATCGATGTTACGTGGATGAAACGGAAAGAGGAAGTTATGTCCACGTTAACATCGGCCAAAATACAACCAGAGCACTGATGTAACTGTGTGGGGAAACCACATTTCTCTTGGCGGAGTTTCTCTATGCGCCCGCGCAGTTAACGCCGTGCCGTTCAGCTACGCGTATGCTTTGGCCCCGTTCAAGCAAAAGTTCAATACGACGTGTGTTCCTATGTGCCTGTGTTTTGATTATACGTTACATTTGTGATAGGTGGATAAATATTTTGGGTCAGCCAGCCGTGTCCGACTAACTGTAAGGTTTGTCTAATTAAAATTCTCATACTTAGACCTTACGTGATATAAGCGCATATGTTTTCTGTGGCATTGGCTGTTCTGCTTAAGAATTGATGATAATATTTTCGCTTTGCTAAGTATATGGAACACTTTATAGTTAAAATTAATTATCAATATTTTACTAAGGCTTAAAGACCTAATTAGCAACACAACAGTAGCAACTAGCTTTTTATCAACTAGTTGGAGTATATTGAAGTGAAATTTAGTATGCGAGTAATACTTTTAAACAGCTTTATTGTGATATTTATCTTGAATAAACTTTGAAATGCGAATCATCATCACTATAATAAACAAACAAGCGAATCGTTTTCGATAAAAATTAAGTTTTACCATTAAATATGTATAATAGGTCAAAGACTGTATTGTGTTAGAGTTGTAGAAGTTTCTGCGAACGTTAAAATCAAAACTACTTAACCGGTCTTCGTGCATTTGTCATATGACATGAAGTGCATATTCTTAAAGAACTATTTATAATTAAAGAATTATTTATTACTATTTGTTCTTCCACAATCAATAATTGTATTGCATTCATTGGAATGCATTTGTTTCTATATGGCACAGAGATAATTCGTTTAAAGAGAAATATATACTATGTACTTCTTTTGAAGTATAACTTCTTTCTTACGGTGCATTGTAAAACATAGTAATTGCTTGTAAACAACCTTCGAATGTTTTCCTGCATCTGCTATTTATTAATAATTTAAGCAGAAATTCCGACAAATTGCTAACATGCAACGCGTTTCCCGGTTTTTCTTCAAATTTCCTTCGAACAATGGATTGCAACAAGTTTGTACAAAAAAGGTTGCATACGCAACTTATTGTTGGCGCTCGGTGAATGTCGATAGCTGTGAGGAAACAATGCGTGAAGTGGTATATCAATTAGGTTGCTTACGAAAGTGCCTTACTGGATAACGGTATGGATTTATGGAATCCTTAGGTATGTTTATCCATCGTGTTGATGTATAATCAACAGTCTTTCAGACCTTATATCTTTTACTTGGGGGCATTCTTTGTACAAATGCTGGAATAAATTTATATGAATTGACGCAACATAAACTTAAATGTATTATATTATGTACTTAACTTGGCGCTTCGTGTGTTTGACAGCAGTTGCCGTCTGCAAGAAATGCTTTAATATCCGGTAAAGATGTTTTATATTTTAATAAGTAGTTATTCACGTAAACAAAATATATTATTATGACAGAAGGCTCTTAATTAAAATTAGTTTTGAGCCATATATACGAAAATTAAAATTAAAATGAAAACGCGTTGAACTCTAATATACGGAGAATGTAATAACTAATATTGTAATCATTGCCCCAATTACCTTATTAAGTGCTAGTTAAGTAAGTATATTTAATAGTAACTGAAAATATCTAATATTTGTCTTTGAGTTACATAAACATTAGCACTCTTGAAAATTATTATTTATATATTCAATGTGTGTACATAACTTTGAAGTTAGCACTAAGCACGTGCAGTTCTCCTACTTTCACCTTAATACCGCCTATTTAGGATTTTAGTTGCCCATGTCTTCCATGATTTCTTGTTAATATATTTGGTTCATTAAATATATTAATATTAAATATATATATATTACTGAGAAGTTTAAATTTATTCAAGTGAAGCTACATGGGAAGTCTGAAGCTTATTTTAAATGTTATATAATCTGTATCCAGCTTTCACTTGGTTTAAGGATATTCCTTATTAGATCTAACATCTGATTCATTATTCTTTGTATAGTCTAGTGTAGAATATCTTATAGCTACATAATTTATTTGATCAGAATTGCGAATAATTGAAAACTATTAGGATTATTGTTTTGATCCTCATTCTGATTTAAAATTACGTTTATCGATATATTGTTAACTATAATAATTAAATAATTACATCGCATTGTGTTAAATTACTCGCGTTTAACACAAATGTGTTTTAAAGACATTCACAATCATTTTGTAATAAAATCCATAAGTAAATATTTTAATGTTTTGCGTAGTTCCCAGATACCTGTTCACCTTGGCGACGCATTTTTTTACCTTACAATATTTAGTATTGAATTGTTGCCTGTTTGTCATTGACCCTCTAAACTCTACAGCCTTAATCATTAATCTCTATGAATAGCACAAATTATTTGCTCTAAACCAACAATAACGTAATCAAAAATAGAATAGTAAGACCAGGTCAAAAACAGAAAGAACTTATCTTAACTTATCTATGCCAATTGGGAAGCTATTGTTCTACTATAAATAAGCAATATTTCACAAACGGCCTTCGTGATGAACTCAGCTTTGAACTTTCAAATTGAAGCAAGATAATACCATGAAGCGAAGTGAAAGTCGCACTTCTCCGTCATGCATCATTGTGTTGTTAGAAATTAGACGATCCCATAGTAAAACGTCTACAATTTTCTAATTATTATTTTATCGCTTTCATTACATATTCTATAGGAAATATATACAAGCTTTAACAGTAAATGCATTATTTCTGCAAAAGAAATATTTTAATTCATCTTTTGTGTTTAAATTTTAATTGCATAAAATTCGCTTTCAAAACGTTTCGACATACTCATAAAACTAGGTAAATAGTTTATAAAATTTAACTAAAGTAGTTCAACCGATTACATTTGGCTAGTCATGAGGTCATCACGCGTTATAACATGATGAGTCCATCCGCAATTTACCCTTGATTTAGAGCTCGGGTTGGATAATGGAACGCAGTAGCCACAGTATATTAGACGAAACCAAAAAAAATTGAGAGCCTCTGTAGTTTCTTACAAACTCTTTTGCGAAATAACACTAAATAATATTGATTATGCTATTGTGATCGCAATGCTCAGGCAATGCTTAATACCTTGATGTGATGCATAAGCGATTACGGAGGGCGTAATATGGATGTAATGTTAAAAGGAAGTCCTTTTAACATTACATATACCTACGATACGACCTTATGATAGAGTACACCTATTTACTGTAAAATCCATAAAATTAGAGTATATTTTAGAAATCATATTCAATAAACATTCAAAATAAAAACCTTTCTCCTATCGAAATTATATACTCATTAACTAAAATAAATCTTTTTTAATCACAATGTTCAACAGACACATTAAGATAATAATATCCGCAAGTAATCGTACGCTATAAACCTATTTAAAATGTATTTATTGATGGTATGCGGAAAAGCAATCCGTTAGATATAATCAGATTTAAATCCAATCGGAAATATATCAATTTCATAGGATCCGGCTGCGAGCATCGTCGAGCCATGAAATTAAGGTCGAACCTTCGCGTTCGGGTCACTGACGATCATGACCGACATGTTTGATTGCAAATAATGTTGATCCAATCAAACTCATCATTACTCTGGCCACGATAGAACATTCAATTAATGGTGATTGCTTTCATCGGTGGGTATAATTGAAATCTAAACCCGATTTCTGAGTGCAAAGCATGCAGAGCTTTCATATACCTACAACCTAAATTGAGCTAAACTTGAAAGAATAACATTGGTTGATTCATTTACAACAATAAATGAAATAACATCAGTGAACAGAAACTAGAATATTCATCATGTTCTCTAGTATTGTATATTTCAATATATCCTTGTAGAATATACATTTATATTTAACACTTGTTTCGATTACTAATTTAATACATATATCTTGAGACAGTCACCATAAACATTAATCATTACCTTCCACAGAACGTTTATATTATCTTACTAAATTTAGTAATATTTTCTGTCTACGAGCAATAAGATATTGCCAAATGAAACCCGTTTAAGAGCCCGCATGAAAAGTTACATAAAACATTTCCCCTACAGACGAGTTGCTAACTCAACCGGACTTACAACTTGTTAAAGTCTTGGTTATTACCTCTACAGTAATAATAATAATCATTACATATAATTAAATAAACCACTACGCCACTAAAAGATATCACTCTCGACATCCTTAGAAAAATAGACAAGTATAAAGATCGTCCAAAAATAATTTGCTTTATAGTTTGCCCATAAAAGACACCTAAATTGGACATGGAAATAGATTTAAGGCAACCCTAAATATAGGGAAAATTGGAACGGGACTTTTAACTAAAACAACTGAATTTTAAGTAATTGAAAAATAAAATGTTTCTCATAAATTGGTCTCTAATCTTCAAATTAATAAAGGGTATTTCAACAAGAAGTTTGTTTTTCAATTGTGGCAACACCGAGAACGTGATAGTTTTGACATTTAGTTTTTGGCGGTATTCGTAGCAGGTGCTTTGGCAATTATTACAATGAATTCAATTTCGCTCGAAAATCGCATTAAAATAATTCAAATCCACTATAAAAATGGTGGTTCTGTTAAAGTTACATTTCGTAAAATTCGTGATATTTTCGGCCAGCATAATCGTCCTTCTGAGACCGCTGTTAAGAATTTGGTCGCGAAATTTGAGTCGACAGGCTCGGTACAAAATGTGCCAACACCAACACGTGTTCGACCGGGTCGTTCAACAGAAAACATCGCCGCCGTGAGCCACAGTGTTGAAGAAGATCAAAATTTGTCAATTTCACGACGTTCTCAACAATTGGGGTTATCCAAAAGCACAACATGGCGAATTTTGCGAAAGGATTTGGCTTTGAAGCCTTACAAGATTCAACTGGTGCAGGAATTAAAGCTGATCGACCATTCAAATCGCCGCAGATTCGCTCAGTTCATTCAGGAACAACCTGCTGGTTTTTCTGAAAAAATCATTTTTTCAGACGAAGCCCATTTTCATTTGTCAGGGTACGTCAACAAGCAAAATTGTCGCATTTGGGCTTCTGAAAATCCTAAAGCAATTATTGAGAAGGCTTTGCATACTCAACGTGTTACATGAAACGATCAATTTATTGCAAACCAAATTTCCCGAGCGCATAATTTCGCGAAATTCAGCTGTTAAGTGGCCAGCCAGATCGTGTGATTTAACACCACTGGATTATTTTTTGTGGGGCTATGTTAAAGACAGAGTCTATACGGAGCCAATCGAATCGATTGCAGCCTTAAAACTCAAAATCCGTGATGTCATTAACGAAATAGACCCTCCATTTTGCCAAAAAGTGATTAAAAATTTTGATGAAAGAATCAACATCTGTCAGCGTGGTCGTGGTGGACATTTGCCAGATATCATTTTTCATTCATAATTGCCAAACTTTTCTCTTTGTAATACAATAAAAATTTTATTCATTTTCCTCTAAATTCTTTGTTTTATTTTGTTTTAGAAAACAAAGTTCTTGTTGAAAAACCCTTTACTTATTAATGTGCAAAAAGTGCAGGACAGGAATGATGGGATTTGGGGAGGCCTTGGCCAAAAACGGCACACAAATACCTTCAATAAGGAGATACGAGAGATGTATAGTAAATATGTTATATCAATTAAAAGTATCTGAATCAAAAGGCTATTATTACTATTATTATAATGTGTATAAAGGTCAAAGAAACAAAGTCGCTGTTAGATAATACTTATATAAATTACGAATCGTGAAAGAACAATACAAATTGTGATATTTTTATTGAATTAAGGTTTAAAAATAAAGTGACTGTATCTATATATATTGAGTGCAGCAACAATTGGACGAGGTTAACCTGAATATCAAAGGCAGCCTTTCGTTTTTATTAGCATGTGTGTATGCACCTTCGTCGTCAATTTTTTTTTTAATATATAAATAAAAAATAATTACCGATAGCCATACAACCACTCAGATTTCTGTGTCTGTCTGCCTTGATCATTTTTTGTAGACAAAGTCAGTCAGGTGGTCAGTCTTGTTTGATACACGATGTCTATTTTTACCTTATCTGCCAGTATTCACTGCGCATATACCTACATCGAAAAATCCTTGGTACGGGGTACAAATACGGGGTTCAAACGCACCTCCCAGGTTGAGTCACTATCCGATCTACAAGGCTAACACTAATATCAAGGAAGGTTTTACTTTACTCTTTACTAACTTCTCAATGTTCTTCCTACTGTTTATAAGAGTAGTAACATGTATTAAGACATTGTCACAAACGATATAATTGTTCTCCAGTGTCATATTAGATAAGATTTATAGCTCTATTATCCTGTACTAATACACGTGATACGTTTAATAAAGTGTCTCTACCTCTCCTTATATTTAGCTCTGATCTAGGCCAATTTTTTTAAATTAATTTCCTATTTTATCCTTATAGAGAACAGACACAATATAGGCAAAAGTATTGTGGTTTATTAGAAACGTATATAAAATAAAGGTGTCAGGTTCTCAGGCCGTATTCGATTACAAAATAATCCCGTGTGGAAGAAATAAAAACCTCAAACAATCGGTCTAGATTCAATTTCCTTTTTTGAACAAAAATTCAAACTATAACAATAGAGATTTGTATGTGTGTAACAAGTTGGACGACAATTATTTTCGAGACAAAAGCCATTCTACTATGGTATTTTGCTGTAGGGTGCTATAATGATCTTATTGTTTAGAATAATTGCGGAGATAGATATATGGAAACGTTTTTGTGGTTTCTGACATATTATGACAATTAACTTGCGGTTTCAATGAAAACAAACAATTGTGCCTTATAATCATAACAATAATATGTAATAGAATCATCGTATTTTTTGATTACGTGAGCAGATTCCTTTGCCTTAAGCTAATTCGAGTTTTCAAAAATGATTCAGGTTGAAAATAGTCCTTTCGAAATTTTTATTAAATGTTGATAAAACTTTTTTCCAGGTGTTTGTGAATGCTGGGCCGTATGGATGGCGACGCACATCTGGCGCTCGATCGCCATACTCCTAGCTCTGTCCACCCTAGTAGTAGCTAAGTGTAAGTAACCAATACAATGATTGCGTTGGCGTTAACATCGGAATTTTTGCACCTAACCTGTAATAAAATTACCTCGATGCCGTATTCTCTTTAAAAACACAGCTTTAATGCAATTTTGTGATACCTACTCTCTAAATCTACCTTAGCACCTGAATGTAATTTAATTTTACTTGAACGTACTTGTAGTAGAAATAAACTAATAATTATTACTAATTTTATTTTTTATTTTATACGATAATGTCGAGGAGAAATGAAATATAATAAAGTATCTAATATTAAACACATAATACTCACAATATCGCTACTGTGAATTCACTTTGCGAACATAAAATATGTCGATAGTGTCGGAGACAAAGGTACATAGGTAAAATGAAACCAAGTTCTTGGGGCACATTAGGATTGAACACAGTCAACAATTATAGTCACAACTGACTATAATTAATCGCTGTATATAAAGAGACCAAATTACTGCAATTAGTGCCAACTATTAACACGCCCAAGCAGGTACTCCACTAGTGCACAATCGTAATAAAAAGCGTTCAAGTTTCTCACCATTTGCGATGGCTGGGAGCGGCTTACTTTCGTCCGGAGTAGGCCACATGCGTTACTTACACAATGCCCTACAACGTGATATCAAGGCCGCAAAAAGTCAAATCCGTATGCAATTCAGGTAACCTAGTGTCCTAAAGCCATTTCCATTCTATTGTGTATTGTGTGTGTGTGTGTATGTAAAATATTGATGTCAGGTCCAGTAGTAGGTTCTTCAAATATTTGGAAAGCCAAGCATGTTATTCTAAACCCTCAGCCCAAGCTGTAGTCATAGATTTTCTCAGGACGCGTTTTATTATAAAATAATGCGTACGGGAAGCAAGAAATAATATAATGTTCCTCACATCACAAAAAACGTCAAAGATTGACGCAAAGTGACACAAAATACTTTACTTCTATAAAGGAAGTAAAAATGCATTTTTTCTAGATGCAGAACTAGATGCGTGGCGAGGCGCAGGTCCAGCGGTGACAGCAGCGCAGGAGGCTGAAGATGAGAAACGAGACTCTGAACTCTTGGCTGCTGTTAGATATTCTATAAAGCAATGGGAGCTAAGGAAGGGACGAACAAGGTAATATTAAATCACCGGCCATATTTAACTTTAAAGAAAGAATTGTTACTGAATCAATTTACAATATTTTACAAAATCTAGATATTAACAAGCAAAAACTTAAAACCTAAACCATTTTATAACTAATTATAAATAATGCAAATCTTGTCAATTCCGCCAGTCTGCAACTAAATAAGAATTATATCCGTCTCACAAGCAATAGTGTTTAGGGTGCGCAAAACACGCGTAAATGGTGCTTCGCTTACCCCGCCGAGTGTGGTTATTTGGCACACGCAGCCCCAGTCTCCCCAACATTTCCGCATTATAGATTTTACCTCTAAGGATCTCAAAAAAATATAACGTGATATTGACGTCCCTCCTTACCTCTAACTTGTTGTATCCTACCATACCCAAGATAAACAAAGTTGGATACATTACTGGATAAAATACTTAAAAAAGTATCCAAGGACGATTTTGTGTGTCTATAATTAATGTTGATTAGATACCTATCTGTCTGTGGGAGCTCTGGTCAATTAGGTTTTAAGATAAAAAATTCCTGAATCAATAATAAAGCGTCAAAATATAAAACGAATCGTTTCGTGTGTAAACTACGTAATTAGGCCATGTTATTGATCTAAAGTGAACAATATTACAACAAAGAGATTTTTAAACCATTCGGAATTCTATGGACAGTAACGTACCGTTGACAACGGAATGCGGATAAGAAAGGGCGCCGAGAGAAGGGACATTACTTGTAAGATTGATCTCAATAAACATTGGTGATATATTACTTAAATGTTAGAGTGAAGAAAATCTTAACTTCCAATTCATTTTCACGAAATAGATCCAAACTCTCTCAGAAAAGTGGCATAAATTCGCAGGTCTAGGAAATTTGAATGCATTTTATCAGAATGTCTAATCATGCTTTCACCGCTTCGTTACTTTCTATAGGCAGTAAAAATTTCGCAGGCTACTGCAATTCGAGTGTTCCCTACTGCTCACGATTCTCACGAAATTGTTAATTTAATGTGAAAGCATTTCGTTAGGATCGTTTGATGTCTATTGAAAACTGCGCACACGCGCAGGTTATTCGATGTCATTAGTGCAGTTGAAGATTCGAAGTTTGGGAAACAAGAAAAGTTTTAGAAAGTACATGCAAAGCACGTACTTCCGTGAAGAATCCGATAACAACACAAAATATATACCTACATGTTCTTTTCCCGCTGCAGACGAGGTGACATATTCAGCGTGTCCTAAATAATATTTAACTGTCATGAGAAAACATGTTCAGCCATTTGCTGACAATACACGAGTAATATTTGTATAAGAGACAGCTTGAAAGGCGAAAACATTTTGTTGTTTGGAAAAGTACAACACGGATTGCCTCATTTTGTTTATCTATGTACTTGGTTAAGTCGGTAACAGAGACAGAATTGCTGACTCAAACGGCTTAATTTAAGATTTATTAGCATCTTTCGACAAAATCTAAAGGACAGTTAATTTAATTTAGTAAATTACTCTGTTTAATAAGAGCTGCCTTGCGATTCTGTAACTCACTTTTCGAACTCGCCCAGCGGTTTTCGCAGCGATGGTCGCGCTAAAATCAGTCGTGAAGCAGTCATTTTACGATTTGGCATTCTAATAAACAATAAACTACATGCTCCTTCCTTATTAGAATGCCAAATCGTAAAATGACTGCTTCACGACTGATTTTAGCGCGACCGCCGCTGCGAAAATCGCTGTGCGAGTGCGAAAAGTGAGTTACAGAATCGCAAGGCAGGTAGATTAAATAGCCATTAGCTTTTATCGTTATACTTTACGCTAATTAAGTATTCATTTTGTAAGTATACCATGTTATTATTAAGATGAATGAAACATTCTTGAAAATGTACTGTACTTTCTATACGTAATAGAAAACCGATTAGAGAAATTATAATAGAAAGAAAGCAATTAAAGATGATGTAAGTAATAAATATTCATAACGATGTAAACTCACCAACTACTTAGTTGTAACTAAGTAGGTAATATCACACTTATTTATTTCAGGATAAAGAGATCCCAAGGCAGTGTGTGTTATGGAGAATTTGGATGTTTTGAAGATGCAGGGCCATTCGCTTATTTGGAGACGCTTCCCAGTCCTCCGAAAGAGGTCGGCACTCAGTTTCTACTCTATTCCACGATAAGCAGGTATTTCTAGAAAACTATTCCGTGTTTTGATTTGATTACATTCACAATATATTGATTTATATGTTATATGACGCATATACTAACTAAACTTCTTATTTCGTACCGTCTTCATATTCCAACTAATGAGCATGTTTTTAGAGGTGACCAGCCACTTCTGGCAGTCTCAGCAAGCAACATGTCTGCAGCTTGGAGTTGGGCAACTCGGGCCTTTGACGCGGCGCGCCCTACACGGGTCATTGTTCACGGCTTCGGCTCTAATTGCGATAATGTCTGGGTGTACGAAATGCGCTCCGCTTTAATGGCTGTAGTGAGTTATATTTAAAGTTATATTTATTGTGCGCTTTGTCAAAATTAAGTTTCGACGAAATCGCAGTCG
Organism: Pieris melete; assembly: GCA_963693345.1. Taxonomy (NCBI): domain Eukaryota; kingdom Metazoa; phylum Arthropoda; class Insecta; order Lepidoptera; family Pieridae; genus Pieris; species Pieris melete. The sequence goes on from CAVNZK010000056.1 coordinate 2,301,945, forward strand.
GAAACCAGTTAAAATAACTGTTTAAGTTTTTTTTGTACAAAACTTTTTACTGCCAAACTTATGCATAATTTCTGTAACAGGAAGAATGCAACGTGATCTGTGTAGACTGGGAAGGAGGAGCGTCGATGCCAAATTATTTAAGGGCCGCGGCTAACACGAGGCTTGTTGGGAAACAGCTTGCTATGATGTTACAAGGTATGATTTCATTGTATGTTTAGGTTAATATTTTCTTCGTCACTGTTTGTATTAAGGTACTAATAAGGAATTGTTCCATCCAGGTCTGGCGGATAACATAGATGTTCGTTTCGAGGACATTCACTTAATAGGATTTAGTTTAGGAGCCCATGTTGCAGGATTCGCCGGCTCTGAACTTAAAAATATAAGTCGCATAACAGGTACATTTCATCTTACACTCATATTATCACAATAATTAATTGAATAATTATCCTGTATACCCAGACTAACATAGCATCTGGTAAATACATACATTCATAATAATCGGGAAACTGTATAATAGTAATTTTACAGGCTTGGATCCAGCGGGCCCGCTTTTTGAATTTCAAGACCCGAGAGCTCGTTTAGACAAAAATGATGCTAAATTCGTAGATGTAATCCACTCGAACGGAGAAAATCTGATCCTGGGAGGCCTAGGTGCCGCTCAACCACTGGGTCATGTAGACTTCTACCCAAATGGAGGGAGAGTGCAGCATGGCTGCTCTAACTTGTAAGACAAACATATTGGTCAAATAGAAATTAAATGGAATGTCTAATCAGTTCAGGCAATAACGAAAACTAATCTTATAAATCACGTTTTCTGAATAAAAAATATTTTTTTTATTTGATTGTGATAAACATAGTTATCAGCATCTTTGTGTTAATTTTTTTTTTATAATTAATATTTTAGATTTGTTGGTGCTGTGTCAGACTTGGTTCTTCCTTGGGCAGCGGCATCTATAGAGGGCAGGTCACTGTGCAATCATCGGAGAGCGTACAAATTCTTCACAGATTCCGTGTCGCCTAAGTGCCACTTTCCCGCATTCCCCTGCTCAAATTACGACGCTTTTTCGGAGGTAATTACGCAATATCTGTTTAATTAATGTAATGACTGATAAATTTCAAGAAATGTTGCTTTTTCAAGGGTAAAACTTGGTATTTTGGCAACAGCTTACTCTTTCTCAACTCAAAATCAAGCTCACCTCTGGGTGCCTTGGATCTATTGCGAGAAGAACTAAACAAATTATAGACGACAATTCATTCGTTGAATCTAAACTTCTTTACCGTTGTCTTCAGCCTGCCTTTCAGTCTTCTATAGATTGCACTCCGGAGAATGCTCCTTAGAACTACACAAGTTGATGTCATCGTGCCCTTTGGAACTACACTTGTCTAGTAACACCTCTTTGTAATTGACCAACTGCCGCAATACAAGATTTGAATAGTTGTTTCTTGTGAAATGGTCTATCCTAAATAAGTTTTTTGAGCTTTAGGTCATGAAATATATGATAATTCCAGGGTCGATGCTTCCCATGTGATGCGGAGCGACGATGCGGTAACATGGGTTATTACGCTGACCGTTCTCTTGGAAGAGGTCAACTTTATTTATTGACGAGAGAAGAAGAACCTTTTTGTGGTACGTAATAAAATCAAGCTCGAATTTTACAAAATAATTTACAAAAAATTTCATCGCATCGGTTCCGTGATTTTAATTTGACGAGCTGTGAGTTATTAGAACGATATTGTTTTCGTTATAATTTTAACAGTTTTACGTTTATTTTCAGCGCATCAGTACCATGTGGAAGTGTGGGGTGGAATCGATGCAGGAGAAAAGCCTAACTTTGGTCGAGTAACATTAACTCTACACGGAGACTCGGGTCTCAACGAATCCTTCCCTATGACCAAGTAAATTATTCACGTTAAAACTTTAATAGACAAATTTAATTGGTACTCTAATTCCTAGTATTGCTTTAACACTGCGGAAAACTACATCTATAATAAGTGCAATGAATAGTTTTTAAAATATATACATATGTTTTCAGACGCGAGGACAGCTCGGGTATGAGCAGATGGACACGAGTTCTAGTCCCACACCCGGCATTGGGCGTTCCTCTAAAGGCCACACTTCACTACGCCGCCTACAATGGTTGGCTGAGCGCCGGTGCTAAGCGAGTGCATCTCGATAAACTACTCATCACTGATAGCTTTGGAAAAACGTAAGAACCTATATAGAGATATTGGTATAGCAAAAATATAAATTTAAGTCCTGTCTAGGTATATTGCGTATGCGTAAAGGAATTAGGAAAATTTTCGCTCAAATCAATCTCACACACATTTCAACGTTACTGTTAATTTTACAGATCCTCATTTTGCAAACTTCTATGGTTGCTGTCAGATGAGTCGGTTCAATTACCTCTTTATCCTGGTGATTGTGAGATGAAACCGGTATGTATAGTATAAATTAATTAATAATGATATAGTAGATATCAAACCTAAATATATTTAACTTTTTATTTTTTGTTCATATTCAGATTGACGGAATCGTTAACGAAACAAATATAAAGGAAGATATAATATTAAATGACAACGGGACCAACATCATCGGCGACGATCCGCATGACAACGAGCTTCCGGAAGAGTCACCACAGAGACCTTTTGCACTTGTGGATACATACGAATGGGGCGGAGGTGACACTGGCCGTGCTTTTGGAATGACAAACACCAAAACTGCACCCAGCGGTCAAGTGGAGATCGCCGAGCCTGTCCTTAGACCTAGACCGAGAAAGACTCCGAGACAAAGATCCGACAACCCCGAAGAGATGCACGAGATATCAGAACCCCTCCTTCGACCGACGTCTGCTCCCAGATCTACATCACCCCCTCCTTTACGAAAAGCGAAACATTTTGACGTAACTACTCCAACGAGTGACCAATTTGACGCCAAGGCAGACAAAGAGGAAACCAGTTTTGCCGTTCAGTTTCTTCCTGCGCGTCTAGCTTCCTTCATATCGAGAGCAGAAAGATACGCAAGAGATACTCTTCTACCATTAGTTTCCGCCTACGCTCCACGTCTGCCAATATTTGGCTCGAGAGAGCTTCCAAAATCAACCGCACGATTCATACCAACCGAAGAACTGAACGCTACAGATTCCGTCCCCGTCCCGACGCCGACTTTAGAAATGAAAATTGAAATGCTCCAAACGATGGGTCCGCCGGGAGAGAAGCGAGAGTTCGAGACCCCTGAGGATCCCGACATTCCCGTAGTCATCTCTACCACCACATCGTCATCCACAACGCCCCCTACAACCACGGAGAGACTAAAAGCGGCCCCCACAGAAATGCTGCAAGTAGTAGCCGGCCCGTCCGTAGCCACTAGCACGGCCTTGCCTCCCGTAGCACTGCATAGGGAGGGTGGAAAAATCGTTATAGTTTACCCGACTAATGCAAGAGAAGAGAAGAAAATCCGGTCACATTCTTACCCAGAAGAAATGCAATTCGAGGCGCTTTACAGACACACCGCTGAACCCACAGTGATGAAGATCGATTTGCCCACATTCTCTCCTCCCATCACTACAACTCCCACGACAGCCCCCGTTAAGAGATCTAACGACCCTCGGTACGTGCCTTCGTTTACGAAAGACTTGAAAAAAGAGTACATCAATGAGAATTACTAATGTAAATATTGTATCAATGGAAGCATTGTGTCATTTATGTAAAAAGGTTAAATGGATGTGTAAATAAGATAGATTAAGAAACTTTTATATTTAATTAAACTTATTTATTAAACAAATGTTTCATTACCGTAACGTAACATTGGAGAACAGAAAGAACGAATTAAAACATAAAAGTAAATCACAGATAGTAATCCTTCAAAAGTAAACTGCTCTTATGCAAAAAGCTCTCCGCGCTGCTCCTCGTAGAACAATCTAATTGCTTTATTGTAAACGAAAAATTAATTGTCATTACGTAATTTAGTCCTTTTTCTTTAATTATTTCATATATTTATCAGAGTGCTGTGTCAGGATCTTAGCTGAAGACTTAGCGTCTAAGAAGAGTGAGTGTACGGATGTGAGATGCGCCGGCGCAATACGAGTGGCGCCATCTGCTCGCGCCGCTAACATCGCCGGCGTTAGCAGTTGTGCTGCGTACCTAATAAAAAAAATATTATATTAGTTCTGACACTGATCTTTACCATTAATGCTAGAACTACTTCATGTAATAATAATAATGGCAATACCTAAGAGTACTATTGGTGCCGATCTCGGCGAGAGCTGCCAACGCCTCATCATCGATTGATATTCCCTCTGTGGTCGCACGCAGTTTTAATATCTGGAAAATGTTCATCTTATCAGATGGAGCAGTCAATGTCGAGTGGATGCATCAATCACGTCAGTACTAAATAAAGCACATCTCTATGTATTATGAAAACCAAAATTGCTTCAATTATGTACCTGTAATAGCTCAGCTTTATTGTATGGCAATGTCCTAATTATGAGAAGTCTATCTAACAGGTCTAAGGGAATGCCGTGAGGGGAGATTATGTCCTCTGTTCCTCTGAAAATACAAATAAGAACATATTTTTCAATAGGCTATTTGATAGCATGAAAAACCTTTAAAGCAAATGGCTCTAAAAAGTGTTATGGATAACATACACACAATCTTTAATAATTTATCAAAAAATCCATATTTATACAACGAGAAATTTTGTTGCAATATATTTCTGTCATTTAAGAATATTAATTAACACGTAAATACTTTTGTTTACGTGTTTACAACCATGGGACGCGAGACGGATCAGTGGTACTCCAACCCGTTTAATTTGAATTTTAAAACCCAAAACTTAACATAATTAAAAATATTGATTTGTTTAGGTACTAATAAATAACGTGAAATGGTTTTTAAATCGTGTCAAATAGCCTATTAACAATTATAGCATGAAATATTCTTTTTCTGTAGAAGAATAGGGAAAACAAACCTTATTTGACAACGCCCTCTGTTGGTTGCGAAAATCACTATGGGAGCTATCGCAGACTCCAGAGCTCGGTGCAGATAAGTGAATGTTTCAATATCTAACATGTGCACCTGAAAAATTATGATCATTTATAAACTCAGCTGCAGAAAAAAATTCATATTTAGCCTATAATTCAGGAAGGATTGCAACTAAAAGAACTGAAGTCATTTATTAATATTATTACCTCATCAATGAACAGCACTCCTGGCACTAATTCTGCTATACCTTGGTCAATGTATTTATTTACTACTTTATTGATTTCCTTTCGCAATTTATCTGTAAAAAAAAATTATACCTATTATACCTGAGAAAACAATTTTGAAAAAATATATATAAACGGACAAGCTACAATTATTATAGTACCTGTAATTTCTGTCTTCTTTGGTTTCATAAGCTGTCCCATCATAGACATAATGTCGTGTCCACCCTGGGGCCTGGCGTTGGCACAGTCCAGGTCATGCAGAGTTACATCCTGGACCACTTCTTTCTTTTTATGAACATCTCCTTTTGGAAGCGGCACATACTCTTCTGCCTAAAAAAATAGTTAAATTTCAATCTGTTTAAAAACAAATACTAATTGGAATTGATTATTGAGTGTACACTTTCGTTGTCTACTCATATTAATGCTATGATAAAAATGCAGAGACAAGTGTTTCAGTATGGGCTCCATGGAGTATAAATTAATAGTTTACTAATAAAGTAAGATTTTAGACTATTAGAAATTTACATAAAAATAGTTTATTTACTATATTTGTACCAAAATAGTGTGCTATGTTCAAACTCAAACTCAAAATATCTTTATTCAAGTGGGTAACCAAGTACACTTCTGAATCGTCAAGTTAAATTAATCGTAAATTTACATTTACTACCAGTTCGCAAGTCAAGGGCGTAGAGCGGGTAAGAAGAACTGGCAAGAAACTTTCCGCTACTCTTTTTAATCGCCAGGTATTGTCATACAAATTCTTTGAACTGGAGCAATTCAATCCCAAGGATTAGGATCATTTAAGTAGTCCTCAAATTTATAAAAAGCTTTGTTGATTAGTTTCCGTTTAACGACGGCTTTGAATTTATTTAGTGATAATACTCTAATTTCGCTTGGGAGTTTGTTGTAAAAACGAATACAATTTCCATATAAGGAGTGGTTTATCTTTTGGAGCCTGGTTGGTCGTACACTCGTACGTTTCAACAAACTAAAGAATTTAATATTTTTTATATCTTATAAAAATTGCAATAACACAAAATATACTGGATAGAATTTAAAAAGATATACCTCCAAATCAAATTCTGTAGCAAATGTATCACTTCTTCCTTGACGCTTAACAGCACCAGAATTTGCTTCAATATAAATGACATCACCCACTTCAACCTTTTCTTTCTGAAGTGACTCATAAATGGTGGGATCCAACTTTAATTGTTTTGTGCCTTTTGCAGTCTTCAATCCTATGATGACATGTGATACAGTTTTCCCATAACCTGGAAACAAATTTCTACTTTAAATGTTTTATTTATTTTGTTATGATAAAACAGCACTAAACACCTACGCTAAACACCTTAAACAGGCTATAAAAGAAAATCTAGATGCTACTATTGAGGAAAACCTGATGTCGTTAACAGCTACAACAGACACCGACTACTCTCTCTGGAAGGCATGCAAAAATCTGAATCAACCCACAAACCCTAAACCACCTATAAGACTAGATAGAAACAAGTGGGCTAGATCTAAACTAGAAAAAGCAAATGCTTTTGCTGACCATCTGGCTAAAGTATTTGTTCCAAATGAAGCCACTCCTGGGTCGGATGAGGCAGAAATAGATGACATTCTCCAGCAGGATTTCCAATTGCATTTGCCCTTGAAGATAGTAACACCAAGGGAGGTACAAAGAACCATACAACAAATGGAGAATAGGAAGGCACCAGGTTTTGACCTCATTGACAAAAAGGTTCTCTCCGAATTACCTCGTAAGGCTATAACTTACTTGACGACCCTATTCAACCGGATTATAAGTGTTGGATACTTTCCAGCACTATGGAAGGTCTCTCAGGTGATTATGGTCCATAAGCCCGGAAAATCGCCACATGACGTCTCATCTTACCGACCTATAAGTCTTCTCCCGATCGTCTCTAAAGTACTGGAGAAGGTACTACTACGACGGCTCTCGCAAGCTATTCATGAAAATTCTATAATTCCAGATCACCAATTCGGGTTTAGAGCACAACACGGCACTATCGAACAAACTCACAGGGTGTGTAAATTCATAAGCAATAGCCTTGAGCTGAAAGAGTACTGCTCCTCAGCTTTTCTGGACGTTCAACAAGCATTCGATCGCGTATGGCACAAGGGGCTCTTATGCAAGATCAAGTCACTTCTGCCTCATACTTTCTATGGAATCCTAGAGTCTTATATAACCGATAGAATATTCCAAGTGAAAGAGATGGATTGTACATCAGGTTTTCATGATATACTTGCAGGGGTACCTCAAGGCTCTGTACTTGGCCCAGTGCTGTACACCATATATACCTCAGATCTACCGCGTACCTCTGAAGTCAACATTGCAACCTATGCAGACGATACGGCAATCCTAGCTTCAAGTAAACAACCCGAAGAAGCCACGTTAAAGCTGCAGCGAAGCCTAGATGAAATAAGCAACTGGTTCGATAGGTGGAGAATTAGGGTGAACACTAGCAAATCAGTACAGGTGACATTCACACTGCGAAGAAAGACATGCCCCCCTGTAAACCTAGGAGGAAAGGAACTGCCTCAGAGTGACACAGTTAAATATCTTGGACTGCACTTGGACCGTAGATTGACATGGCAAAAACACATCGAAACAAAACGGCGTGAGATCAACATTAAATATAAGAGGCTGTACTGGTTACTGGGTAGAAACTCGAAATTATCCATCGACAACAAACTCCTTATCTACAATTCTGTTATAAAACCGGTGTGGACCTACGGGATACAATTGTGGGGAGCTACATGTGACTCTAACAAAACTAAAATTCAAAGAACACAAAATTACATCCTTAAACAAATAACCAACTCGCCTTGGTTCATAACAAACGCTGAACTACATGAACACCTAGGCATACCTACAGTCAAGGAGGAAATAAAAGTATACGCTCAGAAGTACAAGACCAGGCTGGAATATCATCCTAACCACCTAGCTGTTCAACTCACCCTACCGGAGTATATAAACCGACTCAAAAGACGAAGAACCTTGGAGCTCAGCAGCATTGACTGAGCTAATATTATTATGCTTGCTAAACATTCATAATGTTTAGCAAGCAATGTTGGCTGACATAAAAAAATGTATCTTACATGCAACTACTATTTAAAAGTTTAGTTTCAAAATACATACCTCCAGCAGGATTTTCTGTCTCAACTGGTGTCAGCTCAGTGACCTCTCCTTCATAAACTTCCTTTGTTTCTCTGATACGCAATCCTATCGCTCTGCGGAAATTTTCCATCAAAACTTCAGTCTTTTTTATCTCAGTACTATATACTTCACTGCCTACCATAGGACAAAACGGTACCTAGAAAGATTTATATTTCAATACTAAAAATACTTTGACCTCTGCCACAAAACTTTGGCTAGCACATGGAATCACGTCAATTACCTTATTACCAAGTTCCTGCGCAATTGCTAGAGCAATGGCAGTTTTGCCTGTCCCAGGTGGGCCTGCTAGTAATAGTGCTCTACCAGCCATTTTTTTGCTTCTAATCATATCAACCACTAATCCAGCCGCCTGTAACAAATTATTAAGTTAATGATTTTATTAATAATAGTTACTTTTACTTTAAATTCTATTTAGTTTATCATAGCAACCAAAACATAACCTTAGTGCTTGATCAATACCTTCACTTCTTCATCTCCTTCTATAATACCAATTTAGTTTTAAAAACTTATATAATGAAAAATAAAAGAGAACTTTTATAGGATCCTTAATCAAAATAATAACACACCTCTCTAGCAGATTCTTGGCCCACGAGACCGGCTGCCATCTGAATAGGTATCCCATTTTCATCTAAGCCTAAACCTTTTATGTGACTATGAGCTGAAATTCTCTGAGTTTTAGCAGTGCTCTTGACTTCTTCGATCTTCATTTTTCGCCAACAAAATAACTGTTGTGTTTAAGTAATAAAAGTTCCTTTTCGCTTCTTCGAGCTTGTTTGAAAATTGAAATTCTAAAAACCAGAGACAATATGATAAATGATAATATATGTGTTGATCACAGTGTTTCTTGACTGTTAGTATTTTTTTTTTTTGAGTTTATTTGACTGTTAGTATATTAATATTATACATAGATACTATGTGATTTGATCGATATATTTAATGTTCCGTCTACCACGGTTGTTACAGCTTTCTTTGGCACACTTGATCATATATTTTTATTTACCTTAATAATTAATAACTCAGTTTTAATTATCTTGTTAATCAAGTAAAAAAAAATCTATAAGCAAGCACCCATTTTTTTGAACTGTATGGCCTAAGGCAACATGTAAAAAATACAAACTTTCATCATCATGTTGCGAAATATTCAAAAACTTTTAAAAGTGTGTGCAAAATTGCTAAAGCACTTTATATTAGTAATAAAATAAAATCAGCGGATGACAAAATAAAAACTACCTGGCAAATAATAAATAATGAAACTGGTAGAAAAAAACAGCGTAATACTGAATTTAACTTAGAGACTGCACATGGCCCAATAAACTCAAATGCAGAAATAGCTCAGGAATTTGAAAACTTTTTTATCAATATTCCCTTTAAAACTACCGAAGCTTTAAGTTCATCATCCGCACTTTCTTTTGCGTTACTTACGAAGAATGTAAGGGCATGCCCTACGGAGTTTCGATTTCAATATACAAACCCCCAGGCTGTTATGAAAGCTTTTAAAGATCTTAAAATTAAATCTACAGAAGATCTTTGGGGATTGTCTGTAAAAGTCTGTAGTTCTATCATCGAAACTATTGCGCCTTATTTAGCTTTCATATTTAACACCAGCATAGACCAAGGAGTCTTTCCGGATCTCATGAAACACAGTAAAGTAGTTCCGTTGTTCAAATCTGGTGATAGTAAAGAACCCAATAATTATAGACCTGTGTCAATTCTGCCAGCTCTCAGTAAGGTGTTTGAAAAGTTAATGCTCAATCAAATGTTATGTCACTTTAATAAAAACTCCATCTTTCATGAACAACAGTACGGTTTCACCAAAGGGCGTTGTACAACTGACGCCGGTGTCTCCCTAATCAAGAACATTTTTAACGCTTGGGAGGAAGCACAAGATGCCATTGGAATCTTTTGCGACCTTTCGAAGGCGTTCGATTGCGTAAACCATGAGACTCTTCTGCTGAAACTTAATCACTACGGGATTAAGAACAAAGCTCTGGACTTACTAAGATCTTACTTGAAAAACAGACAGGTTAAAGTTCAGGTTAACGGCATAAACTCGTTAGGGTCTGAAATTACAATGGGCGTTCCTCAAGGTTCAATATTGGGTCCATTCCTCTTTTTAGTATACATAAATGATTTACCCCAATTAGTACAGAATAAACCGAAGATGGTGTTATTTGCAGATGACACATCATTGATTTTTAAAGTAGATCGACGGTCACAAAATCGTGACGACGTGAATAACTCTATTCTTCGGGTCCAAAATTGGTTTACGGTAAACAATTTGGCACTGAATGATAAAAAATGGGAGGAAGCACAAGATGCCATTGGAATCTTTTGCGACCTTTCGAAGGCGTTCGATTGCGTAAACCATGAGACTCTTCTGCTGAAACTTAATCACTACGGGATTAAGAACAAAGCTCTGGACTTACTAAGATCTTACTTGAAAAACAGACAGGTTAAAGTTCAGGTTAACGGCATAAACTCGTTAGGGTCTGAAATTACAATGGGCGTTCCTCAAGGTTCAATATTGGGTCCATTCCTCTTTTTAGTATACATAAATGATTTACCCCAATTAGTACAGAATAAACCGAAGATGGTGTTATTTGCAGATGACACATCATTGATTTTTAAAGTAGATCGACGGTCACAAAATCGTGACGACGTGAATAACTCTATTCTTCGGGTCCAAAATTGGTTTACGGTAAACAATTTGGCACTGAATGATAAAAAAACTAAATGTATTAGATTTACGTTGCCAAATGTTAAAAGTAAGGAATGTGACATAATGTTGAATGAAGGAAAACTGGAATTTATTAATCAAACGGTTTTCCTAGGCATCACGCTAGACGAGAAGTTACAATGGGGACCTCATATCGCATCTCTAGCAGGGCGGCTGAGCTCAGCCGTTTATGCGGTTAGAAAGATATTTAACCAATGTAGAAACTGCGCGTTTGGTCTATTTTAGCTACTTTCACAGCATAATGTCTTACGGCATTTTACTGTGGGGTCGGGCTGCTGACATAGAATCCATTTTTATTTTGCAAAAGAGAGCGGTCAGAGCCATTTATAATCTACGTCGTTGCGAATCTCTCAGGGAACTATTTAAAAAGATTAATATTATGACAGTACCTTGCCAATTCATTTATGAAAATATTATGTATGTAAGAAAGAATCTACATCTTTTTAGTAAAATAAATGAAAGACATAATTTTAGTACTAGAAATAAAGATAAAATAGCTCAACCATCTTTCAGATTAGCCAAAGTTCAAAATTCATTTATGGGGTACTGTGTGAAATGTTACAATAAAATACCTTGTGACATTTTAAAACTAAATGAACGAAAATTTAAATGTTTTATTAAAAGTACACTTTGTAAACAAGCATATTACAAATTAGATGATTATATTCAAGATAAGAATGCTTGGAAACATGCTGGTCCTGCTCCATAGGACAATCCTATGATTGGCTCTATAGCCTGGACAAAATCAAATTGGTTGCTGATTTTTTGCTTATTATTATTATTATTTTTTAATCTATATAATGCTACAAATGTAATTATTATTATTATTTTTTTTGTATCTCACACACTGTTTTGTTGTGTTTTTTTTAATATTTTTATTACTCTTTAATGTTAATATTCTACGGTTTCGATATTTGTAAATATGTGAGGAACATGTATACTAACTTTTTTAGTATAGTAGTTTATTCTAAGAGTACATTGTCTTCACATACAATTATTTAACAAATGTAACAAAATATTGTAAACCTAGTTTAAAAGAGTAAGTGTGGAGTTTCTTGCCCATTCTTCTCCACACGAAACTACCTTTTGGAAGGGGCAACTAGAATCATCTTTATATATATATTTTTTTTTTTTGACGTTCAAAAGTGCCATTTTAGATGGTCTAATTGAAATAAACGATTTGACTTTGACTTTGACATGAAAAAATAGAATAGGTTTATTCTGTGGATAGTATTCGGCGTGTGGATTTGACATTTATTTTCTTCTTAGTCTGCGCATCAGTCAGACTGTCAGACTCTAAGTCTAAATCACAGATTACAGATATTATTTTTACAAAGTCAAAATTTTCATATATTATGCGATTTGTAAAAATATTGTAAATAATTTAGTAATTATTTAACTTGTGCTAAATATATACATAACTTATAATGTTATATTCTAAACGTTAATTGCAAAATTTAATGAGTAAACTCTAAAAAATGACATCCACTAATACGAAATACCTATTTAATTCCAAAATAGTGAATTGTGTAATACGTACATAAATAACATAATAAACATTTATTTTAGTGTTATCTCGAATATTGTTAAATATACTTTACTTATACATTATTTTAATATTGCTTTCTGAAGTATACCAAAACTATAACAAATGGAGTATACTGTGCAAAATTTGGAGTACGCGGTATCCATATTTTATAATGGTGAACCAGAAGAGCGAGCTAAGGCTCACACATGGTTAACAAACGCTCAAAAGGTTCCTGAAGCTTGGAACTTTGTGTGGGATCTCCTTCAGCCCACTAAGGTAATTCAAAATTGAAATATATTAAGTATAATTTACTTTGTTGTCCTTATAAGATTAACTGTCAAAAAAATTGAGTCTTCATATTATTTTATTGCAGGGCACAGTAGTACAATTTTATGCAGCTACAACATTACATACAAAAATCTTAAGATGTTGGAATGAATTACCTAAAGAAAGTTACGAAGAACTCTTGAACAAACTATTACAATCAGTTATGGCATATGCAAATGGACCAAAGATTGTCACTAACAGGCTATGTATAAGTGTAAGCATTTCCAGTGTTGGTAAATGATATCCTGTACTGCTATATATGGCTATTAAATGTTACTATAAATCCTAAAATTGTTAATGTTCATAATAAGCTGCTCACAATTTTACTTGTTATTTTTTTGTAGCTACATTCTTAAAAAATAATTTTTCATACATTTCCAAATCAAAACCTGACAATTAGTCAGTAGATACAGGTGGCCATAAAGTCGTGGATCAAACGCAAATTGGGGTTAGATGAGGTCATCACCTGCAAAAAATTGTTCTACGGGAGGTATCTAAGCCCAACCCAGCAGAGTTATAATTTGTTTTGCATTTTTATCTAATACTTATTAAAATTCAAAAAAATCTACTATCATCTAATCTATGGACATACTATTTATAGTTGTTTATTGAGCGTATTGAAAATAATATTAAGGTAAACTATTTAAAAATTTCTCAAGTCATAACTTTTTGTTTACTTCGCACCTCACTGTGAAAAAAAAATTCTCTACTGAAAAGTGACCGTGTATTATAAGTTTTGGCGCATTTAATAAGGATTTTGAAATGGTATTACACATGGCCAGGAGTCGCTAAAAATAAATTATAACTCTGCATGGGTTGAGCTTAGTGACCTCCCATAGAACAATTTTTTGCAGCTAATGCCCTCATCTATCCCCTAGTTGAGTTTGATCCACGACTTTTTGAGCACCTGTATATATAACTTATAAAAAATACTTTTAATTATATTTTGACAGTTACAGCCAGTTTGGCATATTACAGCCAGATTATAATGAAACAGTATGAATTTAGACTGTTTAAAGGTGCGCTTACACGGGCAACTAAAATTGCTCAATTCCAGTCAATACTCGTCAACTACGACGTCACGACTATATCAAGCAATTTACGGCAACGGCAACAAGCATCAATACTGCGCAATACAATATTGAGCGATATGGCGCAACTTCATCAACTAGGGAATACTGTCCTACACGAGCATTTCAGTATTCGCTCGCTATGGATGACATTGTTCTTGCTGCGGTGGCTTGTACCGCTTTTTTTATTATTAATCAAAAACAAAAAAGAAAGAAAAGGAATAGGCGTATCTGGGTGCGTTTTTGGCAAAGAGGCCGCAATTTTCATTGTGTAAGAAAGATTAGATGATATATTATTCAAAAAATTTACTAGAATGTCACAAACAGACTTTGAATTACTTTTGAATAAAGTAATTAGAAATTATTATTATTTAGACCTCTCGCTCTACCCGCGGAAGCAAAATGGCAAGCCGCAAAACAAACAAGTGCGAAAGAGATATATACAAAAATTGCTAGGAATTTCCAAGTCCATTGGATATTCGTCAATTCGTATCTGCGATATTGAGCGATATGAAATATCTGGAGCAATTAGAAGCAATATCGCCGAAATAATTTATTGAATTTATTGAAATTGCTCCAGATCGGTCCATTCGTGTCGTTGAGCAATTATTACCCTCTTGTAAGCGCAACTATAATGACATATTATTACAGTGTAAATTATAGTCCCTTATTTTATGTATATTTTTGTTTTATATCTCACTGTAAATTAAATTTTCAGTTGGCTGCCTTTATCCTTCAACAAGAAACAATGGATCTAGCACCTATCCTTAGTCCACTAACATCACCACAAAACTCATCATTACTTCTTGAAGTTCTGACAGTAATCCCAGAAGAAGTATGTAGAAAATGCTTTATTTCTTTCAATTGCTTAAACCATTTAGAAAAGAGTTTTTAAGTGCTCGGTAACGCAGTCAAACTTATCAAAGTTTACCTATAAAAGCTTTGATTGTTATCAGTTACAAGTAATATTTCCCAATCCTTATTTATTTTTTTTATAAACTAACAAATATAACACTAAAGAAGCTTCGAATATGCAATTATTCTCATTATAATTTATGAATTTCCTTTTAGTTTAGCAGTATGACAATGGGTTCTAAGCGGCGTCTAGAAAATTTAAAGACTTTAAATAAATCCTGTCCCATGGTTGTAAATGATATGCTCAAGATTTTGGAAAATGTGTATAAGTATGTAACATTTTTTTACATTAATCTTAATATATATAAATTACGTGTCACGTTGTTTGTCCGCTATGGACTCCTAAACTACCGAACCCATATCAATAAAAATAGCACACCGTGTGTAGTTTGATCCAACTTAAAAGATAGGATAGCTTACTTCTCAATTTATACCCGCAATATTATTTAATTGCAAAATATTTGTTTATTATTTGATACAATTCTAACAGATGGCGCCGTGTTGAAAGTACCAACGTTTTACATAAGCTACAATTTAATGGCATAATAACCACTAAAAATAATGGTGGTCCCCATGACTGGTGTTCTCCTACCGTTTCCCTTGAATAGTTTGCTACTATGTAATATAACAAAAACCACAGCAACGCTTAGCCGGTCCGCTAGTATTATATAAATTTTAACATTGATAATTTCTTCAAAACTTTACCACATTTTCTCTCAGTGACTGGAGTAGTGGGCCACCAAGTGAAGAAATAGTAAACTCATGGACGGTAGCCGCCACTTGCGTGGGAAGCTGGCTTAACGTGATCCAAAATGAAGCTCTTGCTGAAATTTCTTACTCTATTACTGACAGAGCACCCCTTATCCGTGCTTTACAAATGGCTGTTCATGTATTATACACGTAAGTAAATTACTCACCTTTCATATGAGTTTTGTATAGTAGATGTAATGAACCTATTTGGAATATGTCTACCATTATTTGAGACATTCTTTCAATACAGTTTATAATACTTTAACCGTTAGAGGATTTATTCAAATTTAGTCTGTCATATATTTTCCGGTTAAAAGGATAAATTGAACGTAATGGCTAAAACATACCATTGTGTAAAAATCTCATTTCTCGGCGTGAAAAAGTATCAGGATAGATATTTAGTTTTAAGTAAGAGATAATCGCGAACACAAACGAGTAAGTAGATATATATGTATGATATCAGTAAATTGATTTATTGAAGTGTAAAAAATTAAAAATATTAGTGATATCGAATACTCATCAACAGAACAAATGGTATAGTTAGTGGATCAGCACTAGAAGCCTGCGAAGCGTGTTTGTCCTCTATGCGAATAGCTACCACACAGGGCGATGCCTGTAACTATGAGAACTTCGGTAAAACCATGATGGCCGACCTAGCGTCGCTCGTGGGGCCCGTGCTCGCGGCAAACAACGTCCCGGACTCGGTGAATGAGGTACTTTAAAATCCTTCACTCTTAGGAACGGGATGTCGGTCAATTGTATTAATATTAATACAATTGCAGGAGCTGGTGTGTGCAATGGTGACTTGCTGCGTGTCAGTGTGCGAGACACACTCGGGAACGGTGGTGAAAGCCATCAATGCCGACGGCGAGAACAGTGCAGTTCTGCCACTCCTTCGACTGCTTCTGGAGGCTCAGGGGGCGCCAGGATATTACCCACTTCACGAGACCAGATCGAATTTGCTATTCAGTCTCTGGTACATTTTACAGGTACATCTATCGCTACGTTGTAATTAATTTCGATCCTAATTTGATATCTTCTTTCTCGTCTCACGTAAACTCACCCACAATTTTACTTCAAACCATGAACGATCTACGTATAAGAAGACGCCAAAATATATTTTCAGGACGATCTCCTCGGAAGATCCGACTCGGAAAGTGCTGAAAAATTGAAACCAATATGGAAAGAAGTGTTTTCGCAGCTTCTAATGGCCTTCATCACCAAGTCAGAAATGCCGCCCGAGTCCGACCTGTCGCGGGACGATCAGGAACTTCTGCGGTGCTATCGGCAGGACATTGGAGATGCGGTTGTATGTACATATTTCAATGTCTTAATCTTTTTTTGAAGTTATACTTCTTTAGGCGCGTTATGAAAAATTTATGAGAGTGAAATTTTACAATGCGCGCGACACAAAATTAGGAGTGTGATTATAGCGTGCGCGAGCGAGATAGAAATAAGACAATCTACAAGTAAAATGAAATAGAATATGCGTGAAGTTCGTATGCCAAGAATTTTCAATGACCATAATGACATTTGTCATTTATCTTTTAAACAAATAAAGGAGTTTTAATTATTTTTTCAAAGAAATTTAGCAATGCTTTTTGAATTATAATCAGAAGTGATTTAAATTGAATATTTAAACCAATACTAATTAATATTTGTGAAAAAACTGTGCTCATCAACCTTCCTAAGTGCTTCAATACAATAATTGAGGTTAACTATCCGTATGTATTATTATTATCGTGTAATGTTTTGATTAAAAAAATTACTACATTGTTTAATCAAAACATGTAATTTTTCTGATTTAATCTAGCAAATATAAGGACAAGAGACAAAAAGCAATTGATGAATCAGTGTAAGTGCACTAAATTGAATACAAAAAAAGAGTTGTCATCTTATTCGCTGTGAAACATCAAAAACTGGAGGTGGAACAAAGCCAAACTATTTTTAATAATGCCAAAGAATTATAACTTCTTACGCGCGTACATAAGTACACGCACCCTTTTTTTTCTGTTTTTGTATTATTATTAGATGAATATTTTTAAAATCGCGATAGTCGACGCATTTTTAAACTTCCCTCCTACACGAAAGCTACAACATAAACTTTACAGATGTACTGCTTCATGGTGATAGGCGATATGTGCTGGGACATAGTGGCCACCGTCATGGAGACGGCCCAGAAGGAGTCGCGCCGCG
The DNA here is from genome assembly GCA_963693345.1 of Pieris melete. Classification (NCBI taxonomy): domain Eukaryota; kingdom Metazoa; phylum Arthropoda; class Insecta; order Lepidoptera; family Pieridae; genus Pieris; species Pieris melete. Next base: position 2,319,868 of record CAVNZK010000056.1, read on the forward strand.
AAGCCGCCCTGCACGTCCTCAGTTCGTTGGCGGACGTCGCGCAGAACGATAAAGCGCCGGCAGCTTTGCCCGGTCTTTTGCGACGCGCTTTACAAGTGGTCGCCGAAACTCAAGACAAACGAACTCTAGAGACAGCTTTGGAGTGTATCGGTGAGTCGAGGATTCTTCGGAAGTGAAATCCAGACAAATATACAGTGTAAACTCTTTATAACGAAATACAAGGGACCGAGCATTTTTTTTCACTATATGGAGAGAAGAAAAAAACAGATTTATATATATAATAGATATGTGACAATGGTGTGTTTAGTAACTGAGACCAAAATGTGCCTCAAAAGTTTAGTTTTGTAGGCTGATTATAAAATATAAAAACAATTACACTTAAGTATGTTGTTGATGTCTAAATATGTAAATATTACTTCGTTATACAGAATGGCTGTTACGTTATAAAAAGTGAATAAGTATGGGGTCTGTGTCAAACCAAACAAAGTTACCTCATTTACATGTTTTAGAGAGTTTCGTTATAGCGAATGTCCTCATAAAGAGCTTACACTGTAATATGAAATGATTCAGAAAATACGGCTCGGTAAAGGTACGCACGCGACGTGGATCAACCTAATCGAGGAGACGTGCGACGGATACAAAGGCCTGGGCGTGCAGTGCGTGCGCGCGGCGGGTGCGGCCCTGGGCCGCTGTCCGATGCCCGCGGCCCTGGCCCTTCGCCGCCTCACCACAGAGTGCAGCGACGCCGCTTCCTTACTGGTACAGGACATCGTGCATGCCGCTATGGTGAGTAAAAGGACTCACTTAAATGACGATCGATACACGAGGCCGAGACGGTCGCTCGCTTGTGACAGAAGTGTCGGAAGTGAATTAGCGTACTCGCTTGAGGGTGTAAGAATGAATTGATGCAATTCGATTGGATGAAAACAGAGCGCCGAAAGTGTGTCGTACCCGTGGGTGCGTCGTCAGCTGACGTCGGCGGCGGGAGGAGCCCTGGCCTCGTGCGAACACTCGGTCTCTTCTCCGCTTCTGCTGCAACTCACGGAACATATCGCACAACAGATCTCCTCACAGGTGATTCAATTTGTATTTCATTTTAACAATCCTGGAAATTATATAGAATGACAAGTGGCCAATTTTTTACGTTCGTCCTGAACTAAAACATACAAATTTCCCTAACGAGTAAATTTTGACCGTAGAAAAGAGTTGTAGAACTTTTTCATGTAATTTTTTAACTTTTTGTCTAACTTTTACCGATTTCGAGTAATTACGAAAAAAACTTTTTAAATTTTTTAAAATCCTTGCCGGTCTTTGCAGAGTCGAACAAACCTTTAGAATCGTTTTTGTATCATGAATACCACTTTTTTTTTTTATATCAAAAATGCAAAGTTGTGTTCCGAAATTGTTATTGAAAAAATTAATTTAGTGGATTCGAATACTGAGTAGCAATATGTCATATTGAATAAAAACGCCAACCTGTCAAAGGCGCCAGCGGGCGGTAGCGTATCAGCGCAATGTGCGGCGGCTCTGATGAGCGCGCTGTCGCGGCAGCCGCAGCTCGCCGCTGAGATGTTCAGAGGGCTTCTACCCTCGCTCACTGTGCTGACCACTAATCCCGCCCTGGTTGACGTAAGCCTTGTTTCATTTTTCATGAATCTTTTAAGTATTTCGTCGCGATCGTAGAACAATGTCGGATTTGAAAAAAATCCATTTTTTATCATAATATATTGACTAAATATTACGGTTACTTTAAAAAGTCCTTGTGTTTTAAATCAAATTAATCAGACGGTAAAGTGACGGATTTGATAGAAACATGGGATTTTTGTAAAAAACTGTGTAATTTAATGTTATTATTTTTATTTTGTTTCAAAACAAACCCTTTGTTTTTGTTTGCCAATTTTCATAATAACAGAATATGATTTAAAATAGTTATGACAAAAACTACCATGATTATATTATTTTGAAATGGCTGCCCTGTTTACTATTTGTCAGATCCGTCACTATTCTACGACTATGACGAATTGTAATCTAAAATCATCTCGTAACCGATATGCAGTTTTTGTCTAAATCAGCCTCTGTTCCAAATCCTCAACAACACGGTGTCGGCTCTGATGGCCGAATGCGAGCCGTTCCTGGACGAGATCTCCCAACTCACCGCTACCGCCTTTCAATTGCACCCTTCCGCTTCAGGATTCGGACTCGTAGTATTTGTAAGTTTGTACACACTAAATTTAAATGCCTAATAACATTGATATTGAAACAATATCGATATTTCCACCAGGTAATACAAATGGTCGGCCCGGAGTGTGAGAAAGCGAACCGACTGCTTAACGGATGCCTGCGGAGGCTCGTGCAGTACCTGACCTCGGAGGAGGCTAAGGGAGCCCGACCCGACCTCTTCGAAGCCCTATTCCACGGCCTCTACACCCTAACCAGGAAGAAGACGCATCATCTCGAGTGGATTAACAGTTTGATGCCGGAATTGATGAGTTTGGGTAAACGCCGTTTCCGACTTGTTGTTTTTAAATTAAGCTTTAGCCTTAAGATTAAAAAGACGATCAACCAATTATAATATAATGTGTAATTCCTATAACACTCAGTTTTTTAAAGTTGATATGTTTTCGTGCTCCCTGCCGCTTTTAAAATTCTTATTGTGTATAAATAAAACCAAATTTTTTGGACATGTGTCAGCTATAGGGCTCAAATGACTCAAGTTAATTCGTCTCAGTATGTGGAATGAATAATGTTGTTACAGCATTTCGTGCGTTAGTCGTGCCGGAAACGCGCGCTTTTCGAACGGCGTGCGTTTGGATCGGTTCGCTGGCGACGCAGCGCGTCCAAGCGTTGAGCCATTTCGCGCCTAACGTCATGCGAGCCTTAATACTCGCCATCAGTGAGTCTATAGTGCTATTTATTATTCGTTGAAGATGATTATTATATCGAATAAGACAGGACAATTTTTCACCACATATTCTATTACGTTAACTATACGATTGTTCGTATCGCGAGTACGAGCGACGATTCATAGACTTTCTTGCAACTTTAATTAAATTAATTGCTTTTAAATTTATCGACCTTCTATCCAACATGTACAGTATGTGTTCTCATAAACAGGTTGCGAAGGACCGAGGGGCCAACTGGAGGCGATCACGGCGTTAGTGATGGCCATGAATCGAGTGGCCTCCAGCCCTCACGAGTTCAAGGAATGGCTCCGAAGGCCCCTCGCAGAGCTCAACTTCCCTTCGCCTCACGTCTCGCCCGGTGATAAGGAAAAGTTCGTGGAATCTGTCATCAGGTGAGAATATACGGCTAAAAAAGGAATGAATGGCATTATGTTAGAGCCGCCGATCCTCACTCGGGGACATCACCTCACTCTTCAACTACAGGGACCAAAGATTTATAACCTATTTAAAATATGGAGTAAAAGAATTATGGCTGCGGTCGCCGTTAACTGCCTCGTCTCAAACCACCATAAGTAATAATGTTTCTGTAGCTCCGTTATCCCTCGACACTTTAACCACCTGGGACTCAGCCAAATGAAATATTTTGTTATAAAAGAAGGGACCTTTGCAGTTGACAAAAGACGTCTCGTTTGGGGTGGGAAAGTAAGAAGGTATATAAATAAATAAATCGTTTATTTGCAAAGAAAGTGTACATTTAGATTGATTAATTAGAAAAATCTGCACAATCAGCAAGCATTAAATGTCATATTAATTTTCATAATACCATATAATGAGACCATTAACATTTTTAATTGTTAACAAACTTATGGTCTAAATACTCGCGGTACCTTCCCCTTGATAGCATTACCCGGCAGTGATTTATAACTTCCAGGAAAGCTCTATGACCAGGTGCTTTTTACCTAGAGTAAATGGAATCAAAGGCATATTGCAAGAATATATGATGTCGCCGAGCCTGAAGTGTGGCCGTGGGATATCTGTATAAGCAATCTTAAGAGAATATTTGAGCCCGGTCCAGTTTCACGTTTCAGACGTTCCACCCCAAGCAGTTTGCAATAAGTGAGCAGGGATGGGCAAAGAGCATGGTTAATTATTTTGATAACTTTTTCCGATACCAGCTCGATTAAAGAACATCATATTCCTGATACGTGAGGACTGAGTACAATGAGTATTTTCCGAGCCACGGGAGTGAATTTTCAGCACTGGTCGGATTTTCGAACTCGAACGGTTTGACATATAGCACATTAGTCATTATGAATAATGGAAATGGCGAACCCACCCCACCTTTGTCGATTGAAGTGAAATTTGAAGCCGAGGAAATGGCTTATATCATAGTTGATTATCGGAGTTACCACAACGTGTCTACTGTCTATACTGATTATTAGCTCGCTTCCTTTTTTATCCAACCGCCTGACTTTGGTTTGAGCATGTTTGTAATCACGAGTATTTTCGCTTCGTATGTAGATGGAATGGCTTTGGGGTGATATCTTTACGATTCTATTCAAGCACTCCTCAGATGTTCGTAAATCTAATTAATTTTTCAGCGAGCGATCAACATTTGTAGGAGATCTAATAGTGAGTATTTTAATTTCGTCGACCGAAGTTCTGAGATTAAGATGTTTGTGCAGAACAACGATACCGTCAGATGAGTTGATGTAACGCATGTTGGCTATCGCAAATAAAGCCATTCAAAGAAGAAGAGAACCCCTGAAAGTTATGATAAATATCTGGAGACATGCCCGGAATAGACAGAAATTACGAAACGTCGAAATTTTTTCTTGATGCTTCGTATGTTTGAGATATTATCGTAAGTTTGGCTTACAGAGGCATATTTTACAGTCTACGACATGCCACAGCAGCTCGCATGGTTAAATATAACTGTGTCGTCTATGGCTTCGATTAGAAGGGTATTGTTGTATACAATCCGGTACTCTATAATAAAGGAGTTGGCCGTTTAAAATTCTTTGTAGGAAGTATTTGCCGTATGGAAGGAATGTTACTGAAATTATCGGCGTGAGTCATTAGGTAAGGTCTGTATTTGGTTTGTATGATTTTAGTTTGGTATGTGGGATCACGCTTTAGGTGTTCTTCAGTTCGATGCCCATTTGACACCCACCAGTATGTGAAGTCATCGGCCCAATCTTTGGTCAGGTACTCCAGAGACACAGATCGACGTCGCCACACCGGCGACTCTGTGTGGACGTATCTCTGGGCGAGCTTTTCGATCGATCGATGAAACGATATCTCTTTTGCAGAGAAATAAGCAATAAGCGACGTGTGCTGTACGCGATGCGAGAGTTTTCTCTCGCGTGCCGCGGTCTCGCCGCCACCGAATACGGCAAACAGTGCATCGCCTCCAAGCAGTTGGTGGCTTGAGCGCTCCTCGCCCGGATCTACTTCCTGACTTCTTCGTTACCTAATAGTATTTTCGAATAAGTTTTTATAAATGATCTGAGACAACAATTTTGAGATGTGTATTTAATTACGTTAATCATAATTAGTTACAGAGACGAGATACAATCGATTTGTTCGACGCGACCGTTAACTTTTAAGGGTCTTTATTCTAGAAATTTTCAAATATTTACAAGGTAGATTCGTAACTATACGGACCTCGAGTATCTTTAAATTGGACTAAACATTTGCAATGTATAATGTTTATATTGACAACTTTACTAGTGACACTACATTTAGCTCTCGACAAAACGATCACTCTGTCTGTGATTTAGCATTTGTATATAACCCACTGTACATGTTAATTTTATGGTTTATTTAATAAAATTGTTTTGTCTTCCACGTTTTTGAGTCATTCCTTTATTTGCACATAATATGACAATATAAAAATACATTAGGTTTTAAGAAAAACAATTTTTTACATAACTTCGATCCGGTAAAAAATTGTTTTTCTTTAAATGTGTAAAAGTTATGTAAAAATAAAAGACAATACTATATAGGTTTTTAAAATTTCTATTTTTTATGCACGGGCTATAACATGAACTATGTAGAAATAGATAGAGCGGTCCGTCACTACGCCCGGGAGGCCCCAGGAATAAATTAGGTCGACAAAAATACAAGTGAACACTGTACAACATACAATTACGCTATCTTTAAATAATAAATGCATTTCATACATTTAGCGACTACGCATTAATTGAACGCACCCATCCGACCCGAGCACTTTTATATCACATTTAAGTCAGATTTGTGCGTCCTGTCCTCCCACAAAGTTGTCTCCTTCGAGATCTCTTACATAACCTAAATATCTAAACATGCTTAGCCGAGCCTCGAGTGTTTCCACAAGGTTAAACGAACCGTCGAGACCGGCTTTCTTTCATTTGGGGTGAAAACCCGCTGCGGTTCGACGGCACTTAAATATATAAAAATATAATCGATTATAAAAAAATCGATTTTTTCAAAAGTAAAAATCGATTTTTTTACGCGATTTTGATATTTATATTTATCGATTATTAATCAATGATTTTTATATTACAAAATCAATCATAGCCCGTTTTTCATCGGCCACCTACTCCAGTCAAGTTACGAAATAAATAAACATGAGCGAACACAGTTTGGGGATTTTGAGGATCGACAGGGGGGTGTATTCTGAGCATAAATTCCAATTTGAGGGGTTGTACTGAGGTCAGCTCAAGGTCATTTCGATGCAAACGCGTTTAACTCGATATCTCGAGAATGGTTAGTGTTAGGCGAAAAATTGTAGAGACCTTTTCTTTTTTTAACAAAATTTACTAACTTTTTTATCTGAAACTTTTTTTTATAACATTAATATTTTTCAAGATATTACTCCAGCAAGGCAAAAATTTTACTTTTTTTTCCATTTTTCGTCGTTTTCTCCCCAACCATTCAATTTTATTAAATTTTACCGATCATCGAAGTGTAGAACTTTTAATTATGAACAATTTTGTTCTCAAACTTTTTTCCGTAATGCCAATACCTTCGGAGTTATAGATTACTTTACCGAGCGAAATCCGCGCCACTGTCGCAATATAAAAAGGTAAATCGATTAAACTATTTAAAATTAGGTATTTAATTTGGGTAAGAAGTAAATTAACAATTAAAACTGTTTCACACATTGTGCCAAAAGAGCCTTTCTCCGGCCTTTCTGCATCCGCACGCTTTGCCGCATTTGGTTTTGCATTTGCGCGCAATCGATCTCAGTAAATTATCCGGAGCTGGTTTCAATGACATATCGGCTGCAATCAACGGGGGGGGGTATGACGCCAGCCCCATTCCTCGGGTTTCAGATAATTTTCCAGCCAGTATTGAACTTGGTAGAAACACCTCAACGAGTGGAAAAATGCCGCATCAGAGGTAGGAGGAAGGGATTCTAATTTAACCCTCCCACTGCCTGCCATTTTTTATATCCCTTATATCGGAGCTCGTTGAGATTGGTACAATTCGTGTCATCTGCCTTGCGATACAAATTCAAAATGAATTGTTCGCCGTATGAAGCGATAGTTGTTTTATCTGCTTTGTCTTGCAGAAAAACTTCATTTAACAAAAGCAAATCCGGAGATTTTTCAACACGGTCATTGTTTTCATCTTGCCTAGGTTGAATGGTGCCGACGTTGTGTCGCAACCACTAATCGCGTGCAAAAATAAAAGGTTTTTGCGGCATTCGGCCCATATATCGGTTTGAGGCAGTATGGGCTATGTGTACCGTCCGTCGATTTGCCTCGGCCAGGTTTTCTCAAGTAAATGTTGTTGCACGCGCCGGCTGTTGCAGTCAGCAAAACCAGCAAATCCACATCCTCACCAATAACAACCACAGCACTATACTCCTGCGAAATTCTCTTAGCCGTACTGATAATTAGACCATCCGCATTCTCTATGGCTTGCTCCACCTCTATGTCTGGTTTGATGAGAACCGTTTTCAGTAGTGAGATGAATCTGGTCTTATTGCTCTCGTTGCCTAAAAATTTATCTGTGGATACACGTTGCGACAATGGCGCGGATTTCGCTCGGTAAAGTAATCTATAACTCCGAAGGTATTGGCATTACGGAAAAAAGTTTGAGAACAAAATTGTTCATAATTAAAAGTTCTACACTTCGATGATCGGTAAAATTTAATAAAATTGAATGGTTGGGGAGAAAACGACGAAAAATGGAAAAAAAAGTAAAATTTTTGCCTTGCGGGAGTAATATCTTGAAAAATATTAATGTTATGAAAAAAAGTTTCAGATAAAAAAGTTAGTAAATTTTGTTTAGAAAAGAAAAGGTCTACAATTTTTCGCGAAAAAATCGATTTTTTTCCTAAATCACATGAAAGGTGGCCGATAGAATAATGACTCCTTTAGTCCTTAGGCTCGATTCACACTATGATGCTCTTCGCGGTCCGATGTCGCTCCGGTCTCGGTTCGACCAAATCCGTTGTGTCTACACTACTAGTTCCACAATCAGTCTGTCTTGATCGATGGTCGACATAGCACGTTTCTCGTAATAATTTTCTCGAAAAAAAAACGTGTATAGAAAAATGGCGAAGTAATTATAGTGATATAAATAATCATAACTTAACATAACATTTATTACTTTTAATAAAACACAGATACACACAAAAAAAAAATGGTGCGTGTACTTATGTACGCGCGTAAAAAGTTATATTTCTTTGGCTTTCTTTATTTTTTTTAAATATTAAATAATTAATAATCAATATTAACCGTTAATAATTTAACAATATTTAATATTTAGTATATTATTCAATTATTAATTAATAATAAGAATTATTATTATATTATATTATTAATTCAATTTAATAACTAGGTATGTTTCATAACCTTTTAACTAAGTATAAATAGGTCTTTGTGAAAAAGCATTGCTAAATTTCTTTGAAAACTGCTTCATTTGTTTAAAAGGTACTACAAGTAGATTGTCTAATTCCCATCTCGCTCGCGCACGCTCGGCGCCCATACTGAATTTTGTGTCACGGTGCGCGCGCATCGTAAAATTTCACTCTCATAAATTATTCATAACGCGCCTAAAGAAGTATAACTTCAAAAATAATAATCAAAAATAACAAAAACTGTGTGTATGTATTATTCATAACCAAATTTTATAAATGCCACAATTTATAAAATTTATATATTTACTAGCCATGGCTATAATTTTTTTAACATCTACCATCACAACCAAAAAGAGACTGGAGTTGAAACAAAATCGTATTCACACAGTAGGTACAAGTCATGACAGGTCCGATCTCGCTCCAGTCAAATATTCTTTTCGATCGACACGATAGTGAGAATACTCTAATTCATTCTTATCTAAGAATATTTTACCGGAATGCGACCGCCGCGAGATCGACCCGTGAACGGCATCATAGTGTGGATCGAGCCTTAATTTACCTACTCATTTACGCATTCACCTACGCGTAGCACAAGTTTAAACGTCCAAATAAGTTAGTCCACTATGGGGCACGTCTCGTAACGTACAATACGTCCTTCGCTGACGTACACGATCCCCTCCAATCAGGAACCCGGCTCGTTGAGATTCGTACACCTCTGCTCGTTCACCAGTATTTGAACGGTGAGCTCCAATTGTCCCGCGTTCGCCTCGCTGTTCTGTACACAATCGACTCGCTAGTATATTGACATCTAAAAAGGTATGTGAAAGTAATGAACGGTGACTCACCCCGGGCTGAGAGCGCAAATAGTTGGGGGCTTGGGCCAAGGGGAGGTGGAAGCAATCCACGCGGCGCAAGATCACCGACGAACACTCGAGGTCGCTGTGCGTCACGCGGGTGTACACGAGTTTACGCATTTCGTCTCCGTCCACCGACACCTGTGGAAGTGGGGCGAGTCAGTCCAGAGTCGGGGTGCGAGGCCACATCTATAATAACCATCGGCGGCCACACCTCGTAGGCGAAGTACTTCGCGCGCGTGACCGGCCCCAAGTACGCGACGTGTACGTGGAGTCCTCGCCGCTGCTCCACGTCCAGCCTGAGGTGGAACATCTCCGGCCCCACCATGAGCACCATGTTTTCCCGGTGTTCCTGGTTCATCGGGACCCTCATCGTGTGCCGGGGGCTGCGTTTCACCATGGCCGGGTGACGCGTCTGAGGGATTCGTTATTCGATAACGGTGACAGATAACAAAATCGTTGCGTCGCGTAACTTTTGGAACTGACGCCGCGTACCTGCAGATGCCTCGGCAGGTCCCCTAGAGTCATGGAGGAGCCTTCGACGCACGACGCGGCGGGGCACTTGTAGATCCGCGAGGAGCAATTCGCCTCGTGGGCCTCGCGGTGCTTCAAGCGCCTCTCCTGTCCGCATCCGTGGCGACACGGGTACTTCAACAGCTCGGCGACGGCCTCCATCGCCCGGTTGCGCACCGACGACAGTCCCGTGCGACAGAGAGGGCAAGAGTTGAGACGGGAGCAACAACGCGAGCACAGTAAATGTCCGCGGCCGCACTGCCTCAGCGGTGGAGCCATGCACTCCAGGCAGACCGGACATTCCAGAACGCGCAGAAACTTCTATTGAGGAAAATCTATTTACTGGAAGGGTACCTCGACATCGAGTCATTTTGTTAGGTGCATAAGATTTCTTTTAGTTATTTATTTACAAATACAGTAGAACCTCGATAACGTAAACCTCGGTAACATAAAAACCTCTGTTACTTCAAAAAATACTATGTTCCCTTCCCATCAGAGCCCAAAACCTCTATTACTTAAAATACGCAACCTCTATAACGTAAATAAATAATCTCTGTATAGGCCCTCAGTAACTAAAAGAAATGTTTCCACAACCTCTATAACATAAAATTGTTTGTGAATGAGTCATTTTATAAGAGTGTCAAAACAAATGGTTTCGGTATTTATTGCTTGCACGTGTTTACTAATGTATTATTAACGTAAACAATACATTACCTATTGTTTGCTTTATCTAAATTCTTCAAAGCTTTGCGGCGGTTAGCTTTGTGACAACGACTTACTTGCATCATAAGTTAATGTGTTAATGAGAGTGTCATTGAAAATCAAATCGATTTAGAAACAGTGAATTTTTTAAAATAAAAGAAAATCACAGTTTTTTTAAGTAGACTAAACCTTTAGTTGTTGTTTTATTTTTATGTAATGTAAGTAATGTGAAGAAATATGATTAAATATTTAATTTTCCATCCTTCTGATGCATTCAAGTAAAAATGGGAGGAAGGGTACATAGAAACATGTACATACCTCTATATTAGCCTTTACCTGACATAGAACCTTGATAACTTAAAACCTCTATAACATAAAATATTTTGTGTTTCCCTTGGACTTTATCTTATCGAGGTTCTACTGTATAAGGTAAATAATCTCGGCACAGAGCCGAGTGCAACGGGCGGCCTCAACGCTTGTAAGCAGTCTTAGGCGATTCGTTCTGAATTCATCCTTGAAGAACAAATGCGCAAACGAAAATCTTACTTCTGCCTGCCCTGAGCATTATTTTTAAACACGATCGTTTGTGAGAAAAAATGTAATAGGAAATGAGCCTAAGTATAAAGAAATTCAATAAAAAATGAAAATTGATTGAACCCACCTCATTAAATTTCTTCAAAGCGATTGCGGTCTCGTGACCCACTGCAATTAAAGAATATTTCTCTCGTATAAAAACACATATAGCTAAAATATCCAATCTCTGTAAAGCGGCTTTGTCGGAACTACTCGAGGTGGTTTTAGTGGGTATTGCTCACCCAGTCTCTGAATAGCAGAGATTTTGGCGTGGGTCGAGTCCCACATACCCCTGTTCAGGGGATGCGCAAATGCATTTCCACCTCGGATATAAAAAAAAAACTAAAATATCCAAGATTTTTTTAGAGATTTTATAAACGATGTTCAGACACATAAAGCCTTACGATAAAATTCGTCTGTTACTATATCTATATATATTACTACTATATGTACACAGACGAGTATATCCATGATAAACCCTTTATTGGCAAACAGTCATAAAAAAATAGGAATTTTGATACAAAAATGTCTGTTTATATTATATATACATATTGTGAAATTTTTCCTTACCTATCCGCCTCCTTTTGCGTCGGCGGCGTTGCTCTTCATCAGAATTATTACTGGCATTATTCTCTTCTTCGTTTTCCTGTAAATTTTTAGTACAAATTGAAAGTGTTCGTGTTCTTAATATATTTATATATTCGAACAGAATACGAAAAACAGACTCTTATAGGTTTATGGAATTAGCTTTTATTAAAATAAAATTCAATAAACTGCTTTTCGCGTCGATTAAGTATTAAAAAGAACAACCTCCTCGTTCGCCTGACGCGGTTCATTTTCAACCGTTTCAGCAGTTCCCGCGTTTGCCGGGGGCTCGGCCGCCGCCTCTTCCGGATTCACTTCCGGAGATCTTCTTTCGCCTGTGTTACGTATATTTTTGAAAATTAATTTTTGTTTTAAATTATGATAAAGCAATTTACACCGAAAATACCGTCATCACTCTCTTCTTCATTATCCGATTGATCTTCTTCTGATTGCGGAGAAGGAGCCGCCGCTCGCCCTTCCGCCGGTGCCGCTTCATTTTCTTTTGACACAAAGAAGAAATCGTAGGGCAAACATGTCATTCATTACATATTTACTTTATAGACTGCTACGTGATCGGCCTCGTGTGGGTACACCCTACTACTCGGTGTGACCCTACGTATTAAGTTCGTGGAAGATAATACACACCGTTAGCTTCCAAAGTGCTGCTTTGATGCGTTCCGGGAGCAGACGCAGGCCGCTCCGGGCGCTCGCGTTCGTTCGACGAGGCTAAAGACGAAATTCGACTTTAATTTCGCGGATTTGATTTACATCGTGCACGATATAGATAACGCTAACCTTGTTGACTCGTCCCAGCGAGCATAACGCGCCTCCCGCCTCTTCGTGTCATTCTAGAAGTTGACGGAGCTGGAAAAAGTCCCAAAATCTTCCTTGAATGTCTTATGCATGAAACATTTTTCAAAATAACTTTCAATGGCTTCGATCGTTATTGCGTGTAATGAATAAATGCAATCCGAGCTAATTCGAAACTGACTAATATTTGAGATTTCTTTTACTTTTGAAGACTTACCCGTCGTATTGTCCTGAGGCGTATCATCAGATGATGATTCTTCATCTTCGGCATTATTAGAATTTGCTGTAACAAAACCTTTTTTATCCTAAACGCTCAGTATAGCTTTGCTATATGCTAAACTACTAAATTAGACTAAATATATATTTGATTAATATCTCTATCGCTTCGAGGCCGCATTGACCGATGTGAACGAATATATTTTATTATCTACATATAATATTTTTTAATAAAATTGATATTAAATGTTAAGGGTAAATTTCAATATCCTTAAGGGTAACGTAACATTTTTTGTGTTGTGATTTGAGAGGTACTTGGTAGATTGTGTGCGGCACGCCCTCGTAAACTTTCTTTCCTTGCCTACACTGAAAAATCATAGGAAATTACAAGCTAGTCTAACTTGAGACAAATCACTTATTGAAGTTTGACCTAATTAAAGGAAAGTGTTATTTTTCAACACTAATGTTCACTAACGCTAATTTACTAATTCAATGATGCTTAAAACATTATTAATGTTAAATATGTCTTAAACATATTTGAGAATTATCGCGGTAGTAGTTTCTTTAATTAATAGACAAGACTTCGGTCCCGCACTTAGTCAAATAACTACTCCGGGCAAAAAGACTTTATTGTTCCTGAGCTTTTTCATTATTATTTGTAAGTATATACACCTGTTGTATGGTAAAATTTTGATGTGAAACATCTATAGTCGCACGTAAAACCGATTTCTGGCGTGGCGACGCATGCCATGGTGACGCGTCGCCACGCTATATGATGGTATATATATATACAGTCTATATGCAGTAGTGTGTACGGTGTGTGTGTATTAAACGAATTAAGTAGTCACGATTTGAAATAAATAATAATAAAATAATGTCGATGTTTCATAGATGCCAGGCATCCCGTGACGGCTCACATTTTTTTTTGTCATTAAAACCAAATGGGTAATCGGGTATGAGAAGATTTTCATCGAAAACATGCTTGAGGCGTTAGTTTAGGTAGCAATGATTCCAGGCTTAGCTATCATTAAAACTTCCGTAACGTTGGGAACTTGACGAAAATATTGGGAACATTGAAAGAAAAAGATTTTACCGAAAACTACTTTAGGTATCGATTTGAAATATATTTTGTAAATGTTCTGTTAACCTCGTAACTTATTTTTTGTTACTGGCCCGTCACACTCTCGTACGGAAGGAATATGTGTGGTAAGTTTTTCACATTTCACAGCCATCTCTGTAATTGCTTTCTAAAGTTTTAGATAACGTTCTGTTAATCTCTCTCTTTAGTGGTTAAGTGAGGTTGTTGAGATGTTTTATTCTTTCGTTTCTCCGAGTATTATTGCCAGAAGCTTGCTGGATTTTCTTTACAAACTTATTTACTAAGTAATTCTAGTTATTCTTCAGTCTGTAGATTAATTGTATAGCTCTGGAATAGTTCTTAAGTCCGTTTACTCACTAACTAGTGAACTGAATCCAACTGGATTCAGTCTTCGCTTTATAGGGTTAGGGTTAATAGTGATAATGATTGGTGAGTGATCAGAGTTCATATCATATCCTTCTTTAATTTGGAGAATATTTGGTATCCTCTAATAGGTAAAATATACATATAGAAATTCTGATTAAAATCGTATTAGGAAAATCAATTATATGAATTAAAGCAGTAAAACCTGTCGGAGTCTAATAAGAATGTTTGTATTGTATGACTCAAAACTTTATTATTAAAACGAGTGGCAGAAAGTTTCTTTCTTGCCAGTTCTTCTTGCCCGCTCTACGCCCTTGACTTGCAAACTGGTAGTAAATTTTTTGACGTACATAAGTGTGTTTTCTTGTTAACCTCTATGAATAAAGTTAGTTTGAGTTTGAAAGGTTGTAAAAGTTTAGCCTGACATACGTGACTAGCTTTACTACATTATATTTCATAGAATCATGAACTTACAAGCGAGGCCTCTTCTCAATCTGTTCCAATCGGACACTCTGTTGATAGCGATCACGCGCTCTATACTTGATATCGGAGCGCCTAAACGTCGCATATCGGCCAGATCACGTCTGTTTATTTGCCTGGAAATTCATTAGCATCATATTAGGACATTGAACATTTCTTAGTTTCTCTAATTTTCATGTGTTGGTTTATTTATATTATAGAAACTCCTTATCTACTTAATTCATTTAAAAAAATATATTTTTCTATTAAAAACAAATTTGCATTCCTAGGCACCAGGACCTTTACAAGAATGGAACATTTATGGTGTTATAATTACCCTTTTGTTCATTATTTACAAAAAAGATTATTATATCAGTTAAAAACCTTCTAGAAAATGGTCATATAATAAAATATATCAAAGATACATACTGAGAGCCAAACATATGCCTTGGTAGATTTAGCATCTTCCAGTATATATTTCTTAACCTTCTGAGATTTTCTGGATCTGACCTTGCATCTGTCGCAGCTGCGCTACTTGGAGTTTCATTTGGTGCTATAAGAATATATGTACTTAAATTGAACAATATTTTATGTAGCAACAATTTTTAAGAGTTATTTTAGTCTAACACACATAGTATAATACCTAAGAGAGCTAGGCTTAATTTTCTATTAAACAATAATGGTATTAGATTAGTGAACACAGAAGGCTCTACATTAAAAACTATAAAACCAAACCTGTATAATGAAAGTAATTATGTAAGGAAAATGCACACACACAGTTTATAATTAATTATTAGCAACACTTACAAACGGCACTAGTACCAGCCTGATCTGTAGTTTCCATCTGTTCAACACTTTGCTCAGTTGCTTGTGCAGCTGGTTCATCAGAATTTGACTCCTCATCTATATTTTTAAACATACTCTGTATATTATACATAATGTTATGTCAAGGAAACGTTACAATAAAATGTTATTATGGGAAACCTCCAATATTTTGTCTAGTAATAAACATGATGAGGTGTTTTATATAAACTTTAAACTACACACAATCCAGGCTTTTATTTTTAGACAAACTATGTTGTTATGTATAGTTATAACTTACTAACTTAACTGTAAAACATTTATTGTATAAAAAATATACATACAGAACCACCTCTGTTGCTCTAAGAGCTACTATAATCCAAATGACCCCTACCCCTCTGGTTACAGTTGAGGCTCATGGCTAAGTCCTAACTGTGAGAATAGAATTGGATTTGAATGTAAACTATTTACTTTTGCTTCTTTCCACATAAGAAATCATAAATCATGATAATAAATCTAAATCTATCTCACCTACTTATTGGAATCTTACCTGAGTGTGACATCTGTATGTAAACCCATGTAGGATTTTGATACAAGAGTCAAAGTTTGCACAGTAACTCAATTCTGAATGTCACCCAAAATGATTTCACACTGCTGTCTCACACTTTATGTATTACAAAGCAATTATTGGGTTGTTGCCTCGCATTGTCCAGGCCCACTAATATACATTTATACTTAAATAATCATTAAAAACATACCAGAACTCCATGGATATACAGAGATTCCCAAAGCTTTCTTTATTCTTTCTTTTTGGCTCATTGTGTACCAAGTGGGTATCTACGAATATTTTTTTAATAATATTAAAATTGTCCAATAAAGACAACCTGATTATTAAAAAAGCAGATAAAATTCAGTATATTTGATTCCTCACTGTTTTATTACTACTCACCAGGCAATATCACGAAAATAGCCTATAAAATGTAACTTGATGCAAGCCGTCCCTTAAGGTAGGATAATAACAAATCAATAACAAAAACACACATTACATAGAACACCAATCTTCAACATAGAACTTAATAGAGAAAATCGTGAAAAGCCGTTGTTACTTATTACTTTTTTTTTTTTTGGAGTTTATGGCCTGGTATCTAGACCTTTAGGCCATTACTTGTTACTTGTTAGAATCATGAAGTAGGTAATATAAAATATTTGTCTTAACCTCTACTTAATCTGTGTAAAGTAAATTCCACAGATATAATGAGATTTTCCCCTTAGGATTGGATAGTATTCACATTAAATTTTGTACGCTTTGTAGTTAGTAATTTGTGTATTTTTGGCGTATGCGAGTAAGACTTATTGCTAAGTTTCGTGTCTTACTCTTAGTATAAGATTAGATAAAGGCCATAAACTCCAAAAAAATTCACAACACATCATAAATCATACTTCGTAAATCGTAATTCGTATTCATCATAATTCATAATTCATTATTCGTCATCGGCGTCATTGTCATTCCGACGTTTGTAAAATTTATATCAATTCAATTATTAATGGTAATTCGAATGGAATCTCCTTTATTTTTTTAGTTGGTGGTCGGTGCCGTGATATATTAACTTTTAAGACATAAATAAGTCTAACGTTCTTCGAAATCGGAGGTAATATAATTATAAAACCTAATATTATTTTAATAGGAATAAAAATATATCGTAGTAACTGATGATTGACTGACTGATTTATTTATCTTTACACGGCACTTCACCTATGTGTATTGCTTAGTGAATGATTATAAAAATCTAAATTTGCAACTGAAAGCCTTACTAAAATAAGCAATCATACTGCATATTATAAATAATAATATTTTCTTTGCATGCAGCTTTTACAACATCCAAATCCAATTCTCCATCAAATATCCATTCTAGTAACCAGATTCTGAGCATGGATATGGTAAGATATTTTTGAATTTCAATATTATTTTAGAAAATGATAACTAAACTGAGACTTTAATAAGCCTCAATATTGCTCATTTTAGCTTGGGGACGAAGATAAAAGAAGAGTTCCAGAAATGTTACAAAAAATATTAAGATATGATGTACAAATTACCAAGAAATTTGTCGAAAATGCTCAAAAAGTAACTGCCCTTAGATCACTTGGAAATCATTCAAAATTATTAGAGGTAAAGTGCTTAAGTTTATAGAAGTAAATAAAATTATACCTAACTATGTTCTGTAACCTTGGCTGCTATCACTTTTATACACTTATAACAGTATTTGTGTATTAGGTTTGTTTGAGTAATGATTAAATGATATCCTGTTTTTTACAGGTATCATGTCACGGAGTAGTCTGGCTTGCAGGTTGGCTCACATTCATATGGTTATTCAATAATAGTGAATTGTATCAACTACAGGTTAACATGCTTATAGGTAAAAATATTATTTTTTTAAATTTGGGTTCAACAGATTATATCAGATTTCTGAATTGTAACATTATAATAAAAGCGTAGTATCTGCCCTCAATGTCAGTGATTTATATTTCAGCTCTCCTACTTGATATTGTGGTGATAGCAATAATAAAAGCATTTGTGAGGAGAAGAAGACCAATACCAATGAATAAACTGATACCAGGAAATCCAGACAAGTACTCATTTCCTTCTGGTCATGCAAGTCGCTCTGTTTTAGTTGCATTCATACTGATATGTGTAGACCCCGTCTCATTTATCTTTTATCCGCCTTTGGTGGCCTGGGTTACTTCTGTAGCAGTATCTAGAGTCCTTATTGAAAGACATTACTTTTTGGACATATTTGCAGGCATTGGCTTAGGAATTATAGAGGGACTGTTTATAAGTCTTGTGTGGCTCTCCCAAAGTACATCAACTAGTATTCTTAAATCTTTATCAGATGAAAAAAGAGATGGCGGAGAATTCCATGTCTAAGAACAACTTTATGTTCTTAACTGTAACTTGTTTGTGATTAATTTTCGTATTTTTTTGTGTTAGTGTGTTGAATAATATAGAATAATATATTGTAAGAGCTGGATGTTTTATTTTAACTGACTGCGGAAAAGACAGAGATCTAAATGAACTAGATGTACCATAAAGACTATGATCAAAGACAGTCCAACGGCCGTCTCTTTTCCTTTTAGTTAAAACTTAGATGAGCCAGGTACACAACGTCGCGTTAATTTATACGGTTTTAAAATTGTGATCATAATGCAATGGTTAGTTTCAGAGTTTTGTAATGATATCTATAAATAATAGATTTTATCTTATTAAATTGCACCATTTAGATTTAATTAAATATATTAATCATAATCAAAAAAATATATGTCCAGTTTTGAAACTGGTTCGGTTTTTTTTGAAGTCAGTCGTGTACCTACCTACACCTAGGGATGTGACATTCTGCGTAAAAAATCGATTTTTTATTAATCGATTATTTTTTTAGCATGAAAAATCGATTAACAAATAATCGTTTTTTCTTAAAAAAATAATAGATTTTTTTATTCAAACTCAAACTCAAAATATCTTTATTCAAGTGGGTAACCAAGTACACTTTTGAATCGTCAAGTTAAATTAATCGTAAATTTACATTTACTACCAGTTCGCAAGTCAATGGCGTCGATATTAATCGATTTTTTCGTACTTTTTTAATAAATTTCAAAATAAACACCCAAATATATTTTTTTTCATGGTTTTTTTTCAATTAAAAATAAACAATAGAAATTAAAGTTTAAGAATAATGAAAATCGAAATTAACTTTATCTCGTTTTGATATATTTTAGGTGAAATTTGATAAATGCTGAGTGTATGCCTTTTCAGTAACACATTGCAGTATTTTTGTCGTCTTTTTAATTGTATCTAATCTTGTGCTGCTAAATAAATTTATTTTACTTTTAAATTATAGTGTTCCATTCAAACTTGAGTTTTTGTAAAATTAACTGGTTTTATCATCCTTTCGATGTTTTACAAAAAAACATCAATGCATCGAGTATATCAATACATCTTCGAAGAATCGAAATCAATGTTTCGCATTGTAAACATCGATGTAGTATATCGAATATCCCTAAAGGGGCGTTCCCACGAGGCGTTAATCACGACAGTCAACCACGCTTTCGTGAAATACACTTCTGTGTGAACGCATAGGCGTTAAACTTGCTTTCGTGAGCAACGGCGCACGACACAAGCGTGGATAGATCAAACGTGTTTGATTTTCAGTCGTGATATACCGTTCGTGAAGCCAAGATGTCGTCACAACACCGTGGAATTAAGTTTAACGACAGTGAAACTACGCGTTTTTTGAAGTTATATTCTATGGAAAAGGTGTTATATGATCCAAGTTTGGAGGAATACCGTGATAGAGATTTACGTGCCGCCGCAGCTAAGAGAATAAGTCATGAATTAAATATTCCTGGATGGACCAAAAGAAGTTATATCAAAATTCAAAAATTTAAGAAGCTCTTTCTGTCAGGAGTTAAAAAAACTAAAAAGACTAAGTCGAAACACGAAGCGTGAACGGCACGAAATCCCCCAACCATGTGAACGTTTTATCAATTCACACTTTCGTGAGTGTCACGAACGACAGTTGACTAGCGTAGTTGACTGTCGTGATTAGCCGCGTACTGACTGAGCGAGCAGCCTCGCGAGGCAAATCCTCGGTCGGTCAAGACGTGCCTCGCCCGAGGCAAACGCACGCGCTGCCTCGCCCGAGCCGAACGTTGTCGGTTTTTGTCGATGTTCAAAGGCGCCTCAGTAGTAGTCAGAGTGCCGCGCTCACTCAAGACGGTAGTGTTTTGCCTCGCTTATTCGTTGCGTGTTAGTTGTGCGTCATGGATAAAGAACAGTGTCTTAAATTAATACGACTATATGGTGAATATAGACGACTTTGGGATGCGCAATGTCCTGATTACACAAATAGAGGACTAAGGGAAGATGCATGGAGAAAAATAAGCCAGGAAATGAACCTTCCAATAGCTGAATTAAAGAAAAAAATGGACTCTTTACTAGGGTCTTACAGGAGGGAAAAGTCGAGAGAAAAAAAAAGCCGAATCACAGGATCAGGTATTTATTATTTAATGTTTATGATTAGGGTTAACAACATTCATTTTATTATTATATTCAAAGTTACATCGGTTTTTATATTATTTCTAATATTATTTCTAATATTATTTTTTTTTATTTTATACTGCAGGTCGTGGTGAAATATATGTTTCGAATTGGTATGCCTATGAAGCCTTCAGTTTTCTAGGAGATAGAAATCACCCAGGAAATACACAAGATACTTTAGGTGAAGAAGTGAGTACCTATTATTTACTGATAATTATTCTGCCAAGAAATTGCTCCGTTTGTTATGAAATGTCTCCCTAAATGTGAACGTATTTCTTTTATATTTGTTGATCCTCGCCGTGGTATGGCTTGAATAGATAGCATTGATGACATTTCTGTATCCTGTCGCCATCGGCCGGGTATTACTGTCCCTTCAACTTCGGCATCGAATGATCCTGGGGGAGTGAACCTTTGTGAGGAAGCTAAATCTCTACGCAAGTAGTTATATAAGCATATGGTAGTCAATACGACTTTCGTAGCTTTTTCTGGTTCTAATAGTAGCGGCTTCCTCAGTACTCTAAAAACGGAGCTTAAAATGCCAAAGGCATTCTCCACAACTCTTCTTGCTCTGGACAGCCTGTAATTGAAAATCCTTTCCATTGAACCTCTTTCTGGAGTACCTTCATAAGGTTTCAATGTGTAATCATTGAGAGCAAAAGCTTTATCGCCTAGAATAAAATAGGGCACTGCAATTTTATACGGTATTTGTAATATTTCTGGTGAAGGAATGTTCAATTCCTTCTTTTCGACCTTTTTATATAAATTGGTATTTTTAAACACACCGCCATCTGATATACGTCCTTTGCTGCCAACGTCTACGTACAGAAATTTATAGTTAGCGTCAACTAAAGCAAACAGCACTATACTTGGAAACATTTTGTAACAGTCATAATCATTGCCACTATTTATCGGCGACTGTAATATAACATGCTTCCCATCCATTGCTCCTATGACATGTGGGAAATTCCATTTGCTCTCAAACTCTTTCGCTATGGTAAGCCACTCTTCTTCGGATGATGGTATCTGTAAATAAAATTAAGTAATAATTTCTATCTTTACAGAATGCAAGTCTGGATAATACTCGAAATGATGACGGTTATAACGAAGAAAAAAATGAAACTTCAAACTCGACGACAACGGAAGGACCTAAACAAAAGTCAACTAGACCTAAAAAGAGATCCAAAATGAACGAAAGTGATGATCTTACTGATAACGCCATATCTGAAGCATTAACACTCTTACAACAGTGTGCAAGCGATAATATATCAGAAAAAAATGATCCCTATAATGTGTATGGCCAATATATAGGAAATGAGTTGAGAAAGTATGATAAAATTACATTAGCATACGTAAAAAATGCAATAAATAAAATTATCTTTGATGCAGACATGGGAGCATACAGTGGTTATAGTTATTATACTCAATCATATGGTGAACACGATAATTTAAGATATATGTCTCATCCCTCTTCCTCATCGACGCCATCTACATATTCGATGCCTGCTGCCTCACCAATGCCTTCTACCTCACCGATGCCTCCTACTTCACCGATGCCTCCTACTTCACCGATGCCTCCTACTTCACCGATGCCTCCTGCCTCATCGATGCCTTCTACTTCACCGATGCCTGCTGCCTCACCAATGCCTCCTATCTCACCAATTTCGATGCCTCCCCCTCCTCCTTCTCCAGCTCCTCATCATTAAATATTTGTTTGTTTAATTTTCTTATATTATTTGTCCAATTTTCTAATCAGATTAATAAAAAAATAATAAAAATATGTAATTTTATTTTACCTTAACATAATCCTTTAACACCTCAATTATAGCATCACAGACTTCAGGAACTATAACCGATATCCTTTGTTTTGATATACGAAATAGATACTGTAGACTGGTATAAGAATCTCCTGTGGCCAAAAATCTCAACGTCACTAATAATCTTTCCCTAGCGGATATTGCTTCTCGAAAATTTGTGTCCTTCTTGCTTATTTTGGCGTTTATGAGAGAATACACATTGTCAAATTCGATTTTACTCATTCGAGTGAAATTTTTTTCTTCGTCATCGAAGCACAACTCTTCAAATAATCTGTTCCCAGCCTGTAATCTATTTTTGTATAAGAGTTTAATCCAAAAACGTTTAGTTTTCTGTTTTCTTTTTTTTGCAAGCCTTAGAATTATTAAAAAGGCAGTGGTAGCGACAGCTTTCCGAATGTGCGGCCTCATGGTGGTCTCGGGCAAACTATACGGGCACGCGCGGTCTCTATTCGACTTCAAGTTAAACTGAGCGTCGATGCTCACGATGGCTCGGACTTGCCGCGCGAGGCATCCTCGGATTAGAAAACTTACAGACCGAGGCTGCCTCGCGCGGCAAACGTTGCGAAGCAAACGTCCGAGGCTGCTTCGCGAGGCTGCTCGCTCAGTCAGTACGCGGCTATTAACGCTCCGTGGGAACGCCCCATAATAGTTCGAGGTCCGGGTTATAAAAGACCAGACATAATATCGGGAGGTGGCAGATGAAAGTCGACTATGATTGATTTTCAATTATAAAAATAATCGATTATTTTAATTATAAAAATCGCGTAAACAAATCGATTTTTACTTTTAAAAAAATCTATTTTAATCGATTTTTTTAATAATCGATTATTTTTTCACATCCTACCTACACCACTTATTTAAAAAGAGAAACTTCAATTTGTGTATAATGTAATAAGTAGTTGTTAAAGTATAACAATCTATAAGTACAAGCTAACCTTGGAACATTAATTATTATATTTTGAGATTAATCTTTATTTATTCTCAAATACGTAACTGAGAAAGAATAGTGTGTTTTTTCCTCCAAAATAAACGCAGGATCCTCAACCAGTCCAATCCGTAACTCACGTCGACCACATATTAATTTTTTCGAAGTTAGAACTGCAAAATTGCTTAATTTTACAAATACATGCTAGGGCTTGCTAGGCATAATTAAGTCTCTATTTGGGACAGGAGAGACGACCGTCGACCTTCCTTGTAGTTCAGATTCTCGGCCATGTCTGCCCGATTGCGTGGAGTGTTCAGTGTGGACTGTGGACGATAGGTACATGCCACTTGGTTGTTGCCTGTTGGTAGGCTAATAGGGAAATTATTAGAGGTAATAAAAAAAATAAAAATTTCAATAGAGAAAAATATTGCGTCGATAAACTAAACTAACCTAATTATGAAATATGAAGCTAAAACTGACATGTCAAATGTGATCTAATAAATTAACCCTACTGTAGAGTGTAGACATAGGCCGTTTGTCCAGACTTCAGCGCCGCCTACAACGCGACGTCACCGAGAACGAGATTATTTCGGGCCGATGCGATGACGTGACGGCGATCGTGTGTCCACAGCGCCGATATATCAGTGACTCAGTTCTAGAGCTTTGTTGTACGTGGTAGTCCCGCTTTCCTTTTTAGTAGAAATAAAAGAAACTAGGAGGATGGCTAGTTTCAACCGGCGACAATTGCTTCTTCTGCTTTTTTTCGTTCAAAGGCAAAGAAAAAAAGAAGGCAAAGTCGATGCAAAGAATTTTGGATTCATCCGCTAATACGTGAACGATACATCTCAGGGGCGTTTTATGTACTTCACGAAAAGTTGCGTTGCCATCACACTCCAAAACGCGAACTACGTGGTACTATTTGGTTATGCATAGGGCATGCATACCACCAAACGTGTTTTGTATAGCCGGCACATGGGCCCATCATAAAACCGTGCCGAGTTATAGCGGTCACGGCGAACTACTCGAAACATCGGCGGCCGGGATGACGGCGCTCGGGTGACGGGCGTGCGGTGGACACATGGCCATATTAAGAGCGCAGCTACACGATGCGGTAACGGTGCGCCGCATTACTTTGAACCACACGTCGGTGTGGCAATATATTTTACCCCACCCCGCCTCGTCTCGCAGGTCACAACTCCGGCGCGCTTGCGTTGTGACGACGCGTCGTGTGGCATGGTTGATGATATAGGGTATGTTCCGATATACACTGCGAGTACTGTATAGTGCTCCCACTGTTCAAAAATTCGTTCCGCTATGGACTGCCAGTATACAGCCGCAGCGTCCTAGGGAAATATATGACGTCACAAATCCCCGCTATACTTCTACTGCGAGCACTGGCGTTTTCGAGGTAAGGTACTCGCAGTGCTTTGATCACGTGATCAATCAAAACCACTTGAATGCCTAACGGCTGATATAACTTACAGTTTAATAACAAACATTTAAAATTCTAACTTACTTTCTTTGTAGTATTAATTCAATTGACAGTTAATATTAATATAGATTTTTTTAATGCGATAATACTCCAATAATAGTTTTTCTTGTTGAATTGAAAAACTTTGATGCACTCATTTGAAAACTGTGTCGAAAAACGAAGCTGACTAGTATACTGGACTGCGTTCCGTTTTAAATTGTAACCAGTATAGCTGGCTATAGAGAAACGGTTTCACAGTATACTAAATTGACGGGACGCTGTACAGTGGTCGCAGTGTATATCGGAACATACCCATAGTAATTTGTATGTAGGATGACATTGCGGCGACGCACCGGCAACATCGGCACCGTCATCTCGTTCTCGGTGACATCCCGGTGACAGCGGTTTTTTTTTTTTTTAATTTTATGACCTGGTAACAAAGACCTTTAAGTCATGGTGACAGCGGAGGTGAGCAAACGGCTATAGACTAGTTATAAGAATAATTAAGAATCATTCATTACTCTATGGCCTATGCTAGTAGTTTGGCGCGTATATTTCGCGCATGGTGTAAGGTGTTAGGCAGTAGGTATTAGGTAGTAGGTATTCAGTAATGAAATTGTTTACTTCAAAGTAAATAAAATACTTGTTAAATCTTGTCGTATTCACTATGTTTTAACTGCTAAATCATAGGAATTAAAAAATTTAGGAGGGCACAAAATTAAAGATTATGTATGTTTTAAAGTTTAGTGTTTATGGAGCTTTTGACAAAAGTCTATTATGTTTTATCTATTTTTCCTTACTATGTATATTGTATACTCTGGTCTGATATACAAATTGCAAACCGGTGAACGTTGGGAACTGTTTTTAATTTTGTTTATATTTTTCAATTGCAGCACGTTGAGAGTCTTGTAAGTGTATAATTTGAACTTCGATAACTAATCATTCGAAAATGAATGAATTACCGTATCAAGCAGAATATGCAAAGTCCGGTCGAGCGGCTTGTAAAGGTTGCAAAGAGAAAATTGATCAAGGATCATTACGTATTGCTGTAATGGTGCAGGTTTGTATTCGAGGTGTAGTTCAAGTTAAACACAGTATCTAATGCATTCAATATAAAATTATACGTACCTACAACGCAATCCTCATGGTCAACTATATCTTCAACTTAGAATTTTTAAAATTAATTTTATTTTGTTTTAAACAAACTTTATTATATTGCAGTCAGCATTTCATGATGGAAAACAACCAAATTGGCACCATGAAAAATGTTTGTTTAAGAAAAAATGTCCAACCATTCAAGAAATAGGCAATTTTAATAAACTAAAGAATGAAGATCAGAAAAGAATCAAAGAACTACTGGGTAAGATAATATAGAGGTTTTTATTTATTATAATGCTCATTAGTAACACAGTAAAATAAAAAGTAAGTCCATAAACTATGGAGGAAATAAGGTTTTTATTGTTTAGTGCCTTTACCCTATATTTATGCATACTTAGTG
This sequence comes from Pieris melete, assembly GCA_963693345.1. Taxonomy (NCBI): domain Eukaryota; kingdom Metazoa; phylum Arthropoda; class Insecta; order Lepidoptera; family Pieridae; genus Pieris; species Pieris melete. Next base: position 2,346,394 of record CAVNZK010000056.1, read on the forward strand.
TGAATTTTGCCACATTAATATTATAATATTACTTACTATTACCAGCTACAAAGTTAATGTATATATACTAATAAAATTTGTGTAATATCATACTTCTTACAGCTAATTCATGTGGTGCTGTAATGCCAGTAGAAAAGGGTAAAAAAGGAAAGGGTACAAAAAGAAAAGAAGAAAAATTACAACCTGGTATTTCTAATTTCTCAGTGGAATATGCTAAGTCAAGTAGAGCTACTTGCAAACAGTGTGACATTAAAATTTGCAAGGTAAATTTTATTATTAAACTAAACTGTATAATGTTGGTGGTCTTAACAAATTAAGTATAATATTAATATATCTAGGACATACAACATATGTGCATATGTGTTTTAATTTTAAAAGATTTTATGGATAAAATTCTTTGTTAAAATTAACACAATACAATTTAACATTTTGTAAATAGGATGAAGTAAGAATTTCTAAAATGGAATTTGATCCCCGATATGGTGATGCACCGGCTTGGCATCATGTAAAGTGCTTTGCCGAAAGACAGGCCGAGTTTTTATTCCTGGCTGGAGGAGAGGACATACCAGGATTTAAGCAACTCCGGAAGGAAGATCAAGCCATGGTTAAGAAAGAAATTAAGTATGTACTAATCATTTGTTAACATTAAATTCCATTTGCCATTGACCACATTCTGACTTATATCTTAAATAACTTATTTCTATAGACCTATAAGTCTTGATGGAGGTCCAATAAAGAAATTGAAATCAGAACCTAAAGATGAAGAAGAAATAAAGAAGGAAAAAAAAATAGAAAAAGACTTATGTAAGCAAAATGACTCGTTTCACAAGTACAGAGGCCGCCTCAGTGAACTTGGCAGAAGTGATTTGCACGAACTACTCGAAGCTAATTCACAGGAGATACTAAAAGGTCCAGATGAGGTGAATTCAACATAATATAACATTTTAAACCAAAGATGGCTCTTGTACTCACTCAGATATAAGAAATACTTGAAGAATAATATTACGCTTGTTCCCAGTGCTTGGACCACTTGGCGGACATGATGGCATTTGGGGCTCTGGAACCTTGTCCTGAATGCAAACAGGGCCAGCTTATTTTGGACACTTTCAATTATAGATGCACAGGTAATATAGATTTTATCCGTGAAGTTAACTTCGAGCCATTCCTTTATCCTGACATTTTTTATTTCTTGATTACTGGAACTCGGATATCTCATTACAAGATTGACATCGTATAATTTCAATGAGTCTGTCTTTTATTCTCTGGTACCGTGGATATAAATAACCATTTTTTATACGTCCAATTGATTCGAAGGTAATCTAAGCGAATGGACCAAGTGTAGCTACACAACGAGGACACCGAAACGGAAACCGATGAAAGTGCCCTCGAGTTACAAAAAGGGATCAGTGTTTAAGTCCTACAAACCAAAAGTGGGTGAGCGATTGTTTGAGCTTGCTCCTCCTCCGGCCATCGTCGTCAAGAAGGAGGAACCGCAAGGGTAACTGTGTTCTGTTATTTGTACACTGTCGATATCTGTTAAGGCATATTCAAAGATTATTATTAGTACACCAATTTTTTTTTCCAAATGTTTATAATTTCATCAGCATCACCTCGATGGCTGGAAGTCTTCCACGGTCCGCTTCTCAAGACACTTTCTTTTGCGAACTAGCGAACTACTCTGGTATCTACTCCCGGCGGGGGACTTCCTTGGAAGATACGAAATCCAATAATACTATAAAAAAGGAAAAAGAAAAATACCCTCAGCACAAAATTATTCTAAAACATCACTGTTTATCTATTTTTAGTGAGAAGAAATTCCCCATTCCACCGCTGAAGAATCTCCAGTTTTTCATGTATGGAAAATTCAAGGGGGACAAGGAGGAAATTAAAAAGCGCATTTTAAAAATGGGAGGTCTGGTCACTAGCAGAGTCACCGACACGCTGGCCGCAGTCGTGTCCACGGAGAAAGAGGTGGAGAAAATGGCCGCCAAGATGGAGTCCATCCAAGCCGAAGACATCGAAGTGAGACTCGTCTCGTTTGGACTACTCGTTGAATTATTAATCGAATCGTCCAATTTTTAATGGAGATAATTTGCAGGTCGTGAACGAAGAGTTTTTCGATTTGATCGATTCAAAAAGTGGTTCCGTTTCCCAAACGCTGGACCTCATCAAACAAAACAACATTGCGCCTTGGGGATCGGATGTAAGTAGCCCTAACTCAACATTTATCGACATGATCTTAGAACTATGTCGGATTTGAAAAAATCCAAAATCCACTTTTTAACATATTTGGATACTACATTTAAATATTACGGCTACATTAAAAAAATCCATGTGTTTTAATGTAGCACACGTACATGGTGTGTAAACGAATTAATCAGACGGTAAAATGACGGATTTGATAGAAACATGGGATTTTTCCTAGTAAACTGTGTAATTTAATGTTATTATTTTTATTTTTATTTCAAAACAAACCCTTTGTTTTTGTATGCCAATTTACATAATAACAGAATATGAATTAAAATAGTTATGACAAAAACTAACATGATTATATTATTTTGAAATGGCTGCCCTGTAAAGTTTACTATTTGTCAGATCTGTTACTATTCTACGACTATAACGAATTTTGTACATAGTTTATGAATAGTTTTTACGACAGTAACGAAAGTATATATTTGCGAACTATTCTTATATGACTTGTATGACAGCCTACGAAGCGCGTTCCCCAAGACGTGATCGACGGGAAGTCCATTCAAAAGTCCGGCAGCAACTACGTGAAGTCGTCCGGTGTCACTAAACTGAAAATCAAAGGTATTTCTATTTTGAGAATTCTTTTCCGATTTTCGTAGATATCAATTTCGTAAATCACCGCTCGATCGGTTCGCGCAGGTGGGACGGCCGTCGACCCGGACTCGGGTCTGTCCGACGAAGCTCACGTGTACGTGGACCCCGAAGGGGCCAAATATACGGTGATACTCTCGAAGACGGACGTCGTCGCCGGCAAGAACTCGTATTATAAGATGCAGGTCTTGGAGGCTGATAACAAGAAGAAGTGAGTACTCTCACGCTATATTCTATATTATGCTATGCGACATCACATCCTTAACACAAAACGTGATGCGGAAGCAACGGTTTGGTTTAGTTGAGTGGCATTCGTTTAATTTTAAAAGATTAGTTGTCGATTCAGGTGATCGCAGTTTTAAACGAACAATTGCTTAATTTTTTGAAGTGAAACTTCTTTATCGGGGTTGGAAAAAAATTTAGTGTATCATTTTTGCGTTACGCGTCACATTTTTCCGTTACGCGCCATGTTGCTTTTTGAAGTCAAACTTCTTTTTCGGCGTTAAAATATGACATATAGTATGTTTTTGACTTTGAAGTTTGACAACGGATTACATTTTCGACATGAAATTTGCTAATCGCAATTTGCAGCAATTAATTTGTAAATTGTATGCTAGGCAGTGTATCAAAATTTACTGTGTTTAAAGAAATAGTTTCGGACCTCTAAACTTAAAACAAACCAATTATGTCTCTGCGTACAACAAAGGTTTTATACATATAAGTTTCACGTCTTATGCTTAGTTCACACGCGCGTGTTCAACTCTACATTCAACGTGCACATTCACATTCACGAGCGTGTAAACGGTACGCCCGAGCCCGTGAACGCGCCTGTGAACGTGAATGCCGCGAATTCAAAGGATGAATGTGCGGGCGCCCGGTGACCGCCCGGTCACACGCGCGCAGGCAGTCAGTCTCTCCCGCGCTTTCGTGACGAGTGGATCTTCATTCAACGTTGCTAAGAAAGTCGCTACGATCGGAGATTACATCATGGCGGAATATAATAAATTGGTTTCTTTTTCCAATAAAAATAAGTTAAGCCAAAGGATATGGCAGCAACAACACCGAGATCCTCGCTGCTCGCCATTCTGGCACTGACTGGCACGACGGCGTGCGTGTGAACAGCTTGAATGTCCGCCGGCCCGGGACGAGCTGCATGGCGCGCGTGTGACCGTAGCATTACGTGTGTACACCTAGTACACGCACACATTTTTTTTTTATTTAGTACTAGATTTGTCAATTCCTGAGACGTAATAAGGAAATCTGTACTTTAGCTAAAGAGTAAACGGCTCTAAATCACTGGAACTTCGTATTATTTTGTTTCCATTTGCCAATTACCTAATTATTATTATTTAGAAAAAAAACAGTTTGCCAAGTGTGTTTTTTGTTTAGTCCTACTATGATTATTCTTTCTTTGTAAACATGTGTCACATATTATCTAGTAAAATTTTTTTTTTTTTATGAATTAAAGTTTCACGACACAGTTTTTTTAGTTTTTGTTTTAAATTAACATCACTCACCGCGTGCCCGATACTCATAAACATAAATCACGTTTATGAGAGCAGAAAATAATATTAAATTGTGTCCAATCGTTGCGTAGATTCTGGTTCTTCCGTTCGTGGGGTAGAATCGGCACACCGATCGGCGGCAACAAGGTCGAGAATTGCAAATCTCTTCAAGACGCCGTCCGCAAGTTCGAAGACATGTACATGGAGAGAACTGAAAATCCTTGGGAGATGCGCGACGATTTCATGAAGGTAAGCCGTTGACGGCCGACGTCATTTCTCCTCCGATATCGTAAAGCTGCATGCTCACGAGGGAAGAGCAGAAAATATCGTTTATAATGTGTACGCAGATGCCGGGCGCGTACTACCCGATCGAGGTGGACTACGGCGACGGGGACAATGCGAAGAAAGAAAAGAGAGAGCTGAAAGTGGACACGAAGTGCGGTCTCGCTCTGCCCGTCCAGAACCTCGTGCAGATGATATTCGACATTGACACCATGAAGAGAACGCTGCTAGAGTTCGAGGTGACCGCCTCGTATGAAAGGGCCTTTTCGTGGTGTGTATACGGCGGCGTCGGTATCTAAAACTGCCCTCGACCTCTTTCAGCTCGACACGGAGAAGATGCCTCTGGGAAAGCTTTCGAAGAAACAGATCAAGTCCGGGTACAACGTGTTGTCGCAACTCCTCACGATCATTCAAAAGGGTAACGCAAGTAACAGCAAAATTGTAGATTCGACCAACAGGTAATCTACGGATTTTCAAAATATCATTTATTCATCTTGGTAAAAATTATAAAAGTTCTCAAAAAGAGCGTCACGCTTTTACTCGCCAAGGGTTTTCTGTTACAAAATGTTTGTAAGCACCTGTAACCATGTATCATGTTGAAGCTGTTAATTATTGTAATTAAGTATATATTATATTACGATATGATTATATGAATTTCCTCAGAGGCGAATCGAAAAAAATTGGTGTCAGTGACTTTTGAAGGTTTGTTACAGATTTTACACGCTGGTGCCGCACAGTTTCGGCCTCGACAATCCTCCGCTACTGGACAGCGAGGAGGCCGTCTTGAACAAGATCCAGATGCTGGACAGCTTGATGGAAATCGAAATCGCCTACAGTCTTCTCAACTCGGGTAATTCATCAGCTTTGCATAATTGAGTTAGATTTCTTAACATATCCGTTTTGAACAGGGAAACGGTACTCGGTTCTTCTGGGCATTTATCAGTACAGTAGTAATGTACGAATTAAACTACACCGAAATCTTAGATGTCTTCTACCATTATTATTTTTGTAATTCTGTTATTTATTAAAATATCCACAAACTTTAACAGTGAGATCCTTCTTCCCCAGATGAGGAGGAAGGCGTGAGTGCCATCGAATCTAACTACAAGAAGTTAAAGACTGAGTTAGAGCTCCTGGACAAGAGTAATGAAGAGTATCAGATGATAGCTGAATACTTAAAGAACACACACGCGGCCACCCACACTAATTATACCCTCGAATTGCAGGAGGTGACCACGGAAGACATTTATTTTGTAATCATCTCAGAGCCCTATCCTTTAGCAAGTTGTTTTGCTTTTGACAGGTATTTAAAGTGAACCGCGAAGGTGAAGCGAAGCGATACAAGCCGTTCCGTAAGCTCCACAACAGACGTCTGCTATGGCACGGCTCCAGAACTACTAACTTTGCCGGCATTTTGTCCCAAGGTAACCGATTCTTTGCGATTTCTTTCATAATGTGCCGGCAACTTTCGGTCAACGGTTTTCTGTAAAAAATGTGTGATGCAGGTCTCCGCATAGCGCCGCCCGAAGCCCCCGTGACGGGTTACATGTTCGGCAAAGGCATATACTTCGCCGACATGGTGTCCAAGTCGGCCAACTACTGCTGCACCAACACCGACAACCCCGTCGGCCTCATGCTGCTCAGCGAAGTGGCTTTGGGAGACATGTGAGCTCATTGCCCAGACAGATGAATTTTTATTATTGTAGTTATTATGTTTGACTCATTGTTACAATTTTCACAGGAAAAAGTGCAAACAAGCCGAGTACATAACGAAGTTACCGGCCGGCACCCACTCCGTGTGGGGTATGGGCCAGACCGAGCCCGATCCGTCCCAGAACAAAGTACTCGACGACGGCGTCGTTGTGCCACTCGGAAAGTCTGTTCAGAAAAAAGAAAAAACATCATTACTCTATAACGAGTATCCTTTTAAAACATGTTAATGTCGGCAAATTCGAATTTATTAATTCTGAACTGTTCCATTTGGATTGGATTAAAGCTGAAAGTGTCGTATGTTTGAGCAGTATTGGCTTAGTGGCTACAGGGTGGGACTCTCATCCTTGAGGTCGTAGGTTTGATTCATTTAACATTCGCTCGAACGTTGAAGGAACATCGCAAGGAAACCGGGCTCGCCTTAGACCCAAAAAGTCGACGGCGTGTATCAGGCCCGGGAGGTGATCAACCTTGCCTATTAGATTGACAAATGATCATGAAAAAGATACAATAAATCTGAGGCGTCTGAGAAATTTGAAGCGCCACTGATTGAATTTGTTTTTATTATATGTTATATATATAGTGCGTTGAACCTCGGTAAGTTACCTTGACTCCATGCTAGATTCATCGTATACGACGTCGCCCAGGTCAACGCGAAGTACTTGCTGCAAGTGAAGTTCAACTACAAATATTGATTATATTTTCCTATTAAATGCTGTTGTTCCCTAATTATTAAAAGGAAGATTAAAGGTGATACCGAAACGCATGTGATACCTAGTTAGTGTTTCAACTGAATTTATAAACCTTTATTCATAGAAGTAGAATCGGTCTTACTCAGTAAAACAATGTCCCGTTTCATCGTAAAAGAAAAGATGATAATAATAATAAATCATTTGCAAGAGTATGGTAAAAAAATGTTTTGGTGGTATAATTTAAAGTTCTCATATTTTGCCACACATAATGGCGTCCAATTTTTTCTTAAACGGTACAATTTTACATAGCATATATTATCACGTTATCAAATGAATATTGTTTCATTCAAATAATCATTTATAGAATAATATTTTTCAAATAAATCCATGTTATAAGACTGAATAAATTTTTATGAATAAGGTTTGTAGGAGAATAGTTTCTTTAATGTTTTAATATGTTTGTTGCGCTAAAATATAAAAATGTTGGCCATAGCCTCCAAGATGTTTCCGATTAATTTTACTGTTTATATGTGCCATTAGCATTTATGATTCTGCTTTAGTTCTAAGTTGGTTAATGTTTATGTGGCAGCGATTATTGTTTTTGTTAATGACTTCAGGGTACAGACAGATTGTTTTGTTCACACAAAATGTCATTCATAATTTTCTTTAAATATGTAAGATGTGCTGAACTTACTAATTATGCTATTAAATTTTTGAATAATCAGTTTTTGTAATATCTTAATGTTTTTAAAATAAAACAATTGTTTTCAACCAAAACCTGTTTCTGTTAAAGTGCATTCTTGTTTTAAGGACATTCATTTTAATTTATACAATTCTGAATGATTCCATATTGCTTAGTTTGCAACCTAAATATGCAAGGACATGAAGATCCTGAGACTACTTTTTGGATGTGGCGGACACAAACAAGACTTAGCATGGACCATGAGTCCCGTAAGTCAAATTCCATGACTTACTATATTTGCATTTAAAAACACTCGAAATTCTCCCCATTTCGACTATTGTATTGTTGTTCGCTGGAATAGCCCACTTTAGACAACAAATGTCGATTTATGGCCTAAAGGTCTAGACACCAGGCTTATAATTCCAAAAAAAATGACGATTTAACCCCTTACCGCATGGATACCCATAAATGGGTACATAAGTTTGATCGTTCGAAAATCAAAAATTACGTTGTTTTAACCTTTACCACATACGAACACCGTAAGTGTCATATTAAGTGATTAATTTAATTATTGAAGTTCAATAAAATTATTACCCATGTACACTCCTTGTTTTATTTCTCTACATGAAATAGTTACAATTCTGTACTTGCATACCATTTTAAATTCTCGCGCAATACTATAGTACCAGATGGTATTATCTGGAACGTTGGTGTAAGCATTTTTTGTACCATGAAGTTGTTGTTCTTCTTCGCTAGAAGTATTAGTGTTCTGTGGACATCTCACATCAAATTAAATTCGGTGTCCAAATAAGTCATGACTTAAAGGTCTTTGTTACCAGGTCATAAAATTAAAAAAAAAAAAAAAAAAAATCGAAAGCGCGGGAACGAGCAACATATTATGTTTTATGTTTGATAATTGATATTTATAATGAGTGTGTCATAGGTCCTTAGTGATTACTGATTAGTCCTTACTCCTTGCCCCTCGCCTGTCGTGGTTGTCCGTCTATTTTATTTTATTTATGTGAGATTGTAACAATTTTGCGCAGCGAATTTTGAAATACTTATCAATGTTTAATTATCAAGTTGAATATGCTAAATCGTCAAATTCAGAATGTAAAGTATGCAAAGAAAATATTACTAAAGGTGAATTACGTATTGGAATTTTAATAAAGGTAAGTAAAAATTAGGCATGGACATTGGACGTGGATATAGGCCGTAACCAAAAATATTTTGTTATAATAACGTCACTAGTGTGAAATATATACTTTCCCTAGCTGCTAACTTCCTTAGTAGCCCAGTCATATTAGGTAAAAGAAGGGGTCAACGGTCAACCTCGGAATGAAGCTGTAAACCTTTGTCGATAAAGAAAGCGCATAACATGACGTCAATTAATTGATCGTTTTGGAGCCACAACAAGAAAACGACAAATAAGAAGATAACTAGCTTCCATTTACAATTTTATTATAATTAAAATCAACAAAAAATATTTTAATTATTTGAACTCACATTTCAATAAATGTATACTATGCTATATTTAATGATAAATAAATGTACTTAATATGTATAAAATATATTCCCTTACTGTCTTTTTAACTTAAATTATAACTAAAATATACATTCCAGAATTATTAATATAATATAGTATATTAGTTAAATTTAAATAATTAAGTCACCTATTTTAATTAAACATAAATAATTAGCACATAAAATACAATGTACTGATAACCGCTTGACCTTACATTAGGCCATATTTATCTGTACGCGGCGCACTCTTTGCGGTCTACCGCAAAAACGGTTTATCATATGAAAAAAAAAGTTCGTACAAAAGTTGTAGAGAAATCTCATTTAAGCAATAGAAAACGAGAAATTCACGAAAAGCCGATTTTTATGACCTTAGACTTTCAATATCTTAAAACGTCGACTTGTGACTTTTGTGACAACATTTAGAAAAACAAAGCAACCAACAGCAGTTTACAGCTTATTATCTTTCATTCCGAGGTGAAACCCCTAATATGACTGGGCTATAGTGTGAGATTCAGGAATGAGATTAGAGTCCTAAGTCTCTGAATCCCTTAAGGGACCGACAACTACCGTAAACAACACGAAGTTGACATATGATAATATAGGTTTCCCCTAGGTTAACCCCACTAAAGTTTTTGTTATACTCGGTTTTAGAGGTAATTTCCATTATGAATTATCATTCTGTTCAAGTAGTATAAAATAGCTGCTGTGTAGCAAAATAGAATCTAAAACCCCAATGTTTTGGATGAAACCCCTAAGTTGCCACCCCTGGTTATGCATACTGTACACAACCAATGTGTACTTAGTTTATTTGAATGTTAACATTTTACAACTACATATACAAATGTTTATGATGGGTAAGGCATGCTGCTAAATAATTTGACCTCACATTTTGTTCCATAATTTAAAGGTATAGTTTTTTTAGCCACAAGATTATTATATACCATTATGGCGCCATGAAATATGTTTCTTTAAGAATGGAAAGCGTTTAGGAACAATCCAACAATTTAAAGATTATAACACACTTAAACCTGATGACAAACTAAGAATAAAGGAAAAACTAGGTAATGTTATTACATCAATTACAACTCATTTCTTTTCATTAGCTTTACTAAGCAGTATCCCCAAAGTAATGTATAAATAATGGTATTTACAGTTGATCCATCAGAAGATTTCCCTGCTTCTGTTTTTGACATTTTGGGCCTGGTACTTAATGAAAGAGATAAAGCCATTATTTCTGAATATGGTGTAGAAGAGAGTAACAATTCTAGTGCCAGGTGCAGACTCTGCAATATTCAAATTGTAAAGGCATGTATCTCCAAACTGTCAATCTATATATTTCTTGTATTACATTATCACAAAGTGATGATAATGATATTGCTCTTTTTTTCAGAAAGAGTTGCGGATTTCTAAAATTCAATATGAGGAAAAACGTGGTGAAATTAAGCATTACTATCATGTGAAATGTTTTGCAAATGTCAGGAATGAATTTAATTTTCCAGGAAGTGGTGAATATATGCCAGGCTTTGAGATTTTAACAAATAAAAATCAGGAAATTGTTAAAAGTTATATTAGGTATGTATATATTTAAGAAGATTTCAGTATAGAGTTGGTATTGGATTTTCATATACAATATTGGGTGGTGGATCGGTAACTGTTCTGATTTTGTTGGTCCTAATGAAAAAAAAGGAAAAAATCAATATTGCTTTACTTACACTTTAAAGCAATCTTTACATATATTTATTATAGTATTGTGATACAACAGTCTTGATGGTGAGTGCGTGTGATTAAGTTTAAGATTTAAATCACTTTTCCACAACTTTCATATCTAGACTATAATATTGTTTAGTATTAAATGTTTAATTTGTACTGCTTATGACGCTCATGGGAAGGGGTAACCTTTCAAATATTATCATGACTTAAGTAAAATAAACATATGCCATAGCCTAATCAGCAGTTATTACTGTTGTTGGCCCTTCGCTTGAGATGACCTTGGTAAAACCATAAATTTGTTATAGGCAAGAGAACATAGTCCCACCTCATACAGAGTTCGGACCTTCCTCATCGAAGTGTACCAAGCTTGGCAAGCAAATTAAATATGAAGATGAACAAAACAAAGAAAATATAAACAAGATTAAAACTGAAACATCGTTTGAATTAGAAAGTGAGGCTGTGAGGCTACAAAGCGAACTGTTTCACAAATACAAATCTTGTTTGAGAACTTTGTCGAAAAAAGATTTAAAGATCATATGTAAACGGAATAACCTTTACATGTTTAAAGGAACAGAAGAGGTAAATAATTATATTTGAGTACAGTTATTACAAAATAAAAGTCTTTTGAGATTGGTCATTTTTAGCAACATTATTGAACTTCAAATGAATGCTGTTTCAGCATAGATTTATATCGTTAGATAGGCCCCGACACCAAAAACTGTTGCATTGTTTTTGAATGTGTGCGTTAACGAAAACGTTTGAATGTGTGCGTCAACATTGCGTCCTAAAACAGTGCAATTTGTGTAGAAGGTACGGTCGAAACTAGTGTCATCTCTTTTTCTCCTACATTAGTTGCAAACACTACTTTCTCTTTCGTGCACAATTTAAATTTGTTATTTTAGACAGTGCGGAAGGAAAAATAAAAGTTTTTAAATCAAATCGCAATACTTACGAGTGAAATGTTACACCTCTGGCTTTATTTGTGTTTCTAGAATTGTTGTTGCACTTTAGAAAGGCACACGATGGCATTTTGTGACACTAAACTGCTCGCAAACGTCCTTTACAACACGTCCGGCTTACACTGTGTTTAGGGGTGCACTGATCCCAGGTTAGTGAGTCTCACTCACTTAGACTGTGCGACAACACGGCGCGGTCTCACTGCGGTAAGGGCCTATCTAACGATATAAATCCATGTGTTTCAGCCTCTAGATCTGTTAGCGGACTGCATGGTCTTCGGAGCTCTACAACCGTGCCCCAAATGTAACGGACAACTTAAGTTAACTACGTTCTTCTATGAATGTTCAGGTTTGTATATTATTAATATAAAGTGTAAATGAAACACCAAATTAATCACTTCATTCTTTTTAAGCATTTCATGAAAAGCTATATTGCCACTGGCCAATTCACTTTATAGTTATTAAAATTGTATGATTTTCACTACATTTTGTCATCTAATTCTGCATACTCCATTATTGTATATTAAAAATCATTATTATTATCTGATAATGAATGATTTTCAGGTTTCATTAGTGAATATTTTCTGTGCACATATACAACCAAATCACCGCAGAGGGTTCTTCTGACTGTACCCGACGAGTTAAAGCATTACTCTGCTCTCAAAGATTACGAACCCAGTGTCGGCGTAAGGATCTTTGACGATGAACCTTCGGACGACTTCCAACCTTCGCTTCCGAAACGGTAATACTCTTTTTTTTATAGAACAGGGGACAAACGGGCAGGAGGTTCACTCGATGTTAAGTGATACCGTCGCCCATGGACACTCGATGCCAGAGGGCTCGCGGTGCGTTAAAGAATCGCTTTAAAAACGCTCACTTGTGGAACGACTGACGTCGAGGTGATACGGATGAAAGTACCGAGGGCATTAAGTCTCGTTATTTATGTGAAAAATAAATATAAAAATAATGTTTTACAGAATAAAAATGGAGGCGACGGCGGCTCCGCTCAAGAACGTTCTGTTTTATATTCACATCTCCAATAAAGAAGACAGAGAGACTGTTAAATGTCGCGCGTTGAAGCTGGGCGGGTGCATCGCCCCCAAGCTGGTGGAGACCGTGGCGGCCGTCATCGCCGCTAAAGAGGATTATCAAAAAAATACTATCCTCACCGAGAGGATGAAGTTGGGCGGCTTTCACGTGAGTCACGAGTCAAACAGTTTAATGGAGATAAGAGCAAATATTTAAACTTGTCAAGTGTTTTTAATTACAGATAGTGGAAGTGTCCTTTCTCGATGAAGTAGAATCTCTGAAGAATTCTCTCTCCGTCCCCGAGTCCATCGAGCTTATAGAGGAGCATAACATTTCCGAGTTCTCTTCAGACGTGAGATTATATTTATTACTCATGCATCAAATCCCGATACAATATCATTAAAAAGTTAAGCATCTCATCGAGATAAATCCCGTACCCATGTACACGCGTTAGAAGTTATATTGTTTTTGCGTAACAATATAAAATTTTTGATGTAACTCAGGTTTTTTTTCTGACGTAAATAACGCTTACTTGTGTAGTTAGTTAGTCTGTGTTGTTTCCGTTATTTAAAAATAATAATTCGGATTGGTCGTAAGTATATTATGTCAATTATTGTCATATACGCTTCTTGATTAAACGCCATGTAGTGGCGAATATCATAATCAATTAGGATTATTTATTTCCAAATTTTCAAACGGATCAATTGTGAATAGTAAAGTGAATAAAAAAAAATTCAACAGTTTTAACAAAAATATTTTAAATTGCAAAGTTTTTTGAAAATCTCTAAATATATTTGTTGATTTATTACCTTTAAAATAAGTAAATTAATAATAAATATAATTAAATTATAATATGATATTTATTATTTAAGTTAATATTTAATCATTTCAGTGATATATGCCGTCAACGCCAAAGAAGTTTTACTTCAATCGCGCGTAAAGGTTACACGCACACACTTTTTTATCTTTCGCCTTATTCTACGTTTGAAGAAAAAACGACACTAACAATAAGAAAAACTAAAATATTGACTATAGGTAGCTAACTTCAGGGTGTCGGTTTTCTGTGACGGTGTGCGCGCGCATCGTTAAAAATTTACTCTTATCATTTTTCCCTAACGTGCCAAAAGAAGTATAACTTCAAAAAGACAACTAGAATCAAATTTTAAACTAAGGACAATTTAATGTTTTAAAGATAAAACTAAATTGGTACTTCTACTAAATAAAGTCAAAGTCTTCCCGCTTCTTAAAATATTTCCTCGCACCCTTTGGTGAGCTGGAAAATGTCTAATTCGTGTTCGTCCGAGTCAAATATCTTAATATTATCTTCTTTTCAGATCTACTCGCGTGTGCCCAGACAGGTCTTAGAAGGAGAGCCGGTTCGAGTCTCCGGAGGTGTTTACATTCTTAAGTCGGATAACCCTCATATATCCACCCTGAAAGTAAAAGGTGAGTTCTGGCTTACAATTTATTGGAAACGACATTATGTTATTTTCGTTCTCACTGACGATGGAATGGTTTATTGAATCCTTCAGATGGCATCCCGTTGGTGATGGGAACCGGCCTGGAGCGTTGGGCCCACGTGTACCGCGAGAAGGGCGAGCCGTACTCGGCCACGCTGAACCGCGTCTACATGGACGCCAGGCACGGAACCAACCGGAGCTACACCATGCAGCTCTTGGTCGCCGACGTTCAGAAACGGTCTGTATGCCTTTCAGTGTCCAATGAAAGTTGAAATGTGACGAAAAGCTCGTTTGAGTCTCGATTGATCTTTCAGATACTGCGTGGTGAGAAGCTGCGGACCGACAGGCTCCGAACCGAAGCACTACAGGAAAGAGTTTGAGGATTTAGGAGAGGCGAAAGCTTTCTTCCGGGACGTGTTTTATAAAAAAACTGGGAACGTCTGGACCCGAAGACACGATTTTCAAAAGGTACGAGAACGAGAAGCCCATAGATTTTTCTTTTAACATTTCGTCACAATTCGAAATTCTTTCAGAAATATGGCAAGTTTGATCTGATCGAAATGGCCGATTTGTCCGAAAGAGAGCCCGAGCCGCTGTGCCTCGATTCGCAGAGCGAGCTGCCGCGCGCCGTGCAAGAGCTGATGATACTGCTGTTCGACATCAACATCATGAACAAGACCATCGCCGACATGGACGTGAGTCGTCTTTATTTAATCACCGAGAACAGCGTGAACCCGAAGATCCCTAATTTTTTGATTTTGACACTAATGTTATCCTGCAGGTTTGCGTCTAGAAAAATTGTCAAGATTTAAAGAGCTTCTAGTTTATAATGAGCTATGGTAAAACTATCGTTTTCGTAATTTGTGATTGTCCGTAACTTAGTATTCGTAATTTGTTATTGTCCGTAATTTAGTATTCGTAATTTGTTATTGTCCGTAATTTAGTATTCGTAATTTGTGATTGTCCGTAACTTAGTATTCGTAATTTGTTATTGTCCGTAATTTAGTATTCGTAATTTGTGATTGTCCGTAACTTAGTATTCGTAATTTGTGATTGTCCGTAACTTAGTATTCGTAATTTGTGATTGTCCGTAACTTAGTATTCGTAGCGTTCGGTCTAACAAAATTCACAATTTGTTTTATTAAATATAATGAGTCATATTAAGATAAAACCGCTTTCAGATCGACACCGACAAAATGCCGTTGGGTGTTCCGTCGCAGGAGCAGATCTCGTCCGGCTTCCGCATATTGGGCGCTCTGTACGACATCGTTAGCGAAGGGCGGGAAGACTATATGAGGATTGAAGAATTGTCCACAAGGTGAGCCAGCATTTCAGTTCTGCGATCCCCCTATTGCTCTGTGCAATGTGCCTCAGGATGCGGGCCGATTTCATTGTAGCACATTTTTTTTATAGATTTTATACCAAAATACCGCACAAGGGCAACTTCAAGGAGTTGGTATTACTCGATAACGTGGATTTGATTAGATCGAAGATGCACATGCTCGACGATCTGTCTAAGACCCACGTTTCCTATAAAATATTGCACGAAGGTATACATTTTTCTATTTCCTTTTTTTATTAAAACTAACTACTAGTAATCATCTCCCGCTCTAAAATGTTTTTAGATATGGATGTAAAGATTGGCCTCATGCAACAGTATTACTTGAAGCTGAAGACCGAAATTTTGCCTCTCGATACCGATTCCCCGGAATACGGCACGGTCGTGAAGTACTTGCTGAACACTCAGTCGAAGGCCCATTCGTTTCAAATAAAGGTCGAACAGGTGAGATCTCTCCGGTCTGCGAATCGGCTCTAGCGGTTCGCGGATCTAAACTTCGGCGGTTTCCAGATATTCAGCGTCGACCGACAGGGCGAAGCGGAGCGTTTCGTGCCTTACGCCGCGTTTCCCAACCGGAAGCTCCTGTGGCACGGCTCCCGGCTCTCCAACGTGGCGGCCATTTTGCTAGAAGGTTGGCGACATTAATATAGAACGTATATCGAAAATCCTCGATGAGGTGATGCTGATTTTTATTTCAGGACTCCGCATAGCCCCCGAAGGCGTCGAGAGGACGGGTGACATGTTCGGAAAGGGCATCTACTTCGCCGACGTCGTCACAAAGTCCGCGCAATACGCGTACACGACGCCCGACCACCCCGCCGCCGTGCTGCTTTTGTGCCGGGTGGCCCTCGGGAACATGTACGGTTATAATACGTCTCCTGCACTAGTCTACCCTCATCCAATTAGACAGAATATACAAAGATTACACTCACCGTCTTGACATTTAATAAAATTGAGATGCACTCTGAGGAATAAAGCTCTTCAATATTTCCGTTGGTGACGTTCTTTTTATTAGTAAACATTGTCTAGGAAACGTTGTACCAGGAGGGAGCCGGTCACCGAGCTACCGCAAGGTACGAATTCGGTCTGGGGCGTGGGCCGCTTTCGACCGGATCCCGCCGCAACAGAGATTTTACCCGACGGCACGGAAGTCCCGCTGGGCGCCATAGTACCTAACACGAGAGACGACCCCGACGAACCTGTACTGATTCACAACGAGTATCCTTTTGCCTTAAACCTTCACATGTTCATGACACCCACTCGTCCAGTTTTAAAGACCAAGAACACCAGCGATTTTTAAATTGATTATGGTCGGTTAGTATATTACCGATATGGCTCGCTCGTCAATCGCTGACGGTTTTTATCTTAACCCTGCTTTTTCAAGTACGTAGTAATTCATATGAATCTGATTGGTCACGACTCTATTCAAGCTCTACATTACGCATGTAATGAATCTTTATTGACGTGACAACGTCTTATAATTCGATGAAGCCGGCTGCACGCACGAGAAAACATGACTCATGCGGCGTTACCTCGCACTGAGGCGTTCCATTTAAGGCTTGAAGTGCAAGCGAGAGCGCGGAACGAGCGACTAAGAGGCACAATCGGCCTCCGCTTTCGGCAGCGTTTCTTTTGACGTTGTCACGTACAATAATCGTCAGTAAACCGACTTTACAGACGACCGATTTTTTATTATTAGTAGTAGATTCCTAAACATTTCTCCCAGATATATCGTTTACGAAGAAGCGCAAGTAAATCTAAAGTACTTGGTGCAATTACAAATAGTATGAACTGTGATATTTTGGTGCTATATTTACTTTTAAAATAATTATATGTTTCTAAATTGACTGATAGTAATTATGTAAATCGGATTTTAAACCAACTGCTGTTTTATTTATTGATACAACCTTCACATTCTATCAGAAAGATCGAAAGTAGCTGTCTATTCGTCTATTCTTTACGAGTGGACTTACAATAGATGCGAATTTGCGTTTACTTGGCACTGCAATTTCCTGATTTGATGAACGGTAAATTTTTAAGTACATAATGTGCGTTTTCCAATTACAGAGCATTATGCGACTCAGTGCCGCACAATGCCGCATAATTCTGAAGCTTAATTGGAACGTGAATTAGTTTTCAAATGTATCAGCAGAGTGCGCTAAGTCAGTGTTGTAAAAAATTGCAATTGTTTTGAAAAGTATATATTTTTTTTAGAAATCATTAAAAAATATTACTTAAAACGTAAATGATGTAAACTTCTTACATGAAACTACCTAAATATTTTACTGTTAATTTAGCTTGTTAAAACCTTATATTCTTCTAAAGGTTTTCTATTATTTCAATAAAAAAAATGATAATGAAATAATTTGATGATTAAAATAAGCGTAAAAAGTTTTCAACCAATTATTATTTACCACATTATTTATACATTAATGAGGTTGCTAACTCAATGCATAACATTTTTTTTTACAACACTGACTTAGCGCACTCTGCTGATGCATTTGAAAACTAATTCACGTTCCAATTAAGCTTCAGAATTATGCGGCATTGTGCGGCACTGAGTCGCAAAATGCTCTGTAATTGGAAAACGCACTATATATATCAATTACAGTAAAAGGTCTGTGCTTTACGTCTACAGGCAATGGCAATTGTCAGTGTCACACTTGACAAACAGGTATGGCGTAGTAGGGATATTGAAAACAAAGGTTAGCTGTATAATATCAAAGTAATATTATTATTTCAAACAATGTTTGCACTTTCTCTTTGAAATATAAATATTAGGGTAAATTTTGCAGTGCTACATTAGAATATAAATTATAATAAAAATCAATTTACATTGTGGAGTATATCTTCCCAGTGTTGTGAACATGGATGCGGATATAGTAAAATGGAGCAACAAAGAAGTTATTGAATTATTACATAAAGAGAAATTAAGTAGTTTAATTGTAGAAATTTGTAAATCTCAGGATATCGACGGCCGATGTTTGCTATCTTTTCTAGACAGAGATTTTTACGACTATCCATTTGATCAGTTAAAACTAGGCGATCGAAAAAGATTTATTTTATTAGTGAAGAAGTTGCAAAAAAATAATAGAAATGCTATGTGTGAGCTGGGTTTATTTGATGATTCATTATCCAACCCCGCAACAAATATAAACTTTGTGGGCACTAATTTATCACATTTAAGTTATAATCTTCATAGTCAATTACAAAATGAGGTGTATGGAAGAAGTACAGATTGTGTGACCAATTACACAGACATAAAGGCATCAAAATTAAAACCAGAGATATGGAAAACAGCCATTGCATTGGGTAAATATTAATTAATTAATGATAAACTTGGTTTGCTTGGATTGTATTGTGTTAAAAATTTGTAATTTGCAGGCTATCTTTTCTTAGTGACCTGGGTGACGGCTGTGGTCATGGTAATAGTGCATGATAAGGTCCCAGATATGAAAAAGTATCCACCCCTTCCTGATCTCTTCCTGGATAATGTGCCCCATATTCCATGGGCTTTTGATATGTGTGAGATTACTGGTTCTCTACTTATGGCTATTTGGCTAATAGTACTTTTCTTCCATAAACATAGGTAAGTTACGTAACTTAAACTATGTAGCTCTATTAAGCATATCATGTAAATAATATACATTGTTGTCTATTTGTACCTAGGAAAAAGATGGAATGACATAAAAAAAGGTGTTGATTTATATTTCCAAACTCATCATATATTCTAAATATTCTATCTAATAATACTGTTGTAAAATATGTCTGCCACTTCCAGAACAGAGAGCACAAGAACCTAAATGATGACCTACCTTTCTTTTTTAGGTTTATAATTCTTAGAAGGTTCTTTGCTTTGGCTGGGACTGTGTTTCTGTTGAGATGTTTTACAATGCTAATAACATCGCTGTCCGTACCCGGTTCTCACTTAAAGTGCGAGCCTAGATTCTATCCACCTGCCGATGATCTGACTGTCTGGGGGCGAAGACTTCAACAGGCCTATGACATATGGAGCGGTGCTGGAATGTCAGTCAGGGGCGTGCGGACTTGTGGTGACTACATGTTCTCTGGTCACACGGTGGCTTTGACTCTACTCAATTTCTTTATCACCGAATGTGAGTACATACTTTCATACATGTGTATTTATAAATATATGTTTATATTAAACAGAAGATACCACAGGTTTCTTTGTGTGAGGTTGTACAAGTTAACTATTAGACAATAATTTTTTGTTTTAAATTGTGTGTGTGTATATGTAATTTATTAATAACTCAGTGGCATGGCATAAAACACCATAAAGTTCTATGTAATTAATGATATAATAGGGATCAAAACATGGGTTTGATGCTTTTGCTTGTCTAAATAAGTGTGTGCTTCACTAATGATTTTTTTTCTTCATAATGTTGGGTACAAAGTATTACAATAAGCATGACCTACATCAATTGTTACATTAAAAACCAATTAATGTATTCGTGTTTGGGAATAATAATTAGCATCAGCTCTCATTGTTGTACCAGGAATACATAAACTTATTTCATAGATACAATTTCACTGTTTTGAGTCTGTACAATAAAACACCAATCCTAAGGCTGAGACAATTTAATGCAAAAAACAATTGAGATACTTATACTATTTTTGAATCATAACGATACCGCGATTCAAGGAACCACCAGCGACATCTATTGGTTGAACATAGAACTATAAATGTTTAAACATACCGCCCACCATGGACAGAATGTACATCACCTCCGCCCACCGTGAGTAAACTGTAAACAAGTAATCGTAGTGGACTGTAATAGAGTTTAAAAAGTTCGTACAAGCCTTTCACAGTAGCTAGAAGTGACAACATACCTATTATATTATACAACAACAAAAAAAAATAAAAAACAATAACATCAGATTTTCCCAAATATCTTACTTCGTCACAGGCAATACACATAATTTGGTTATGGGACGCTTAACGATAACATCCTTACATTTAAGACTAACAACCCTCGTAATATTGTCCGAACCTGCATGTTTATCCGTTATAATCCCTAATAACCATTTTGCTGGAGGAAGATTATCCTCTCGAACTAAAACAATATCACCAACATTCGGTTCTGGTTTTTGATGTGCCCATTTGTAACGTTGCATGAACTGCGTGAGATATTCATTTGACCACCTACGCCAAAAATGCTGCAGCAACTGTTGCGTTAGCTGCCAGCGCTTTAGTGAAGAAACCGATGAGGTTTCATAATTGCTGTCCGGCACCAAAACCAATGGCTCGCCGACAAGAAAATGTCCTGGGGTAAGAGGTGTAGGATCTTGTGAGTTCACACTTAATTGTGACAATGGTCTGGAATTGAGACAGGCTTCTATTTGGTACAGAAGAGTGCTCATCTCTTCAAAGGTCAACGTCTGAGTACCTATCACTCGTTTTAGGTGGTGTTTGGTGGATTTTATTCCAGCCTCCCATAATCCACCGAAATGTGGAGCATGAGGTGGAATAAAATGCCATGTTGTTCCATTTGTTGCCAAACTCTCAGCAATTTCTATTGCCAATGATGACTTTTCTTGGGACCACAATGTTTTGGGTTCGCGTGCGGCACCAACAACATTTGTACCATTATCACTGTATAGGTCAGCACAATGCCCACGTCTGGCCACGAAACGCTTGAATGCGGCCAAAAATCCTTGCGCTGTAAGGTCGCTTGCAACCTCCAAATGTACTGCTCTAGTTGCCATACACACAAACAAACATACATATCCTTTGTATGCTCGATGGCCTCTACCTTTGGATGTTCTTATTAAAATAGGACCCGCATAATCCAGGCCGCTTCGATGAAAAGGACGAATTGGAGTTACACGTGAAGGAGGTAACTGTCCCATAAGTTGGTCTCTTGCTTGTGCAGCGTATCGTACACATCGAACACAATTTCGAACGAATAACTTTGTACGAGTTTTAATATCTAAAATCCAGTATTTGGACCGAATATAGTTTATCATTAATTGCGGCCCGCCATGCAAAGTTTTTTCATGGGCGTCCGCTATGATCAAGTCGGTAAGATGTGATTTTGACGGCAAAATCACTGGATGTTTTTTGTCTATGTTGAAGTCAGCTCTTTCAAGACGACCACCAACTCGCATGATACTTTCACGATCCAGAAAAGGAGTCAATACGGTAAGTTTACTTTTCTTATAAATTGGTTTATTATTTCTTAAATCATTGATTTCCAGAAAAAAGTACTCATTCTGACATGCTTTTATAATAATATGTAATGCTTGATTTAGTTCTTTATTAGTTAACCATATAGGAAAACTCTCTTCAGGTCGCTTTAATTTGTTTATAAACCTTCTACAGTAAGCAAATACTCTCAATGATTTCCTTAAAGTAGAAAAATTTGTCCAAAAAATGTTTTGACTACTATCCACCACATGGCATGCCTTCACACCTTTTTCTTCTAAATTAGTGTCTGGTATGGGTTTCCTTTCGTAATTGATAACTTTATTTTGTAGCCAGGGGGAACCAGTTCTCCACATTTCCATGTTTACTAAAGCTGATGGTGTCACTCCCCGAGAGGCACAATCTGCTGGATTGTCGGTAGATGAAACATGTGACCACTGAGTTGCGTCTAAAATGTCTAAAATCTCCGAAACACGATTAGCGATGAAAGTTTTCCACCGACTGGGATGGCTACTTAACCAAGCTAGCACAACCGTGGAATCAGTCCAAGCGTGAAGTTTATCCTTTGGTACGTGCAGAACTTCTGCAACTTCTTGTAACAACTTGGCCAGTAAAACAGCTCCACACAGTTCGAGCCTTGGAATACAAACTTGTTTGATTGGTGCTACCCTTGTTTTAGACGTTATCAGATGGACATGAACATTTCCAGAGCCATCAACTACCCGAACATAAATTACAGCAGCATAAGCTTCATTTGAAGCATCGCTAAACCCATGGAGCTCCAGTGTGACATCTGCTTTAGTACTTATCCAGCGTGGGAGTCGAAATTTGGTAAGTTCCAGGAGTTCCTCACGGTAAGTAATCCAATAATCAAGTAAATTATTTGGTAATTCTTGATCCCATCCGATGCCTGAAAGCCACAATTTTTGTATTAATATTTTTGCTTTCACAATTGCTGGAGCTATCCATCCCATTGGGTCGTATAGCCTTGCAATATCCGATATAACCTTTCTTTTTGTTACAGGTATGCTGATTGGAGGTAGTTGCACGGAGTATTCGAAGTCGTCGTTTCGTCGGTTCCAGGTAAGTCCTAAAATTTTAACTATTTCATTTGATTTCAGTTCTACGTTAATATCTAAGTCTAAACCTTCTTTATTTATTTCCTTTAGCAGATTTTCATCATTGCTTGACCACTTTTGGAGTTCGAAGCCGCCTGTCTTTAGTAGGTTGGTAATATCGTTAAATAATTGCTTTCCTTCTGAAACTGATTCACACCCAGTAAGCAAATCATCCATGTAAAAATCCTTTAAGATTTTTTCAGATGCGACGGGATACTCTCCTCCTTCATCGTGTGCTACCTGCTGCAAAGTTCGAACTGCAAGGTAAGGAGCAGACGCAGTACCAAAAGTGACACGTAAAAGGCGAAGATGCTGTAAATCTTCTGTAGTGTCTGTGCGCCACACTAAACGTTGATAGTCTACATCTTCTCTTGTTACCCTCACTTGACGGTACATTTTGATTATGTCGGCAACCAGACAAATAGGATGTCGCCTCCATCTTAAAACAATGTGACGTAAGTCAGGCTGTAGCGCCGGTCCGACCATCAAATCACTATTCAGTGATACACCGTTCTGGTCTCGACAGGATGCATCGAAAACAACTCTGAGTTTAGTCGTCGATTTATCAGCTCTAACGACCGCGTGATGAGGTAAGTAAACCGTTTCTTCTTTGTCAATTACTTCTATAGGTACTAACTCCATATGTCCCAACTTCAAATACTCTGATATTACATCTGTATATGATTTCTTTAAATCTGGTGATTTCAATAAACGCTTTTCTAACATTAAGAATCGTTTAATTGCTATCTCACGTGAATTACCATATTTGCAGCTCGGATCGACATCTCTGAATGGGAGTTTAACGATATAACTTCCTGATGGATCTCGCTTCGTGGTTTCTTTATAGATGTCTTCACATCTTTGTTCTTCATGAGTGAGGTGAGTTCTTTTAAGGTTAAAGTTATCAGACTCAAGTTCCCAAAATTGTTTAAGGTTAAAATCATCATTGTTAATTTGAGTGTGCATTGTTAATATGTTTTCGCAACCCAAACCATGTTGGTCGTGATGATCGTTCTCAATTTTTCCAGATAAGATCCAACCTAGCCTAGTGTTCTGAGCTATTGGTGTTCCTGGTGGTCCTCTCATTAGACCCTCAGCTATGATTTGACAATAGACATCAGCACCAAGCAACATATCAATATGACTTGGTTTGTTAAAATTTGGATCTGCTAACTTCATCCTTGGTAGATTTGGCCACAGATGGACAACGAATTCCTTTACAGGGAGGAATGAAGTTAGTTTTTTAAGAACATGAGCTGTTACACAAATAGTAAATGAATCATCTTGAATTGATTGCAGATTAATCTGCACTACATATTTGGAATCAAGTGGGGCATTGCCGTCACCTCCAACTCCAGATATGACACTGTTGCTTTTGATTTTCTTTAGCCCCAACAACTGGACTGCAGACTCCGTAATAAATGAAGCCTGTGAGCCCTGATCTAATAAGGCTCGCAGTGTCATACTTGATCCAGAATTATTGTTGGCCCTTACGAGGGCTGTTGCTAATAGAACTTGTTTTCTGGTATTAGTAAAACAAGTGGTAATATTTTCAATGTTGGTCTCGTCTGGTCTCGATGTTGTTGCCGTTGCAACAACATTGATATGTTCTGGGGATTGGTTGTTAGCTGATACATTATCTGTTGATACACTAGCGTTGTAATGCAAAAGTGAATGGTGTTTTCGTTTGCAAATCTTACACCTGGTGGGCAAACGACACGCCTCAACCGAATGATTAGCACCTAAACAGTTGAAGCATAAGGCGGAACTTTGAACAAACTCACGACGTGTTTTAAGGTTACCCTTAGAAAATTTCTTACAATTTCCTATTTTATGCGTACTATCTGAACAAAAGACACAATTTGATTTTTCTTTAAAAGTTACATGATGAGATTGAGTGCTTTTGACTGGTTTGTTTATTAAAAATTCAAGTGACCTAAACCTTTGCTCTAAAAATTCAAAAAACTGATTTAATGTTGGCAATTCATCTGTTAAATTACAAATTTTAGTTTCCCATAACTCTCTAGACTTAGTATCTAATTTTGAACTTAAAATATATAAAACAATAACATCCCAATTGTCAGTTACTATTCCTATATTTTTCAATGCATTTAAACATTCATTTGTGGTGTCTAGTAATTCTTTAACAGCATTTGAAGATTCGGAAACAATATTCTTTTGAGAAAAAAATCTTTTTAAAATACTATTTGTAATAAATTTCTTATTATTAAAACGTTGTTCTAACATACTCCAACATAGTTCATAATTTTCACTTGTAACCGGCAAATGTCGTAGTAACTGCTCGGCTTCACCGGTCAGGTAACTTTTTAGGTAATGCAACTTTTGCACTGCTTGCAACGATTTGTTGCTGTGTATCAATGACTTAAACAGGTCATGAAACGTGGTCCATTGTGAATAGTGGCCAGAAAAAGTAGGTATTGTTATTCTAGGTAATTTTACTTCACTGTTAATGTTGCTTACTACATCACTCGTAACTATAGGGCTATTTTTAAATTTAGTAAGTTTTTCCTTTATATCAATTTTGTATTCACTATATAAATCTTCCGTCTCTCCATATACATCTTTCAAGCTGTACTCCGATTCATCATAATCTTCCTCACCATAGTTACATATTAATTTATTGTGTGTCTCTTCAAATGTTGACCATTGTTTTTCTAATTGTTCCAATCTGGTTTCCAAATAACTTACTGTAATTCTATCTTTTGGTGTTTTCTTAAAATTTGTATAAGCCCTTTTTAATGTTTTGTTAATATCTTTCTGTACTCTTACAAGTGATTCCATTGTGATTTTTCTAAGTTACACTTGTAAAATTTCCAAGTTCCAAATCGCAAATTTTTCTAAGTGTCTGGTGTACCTAATAATTTCGACTTAGGCAAAATCGGGCATGGATTCCCCGTGGTTAACCACTTTTGCCTTAATTTTTCCAAGTTATTTTACCAGAGTTATTAGACTTCAAATTTGTTAGGCAAAGTTTTAAAGTACTTACAGTTTTAGGTCACCTTTACACTTACACACACCACAATCACTAATTTTACACACTAGGGTTTCCACTTTCCAATCACTGCTGTATCCGGCTACGAATGACCATGTACAATAAAACACCAATCCTAAGGCTGAGACAATTTAATGCAAAAAACAATTGAGATACTTATACTATTTTTGAATCATAACGATACCGCGATTCAAGGAACCACCAGCGACATCTATTGGTTGAACATAGAACTATAAATGTTTAAACAGAGTCATTTAAATAATTATTGTAATTTTCATTCATTGTTAAGGAAATAAAGTTTTTACATTCTAAGTCTAAAGTGTGGCGAACACCGCCTTATTACGATATCTTGCTGCTTTAAATCGGTTCCTGGATTTAGACCCTTCCGTGAATATTCATTATTGTGAAGAATTATATGAAACGTTTCACGTTAACGTTAAATCATCATATAATTAAATACCTAAGAATATATTAATGTCACCGCTTTCAAAATTAATGTAATCAGTTTTATCTTTTTGTACCACTGACATAATTATGTTTTGCGGACTTCGATTTGCGCATACGGAAGTGCGGGCTTGTTTATTTGTTTACATAACGATATGGCACCATTGCCTCCGTAGAATTACGTCAACATATACTAAAACAAAATAAATATGTTTATTATTGCTTTGCTGCCGCTTGGTTCACGATAAAGTAGCGTATCTATAATTTTAATTACCATATTATAGGTTTCTTAAATGATTGTTAGTTGATCCGGTGAACGTATTTTTAGCTTTATGACACTAGCTTTAAATGCAATTCTTACCAAAATCAATTACATCTATCTATATATCCACTTTTGTTTACTTAACGTCTTATCGTATTAGGAATCGGCTAATATCTACTTTACGTACGCGTAATGGCCAATGGGGCCAGTCAACGCCCTTGGGAATTATTGTCTTCGAAGCTCGGTTTTGAAACTTTTTTTTGTAAGTTGTCGAGTTTGAGTTAAAACGTTCAATGGTTCGAACGAAGTTTGTTTGTATCCCTATCGTCAATAAACTAATAGATACATATATAGTATATATGTTCGCAGATACCTCCCGAAGCCTGTACCTGATGCATATACTGACGTGGGTGATGAACATGTTCGGTATTTTCTTCATTTTGGCTGCGCACGAGCACTACTCCATCGACGTCTTCATCGCCTTCTACATAACGTCGCGGCTCTTCCTCTATTACCACACGCTCTCGAACAACCAGGCGCTCATGCAGAACGATTCTTCTAGGTATATCCTCGCATTTTATAGTTGAATCCTGTGTGTGGGGATCAAAGTTATTGTGTTAAAATTTAGAGTTTCATCCAAATCGTACAATCCATGAGTCCATCTGCACAATCCACGGAACTTCTCAGCACGACTATTGAAGCTGTTGGAATAGGGTTCGTAGGGTAGAGGGCAGGCAGGGGTGACTTCAGACCAGTTTTGAAACATTTCGATTAAACTTATCGGTTTTCAGGACTCGAATATGGTTTCCGCTGCTGTCCTTCTTTGAATCCGAAGTGGACGGCATCGTGCCAAACGAGTACGAGGGCCCCGTGACGATCCTGAACAACTTGAGGCAGTGGTTCGTCCAGCTCGTGACGGACGTGAAGACCTCATCGATGGCGAAGATAGCGGGAACCAAGCTGCAGGAGGGCGCGGCCATGGGGGAGTACTCCGTGGTCAGGCTCGTCGACGGCATCAAGAGGAACCTCAGTCTCGTGGAGGAGTTCAAGAACTCGCGCCAGAGGCTCGTCACCCTCGACAAGAACGTGCAGGCCTGCTTGCTAGACGAGCTCCCCGACGGTGAACACAGAATTGAGGACCTGAGCGAATCCTTTCGCAGAGACTTCAGCGATCCACCCTCTCCGGTCGTCAAGAAAAATATATGAAACGTCATAGAGGCTATTTCGTAGTAAGATTTCGGGTAGACGTACGCCGAGACTTCAGATACCTGAGCGTTATACATTTCCATTGTAGATTTTATATCAAGTTATTCCATATTTATTGTTAAGTTAAGAATTTAGGAAATTTTTAAGGAATTTATTTGCTCAAAGTAATAATCATGAAATATATTATGCTTTCATCTTTGCGTGTTTCAATAGCAACTTTATTGTTTATTTATTAACAAACAACATATATACTTAAAAAATACAAGAAACTTAAACCTCATTTGAAGAGCGTAATGAACAAACATTACGGTAAGTAAAAGGATTGCTGCTAGATATCAATATTATCATTTATGTTAGTAATAAAGTTGTAAGAGCAAGATAGAAAATAAGCGAGCCGTAAGTACGTATAGAAGACTTTTGGTTATAGTTACTCTAGTCATTTATTGATAAATTAAAATCACTTGATGTAAAGATGTCTACATCAAAGGTGCACCAAGGGAAAATAAAATTAGATACAAGTTGAACATGCTGTTGCACAATACTTTAACTAATAATAAGTATACAATTAAATTGTGACTTAGGTACACCTAATTTAATTGACATAAATTGTATATTTAAAAATAGTTATGTATTGACAAAGGATAGGATTATTATTGTTAATAAAAATTTAAAGTATAAAGAGCGTAATGACATCGTGTGTCTGTAGCCTGTATAGAGATTGAGAATTGCATTATTTTAAGTGTTTACAGACCACCTTCTTGCATCTTACGCGTTTTTTGAAGAAAAGTTGGAGTAAATTTTGTGTCAAGAGTTAGTTTTAAGAACAATAAGTATATTATTGTATGTGGTGACAGGGCCGCGCCGACCCCCGGCAGCGCCTGTGTGGCGAAACCCATGAAGCGCCTCCTTTTTCTATAGGGGGCAAACGAGCCTTAGGGACGGACAAAAATGGCAGTCATTGAATCTCATAGACATTTTTACCGGGTGTGTTGCAGGCCTTTGAGGGAACTCCTTCTATATTTCGGCCTATTTTTTAAGAATCTTCAAGTTTCAATGTATTTTTTAATTTTGACCGAAAGAAAAATTTTCTTTAGTTTTATCCACTTAAATAGGTAAAACGTCCGCTGGCCAATTGCCGTGAAAAATAAAACGTTTTATATTATAAATGACGTCACTCCATCACCAGTTGTATCTACGATTGGGCAGAAAGTACTATTATAAATTGGAAATCTAGGAAATGCTCTCTTATTCTTAACTTTCTAGTTAACATGTTAAAGTTGACAAATCTTAGTATCATACTAATTTGCTCTTCGTTTGAAACGTCAGTAGTAGGTACAATCCAGTATTATTGAAAAATATTTATTAATTCGACATAAATTTAAAATGTTGAATTTGGTTACCGAGTATAAAAATTAGTTCATTTTGGATTTTATCAAGGTATGTCGGCATATTATTGAAATCATAAGGCATAAACACACTCAAAAAACTCACGGCGGTCACCAGCGGCTTTTCTTTTGATTCGCTAAGCTCTGAGTAATTAATGTAAACTAAAACCTAAAGCGTAAAATGAAACTTCAAACGTACGTAAGAATATTGTAGTGTAGTATAAATAATTTTGGTCGCGGCGCCCTTATTGTATTAGCGCCTGTGTGCACCGCACACTTCGCACATATGGGCGGCGCGGCCCTGTGTGGTGACTTAAATATAAATTTATTAGAAAATACCTCCATTAGTTAAAAATTCAATCTGTTATTAAAATTTTACAATCATGTAAACTTGTTTCTTGAGCCCACTAGAATTACAAGCTCCACTGCTACATGTATAGATAATGTATTTACAGATGCAGAGGCAATGCAAACCTCAATTACAACTGATCTTAGCTCAGATCATTGTGGACAGTTAGTAGAGCCTCGTACGCTTACCACGTATTGCAAAGTTTTCTAAAGGGGCCTGTACACGGGTTACCTACTCTTTTAATGAAATATGTGCCTACATAATTGCCGACTATATCCCAAAAGAATACAAAAAACATTTTAATGCAGCACGAGGCTGAAAATCTATATCTCAGAAATATTTCTGTAGGTACAGTATATGGCTCATTATACTATCTTTACACGGTCTACATACATGGCTTGGCTAGTACAGGTATGGCTGCAATGGCGGGCGAAGTCATACGCTTTGCAACAGCTCATGTGTTATAAGCAGTTAAAACAAAAAAAAACGAAGAAAAATGTGGATTCGACCTTATTTCAATGGTAATAATATGGCTGAGAAATATTGCAGTTTTTTCGATTACAAAGCGATCGTTCCAGCGATCGAACATACTAAAAATATTTGGTAATATATCCCGGGAGTACTTAAATATTGCCGAGTACTGCATAGTCTAGCCGTAACTGCTGGGTGATGCTACCAGCC
Source organism: Pieris melete (assembly GCA_963693345.1). Classification (NCBI taxonomy): domain Eukaryota; kingdom Metazoa; phylum Arthropoda; class Insecta; order Lepidoptera; family Pieridae; genus Pieris; species Pieris melete. The sequence goes on from CAVNZK010000056.1 coordinate 2,376,748, forward strand.
ACACCCTTGTAGCTATACATTTTCTTGCATACTCTAAAATATTCACATACGCTTCTAGCATATTCTAAAATACTACGGACAAATGATTTTTAAAGAGTTACTGTAGTTTTAACGTGTTTAAAGGATGTAGATGACCTTAATATACTTGGCGAATAAAAAGAGTGGCGGAAAGTTTCTTGTCAGTTCTTCTTACCCGCTCTACGCCCTTGACTTGCGAACTGGTAGGAAATGTAAATTTACAATTAATTTAACTTCTTTTTGACGATTCATAAGTGTACTTGTTCACCTATTTGAATCAACATATTTTGAGTACCGTAGGATTTTATTAGCTTTGTTGGCAATTGAGTCCGTGTGTTCAAATTTCAAGCTTCTATGTATACCACAATCTGAAAGCTACCGAATAAGGTTCATTTGTCAAACATCTGAATGTTACTAGGTAGGTATATATGGCATCAAGTTGCATTCTTTTTCTTGAACCACAATATTAGGATTAACACATCGATTGTATTTAAATACTTATTCAATTAAAATCACTTCTGATTATAATTCAAAAAGCATTGCTATATAAAAAAATAATTAAAACTACTTTATTTGTTTAAAATGTAAATGTCATTATGGTCATTCAAAATTCTTGGCATAGCTGCTAACTTCACGCATATTCTGTTTCTTTTTACTTGTAGATTGTCTCATTCCCATCTCGCTCGCGCACGCTATAATCACACTGACAACTTTGTGTCTCAGGTGCGCGCGCATCGGAAAAATTCACTCTCATAAATTTTTCATAACGCGCCAAAAGAATAACTTCAAAAATTAAAACTACAGAAATATAAACTATAAAAAGAATTAAACTATTTCCATTGTCTTATTTAGATAATTATTATATTCGGAAAGGTATGATACAAATCCACGCTGTTCTGGAAGTATAGGTTTAATAAAACTACAAATTTTATTGTACATAATATGACGCGTTCAAATACCTTAGGAAAAGTGTTTAAAATACAAATTGGCCTATAGTTGTATACGTTTACTTGCTGAATCAAAGTATATTTTGAAAATAAAAATGAGCTTATCTTATATAAAAGTTAAACGAACAATGCGGGATGTGGATGAACTTAGCACCGTTGATTTCCGCACCGAGCTCTAGTTTGCGCGGGTCCCGTCAGGCGTGCGATTCGCGTGTTCCTCGCGCGCCATGCGGATGTTATAAATATGGGTGCTTTTTGACCCACGCCTTTCCCCATTCAGGCCGAGCAGCGAGCTACGCTCGCCAAAACAGCCCGAGCAGAGGTGTAAAGGCCTTTAATTAAAAAAGATCACGTACCTCGAACAAATAATCTTAAAATCTAATTATCCGCCGTGGTTTGATAAAGCTACATAGTAGACTACATAAAGAGACAAATAGGCTTCGGAAAAAAAGTAAACGAAAAGAGTAAGTAGAAAATTTGGTAACCCCCGTGCTGAGTATGAATTTAAATTGCGTTGTGATAAAGCATATACACATTAATGTTGAAAACAATATATCTAAAAATATTAAACATTTTTGGGCCTTCATTAAACACAAAAGGAAAGACTCATATACAATACACTATAAGTCAGTTTTTAGTAGCAATTATATAGATATAGTATAATAAGTGAATCTCAATATCTCACAGTATGTAATGTCCTACCGTTATGCAATGTTAGATTTACTGAAAAAGAAATTGAAAACAAAATTAAGACTTAAGATATTTGTAAAGGGTGTGGTCAAGATGGCATTCCCTTAGCTTTTTTTTTACGGTATTTTACTGTGGGGTGCTGCTGCAGAGGTTCAATCCATATTTGTGCTGCAGAAGCGGGCTGTTCGGGGTATTTGTTGTGTTTCTCCGAGGGAGTCGGTACGGAATAAGTTTAAGGAATTAAATATTATGACACTATATGGTCAATATATTCTTGAAGCCTTGTTGTATGTCCAAAAAAATATAAACGACTTTAAAACAAATGGTGACTTTCACCAGTATAATACGCGAAATAGAACTAATTTGAGTGTACGACCAACCAGGCTCCAAAAGATAAACCACTCCTTATATGGAAATTGTATTCGTTTTTACAACAAACTCCCAAGCGAAATTAGAGTATTATCACTAAATAAATTCAAAGCTGTCGTTAAACGGAAACTAATCAACAAAGCTTTTTATAAATTTGAGGACTACTTAAATGATCCTAATCCTTGGGATTGGATTGCTCCAGTTCAAAGAATTTGTATGACAATACCTGGCGATTAAAAAGAGTGGCGGAAAGTTTCTTGCCAGTTCTTCTTACCCGCACTACGCCCTTGACTTGCGAACTGGTAGTAAATGTAAATTTACGATTAATTTAACTTGACGATTCAAAAGTGTACTTGGTTACCCACTTGAATAAAGATATTTTGAGTTTGAGTTTGAGTTTATTAAAAGTTGTTATCTTCTTTAACGTTGCCCTTAAACTTAATTTTCAATAAATCACTAGAACTAGGCACGTTTCCAACAATGTGGAAGAAAGCTAGAATCATACCGATATTTAAAAAGGGTGAGATTAATATTATTACAAACTACAGACCAATTTCTATTTTAAATAAATTTTCTAAGATTTTTGAATCGCTTCTATGCCCAATACTCAAATCACACTGTTAAGTTTTTGTAGAAACTTTTCTGTGCCAAAAGATCTACTGATACTAATCTCTTTGAGTAGGTATGTATTTTTTTTTTGGCAAATGCAATTCATGAGAGAAAACAAATGGATTGTATTTACACAGGTTTTTCTAGTGCCTTCGACAAAGTTAGTCATTATGGGGGGGTTACTAAAATGGGGTTGCGTAATATTTGACAGATAGAACTATTTGTGGCAGTTGGTGGTATAGATTCACAATCATACATTCCCACCTCAGGTGTTCCACAAGGTTCTCATCTTGGTCCTGTCCTATTTACCCTTTTTGTAAATGATAAAGGTTCGTTTGTAAAATATAGTAATTTTTCATTGTATGCGGATGATATGATTTTTTTTTAAATAATTAATAGCGCTCAAGATGTGGAGTTATTGCAAAGTGACGTCGTGCGTATACAGAGGTGGTGCGATCATAACAAAATAGTTCTAAATGCCAAAAGATGTTCGCAAATTACTTTCTCTAAAAATAAACTACCTGTCCTATCTAAATACACTTTCGACAGAGTACTACTACTCCAGGTCCATGAAATTAGGGATTTAGGAGTTATACTAGATAGTAATTTATCGTTTATACCTCATTATAGCGCAATAGTCAATAAAGCTTCTAGAAAGTTAGGTATCATAAGGCGGTCGACTAAGTGTTTTAAAAATGTACAGCCTAAAATCATACTATTCAATAATCTGGTCCGTAGCATTTGGGAATATGGTAGTGTTGTTTGGAACCCTCAATATTCTGTCCATGTTGACAGAATCGAACGAACTAACAGCCATTTTTCCAAACATCTATGCCGATTAAATGATAACATTAGCAATAAATGCGAGTATGAAAAAAGACTAGCTTTCTTTCACTTGCAATCACTTCGCGATAGACGCCGCCTGATCGCCATTATATTTGTTTGCAAAATTTTAAATAACTTGGTAGATTTACCGTACGTTTTAAATCAAGTGAACTTCCTCCTAAAGAAGCATGCTCACAGATCTCTATCGGCATTGAACGACGCTCCATGTAATGACAGTCTTTATGTCTTCAGGCGTAAGATGCTGCAGCCACTGTTGGTCCGTGATTAATAGTGACAATTACAAAGTAGAAATATATTAATTGTTCTTTTTTTTAAATTGCACATTTGTATTTTTTAATCTAGTTCGTTTTTTACTTTTTATGTTTAAGTTATTTTCTCTTTATCTTTGTTATGTTTCCCTCTAAATGTTGTGCACACTTGTTTTTGTATGTCATGTGTTCTCTGTAAAACGTGTTTGTATGTACATATTTCGTTAGTGTGCCTTTTTAAAATAAAATATCTAAGATCTCGGTATTTAATTGTCGTAATTAACTGATGAAAAAAATAATTCAAATATTAAAACAATGATAATTATTACTGAAATTTATTATACGAAAAAAATTGTTAAAAATGTCTTTAATAATATTAAGAATTGATGAATAAATGTAATAAACCAAAATTACAATACAAAAGCACTGACTAAGCGAAGAAACGCATATAAGGCTAGTATTTAGCACCTTAAGACTATAAGTCTTGATATTGGCATTTCTTAAAAGTAAATGTCATGTCTGCCATGATATTTCATATATACCTGAAACTTCATTAGGAGCATTTGTAGAATGCTCATTTCATTTATATAAATCCAGATCAAAACTTTAAAGCAAATATGCAGAAAATAATGGTCAAATATAATCCTCATAGAAAGAGGCACTCTATCTAAATGTTAATAAGGATTATAACCAATATTCAATCCATTATTAAATTATTCATAATAATAATACAATGTCAAAATATATCTCTTACATTGAATTATATCTAAAACGATGTAGGCCACTTCATAATAATGTAAACATACATAGCTACATAACACAAAATCTCAACAATACTTTTGTTATATACAATGACTTTATATAATTTTGCAATAATGTGAACAATGATTATAAATAATGATAAATGAGTAATGCTTAGTGCTATAAATGATTTGAGCTGATAAGCAATAAAACAGACCGACTATTCAGCAGAGACTGCTTTTTCACTTTCAATGAGAGCTTCTGAAAGGTTTTCCTTTGTCTGCTGAATTTCTTCTTTTTCATTTGATGGCTCACGGGAACTGATAACTCCATTTTCGTGGCCATTTTCGTCGTTAACAGGGGATATTTCTTTTGAGGATTTATTTACTTCTTCAAGTTTTAACCTATTTTCAGAATCTTCATTATCTACTGAGGGGTCCTCCAATAGATTATTATCTGTATTGGCAGCTTGTATCTCTTCATTAGTGGGAGCTCCTTCATTTGCCTCATTATCTTCATTATCTCCAGATGCATCAACATTGGAGTTGTTATATTTGTTTTCTATACTGGATTCCTTAACACTGCCATTCTTAATACTCACCTGTGAATAAAATAACAATAACCAATTTCCATAATTTGTGATTTTATGATTATGTATAAAATTTCCGGCTAGCACTACCACTAGTACCAACCTCATTGTGAGGACCCGGAAGAGATTCAGATGGTATTTCCAACTTTAAATATTGTTCTAAGGTATCCACTTCATTAGCCATATCAAATTGGTCATAATCCTGAATAAGAATATAATACATAAATTTAAAACAATGTAAAACTAAACTAATTTAAAAAATCTTTCAACTACAGTAATGTTATCAATCTTAAAAAACAGTCAACCAGGGCCTAATATAATGGGGTAGTTAAATAATTACTTTTATAGATACTTTAAGTAATATTTACCATGTACTTTATACTAATTTGCATTTACACATGAGGAGATTTTGCTAAATAAAAAGGCATAATAAAGAAATAAATGTGGTTGATTCACACCAATGATTGTACATGTGCCTTTGGCATGGATTCTACTACATCTACTTATATCTAGAGTCTAGACTGGTAAGTTAACAAGGCTACTTAAATAAAAAGGGGACTAAGAGATTAGAATGACATTCTTTTATACTGAAATTAATTTGTCAGTCTTGATGCTGTTGTCTGATTGCTGTTTTTTTTTTCAGAAAACTGATACCTACATCCTCATTTTTTTCAACATTATTTTATAACTAAGCAAACCCAATACAACCATAAGTTCCTAATACATTAGTCATAGTATTATGATGCTGATGTCATCATCAGCCAACAAACGACATTGGTTCATGGCAGGAAATAACTGCATAAAAGTTTTGTTTACCCCACAATACTCCTCATCATTAAATACTTGCGGCGGTAGCGGGGATCGGGGATTAGGGTCGCTCACAGTTCCGCCGTTACATTTTGCGTTGTTTTGCATAAAATCCTTATCGTCCTCTTTACCCGGTTCTGTTATATCGATGACTTCATACTTTATGTTTTTCGAATCTAATATCATCAGTACTCTTTGTTGTCTTTTTTTCACCTATAAAAGAACATTGTTAACAATGCAGCAAATTATGAATCAGCTCTGTAAAACCTAAAAAGAAAACATTCCAACCAACAACAGCTTATTATTTACTCACTTCTTTGTTTCCTGAAATACCGCTTATGTAAACCTTGACAACCATAATGTTTTATTTTATTTCTTTCGTATTGGGGAAGCAGAAATTGTTTTATATTACAATTTATTAATTAGACGAAAATAAGGCTTGGCTATCAAAATAATTCTCGATTACTGAAGGTTCCTACTTGCTCGTGTCAATGTCATGTATATAAAATATCACTTCATAAAATTGACATTGAAACTTAAAATAATCAGGACCTCTAGACAAAGACAATAACAAAAGCAACAAGCGTATGAGCGCTAACGTATAATTTGTATTTTGTATGTGTATATTATGGTTGAATTTAAGAGTAGAGTCCGCGCCACCAATGCCGATATACGCAGCGCTAATGAGTCGCGCAGCGAAGTAATATTGTGCTAGTGCTAGGTGCAAGCCGCAAGGCTATTTTTCCCCAACGTAACATAAATTAATACGAAATTCACGAACTACTCTCCAAGATTTGCTTCTAATGTTTTACCTAGAACGAATAAAATAATATTTCACTGTAACGACAAATTTTGTTCCAGGGTTCCCGTCGGCAATGAGTGGTGGCGCGGACTCTAACATCACACATTTCATAATATGGTTGGTAATGTCATTTTCATACCGGTCAAGATTGCGATAGCACTTGACACTTAATAAGAAACACGTCTTGTCTAGGTTCTCAAATCAAATTGTTTCATATAGCTAACTATATACAATTATGGGATGTTTTATCTTATAATAAATCACAACCCATAATTAACTTTGTTCATTGGTTTATTCACAAAACAAGAGTAATTAATTTATATTCTTATATAAAAGCCCATGGAAAAATTATCATATCTCACTCCTCTGAAGTCTGTCTTGAGTGACATTCGTTTTCTTCTTTTTATTAACCGCCGGTATTTGTGTTGCCACATACATCAAAATATGAAAGAAAGTACTACACAAACGCTACACAATAATAATATTAAAAACTTTATTTATGACAAAAGCGTTGTGACAGAAGCTCCTCATATTTATCGCTAGTACCCACACTAGGGACGCCCTGTGTTGTGGGTAACTAGAAAACATTTATTACGTGGTACATGTTTAAAAAAGATTTAAAAAAAAATTGTGTTACAAATTAAGAATGAGGGAATGAGTGAGTGTGTGAATGGGTGTGTATGCGCATGTATTTGAGAGTGTAGCTGAAAGTTGTTATGATCGTGCACTGTGGCTGTGTTAGTTTTTGAAACCTCAAAGTCATATAGGTATGTAGTAATGCCTCTGTAGATTGGAAATCCTATTTGGCTAGTGTTATTCCTATGTGAGTTTGTATCTGGATAGTCTGACGATCTCAGAATCCATAGATTTGGAAATTTTATTATTAATGCCCCTAAATGCAAAGGAGCGTTGGCCAAACACAGTCCTTCGTTTTGGCGTTGAGAATACAAAATGTCTGTTCTTAGTTTCTTAGTTTTACAAATGTACCACTAAATACGACCAAGTCCCTAAATTCTTCACCTGCTGCTACGATCTCATTGCTAGAAAAATGTGTACCTGAATGTAATATTAAATTTCAGTTTGAACATATAACTTGTAATGATATCGTCAAAACTTTTAAGTCTTTTAAGGAAGAATCATATGATGGAGTCGGCGTCTTTTGTGACCTGTCAAAGGCCTTTGATTGTGTTCATCCTGATATACTCGTTAGAAAGCTTCAACACTATGGCGTTGATGGCAAAGCTTCCAGCCTGATAAATTCATATTTAAAGGGAAGGATCCAAAGAGGTCATGTCAATGGAGTCACCTCTCCGGGTTCGCAGGTATCAATGGGCGTCCCCCAAGGATCGATTCTCGGGCCTTTCTTATTTCTGATTTACATAAATGGGAGGTCCATTCCTTGTAAACGAAGTTCATGACACTTCACTTCTATTTAAAGTGAATAGGAATAACGTATTATTGGACGATGTAAACAATTCTATCTCTCGTATAGTTAACTGGTTTAATGTAAATAACTTACTGCTTAATGAGAATAAAACAAAATGTATTAGATTTACAACTACTAGCGTAAAACGAGATATTGGTAACCTGAAAATTAAGGACAGTGACCTAAACTTTGTTGACAAAACTGTTTTTCTAGGCATAACAATAGATAGTAAACTCCAATGGGGCCCACACATAGAGACTCTTTCGAATAGGCTGAGCTCTGCAGCATATGCGGTAAAGAAAATCCGACAGTTTACTGATAAGGACACGGCTAAAATTGTGTATCATAGCTACTTTCATAGCGTTATGTCGTACGGTATTTTACTGTGGGGTGCTGCTGCAGAGGTTCAATCCATATTTGTGCTGCAGAAGCGGGCTGTTCGGGGTATTTGTTGTGTTTCTCCGAGGGAGTCGGTACGGAATATGTTTAAGGAATTAAATATTATGACACTATCTGGTCAATATATTCTTGAAGCCTTGTTGTATGTCCAAAAAATATAAACGATTTTAAAACAAATGGTGACTTTCACCAGTATAATACGCGAAATAGAACTAATTTGAGTGTACGACCAACCAGGCTCCAAAAGATAAACCACTCCTTATATGGAAATTGTATTCGTTTTTACAACAAACTCCCAAGCGAAATTAGAGAATTATCACTAAATAAATTCAAAGCCCTCGTTAAACGAAAATTAATCAACAAAGCTTTTTATAAATTTGAGGACTACTTAAATGATCCTAATCCTTGGGATTGAATTGCTCCAGTTCAAACAATTTGTATGACAATACTTGGCGATTAAAAAGAGTGGCGGAAAGTTTCTTGCCAGTTCTTCTTACCCGCTCTACGCCCTTGACTTGCGAACTGGTAGTAAATGTAAATTTACGATTTATTTAACTTGACGATTCAAAAGTGTACTTGGTTACCCATTTGAATAAAGATATTTTGAGTTCCATGGAATTTATGATATCTTAAACAGGTCGCTAAGATGCATAGCTTCCTTACTGAGAGGGTTTTTGTTTCTAGGTTGAGTTTGACTATGGGGTACCTAAATGGTCTGCGATAGGCAACTTTAAGGATTGCTCTTTGTGCAAGTTCCAACTTAATCAATAAAGATTCAGCCGTTCCTCCCCATGCTGATAGACAGTATGTTAGAATAAACTGACAAAGTGCTAAATTAATTATTCTAATAACTTCGTCCTCCGCTACTCGTTTCAGTCGATTAAAGATATACATAAGCTTTCTGACTCTAGAAGACTGTGCAACAATGTGCCCAAGGGAGGTGTCGATCTATTATTACTCTTAGATATTTTGTACTTTCGGTGTATTGGAGAACTGGACACTGGCATGGATATTGGTTATGGCATGTGTGTTTTATGACTGGTAGAGTCATTGGGCGGGCGCGATCTGTTATGCTGTGTAGGTGATTGATTAACATGTTGTATTGAAACAGTGATGTGTTCAGACAAGAACATATCAGAATAGTTACGGTCGTGAGTTCTGAAAAGAACAGTTTCATCGTGTCGTAAGACACGGTAATAGTTGTTAAACGTTTTCGTCGTGAAACAAGAATAATATGTCCTGAAAAGGACAGTTGTTAGACGTTTAATCGTGATACGATAATTTGTCCTGAAAAGGACAGTTATTAGCGTTATCGCAAGGCTACGATATCGAAGTGTTCTGAGAAGAACACGTTCGTACGCTTAGGCGGCTGCGTGCAGAAAAAGGCCAACTTTTTGCCGCGCCGCATTTTTATCGCCTACTCTGGTACCTGCGCAACCAATCAACGCTCCGCATCTTGGCACCACATGTATATATTAGTTGTAAGTGTAGGATAAGTTTTAAGTATAATTGTACACAGTTTTGTAAATAAATATCATTCACTATTCCATCTTCACCGCTTCTCTGCAAGTAATTAGGGAGTTTTATTTTAACATCGACCAAGTAATTCTGAACGAGTCAACCCTCAAGCAACATCCCTAAAGTGGTGACCCCGTGAAGAACAACCCCGTGAAGAACAACCCCGTGAAGAACAACCCCGTGAAGAACAACCCCGTGAAGAACAACCCCGTGAAGAACAACCCCGAGAAGAACACCAAGAACATTGAAGATGTCGACAACAGAAAATTCCGGTGCAGAGCGTCTAACTTCATCAACACCGTCGAGCCAAGAAGTCTCCGGCATTTCACTATCGCTCCGCGTGCCACCATTCTGGCGTGACCAGCCGCTCCTCTGGTTCTGCAGTTTCGAAGCAGCAACCGCCGATCTAAAACGAAGCCAGGCCCAGCTCGCCCAGATGGTCATCGCACAGCTTGAAAAGCAAGATATACAAAACATCGCTGATCTCATTTGCTCGCCGCCGGAAGCAGATTACTACAACGCAATTAAAGACCGTTTAATATCGTTATACGAAGAGTCAAACAGCGCACAAACGAAGAAGCTACTGTCACAAGTTGAGCTCGGAGACCAAAAACCCAGCCAGCTGATGAGGCAAATGAAGCAGCTTAACAAGGATAAATTTCCCGAGAGCACCATCAAAATGATGTGGCTCGAGCATCTGCCGCCACACATTCGTTCCGTGCTAGCTGTCAGCGAAGCGTTTAAAATCAAAACGACGCTCGACGACCTTACCTTGCTCGCGGACAAAATGATGGAAGTCCACACGCCGTCGCAACACATCGCTGCCGTCGCAACGCCTTTTGCATCTGTACCATCGCCAACACCACCTTATCCGCAACAGCAAACTATCGACACACTCATCGGTGAAATAAGAAGATTGTCTTTGGAAGTTGCTGAGCTACGAGCACAACCTCGCGACAACTACCGCAACAGTCGCTCTCGCCACCGTTTCCAGTCACGCTCGCGGAACGCATCTCCACATCACAACGAAAACCAACGAGAGTCGCAGATGGAAGACCGAAGCCGGAAAAAAATCTCCAATGCCGTACTGCTACTACCATCATCGCTACGGTATGGACGCGAAGAAATGCGCACCACCGTGCAGTTTCAAGCCCATTAACCAGTCGGAAAACTAAAAGTAACGCTGGCCGCGGCGGGAACTGGCGTTACCGAATCATCACACCGCCTTTTCGTTACCGACAGGGTAACGAAACTTACCTTTTTGGTCGACACAGGAGCCAATATCTCCGTGCTACCAAAGAAAAAAGGCTCACGCGAAAAACCACTGCCATTTCAACTCTACGCCGCAAACAACACTGTAATTCCTACATACGGAGAGAAGTCACTCACACTCGATCTTAACCTCCGAAGACCATACACATGGAAATTCGTCGTAGCAGATGTGTCCAAGCCAATCCTGGGAGCAGATTTCTTACAGTACCACCACCTCATTGTCGACGTAAAACACCGATGATTGATCGACGGGAAAACACAGCTGGTAACTAACGCTCAACTCAGTACTGCGGGCATACCTACAGTTCGCAGTATAGACATTGGGCAAAATTACCACAGCATACTAGCAGATTTCCCAGGCACAACTAGACTTACTTCAATGAAGCTAAGTCCTAAACATTCCGTCGAACACTTCATTGAAACAAATGGACCGCCTCTTCACTGCAGGCCACGCCCCATTGCGCCGCATCGTTACGAAATGGTCAGAAAAGAATTTCAGAGCATGATTGATCAAGGGTTATGCAGACCAAGCAAAAGCCCTTGGGCATCACCTCTTCACGTCGTGCCTAAGAAGAGTGGAGAGTTACGCGTGTGTGGCGATTACCGAAGGCTCAACGCCATAACCAAGCCCGATCGGTATCCCATACCACGCATACGTGATTTCACATACCAACTCGCAGGGAAGAAAATCTTCTCCACACTTGACCTCAACCGCGCCTACCAACAACTGCCAGTCAGCGAGCAAGATGTGGAGAAAACCGCCATCATAACACCATTCGGCCTTTTCGAGTTCCCGCGCATGTGCCCTGGTCTAAAGAACGCCGGACAGACATTCCAACGCTTTATTCACGAAGTACTGCGCGAACTCGAATTCGTATTCCCTTTCGTTGATGATCTACTGATAGCGTCAATCGACGAGGAAGAGCACCGAAAACACCTTCGCACCGTATTACAGCGACTAGAAGAATACGGCATTACCATCAACCCATCAAAATGTGTTTTCGGCCAGCTAACAGTCAAATTCCTCGGTCATCAAGTCACGGCGGAAGGAATACAGCCACCCCAAGAGAAGGTACAGGCTATCACAGATTTTCCAAAGCCACAAACCGTAGAGGAACTGCGACGTTTTCTCGGTATGATAAATTTTTACCGCGAAAATATCAAAGACGCCGCCACCATACAAGCGCCGCTAAATACTTACCTGCACAACATCAAGAAGCGTGACAAAACTAAGATCGACTGGACCGCTGAATCGTCGCAAGCGTATGAAGCATGTAAAGAGAGCATAAAAAACGCCGCTTTACTCGCTCATCCGTCTCACCATGCGACGCTAGCGATATTCAGCGACGCGAGCGACAAAACAGCAGGTGCCGCACTCAACCAATTTGTAAACAACACATGGCAACCACTCGGCTATTTCTCTAAGAAATTCAGCGACGCACAGACCCGCTATAGTACCTACGATCGAGAGCTACTCGCCATCTACATGGCTGTCAAACATTTCCGCAAAATGTTCGAGGGACGAGAAATTATAATATTTACGGACCATAAGCCGCTAACATTCGCTTACACAAAATCAAATACAAACAGCGAATCACCGAGACGCACCCGACAACTACTTTATATCAGCGAATTTACCACTGATATACGACACGTCAGTGGGTCTCAAAATGCAGCCGCAGACGCATTATCACGCATCGACGCAATCACATGTCCATCGCCGATCGACTACAATCAACTTGCAATAGCTCAAGAGCGCGATAGCGATACAATTCAAGCACTCGGTTTACAGAGCAACTTATCTTTCAAGGAAGTAAACCTGTCCGCGTCAAACATCAAATTACTCTGCGAAACTTCAACCTCATACATACGTCCGTACCTACCTGAAGAATACCGACGTACCGCATTCGACGCAGTACATAACGTTAGCCACCCTGGAATAAAGACCACGCGGAAATTAATAACGCAACGCTACTTTTGGCCCTCAATGAACGCAGATGTCGGCAAGTGGGCAAAAGTATGCCTACAGTGTCAGCGCGCCAAAATACAACGCCACACAACAAGTCCATTGTCAACTTTTTCACCAACCGAACGATTCGAACACGTGCACATCGATATCGTTGGTCCGCTACCTACCGCGGCCACCGGTCATCGATACCTCGTGACAATGATCGACAGAGCGACGAGATGGCCCGAAGCATACCCATTATGCGAAATAACAGCTGAAGACGTCGCCAAAGCAGTGTACGAAGGTTGGATTTCCCGTTTCGGTTGCCCTGCTACAATAACAACGGACCAAGGACGCCAATTCGAAAGCAGAGTATTTGCATCCCTTTCTCGCTTACTCGGAATTGACAAAACACGTACAACATCATACCATGCACAGTGCAACGGTATCATCGAAAGATGGCACCGTGTCCTTAAGGCCGCATTAAAGGCAAGACTACAGACCGCAAGAAGCTGGATCAACGAGTTACCAACCGTCCTACTCGGATTACGCGCCGCTATGCGAAGTGACACCGGCGTAAGCGCCGCCCAACTTACCTACGGATGCAACATACGCTTACCCGGTGATTTCTTATCAACGACCCGCGATAACGTCATTATGGACTCTGCCTACATCGATCAGCTTCGTGACGCAATACGTAACTTGCAACCAACGCCTAACCAACCACACAGCAACACAAAACCTATATTCATACACCGCGACCTGCAGACATGTGAATACGTATTCGTACGCATAGACGCCGTAAAGAAGCCATTACAAGCACCCTACGACGGACCCTATCGCGTGCTGAAACGAGACAGCAAGATATTCACGCTGCAGTTACCTAACCGTGAAACAACATCTCTATTGACAGACTCAAACCCGCCTACACAATTGCCGAGCCAGATGTGCCCACTGATACAATACCGAGTACCTGCAACAAGCAAATCACATCAAGTGCGAGCGAACTACATAAACCATCAAATAGCATCAAACATCAAAACGATAACAGCCTGAAACATCAAAATGACAACGACCTGAAACAACAAGACATTGGGAACAACTCAATACCTACAAGGACAACTCGCCGAGGCCGGGTTATACGCCTGCCGGTACGCTTCGCTAGAGGGGGAATCCTGTAGGTGATTGATTAACATGTCGTATTGAAACAGTGATGTGTTCAGACAAGAACATATCAGAATAGTTACGGTCGTGAGTTCTGAAAAGAACAGTTTCATCGTGTCGTAAGACACGGTAATAGTTGTTAAACGTTTTCGTCGTGAAACAAGAATAATATGTCCTGAAAAGGACAGTTGTTAGACGTTTAATCGTGATACGATAATTTGTCCTGAAAAGGACAGTTATTAGCGTTATCGCAAGGCTACGATATCGAAGTGTTCTGAGAAGAACACGTTCGTACGCTTAGGCGGCTGCGTGCAGAAAAAGGCCAACTTTTTGCCGCGCCGCATTTTTATCGCCTACTCTGGTACCTGCGCAACCAATCAACGCTCCGCATCTTGGCACCACATGTATATATTAGTTGTAAGTGTAGGATAAGTTTTAAGTATAATTGTACACAGTTTTGTAAATAAATATCATTCACTATTCCATCTTCACCGCTTCTCTGCAAGTAATTAGGGAGTTTTATTTTAACATCGACCAAGTAATTCTGAACGAGTCAACCCTCAAGCAACATCCCTAAAGCTGAAACACATAAATTTGGTTTTGCAGATTGTTTTGAAGCCAGTTGCAGACGCAATTTATACCTTTCTCTGCTAATATGAAAACCTGTTCCAAGTGCTAGCATGAAATATCATAGCTGTATCGTCGGCGAATGAATAAATATTTCCGTTGTCCAGTGGCAGACTGCACAGGTCGTTGATATATATTAAAAAAGGGTCGGTGCAAGCGCGCTGCCCTGTGGCACTTTAAATGTGACGTATTTCTTGTAACTTGTCTATCCCCTAAGGCTAACACTCTGTTGCCTATCCTTAAGGCTAAGGATGAAAACCATTGCAGAACGCTGAGCCACCCCTCTCACTTCTTACAGTTCCATTCTTCGAAGCAAAATGCAGTGTGAGACCGTGTCAAAGGCTTTTGCAAGGTCTAAGAACCTATACATACCTGCCCCATATCCAATTTCTCATTTATATGCTCAGTAAGATTACTAACAGCGTCTGCAGTAGATCTTTGTTTTCTGAACCCGAATTGGATGTAGGTAAGGAGCGATTGCTTTTCTAAAAATGAGAGCAGCCTCTTGTTCACTATTCGTTCTAGGCTCTAGGCTATGACTGGAAGAAGGGATTTTGGTCTGTAATTTGAACTTTTTCATTCTGTTTCCTGACTTTCAGATTGGGGTTAATTTGGCTAGCTTCCATGTTCCAGGAAAGGTGCTGCTCGAGATGCTAAGGTTACAAAGGCAGGTTATGGAGCCGCTAGGATGTCTTTTAGTCTCACAACCTCCAGCTGAGTTGCCCTTAAGTTTGTTGATAGTTACACGTCTTCGTCTGTTGGATGTAAAAAAAATGAGTTTAGGTTGGATGGCTTTTCTATATTTTTTGCTAGCTGTTCCTCAGATGTGTGTAAGTATGTGATAGTCCTTTCCGCTAAACTATTGCCTGTGTTTGTATAAGAGTTGTTGGCTTTATTTAGAGCTACCACAGGATCGGGCGTTATTTGAAGTAGGTCAGTGGAATGCGACTCTTTGGACCCTATGTGGCAGATACTTTTCACTGACTCCCATAGTTTTTTGGTGTTATGTCTGTTCTGCCTAGTCGTGCTTTTTTCATAGTGTTCCTTAGAAGATCATTGCAGAAGTTTCGACATTTTACATATTTTTCCAGTAGTTCTTTGGGATGTTTTCTAGCGGTTTTGTGAAGAATATCTCCACGACTTACACATTTTAGGAGACCAGCGGTCATCCATGGTTTCCTGTTGATTTTGGAGTTTCTTGCTGCTTGTATGATGGTATATTTCAATATGGCATTCTTCAGCGTATCGTTAAAGGTTTCAACTGCGCTATTGATGCTATAGAGGTGAGTCCAGTCGGTGAGCTTTAGTCCTTCTGCAGCTCCTTCATAGTTGATTCGGGTCTTGTTTCTAATGGCTTTAGGCTGTTGTGTTGCTTTAGGGATGGTGTTAATTCCTAGAATAACGCAAAGGTGATCTGACATCGATGAAGGGCAAATTGACACTTTAGTTGTGAGGCTTGAATTCACAAGGGTATAATCTAAGCAGTTTCCTTCTCGTGTAGGAAAGGTGTGGCCAGGTGCAAGTCCACGGTAACCTATAAGGTTTAAGTATTGATCTCTCCTGTATCACTAGTTGATACTTTTATATTGTCAATATTATAAAGAATTTGTTTCTAAATTCACTTTCACTACAAATTGCAGAATCAAAATTCAAATGGGAAAGCCACCAGGAATAAGTCTTAGCATGAACATTGAAATATAATACATTTATCATAAGAGCCATAATCATAGAGAACATAGACTATTGTTCTATTATTCTATATTAGGCTGATGTTCATATTTATTTATTCTTTGTAGTAAATATAATAACAACAAATGTTTTTTTATCAAATTTATTCAATTTAACATAAATTAATAATACATACACTATTATGTCCCGTTACTGGTAAAACCATACTGCATTACAAATTACAGCGAAACTTATACAATGCATAGATTTATGGAATGTTGCAGTCTTATTTAGGCCTAAAGGTACATGGCTGAGCAATATCGTCACAGAAAGTACTTTTTATCTATCCCTGAAAACACCACAAACTTTATATCAATGTCTCTAGTCACAAAGAAAAATAGGAAAATTTTGATGATTTAGTTTTGTTTTTAATAATTATATAAAATATGTATTGCTAATGCAGAATTTTCAAATATTATTTATAATAGTATTGCTGGAGTTTGTATACCATGTAAAATTAATTAAAAAAGCCGTTATAATATATAATATGGCAAAATTTAAAATTATTTCGAGATTCAACCCTGAGATCTGAAGCTGTTTTGTATGATTTGTTTGAAGTTCAGAGCCTTTAATGAGTTTAACAGTTTCTGAAAGACATGTTTATATGATTCATACATAATATGAACGCCTGTTATTTAATATTGCCGTATATTAATGTAAAATTATTTATTTTTTTATATGTTTTATCAATATTTAATAGTGTATAAAAAAATAAAATAAATATAACAAAAAAATAATAATAATAATAATAGGTCATTGCAAAGTGACAAAATATTTGTCACCATTCATTGGAATGTGTAAAAGCGAATTAAATCACACGACAATGTTAAGGTCAGATTAACTTTGGATCAACTCCAAACAGCTGTTTTAAACTTGTTTGCTGTGGGGCATCTCCTCTTCAGAATTTATTGACAGATGACTTAGCAACACGTAACCTACACTATTCAATTAGACAAATAACTAAAGTTCTTTAGTTATCATCTCTTCGTCAAACCCAATTCAAACGATTATTAATTAATTCCTTATTAAGCGTATTTGTGCCATAATTTAAATCACAATTGTGTCCGAGATCTGTATTCGTTTCTTTAACAAATGACTTATCACACAAACGACTCACGTCCCTCACCACCTTAACGGGGCCCGGGCAGATATATTTCGTGGCTGTTTAATGTTTTTCGAGAGCATCTCGCATCGCGAAGCGGAGAAGTGCGGTTCGGCAATTCTGACTTTTGGCAAGGTCGACTTTGCCGCGTCACGGCTCGTCAACGGTGTGGGCGAATTCTTTAAATATTCGACACACGTCCCGTTCGCATCTTTTTGTCAGCATTTTTGCTTAATTTAAGGTCAAACACCGGCCTCGTCGCCTTCTCTATTTTGTCAGAGTGGGTTTGCACATAGAATACACGAACACGCGAAGCTTCCTGTAATTCTATATATAAAATAAATAATTAAAAGATAAAAACGACGTTTAGATACCAACATATCTCCGAAATCGAACGAAACGTCACGAGCATACGGCATACGCAAAACTAAATACTATAACAGTCGGTTGCAAATCGGCTCCGTCCGGCGACGAGCGGCGGAGGAGAAGCGGTAAAGCGGCTCGAGGGGTCGCTCAAACGGGCGTCCCGAAGTCGGGGTCTCCGTCACCGTTCACGAAGAGGCCGTGAGCCTCCACGCGACGCGCCGAACCTATCCTGGAAACGGAGTCGACTCGTGCTTAAGTTCGTTTACTGGAGCGTCGATGCAGACCGATGGAATATAAAGCTAATACCTGAAATTTTTAATTTCTTTCCTCGGCTTCGGGTCGCCGTTCAGCTTTCCTTTGTCGTCGAGACCGGTCGGCGCCGTCGCCCCGGCCGCCTTGCGGTCGACGGCGAGAGACGCGGAAGCGGTCTCCGACGCCACCGGACTCACGGTCGAGACGGCAGGGGTGCAGGCGGGGGCGGCGCTCAGAGCTATCGTCACTTCTCGAGCGACGGGCGCTTCGTTGTCGCAGGTGGCACCTGCAAGCGAAGCGAACTTCAAGGGGACCGACTCGCCGGAGAGAGCGTCTCTTAGGCGCTTCGGTCGAGGGCACCGACCGGATCGGGGCCGGTCGTCCGGGGCTTCGTCGTCGGAGCGGTGCCTCTGTTTTAGGGCGGCGTAGGAGCCCCTCGAGCGCCAATCGCGAGCGCGCGCCGCGTCCGCCTCGCCCCCCGGCTCGTCCGACGACACTCCCTCCACGGACACCGCGCTGTACGCGCCTTTCGTCCTCCAGTCCTACAATTGTTGGACGGTTTCAACAATTTGACGTTTATAAGTAGGAATAATAATAATTAATGTGTTTGCGGTGCTGCCTCGCTGTCGGCTACGTTTATTTGGGAATCATAAGCAAATACCACTCGATGTGATGCAGTAGAACTGCGTTTACCAGGGCCTTCCTCTTCTTGAGCGAGGTCCTGGCGAGGTGCACCGGGGTCGAGCCGGGCGAGGCGGACGGGGCCGGACTCCGTCTCGCCGCGACCTCCTCCAGCTTCACCATCTACGGAGCAGGAGCACGGTCAGCGGGGGAGCGTTCAAAGCTAAGCGGGACTGCCGACCGAAGAGTCCTTGCCTCGAGCCTCGCTTCGATCTTAATGGAGTCGTCGTCCATGTCGAGGATGTCGAGGTTGTTGTTGATGTTGTTGTAGTCGGGGTAAGGGGCGTTGTCGGGCCCGGTGGGGCCGGTGGGGGGGCCGAACACCACGAAGCGCGATTCGCTGCCGCTGCGCGATCTCTCCTCCGAGTTGCATCTGGAACGATTAATCGTTAGGTTTGTTTATAAGCTGAAAATAATAATAATAATCTTTATTTACCAAAATAAAGTGTAAAAAAAGCAGAATTCTATCAGTAATATACGTATTACCTGAATTAACATTTATATCTCAATCTACTTTTTCAAAAAAGCTTTGGGTATGAGCTTAAGCAAGAATTGTAACTGAGTATTTTCCATTATTTATTTATTTATTTATTAACACTTCGTTGTATTAACATAATATCGTAGGCCTCCGAATAAAAAGATTAGAACCTGTGGTTATATTCCGGAGTCCTCGGTGCCGTGGGAGTCACTCCGGAGCCGTCTCTTTCGTCGCAGTATTCTTCACCGTCTTCCGGATACAAGGGAAACCTGAACATGCCACAATTCCATTGTACAATTCCTTCCTTCATTTTTTTCAAGAAACGGCATTGTGCAAATATGAAAGACCTGTAGTTGTCTTCGGAGAGCCTGTCCTCGTCGTCGGTGGCGATGTACTGCACGCAAAGTGCGCAGTCGCCCTTCACGCTCTGCAGCGCCTGCACGGCTTCCTTGTGGCACGCCTGCCGGAGTTGCACGAGCAAAACGTAAACGGCTCTCTCTATTCAGAGCAATCTTGGCAGGGTTCTTAAATTAACTTAACCATTAAATGCCTGCCGATTTTAGCGTCGGCAGAGATTGTTCACAAATGTTCTGTTTCTCGACTGTTATCATAATCGACACATTGTAGTCACAGAATATAACATCACCTGCGTCAGGTCGACGTCGTTGATGGCCAGTATGGCATCGCCGACGTACAACTGTCCCGTCAGAGCGGCGGGTCCGCCCGATTCCAACTCCGATATCAGAATGGGCACGCCGTGCTCGCGACCGCCCTGGAACGTCCGACGATTCTTATAATATTATATACTGCATATCAAAATGACCCACTAGACTAATCCCGGACGAATACGCACCGTGACCGAGATGCCGAGGCCGAGATGCGGCGATCGTCGCACGCGCACGGTGCGCGGTCTGGCGCGGAGAGGGGCGGCGGGCCGCGGGGGCCGGGGGGAGGTGCCGCGGCACACGCGCACCAGGGTCTTGTGCCGCTGCAGCAAGATCTCCGCTTCCACCTGCGGGTTCCGACTTGACTTTAGTGCAATATAGGGTACACATTTCTATCTATACATATGGCTACTTCTTGCAATAAAAACAATAGACGGGCGATGCCGAATTTCTCACCTGCGCCCAGAGAGAATCTCTCAGTTCTGCTCGCATGTCGCTGCCCAGCAACTGCAGTTGTTGTATGCGTCCGGCCAACTCCTTATCCAAATACTTCGTCGCTAATCTGAGAAACCATTGGGCCGAGATGAGCCAAAGCGTTGTCCCGCTTTTTATCTTCAAAGAAATTGAATTTCTCCCGATTGTGATAATAGCGAATGTATGTGCTCAAACGGGATACAATTATTCTTTAACTCTTTAGCAACACTACGTTTCACTCTTTGTATACTTTCCTTAGTAAAAGGATTTCGATTTACTCTCTCACCTAGCACCGAACAGTTCCGAATGTAGCGCGAGAACTGTTTCTCGTAGCGCGGCATTTTCCCTCGCCAGCTGAGCTGCCTCCGCCCGAGCTCGCGCCGCCTCGAGGACGTTGCCCGCCACGTCTCCACCCTCTTGACAGCCACCTCGAATGGATTGTATACAAATACTTAAATAAGTTTTTCTACTCTCTATGCTCATAGAGTCTAGCTTAGGTAATTTAGAATATAATAATGTCCTTACTTCACTTTTTGAAGTTATACTTCTTTAGGCGCGTTATGAAAAATTTATGAGAGTGAAATTTTACGATGCGCGCGCACCGTGACACAAAATTCAGTATGGACGCCGAAAAAAGAAATAGAATATGCGTGACGTTTGACCATAATGACATTTGTAGTACCTTTTAACAAATAAAGTAGTTTTTATTATTTTTTCAAAGAAATTTAGCAATGCTTTTTCACAATGACCTATTGTTACTTAGTTAAAAGGTTATGAAACATACCTAGTTATTAAATTAAATTAATAATATAATAAAATAATAAATAATAATTGTTATTAATATTAATTAATAATTGAACAATATACTAAATATCAAATATTGTTAAATTATTAACGCTAAATATCTATTATTAGTTATTTAATAATTAAAAAAAAATAAAGAAAACCAAAGAAGTATAACTTCTTACGCGCGTACATAAGTACACGCACCATTTTTTTTATTAATTTGGATTAAAATCAACGCAAAATTGCCGATAAACATTTATCAGTTGGTCATAATGTTTGTTTTAATTTATATTAGTAATAACAGCCATTTATAAAACACAAAAGAGCTCACCGGCTGACGCCGCGCGCGCCTGCACCAATTCTGCCCTCATATCCACCAACTCGGCCTGAAAAAAGTGAAACTTGAATCCATTGTATTAGGAACATTCTACTATAGGCGTGTCAACAGACAATAGAATGTAATCGTAAACCCAGATCGATTGAGCTTATTGTCGTCGCCGGTGATAACATCTTTGGAAAATTTGTAACATTGGCGTTGCACCCACATTGTCTAAACATATACTATTCACAACCTTGGGCCAATTTATTAATAACCTAAAGGGGAATCGTCGACAACCCCGAACATTACCACTAACTAACTTTAATTGTATAAATGATTTTACAAATATTATTTATGACATTTTAACTCGAAACTCAACGAGCCGAAATTTATGACCGTGATTTAACTAGTTTATATAGAAAAACAGAAATGTATCGAACATTATATTTTCGTAATTGAAATATGGTGCTTCAATCAATTATTTTATTAATCGATCATACATTGAATATTTTCTTAACTCGGAAGTGATTTAAATTTGGGGCATTTTGCTCATTACAAAGATGCGATTGAGAAACAAATTACCTAACTCGGTTTCACTCGTTCAAGCAAATAGGGATTCAATCAATCGATACGTTAAGTGATGTAATAGTAGTACTTAGATAGAACCACTTCCAATACTTGTAATTACGATAAACACAAATTGAAGATTACCTAACACGCTAAATTAAACGTTAATAAAATTATGCAATAACTTGGCCATTTATTGTTTAAGATCGATATGTGAAAATAAAAATTATAGAACTCATAAACTCTTTTATAGGCACTTCATTAGCGCATCGAATAAGTGAATAAATATGAGGCCAATAAACAATAAACACGACCTACGCCGAATTCAAGATCATTAACATAGTAATATTAACATATTATAAATATAGATAGTGGGCGTCACTTGTGAATATTATAACAAAATACACACGTTAGCAGCAGATCAACTCTGCTCTCAAATCGCCGTACTAACTGATTGAAATATGCCCCGTACTCGTTACATTGTGCGCTGAGATTGCCTGCAGATAACGTTCCCGCAAGATTGATTCCCTGCGGCTCTTAATCGGCGAGTGCATCTCGGACAGACAATTTGAAGTGCGCACGCGCCGCGCGTCTTCGCACTGAAGTCACAAAATAATAACAATAAATCACCGTCTGTGTCGACGCTGCGGGACTGAACATGCGACATGAAATTTGAACCTAATTTGAATAACATGTAAAGGTGTGTGATTAAAGTAACTATTCTGGACGCAGTCTCAGCATCTTAATGAGGCCACACATATCGAATTCGGTGAAATCATAATTGATTTATGTAATGATAGCATTAGAACGCCGGATCAGGGAGATAGTTACAACCGATTGGTCGTAACTTACGCGTACTTAATAAACGGTGATTCCATTAAACGTTTCATCAATAGCGAAAGGTGGAACCTCCAATAGTTCATTACACGTATGAAAGATCGTTGTTTAATCGGTCTCGCCGCGCCCTTTATTGTTCTCGGAACCGAGTATTGACTAGAATAATAGCGCTCGTTACATTAACATGTGGCGGTGAACGCGGCCGAGGCGCTATGGTCCTTCGCCTTTTCACTCATTGTCACTCGGTATGCAAACACCTCGCGACACTAACTGTTCTCGAATAATTTAAACAGACCGGAGGTTAATAACTTGCATCTTTACTAAACATTATTCCTTTGAACAAAGAGTTTGGAATGTTTAATTTCTTACGGTACATTGGAAGCATTAAGTCGTAAAGACAATTAGCCGTTATTTAAGGTATCCTTAGACAGTGTGAGGAGAACTCGCTTCTAACTTCGTTTTTATCATAGGTGCATGCAATTAAAAATGAACTGCCGGAGTCAGCCGAACCGGGTTCAAGACCCACGCACAAAAAAGTCTTTCTTGAGCAATTGCTTCACTTGTTAAACTTACGCATCATAGGAAATTGGGTCTATTAGAAAATGCACTTCAACAATTTGAAAGTATTCGAAAGGTGCTACAATGAGGACAGTCAATGGGCGTATGAGAGACATTACCACCCGGGCGCATAACGGACTGACAGAGCATGTGGTCGAAATCACGGCGGGATGTCGATTTCGACTTTTCTCATGCTACCACCAATACAACAGCAAAACATTTTCTCCGTTCCTACTTTGAAGAAATCGCTAGCAGGAAAAAGGAAAGTCTAAAGGTGTACTAACAAGCATAAGATGAGTTTCGATTAAAGACTATTGTTCGACAATGAAAACAATGAATGCGTACATAAATGATCCAATGACAAATGACGGCGGACGGGATAATCACTCGGCGTCTATTGGGAATCTTCCAAGTAGTTGAGTATGAAATTAATTTGGTTTATCTTCATTTGACATTTGTCCGATATGTAATAAAATATAACGGATTCTTAGATGTTACTCTAATCTTTTTTAATT
Organism: Pieris melete; assembly: GCA_963693345.1. Taxonomy (NCBI): domain Eukaryota; kingdom Metazoa; phylum Arthropoda; class Insecta; order Lepidoptera; family Pieridae; genus Pieris; species Pieris melete. The sequence goes on from CAVNZK010000056.1 coordinate 2,401,096, forward strand.
TAATCGGTAAATTTATCAGACTTCAAGGCTCTCCCGAGGAGACGCTTCGACCGTACTTAATCTAACAAAAGCTTAAGAATTTGAAATAGAGGATGAGATTACCCCGAACCACTACAGCACAATGACTTTAATAAATGGAGGAATTACTTCGTTTTAATGTATTAAATCACTGCTCAACTTCAATTAACTTTTCTCAAGTTGAATTTCGATGAACCCCTATTTATAGGATATTATAAATGCATTGCGAATGCCTCTATAATAGATTCGGATATGTTGCCGGCATTTTAATTTGACACGTTTGTGGCTGACCGTTGATCACGAGTGTCTATAACTTTCAATTACAAAGCTAAAAATTGTTTTTTGAAATATACTAATTTGAAATATATATAATTGGAAATAGAGCCAATAACTATGCCTTTAAGCTTAGTTCTACGAAAATCAGTTGAATCATTCAGCGACTAGTCACTTGCAGTATACCTACTACTTATTGAATTTATAAAAATAGACATTGGTCATATAGCAATCATCAGAAAACTATTTATTTAGTCTAGCGAAGACTTATTGTAGACGAAAAGATGTTTATTTATGAAGAAGCGAGATATAAGCGGTGAAATGTGTTCATAAGTGTACATTGAGAATAACGACATTATTGCACCTGGCAATGCGAGCGACGTCATCAGGTCTGCAGTGCACTTCTAGGAATCGGGTCTATGCACCGTCCAATGCGAAGGTAATGCATTCTTGTTAACTTCCCGTATTAGATTACCAATTCAATGTACAACGGTTGGTCAGATTTAGTTGTTACATTCGCTACACGTCAACTGAGATTAGTCAACATATATTTCATTTTGAGCGATTAAGATTTTACAATAAGTTAAATTACTAAACATTTTACAAGACATAGAATTAACTCTAAAACCCTTTTGAAACTGTGAATAGTTATTTCGTATGACTAATGAGCGAGTAATTATAGTACATATGCTAGTTTAAATTTTATGAACGCGCCAGACCTATTCGTGCAAGTGTTTAGTTTATTTACAGCTGAAGATTATGAAACAAATCCAAGCCGAGTTATTACTGCAATATTTAAAGGGCTAGAGCTTAAGCGCTTAAGGAATTTCAAATAAAAACAAGACCACAAATTGTCAACAGTGTATTCTGTTTACGCACCTTATAATATCATAATTGGTCTCGATAATCAAAAAAATAAGATTTGATCTTATGAGATCCTTGAAAACCAGTTTGCATGCCTCAATATTTGCGGTCACAGTCGCAAGAGAAGGTACGTGTTAGCCCGAGAGATTCATAAAACTCACCGCGAACACGTCTGAATCGAACATTTCAAAATCCAAGAGAATATTTCTTACAAACGTTGTGTAAAACAAAAAACTTGGCGATTAAAAAGTGTGGCGGAGAGTTTATTGCCAGTTCTTTTCTTCCGTTCTACGCCCTTGATTTGAGAACTGGCAGTAAATGTAAAATTAGAAGCATTTAAAGTATATTTCTTTTTTGACGTTCATAAGTGTACATTGTGAATAATGATTTTTGACATTTGACTTTTAATCGACAATACTTCCTACCTTCTCAGCCGTTTCAATATCTTTTTAGATAAGACGAAGGTCTATCTCAAAATGTTGTACGATTAGATGACCGCGAAATCATCTTAGCAGCAATCATCCTTTGCAGGCTTTAACCGTCACTTCTAGACTGACATTGCGTACTGTGTAGCCGCGTAGGTAGGATAAGTTTAGCTTAAAAATATGAGCGCGGTTCCGCACGATACACCATAAAACATAGGTTTTCGGTTAGTAGGGTAATGGGCATAAGCCTATTTGACGCCAATGATTCCTCATTCAGAATGTCACGTACGTAATTCGTAATCCTGCACAATTATTACATTGTATAAGAAAATGGTTAAGTTTATCCGATCGGCACAGGTGTGGCACCATGTAATTGGAATTTACAGGTGCTAATAATATGCGTTTCAATGCAAACGTGGGCTTCACCTAACGCCCGCGACATCACATTTCAATATGAATAAGTTTCTTATGTGGGCAATAAAATACAGTATTATTACAAGGTCAACATTTGGGAAAGTTGTAAACGGTACAGAGCGTGCTAAAAGCTTCTTCAAAGCTAATTAACGAAACATGACGGTTCAACTGCAACTGGTGTTAGACAACATGGCCTATGTTATGGCGCGATGAGGAGCCATTATTTTTAATGCCTCGCAATCTAATCCACGGAGCCGTCGGAGATCACACGTAATAGCTCTCAGTTTATGTGATCACTCAAAGTCAGATACAACTTTATTGTCCGTTAACGCAAAAACTATATAAGGAGTACTGTTATTACGGAAAGTCAGAAGAAATCTATTTAGTCAACGCTTAATACAAATTATAAAACGCTGCCACTAGCAATCTTGGCTTTAGATATCTGTACTGTTTTCTTGATAATTTTACATTTATAGACAAACATGAGATCAGCATGCTGTGCCCGAGACTGGTTTCTTGTGAGAAAACTATAAAGTTTCGATTGACACTTCATTGGTGCACAGCTAGGGTACGACGCATGACCTAAGCGTTGGCAATTTTAGTTCACTATTATTTTATTTCTTTCTTTGTATCTATGTGCGCATTTAACACTAACTCTTACGTGAAGGTAAACATTGTAAGGCATGCCTTTGACCCAAAAAGTCGACAAGCAAAGATAGATACAGAAATCTGAGGCCCAGACCTAAAGGGTTGTAGCGCCATAGTATATATTTTTAATTACTTGATTTTCACAATCATGTAACACATTATAGTAATGTCGTTGCACTAAACGTTACGATATCACCAATTCGCACAACGCTATCGAAATGCATCGATCATACTGACACACTAATAGACAAGCTTTGAACTATAATTTATACTTTCCTGCTCCTTCTCAGAATATAATAAAAATTACTCACGACAAACAACTTGTTCAATTATAATTCATAATTCGTAAACTAATATTTACTAGCCAATGATTATCGTGTTGTAGAAGCGATAGGTTTTTTAAACATAGGTTTACAAGTTTTTTAATATAGCTTAATATCGCAATCAGCTAAAACTGAATAGATTATTTTTTACATTACATACAAGTTTGTAGTGGATGGGTGAAACGCAATATCTACAGCGCAATATCAATCGGGAACCGTGGTTTATGAACGCCATAAAAACGTGATATAGTACCAGAAGACTACCATAAAGTGAAAAGTGGGTTAAATTTAATATAAACTAAAGTGGACTTGCAAATTGCAGCATCGGAGCTTTCATCTCAACATATTGATGCTCGATGGTTATTATTAGTGGAGGAATAGTGCACGTTGTCGACGTCGGTGCCCAATTATTGGTCTCAATTGCTAACGTTTTATCAATAACTTATTTCAAAGTCAAAGTCAAAGTCAAATCGTTTATTTCAATTAGACCATCTAAAATGGCACTTTTGAACGTCAAAAAAAAAAATATATATAAAGATGATTCTAGTTGCCCCTTCCAAAAGGTAGTTTCGTGTGGAGAAGAATGGGCAAGAAACTCCACACTTACTCTTTTAAACTAGGTTTACAATATTTTGTTACATTTGTTAAATAATTATATGTGAAGACAATGTACTCTTAGAATAAACTACTATACTAAAAAAGTTAGTATACATGTTCCTCACATATTTACAAATATCGAAACCGTAGAATATTAACATTAAAGAGTAATAAAAATATTAAAAAAAAACACAACAAAACAGTGTGTGAGATACAAAAAAAAATAATAATAATAATTACATTTGTAGCATTATATAGATTAAAAAATAATAATAATAATAAGCAAAAAATCAGCAACCAATTTGATTTTGTCCAGGCTATAGAGCCAATCATAGGATTGTCCTATGGAGCAGGACCAGATTTATGATGCTAAAATTAGATTAAAATCGGTAGGCCCTGGTATATTTTGAATCGGTATGTGTGTTACAAAATACTATTCTCAACATTATTATGTACGTACACACACTTCATATACTCATTATAACCAAAACTGATGACGAAGTTTCTTCTTTTATAAAATGCTAATTAAAATACCGCCGCTGTTTACATTGATATGGCTCGTGATAAGACAATTTTATCCCGCAAGTGACGTAATTTTGTGCAATTAGAATAACTAGAATATAAGGCGAATTAGCAAATGTAGGAGATATCTTGATACCGATAGATACGATCTAATTGCCTTCTAACAAGGGCTTTCCATTTGCTGTAATTTAATAAATTATTTGACACTTATTGCCCTTAATAAGCAGATTAAGGAATCACCTAATTCCGGTACTTACTAAATTAAAACAATAATTCTAAATTGCTTCCGATTATCTATTCAAGTCGTCAAGTTGATTAGTTGATATAGTGGAGGACCTGCTGCAACTGAAAGTCAGCAATTTGGAGACCGGAAGGCCTTAGAAGTTTCTCGTTTCGGAGCCAAGACACTATTTGGATCGCAAAGCCAGCGGAATGAGTACCTCACTCAATTACTCAGACATAAAAGAACTTTTATACGTATGGTACTAAAACATCTCTTTTTTTTTTATATAACGGGGGGCAAACGGGCAGGAGGCTCACCTGATGTTAAGTGATACCGCCGCCCATTGACACTCTCAATGCCAGAGGGCTCGCGAGTGCGTTGCCGGCCTTTAAATTAAAAAAGACTCGGTTTATCATAAGCGTCGTTGCCCTCAAAACTAAGCGTCAATACGCGTCTAATACGATTCAACGGAATCCACGTATCCTCTGTCGTCTTTGATCTAATCTCTTTGATCCCACACGAATAGGAATTACGATTGATATATTCATTTTCGCTTGATCACATAATTCGCCAACCTAATCAAAAAGCTTAACAAACTGATGGCCACAATGAAGTGTAAACTAGAATCGTTTAGCTAAATTGATTTACTGCCGATTGGTCATTCACACGGACTAGACAATCATCGTCGAATGACTCCCGACGGCCAATTAGCAGTACAACACAAAAGATTATATTCACCAATATCCAGTTCCCAGTTCGGCTTAAATTGGCACACATTGAATACTAATCGAGACTTAAAAAAAGTCCTGCGGCCAAAAGGGTCTTTGATAGCTGACATCATCCACATCGTGTTATGCAAAAAACAGTGACAATGAAACGGTATTGGGTTTTATTCAAGTCAACCAAAACCAAACGATAAGTATATCTAAGCTTACGATACGACTCTGTTAAGCTGCTAAGACAAATCATGAATATGCATTATACGTTCACATTAATAAAAGGCTATCAATGCATAATTCAAACGATAAAATAAGATACATTCAACCAATTTGATTACTTTAATAAAAACGAAGTATCATCTTAAAACGTTGATAATATATTGGCTATCATAAGAACAAAATATTTATTAATGGCTTTAAATTAAAGCTTGTATGGATATTAACGTGTAACAATAATCTTGGGATTATAATAATATTCTGCGAATGTAACTAAGGAAAGAGTATTAAAAATTCACAAATTGCGTTCCTCGAAAAGTACTTATCTGCTTTCATCAAAGCAAACAATAACAAGCATGACGAAAATCTAGCGAGTTAAGATAAGGAAGGCTGCAGTGATCTCAAGAATCAACATACAAACCAACATAGATAACAGAATACATCATTTTTATCTGGCAATAAATTAAAATGCTACACAATTAATTTAAAAAAATACATTACAGAGACGATGCATAAATACCGTAACTAATGTAAATAGAAAATGTCTACTTCTCCGAAACCCAAGCCGGCCGTCACCAATTACGCAGAAGGCAGTAAATCATGCACAGGTGTATGGGAAATTGGTTTCGCTTTTGATGATCGCGAAATGTTCAGCATCATCCATCGAAGGAGAGAAAGTTTTACGTAACGCACTTTAACTGTAAAACCAATATTGATTGAGATGATCCATTGTAAATTGGATACTTGATATAAACGACGAGTGACGCAACCGTAATGAGCTATCAAAGACGTCTTTTCTCCGTTTCCGTATTTCATTAATTAACATCGAATCAAAGGATTCATTTCATAACCGGGATATTTATCTACGTCTTTCTCACGCACACGCACACTCCTCACTCCTGTCTATGGCATCGTACTTGACTTTCGGCTATAAGAGCTACAGTAGGATATTCTATCCAACCCAATGTTTAATATATATAAATGTTTGAACTTACTTGTTACTAAAGTTTGAAAATAGTGCGACGGACTTAGTGGATCCCGTTTCTCGCGACTAATGTAAATAGTAAACAAAATAACTTTACACTTTCCACGCTACAACTGTAAGTGAAAGCATAAAATGTAAAACCTCTGAAAAGTTATTGAGGAAGGCTTCAGTTGTAGCGGGGAGGTGCGCGTACGCACGGGGCGTGGCCGAGCCTGGCCGTCGCCGTCGCAGCCACAACCGTCGCGGATGCTGGGCCGGCCGCACTCGTCACGCGCAAACCGAAAACACGCAAAGTTCACGCGTAACATTACGATGTTTCTAATGTGAAATAAATTGTGAGTGCTGTGATTGTGAACTTTCCCGTTCTAGGTAATCGCACGCGTCGCGACACCAACTCCAAATAGGTAACGTTAAAGCTTATCAACTTATCGCCGCATCTTTTGATAAAGGACTACCATTACGATCCATGCGAATATTGTAACCTCTTAAAATTCCTTACGAAACCACTATGTAGATTAGATTGATCTACTAAATGTTCCGAAAATAAATTAAGAAGCAGATGCGTTTGATCGAAACAAACTCTACTAGACTTTTAAGAAAATATTGAACATGAACAATCACAAATTTATTAATAATAACATAATATATGTAAATGTGTATGCTGATTCGTAGTAGGAAAACGCTATACCATAATTTCAATTATAACATAATTTACCTTTAAACACGACAGATTTTACGACTCCTATAATAGCAATATTGATTTTATTTATTTACCAATTTAATTTTTCAAGATAAAAGCCATTGTCATTTTTTTCAGTAAAAATATACCTACTTAATTACACAATAGAATATTATGAGAAGCTTTCTGCTCAAAGTTACACTTATAAAATCTATAAAACAGATTGAAGTAAATTCTAAATCGCAAACATATTCCCGTTTTACCCATTCTACGCAGTAATGTGTAATTAATTAGCAATTAAAAATTAGACTGCCCGTTAAGTTCTCAAACTTTAACCTTAACCAGTAACTGTTGTAAGTTTGTGCAGCGAAGAATACCTATTAATTTACCATATAAACTTTGTATTTCATGAAATTATTGGAGAATTTCGCGGCAAACAAACAAGTCCAAGAGCATAAATCATAATATTGACCGGTTTGCAAACTACCGAAGCGCCCCCGTCTTGATATCGTAATCATCAGTTTGCTGCACTCAAGGCAACGGAGACCTTTCGCGAGGAAGTGCACTCGTTGTGATCCGCGAATTCGTTTGACACGAATAAATTTGGATCTAGATTTTTTTACGGCATTCATATATTGCTTTAGGCGTTTTGGCCTTTACGTAATAAATGTAAGTGCACAAGTTGATACTTACGAAGTTCCAGATTTTGAAGAGGTGTTGAGCTAATCACATTCATTGTGAATGAAGACATGTTGGTACTAACGTTTATTGTAATGTTCATTTGCGTGGACTAGATAAAGACAACGTGTTCAGGATACTATTTAATAAATTGTTTCCCGTTACCCGTTTTACATATTCCGAAATCGATCATTTATTTCGCAAGTAAAGACTAATTGTGGTGTTTTAAGTAATAATCTGCGCTTTATTAGAATAAAGGAGTTGTAAAATCATCATTAATTCTTACAAAAGTAGCACCTTGAAAATTGTGTAATTCGTTGAACACACGCGACATCTCTCGTGTTGCCACAAATAAATATTTTCTCATTAAAATTGCTACACGCCCTTTCTATTTAAATTATAACCATTGTTCTCGGAAATATTTCGCAAAGTGCCCGCAGGCGGCCATAATCAATTACATTTCCAGTCAGCCCCGGAATAACTTGCACTTCCCATGAACGATCTTACTTCCATATCAAACTTAATATGAAACGATTGAGTGTTGATCTTACACGATACGATGAACATGAAAATAATCAGAACTTAAAATAATATAGTGTCTCACTTGTATGTCCTGAAAGTTAAACATTTCACCTGCTTTAAAACCAGGACGACCTACTCACGCCATCTACTGAGTCAATTAAATGAATATGTTGTAGGCTCCTATCACCCAACATTCTTTAGAGGCTATTTAATTGAGGCATGCATATCAACGTAAGCAAATAGCTACAAGTGGAGCTCCCGGTGACAAGTGCGTTGTATTTGTACGTCGCAAACAGCTCCTCGGTCCCGACACGTCTGCTGCGCTCAAATATTATTTCCCTCCCACATGAACAAATAAAGAATATTTTTTATTAATCTTAATGTTCCTCCTATCTCTACGATGTTTATAATTGCCGTTTTATATGCTCGTTCCTAATACTATGAGCAGCACTTTAATTAGGAGCGATTGACAAATACATCCATTTATAATGGACTCATGGCGAGGCTTTTTCATGCCTGTTAATGTTGTCAATGCGTTTTTTTATTATCTTAACCTCTATCCTCATCATAAGAGTATGGCAAGAGAGAGTATTTAGCATCAATGTCTCGTCACCTTTGCCATAACTATAAACGAAACCCATTCATTAATTATTTTATAATTAACCTTAACTTATACAACTGTAAATGATGTTTACCTTTAGCAACGTCAGATCAGACTTTCATATCGCAAAGAACATCGTAAATAGCTTTAAACGTTGTTTTCAAAAATTCACATACATATATGTAGCTGAAGCCAAACTATAATGATCTAACTGATGTTTAGCCTCCATAATGCTAATGTTGAAATTAAGATAATGTCGTCTCGGAGCCGGTTTGCAAGCATTGCTTATTTATTACCACGTTTCGTGTAGTTTACACAAAGTGTGACCTAAGATTCTACGAATGGCAGAGCAGACGAATAAAATAAATAAAATTAAACGATCCTTATCGAAAAACCAGATTGCAACATAAAGCTCGTTTTAAGTCTTGTTTATCATCAGTTCCTAATTCCCGAAACAATTCATTCCTTTACTTGGAACGAGACGAGAGGTAATTGCGTTGTTTTGGTGCGTTTTTATATTTTTAGTTTTGTTTAGAAAAATACTTAAGAAGTTGACAATACATTAACGTCTCTCAGCCATTGAACCTTGCCGTCTTGACCTCAGTGCCGTAACTTCCTCGTGTTTCTAGTCACCGACCTATACCTGTTTCATTTGTTGTTAATAACAACAAATTAAACAGGAGTGTCATCAGAATATGAAGGAGACCATGGCGGACCGGCACAATTAAAATATAATATTATCATTGTTTATTTATTTTATTGCTTTTCGGTTCAAACGAGGACTGTGTTAGCAAACTCTAAAACTTTAGCAAATGTACATTTATGTAATTCAACAAGTGATATAGCAATTGTAATAATTCCATAAACAATTCGTCGAATAACTCAAATCAATTGTGTGTATTGGTGTTTACTAAGAGCGAGATTAGTACAGATTAAATATTCATGTTGCACAATTGCACGCAGAAGACGGGACGCTGGCTGCAATTCAACTGTTTGTTAATGATAACCTGTGCTTTCTTTCTACGTGTTTGTTTGTCATTGTTGTGTCTACGATTATCATAATTATCATCTGTAGAATATCGAACGCAAAACTATTGCTGTTAAAAGTTTGACTGTTTAATTGACAGAGACACAGAATGCACCTATACTAAAATATTAAATATTGATTTATGAAGCAGTTTTGTTCAAATTGTAGTACTTGGCATGAATTAGGTGTTTTTTTGGATAATAAACAATTCGGTCATTATTTTTGCCTCAGTTACCATTTCTTACTATTTCTGTTAGTTCCTGACTTAAGCCTCCTTAAATAAAACGTTAACATGACTCATATTACATTTGTCATCGCAGTGTTATCAGAAAAATGTCATCGAAATAGTCACATACAAAGAAAACGTTAAAAGCTTCTGGTCCTTCAATAATCTTTGTTTTATGTTGTGCACTAAAGCTAAGTTTTAAGCAGGATTAACAGATACCTTTAAATATTATATGATGGCACGCCGACCCCGAATTATACGACCTATTACTCATAAAAACTGTAAAATTTTGGATGTGCTGGTCAAACGTTTATGGCACGAGCTATATTTCATTGTACATTTGTTCAAAGATTGATATAAAAAAATAAAAGAACGAAAACTCGGCTATTTAGCAGGAAATATTCGCTTTTGCCGCCGCGCAGTCTCCACGAACAAAAACATTATTGTGTACAATACTATTTAATAAACGTTTTCGTTTCGTGGATGGATGTAAAAATGGTAATTTATGTCTTTATACAGATTGTAGTTGCTTGCTCTTAAAATTAAATCTTAAATCTTTAAATTGTCACGGCATTGTTCTTGCGAGCCCTCGGGGAGGGTGTAATTGTCTTTTCAATTTCTATTTATTGTGACATCGTTAAGGAGGCCGATCAGTGAACCAAGACGATCTAGGAGAACTAGCTATCTTTATTTGCATCATATTTTATGGAGGCTATTAAAATGTTTTACAATTTAACCAATATACGATTCGTAAGCTCTCAGTAACATAGAGTATTGATACTGTTTCAGTAAATTTTAATGAAAAAAATAGTAATGGTTTCACGGTGGTCCTGAAAATGATCAGGGCGGTGAGTCACTTGAATTGCACACAGCGAAAATTTATAATCGGCAGTCCGACCACATTCCGAGAGCAGGCGCAGGTTAGAGCATTTATATTCACATTCTAATCATATCAATATGAATACCGGCATTAGGACATTGTATTATTTTCACTTTATACAATTTAGTTTTATCTGTTCACAAAATACCTTCGACCATACCTACTAACGAGGCAGGTACGGTAAGGTAAAAACTCGACAACAATAATTAGAACGAAGAATTGAATATTCTCACCCCAACCCTAAAGAACGTATTATGAGTGAGGCTGCTACATTTTAATTTAGATACGGAAGCCGCATGACTATGCAAGAAAACCAGATTAATTTCATTGTGCAGTGTCGGGCAATCCTTCAAAGTGAGCTGCTTGTTTGTCAGCATGGCAGGCAGGCTTTAGGTTATTCAAATATTGCCTTGTTTAATAACTTATTTTTGCTACCAAAAATAATTTAGTTTTTTTGAAACGAAATTTTGCATCATGAAATGTTATTGCACACGAAGACTAGGAAAGAAACCTGGATATATTTCCTAGACGGTTTGGCTCCGCTCCAGTCCTATTGCACTTTGACAAGCGGCCTATAACTTGTACTAGATTGTCCGTCTATTCCTATTAGATATTAATAAACGTTTATAGTGTGCTCGCGCGGCTTTACAACGCCCAATGTTTGTGATAAGGCGGGAACGATGCAAGATTTTTGTAAAATAAAATGGTTTTTTTTTCACATCACTGTTATTAGCAGATGTCATATTATATATTATGTCTTACCATATTTTAAAATATAAAGTTCTCGTAAGCCACGTCCAGTGTCACAAGTTTTGCGAAGGACAGGGTCAACGCACTCCAAATATCGGCATTCCTTTCCCTTTTCATCGCCGATAACTATGAGTCGCAAAAATTACGGTACAAGGTACTTTGAATTTTATAAATATCTTGACACATTCTGTCTACACCAAGCCAACTCTTATACGTTCTAAGACAAGTTTTTCCTTTTAAATTGAATCCAGACCAAAAACAAAAAATTTAAATAACAGACAGTTATCATCAAGCACAGGACCGGCTGGAGCTCCTTGCTCGACTAGGCCAAGGCGATGGGCAGCGCCTCGATGATGAAATCATCGTTTGGAAACGTAGCGCATCCCTCTCATCAGCTGTAATTTAATCTTTGTCATCATTATATACAATTGTCTAACAGACGCTTTCTATACTCGATCTATAAGAGGTCTAAAAGTCCTGCGCCACGTGAACATGTAATGCGAGCTTTTACAAGATACAACCTTGATATATTGTTATATATAGCGCTATTAAATTGCGTTTATCTATATAATATGTAAACGTAGATTAACATGCTAATGTATAAAACGATAATCATTATGCGTTTATGAATAGGGCGTAAGTTCGATTGCCGCGCAACGAATCAAGTTTCAATCAAAATACGTGACCACTCACTACTACGACAGCCTTATCGTATTAAAAAATTTAATTTATTTCTTCAATGTAAGAACTTGTGTACTCATTCGACTAGCAACAAGTTCAGCATAACAAGCGATGGACATAAATAGATATTCATACAAAACGATTTAATCAGGGGCCGTGACTGACGTATAATAGAAGACGGATTATGAAACCACACGAGACCAGGTTGATCTGACGAAAGGTTGACCCCGAACTTGTGTGGGCGAGCGGCGACAATTTGAGGAGCTCGGGCCAGAACATTATAAAATCATTGTTATAATGCATAATATTAGTATAACAACAAATATTGACGTATTCCGTGTCTAGATTGAGTAGGTACGGTACGTTGGAAGCAGATTGAGAATTAGAGGATGCAACAGTCGCAAATCGATACTGGCGGGCTTCGGGTCCTCGAACTGTCGGGGAATGCAAACAAATAGACATACATAGTAATGACAAAGGAGCACACCTGCTTAAAGTACAAACAATGCAAATCTAGATGCGTCGGGAATAATACGTGCCGTGTTAGTCACCAGTACAGCGATTTCTTCCGGAACAGAAGATTACTCACCATTTCTTTGACATAAAATTTAAACAATGGAAGTTAAAATTTAAAATCTCAGTCATGTGAAGAGTCAAAATTTCAAGACGAAAGAGTAGGAGAAAAGCAATATGTTCCTTTTACGTCTAGCGAAACGGTGAAAACTTTACGCAACATTTATTGTTAATTTAGGCAGTTTGTATATTAAAAGTTAGCATTGAACAAACGATTACGATAAACTCCTCATATAAACAGGAATCGTTCAAGATACAATGCAGAGTCTGGAACGAATGGTTGCAGTATGAATGGCCAATCTTAACCAACGGCAAAATAAACAAAAATCAATTACCGACTACTCTTTAAGATGAAATTAATCCACTGCCATGTTGTATCTGGGCATTGGCGTTGTGCATTTTACTGAGTAAATTTAAAGCTCGATTTATCAACATTGATGCTGTTAACTTCGTATCACCAGTGGCTTATTCAATTTAAACGATATTCAGTTTTTTCCTTATAATTTACCGTGTACGCAAAATTTCAACAAATGAAACAAATTTCAGGCAGGGCGATGTTAAATGTGGCTGTGACGGCGCTCGCCTGCGTCTGCCTGGCGCGCTGTTCGTCGGCCGAGCCACACACCCTAGCTTTACACATTCCTAAGGTGATTTCAGTTTACTGATTTGTGGTAATTTGTTGCCCACATGAAAATGATAATATATTGTACATTTTCAGGATCTAACAAACATATTAGCAAATATTGACGAGCGATTAAGGATGTTGGACACCATCAGTGCGCTGCAGGTGAAACAAGCGAGACGACTCGACGTCATACAAGACAAACTGGGTGAGAACAAACAGGCAATTTCACATGAATTGCATGTAACAACACAAGCCTTGATTTAGTGCTATTGACGTGTATAGAGCTCAAGTGTTAGGTAAAATATTTCAAAATGCAATGACTCGCTGTGTGATCTTATTGTGTCATATCCTATTTTAGTGCCTATCCGTGGGTAACTTTCGCAATTGAACAAACGGGGCCATCATTTAACCGAGTGCACCCTCTTGCACGTACGCTTCATTAACTATATTCCAATAATTCCAGATCGCGTGGAAACAACTCTATCATTAAGGCTTGAGAGAGCGCAGTTGGCGGCGGAAAGATTAGAGCATAGACTCCACATGCTACAAACAAGTGTACAGGTAGGATTCTAAGAAATCAATTACCATTGGAGTCACGACACGCCAACATAATTGTTTCAATAATAAATAACTATTCATTCCAGGCTTCCATCAAAGAGAGCACTGACAAAATAGAGCGAAGTCAAACCAAATTTGTAGAAATTGCTCAAAATCTCACCAATCAAATCGACTCCCACTCGCATCTCCTAGAAAAGGTAAGAGTTTAGAAGATTGAAAGCTATTCAAACGTTGATAAGAGACGAACCCGCAGTGCTTCAATCTATTTACCATTATATTATATTTAAAGGTGAGCGGTGCATACGCCGACACCTGGCGTCGCAGCATTCTACTGGAATCTCTAATGAGAGATGGCATGGCCCTCGTGAATGTGACTAGAAGAGAACTTGCTGATGGTGTACGGGCCCTAGCCAGAAGACAAAGAGATGCACGTCTCAACTCTGCCGACTTAGAGGCAGCTTTTTCTAGGCGATTGAATGACAACACTTACAAAATTGACTTAAAGGTAAGCAAAATGCTCTGATTTTATGATTTACGACATTATAGAGATTAAATAATCTATATTACTATAATTAAAGAACGACAAAAATAATTAGCACACAATACGAAAATATTAGTATTAATATGAAACACAGAAAATATACCAAAACCTTCAATCGGTTATATTCATAATTGTTATTTCAACGTTCTACTAATCGGTGATTTAACAAAAACAAGCAGTACATTGAAACCACAGCTTAATATGTGAAGGCCATTATTCAAAGACAAGAAATATTGCTAAACGATAAGTTATAGAAGAATAATAATACCTGCATTCATATTATCTATATATGCTTTTTTTTGATCCACGCGAATTTATGATTCCTGAATTTCTATCATATTTAACATTTAAATAACTACTAGCATTTTTTATCGCCCGTCTTGACTCGTGAGGTTACTTTTAGTCTGGTATGTCTTTAGCTCAATAAATGTTCAGGCCGAATCTATTTCGATCCCGCCTAGTCCCTCGCCGATTAAAAAAGGACTGTTTTCATTCGTGGTGCTTTAAGACAGATAAAACCGTAATCCTATTTTACTTTTTAGATGCAGGAAGTGCTAAACGAGCAGAGACGATTTGTGGACTCCTGTCAAAGGGTGCAACTGGACGATCCCACTCATGTGGCAGATGTTTTAGACAAACTTATAGATTCTTTAATAAATAAGTATGTCTTTTTAAATATTCTTATCACATGTTTATGTGTGTGTAAAATTTGTGTCTGTGTTACTTATTTGTACTGCGATTGTTTCAGAACTGCATCAACATTCCACGAATTGCAAAATATACAGAATAGTGTCCGTAACCACGACAATAAAGTGATGAAGCTTCTTAGCAATCGTCCTTCACAGGTATTTTTAATCTATAGACGTCGTGTAGCAAAATTTTAACTGTACCTATAGGCATATTTATTGCAATTATATTGATATGATTTCAGACGGATTCGACTTGCAAGAGACTAGAAACCGTGTTCCGAAATTCATCACACGCAGCGTTCAATGAAAAGGAGCTCCTACAGCTCACAGAAAAATTCATTGGCTTGACGAACCGTGCCGACGCTGCACTTCAGCGCCTAGAGAAACTGCTCGCTGATGACCCGGGTGGGTCTTCATCCACTAGTGACGTTACGGCAGCTGCCGACAGATTACTACAGAAACTTAAGGGGATTAAGTAGGTTTGATTCTTAAACTTTTGCCAATAGAATATGCAGAAGTAATGCATAGTATGCACCATAGTAATATACCCGACACTAACTTGATAGTTGAGCTTAACACGATCTAAATTACGTTTAATATGGTTGTAATA
The DNA here is from genome assembly GCA_963693345.1 of Pieris melete. Classification (NCBI taxonomy): domain Eukaryota; kingdom Metazoa; phylum Arthropoda; class Insecta; order Lepidoptera; family Pieridae; genus Pieris; species Pieris melete. The sequence goes on from CAVNZK010000056.1 coordinate 2,416,963, forward strand.
TATTGTAGGAGTGAAACAGATTCGGAAGAAAATGAGGAGTATGGTGAAGATGAACAGGACATGACCTATTTCGAAGCAGGTGGTGATAACTTCATGGAAGAAGATCAGGAAATGCTCAGCAGTGTAGATGGGAAGTCTAAACCGAAGACTACTACGGAAAGTGTTTCCTACCAATTACCACATCGAAGGCATCTTCATAAACATCCTTATGACCGCGGCCCTACTTGGAGAAATTCTGACAATTAATTCTAAGCATGTGATATAAAGTACTCTTTAATAAACACACAAATATTTTACTAAAATGTATATTCTAATTTTACATAAATACAATAAGAAAATCATAATGATATAATACTGCGAATATCATCATATAATTTCATATTGACTCCAATATCAAGAAGAGATATCATTTTAATTGTTAATGAACAAGGTGGGGCAAGTAAACTAGTCCTAAATCGAACACACCATATGATGGACAGTAAAAGGTCTTAAAGACAGACCAAATAGAGGAAATCTAAGTGAAAGAAACACAAAATTCTATCTGACTATAATAATGTGCAACATTGGGAATATATTTTCTTTAAATGAAACTACACACACTACCGGGTGGTGCGTGGTCTTATGGTAATAACTCCCTGAGTATGTTATCCTATCCTCTTTACATTTATAAATATTACTAGATGCTTGGCCCAGGATTGGCACAGTCAATCATATCAACCTTTTTCAGATGTTTTTGTCGTAGAGATTATACAGCTGATCATATTTCTTAGAGTGAGCTTGTAGAGCATGCAAATATCAAGTTATTATATGGACCCACCATTCATAAAGGGTTTTATTTGAATTCATTCTTTTTGTCAAATATTTTTCATGAATATGAACATGATAAACAACATAACTAAGAAATAAACTGATCTTATGATATAATTGACAAAATGTCTTGGTTACATTTGGAAAATGGCCAGCAATATTAGTGATTATATTGTCCCATATTTCTTTAAGTTGGTATCTTATTTTACTTTATTGAGTTCTACGTTGGTAGGTAAGTCTATACTTTGTATTGCATAGGGATTAGGGATGTTACTCTTTACTGACAAGAACTGCTGAATCTTCTTGTGATGCTTGAAATAATTTTGTATGTATGTTTGTTTTATTCAATGCCTCTGTACATGTCATGTAGGCTAGCAGTTGCTAGACTGTTAAACTCGGACACCAATGTGGGTGGGTGTCTTTTTAAAGAAACTTAGCTAATACTAAATCAACACATTCATCATTAAAAACTAATCACAAAGTGACAATGTATTAAAATTGCAACCTACTATAAACTAAGTCATTAACTTACCTCAAGTTTTGCACTGTGCTGAAAAATGGTCAAGGCTTTATGGGTGAGCTGAGCAAAACAGGAACTCAATGTTGCTATTTTTTGACGAGCAGAAAACACTGCCTCCGGTTCCTCGGTCTCCAGATCCGCTGAAAATCACACGTGCTACTGATTTTATAGAATTCCTATTGATTAGAGTCAATGACCTAAGAGTAATAACTATTTCTTTACGTAACAATAAACAACGAATCAACAAAGAATACCTGGTATACCTATAGTCGCAAACTATATGAAATCACTTTTCTACCAAGGAAACCCAGTGACTGAGGGGAATTTTTTTCGGTCACTGAGATTGTAGGTATTTATATATAAATGTAGTTAACTTACCTAAAGAGGTATCTAATCCAACACATGCTTTATCAAATTCCTTTTCCAATAAATCTAACCACCGAAAACCAACCCCTGTTGTCGCCATTTTCACTATAAACTTGTTCAATTATTTTCAAAATTTATGTTGTTCACTGCATAACAATAATAATTAGAATCTCGAAATCGTACTCTGCTTTGACAGCAGTCGCTTGATAATTGACATTTGACAGGTAAAATTTTGAAACCAGTTTGACCAATGAACTTTTTGACAACTACAGCTAGCAGCGGTTTACATATTATACTGTAAATAATAAAGTTTTTATAAGTTGGCAATTATTTACTTACCCCTTCCTGAGAAGGCTCGAAAGAGGCCCCGACACTCACTAACGGATTCGGATGATCCAATCACTGTAGCTAACAATAAATTAAAAGACCCCCACGCGGCCAATAATAATAATAGCTAAAAACTAATTTGGGTAAAAAACCGCTTTCACCGGGGAAGGCGAGGACCTTTACTGCGTACTTCGCTCACTCCAGTGAGCTTCCCTCCTGCCCTTCAGGTGATTGACACCCCGCGATGGCCCAAGCCGAGGTATGAGTCTCGCAGGAGACGCCCTTGCGCTAGTCGCGGGAAAAAACGCCCATTGGGGCCGAGCTCGCCAAAACAGCCCGAGTTGAGCCATAAAGGCCCTTAAGGCCAACAGTGAGATTCCTTTAAAAAAAACAATGGGTTGCACTCCGGGAGTGCCGGCAGAAGTGAAAACTTGAATATTAACGTTGTGCATTTTTGATATTTTGGAATGGTTAGGGAATCGTTTTGCACGAATTGCTTTAATTACCAGTATAAAAGTACTATCATTTATGTGGTAGAATACAATATTTATTTATTGCGCTATCGTAAACAAACATGACAATTTATATTACATTAAATACGCCGTGCCAGCTGTCTACTCTCCATCCGTCTTACGATTTTCGATCAGGTCACGTGTACCGACACGAGTTTAAATTTTTTTACCCATTCCAAAAAAAAGTGTACAACGCCTCTAAAGAAGTTTTCACTTCAAAATACTATTTACTGTACACTCATGGTGAGAAGTTCCTAGAGTTTTTATTTTGTATTAATTGCTATTAAATTATTATTAATTATAATTATTAGTAATCTCATTCCCCACAAATATTGCGCGCCGGAAACAAAAAAAAAATTAAAATAAAAAACCTAACGCACATTCACGTAAAAATACAAAAACTTAAAAAGTAACGGCCTTTTAACAGATATTTTGCACTTTATTACTTTTAAAAGTGAAAATCGATTTTAGTATTCGATTTTGTATTCGATTTCGAGTTTCAGTTGAACAGTTATTTAAAAAAAATAATAATATACTAACGTAACCTAAACGAATAATACAGTTTACAAATTTCAATACATTTCACAAAACTTAAAAATTTTTTTTTTTTATACTTAGACGCATTTCTGGCGGCGAAAATCGGGTTGGAGGTGTTCCAATCAAGGTCCCCCGAGACTCCTGCATAATCAGTATCATCAGATTCGGGTGCAGCACTCTCACATCCAACCCGTTTTTAGTTTGTTATTAATATATATTTTTTTGTATTACTTTAGATTAAGGTTCTATAATTTTTTTTTAATATAACATTTGGTTCTGCACTTCTCGCATTCATCATGTTCCTTTTTTTTAGATTTTCTCTTTAACTAGGGTTGCCTGGTCGATAGAGATGCCACCCCAGAACATGCAGGATCCTCATCCATAGCCGATGGTTTCCACGGTGCAGGCTGGTGTGAATCGCTCCCCGGTCGACTGTAGACTCTCTTACGCGTGTCGTTGGTGTACAGGCATACTCGGTTTTCGTCGGACAACAGAACATTTCTCCACTGGTCGAATGTCCACGGCACGTGCGTTTCGTAAAATCTCTTCCTGGTCGTCCGGTGGTTGGCGGTCAATTGAAGGCCTGTAGCAGCTCTCCGGAACAGCCTTCGAGTAGCTCGGTAGCGTCGGTATATCCGTTGCACTCGAAATCGGCTGATGTTGTTGCCGAGGTACTCCAACCTGCCGTAGGCCGGATTGCAGTAGGGCCACCACTTGAGCTACTTCTTCTGCCGTGGTATCCATTTTCACGAGATTTTTTCTTGTCGGAGCTCTTCAGGTGTGACCTCTGTAACGTCTGGATAGCTAATGACTCATAATTGACTTGTATTTTTTATTTATTCAAAGTCGAGACTGATCTTTTTCGTATGAAATTATTATGCACAATCTAAGCTCTACATAGTATGTACCATATATTAATTAAATAAAATAACAACGTTTCTGTAATAACTGTAACTGAAAAAGTTATTGACTTGTTCCTTTCTTGAGCACTTTAAGCTGTGGTCAAACAGCGGTAAGGCGTCGCGGCGTGGAAGTCACACTGCGAGAGTGATGATCCTGCTAGCGATTCGAACGTGGAAGCTTAATGCTACTCAAAACGCAGATTAATACTTGCATTTTTATATTGTTGATGGCTCAAGTCATACTTCTATTATTATAAAAGCTTCCCTATTAAACAGTCACATTATGCGTCCAAGGAGTATAACCTATCAGCAGATTTAAACATCAAAGCAATGTCTAACTTTATAAGCAGAAGTTCCCGGAATCAACAGTGATACCGTCGTTTTATTCTTTAAGGTCAACTTCGACCTGCTATTTGGCAGACCCCAAGATGACGTCTGTTGTGAATGTGGAAGGCTTATTCAGACACCAAAACTGAATGCAGAAGCTGTTTTGACGGCAAAAATGAAATTTTACATTAGTATCAAGGATGTACTAGTCGAGGGGCTATGCCAAACAAGAGATAATGTATTTCGATTACATGCAAAACATTTCACTTCCATGCATCCCAGTTCAGGAGATGTTTCATTATCGATAGCTTTCTTAAGAATCTTAAAACAACCGAAAGTCGCTTTGACCTTGACCATAAGGACATTGCACTTAATTGAAACATGCTCATTTTTATATTCTCCTGAATATAATGACTAAGTATTATTAGAGAAATACTGTTTCCATTGAAACGAATAGTCAACAGGTTTCCCGGAAATAGAAGCAAGACTTATTGATATCAGAAAGGCAGTGTAAAAACGCGGCCAATAAGACAGAGCATTGGCCAAGTCAACATATGCAATCTACGAAAGAGTCGGTCTGCTGTACCAGGACTGCCAGTCGATGCCACAAAGATTTTTTCCGAATACAGTAGATAATTGGCCAAAACTAATTTCATTCTAGAAAATTATGTTTAAAGGAATTTATCATATTTTGTCTTATTTTTACCCGTTTGAGTTAGAAAATGTCAGCAATTTTTAAAAGATTGTTGCACATACATAAAACAAATAGAAAATAACATTATTCATTGTAATATAATATAATACTGCAAAAAACATAATTTATTATTAATCTTACAATGATTATTTCGTGTTTTATTATATTTATACCGGCACCATATGATATTTATATTTGTGATTTAAACGCAATACATAATTGATAATTATATTGTTAGGCACATAAAATAGCTAAGTCACTCCAACCACGTCCATCTTGAGCAACTAAATAAAGTGAGCGAGTGAGAGTGGATGGCTACCACCACTCGTGCCGCCTGAACTGGCCAATATTCGTGGAGTGCCTCGACGAGGCGCCTCGCGAGTCTGGAGCCGGCTTCAAATAAGCGATTCTATTTCAATCGGAGACTAGGAGTATATAAAATGTATGTACTATAGGTGTTATATACTCCTAGTACTGCTAAAAACTGTGGTGTAGAATTCTTTTTATTCTTATTTAAAAATTATTTAAACTTAATATGCCTTATATTTTCATATTTGGTCAACTACTAAATTAGTAATGATTAGTCTCTACGTACTACTACTATGTTAACGTGAAATTACGAAAAATACAAACATTCAGCCTATTCTAAAACAGGAAAAAAACTAACATTTGTCTGAGAAGAAAAAAAAATTTGCAGACATCTACATTGTAAACAATGAAAACGTATTAATTTAACACGAGCCTATTAAGATTTGGTCAATCAGCGAACGGGGCGGCACGGTGAAGGAGCGCTGACGTGACGGCGACGCGGCGTGGATGTCACACTACGGACGTGATGATGCCGCAAGCGTCGCCTCGGCCGACCAGCCGCACTCAACGTAAATTCTCGAGCATTTTCAAACCAGCTCTTTGAGATTTCGTCCTATTAATTCCCAAATCGCTGATTTCAAACTCGCAATTTTGTATTGGGTTATATTATTTGGTACCAAATAATACATAAAATGTGCTCGATCATTTTCGATTAGTTTTTCAACTCTCTCCATGTCCATTTTTGCTGTCGAATACAAAGTTGCCGTTACGCCGGGCGCGACGTCTGCCGTCCCGCTATCTGTTTGACTACTACAACGAATAACACAACGTATAGCGTCGCGCTCACGCCTCGTCCCGTCGTACTTTTATTATATCGTTTGGTCGCGCTCTGTGCGACATGTCTGATGTCGGGTGCTATATTATAACATACAGGTACATTACAACTGCTCACGTCGCGTCGCCGTCCCGCCCCGTCCGCTGTTTGACCAAACCTTTAGAATAAAACAAAACACAGCCATGCCACTGTCTTTGGTTTGTTTGTTTACGCAAAACAGACACAGTTTACCTTAATAGGGCCATAGCCATAAAATAAATTACAATTGATTCCAATTTCACATAAGTATAAAATTTTGAACAATTTAATGTACCTATGAAGCAAACAAATTATAGCTATCTTATTGTTGAAGCTTCTGTAAATTAACAAAAAGTAAAAAAAATCAGTTTATAAAAATTCTATTTAAATAATAAGGAAACAAATAAAAATTATAAACAATTTTAAGTAATATAAGCGTAATAAAATGTATCCTTAGTAATTATTACTAACTTTACAAATATAATTACAATATACCAATGTTGCTTAATGCAACCTTAAGCCAAAAATGTCAGAGTCATACTTAGTATTAAGTCTCGATTAAATCTTACCCTGAGTGTGTGTTAATATTTAATTTGTAGGCATAATCAAGAGTTATTGGTGCTTATTCTGGCTCCAAAGTACAAATAACATTAACAAAAATCTAAATGAAATATTTTTTTATGTATAGGATTTAAAAATAATCTGTCATCATAATTTTAATCAGTTTTGTATATGTATTCAAATACATGTTAATGTTATTGTAATTTAAATTTAAAAAATCATAATATTATTTGTTCCACAATTAACTGACATTAGATATGATGATTTTGTCATATTTGGGAAAACTTGGTCACAGCTTTTTTTTTTAAATTTGAACTTGAATCTGGTGTGCGGAAGGCCTTAATCTCCCTTGACACCCACAAGTCAAGTGGTCCTGACGGCATTCCCTCGATCGTTCTTAAGACTTGTGCTTCTGAGCTGACTCCGGTGCTTACACGGCTCTTTCGACTCTCGTACTCCTCGGGCGTAGTTCCAAGCTCATGGAAGACTGCGCATGTTCATCCCATTCCCAAAAAAGGTGACCGCTCTGAGCCATCCAGCTACCGACCTATCGCAATCACTTCTTTATTTTCAAAGGTAATGGAGTCTATCATCAATAGGCAGCTCTTGCGATATCTGGAGGAGCACCAGCTAATTAGTGATCGTCAGTATGGCTTTCGCCGTGGCCGCTCGGCTGGTGATCTTCTTGCCTATCTAACTCATAGATGGGCCGAAGTTGTGGAAAGTAAGGGTGAGGCTTTGGCCGCCAGCTTGGATATAGCTAAGGCCTTTGATAGGGTTTGGCATAGGGCGCTTCTTTCGAAACTACCGTCATACGGTTTTCCCGACGACTTATGCCGATGGCTGGCAAATTTTCTTGTAGGACGTAGCATTAAAGTCCTAGTTGACGGAGCGTGCTCCAATCCTAGACCCATCAATGCAGGCGTTCCGCAAGGTTGTGTCCTTTCGCCGACCCTGTTCGTTCTGCATATCAATGACCTGTTGAATATCGACAACATTCATTGCTATGCAGACGACAGCACCATCGACACAATATATTCCGGCCATCCGAACATGTCTCGATCTGAGGTTGATGAGAGCCGTAACTTACTTGTTCTCGAAATTGAGTCGATTCTGGAGAAGGTTTCTGTGTGGGGTAGTAACAACCTTGTTAGGTTTAATCCTACAAAGACTCAGGTTTGTTCTTTTTCTGCCAAGAAAGATCCTTTTGTCGTGTCTCCTCAATTTGAAGGCGCTCTCCTTAGTTCGTCACACAGCCTCAGTATCCTTGGGGTTGGCATCTCGAAAGAAGTCCAATTTCGCAGTCATCTGGAAGAAAAAGCCAAACTGGCTTCCAAAAAGCTGGGTGTTTTGGGTAGGGCTAAGCAGTATTTCACTGAGGTGCAACGTATGCAGCTCTACAAAGCTCAAGTACGACCTCATATGGAATACTGCTCGCATCTCTGGGCCGGTGCTCCCAAATACCAGCTTCTTCCTTTTGACCAAATTCAGCGAAGGGCTTGTCGAATTGTCAATCTCCAATGTCTTACTGATCGGCTTGATTCTCTATCGCTACGCAGAGACATTGCGTCTCTTTGCGTTTTTTACAAAATTTATTACGGAGAGTGTTCGGAAGAATTGTTTGGGTTGATCCCTCCTGCCTCTTTCCAACACCGTACGAGCCGAATGACCTCCAAATTTCACCAGCATCATCTTGATGGTTGGAGGTCTTCCACGGTCCGCTTCACAAGGCATTTTCTTTTGCGAACTAGCGAACTGTGGAATCGGCTCCCGGGGGGGGTCTTCCCTCAGAGATACGACCTCCAAATGTTTAAGAAGAGAGCCTACTCCTCCCTCAAAGGCCGGCAACGCACCCACTAATAATGGGTGTCTATGGGCTGCGTAGACTGCCCTTTTTGGTCGTCCCGCAGCTCGTTTGCCCCCTATTTAATATAAAAAAAAAGAACTTACTATCTACTACTTAAGAACAATTTAAATGCACAAAATCATAAGTCAATTGCATATAGCTTATCCATTCCAGCAAAGCTATGCTGCAGCTAGTTCTAAAAGCTAGTAAAAAATCGTATGGACTCTTTTATTTTTGAGTCCAATGAAATATGAGTTAAATGCTTCATTCAGTACAATGATTTTAATTTTAACAATCAAATTCTGTGCTAGCAAAATCATTTTTGCTCTTATTGTGTGTGTACAAAGGCAAAGATATTCATTGACCACTTGCTATTAAGTTTAGAGTTCAGAATAAAAATCATCGCAAGTGATAGCTGCTATTTTAATCAAAGATTAATGTATGTATTTTTAACTTAGAGCTTATATTTATTTACAGTCTAAATTTTATATTAAAAGGCCTGTACATAAAATATGTTTTAAAGACAAGAGGTAACACATTGGGTGTTTAGAAATTGTTTCAAACAATTCATATTCAAAACAATCCTTAGCAACCTTATTGCCTTTGGTACATTGAGTTCAGATTTCGGGAAATATAGTTTTTCTGATTTAACTCATTAAATTATGATAATTTTGCAATCAATACAAAAAACAATTAAAACTCTATTATGAAAGTTTATCTCAAATTCTAATAATTAATGTGTTGTAAAATACCTGAAATTTGAACTAAATCAGATACAATGGCAGGTCTAACTTAAAATTAGTGTTTATATGGTATTAATATACATTTAAATATATATTACAAACAAAAGACATGCTGATTAACTATTTTAAATGAATTAATATAAAATTAACAAAATATGACATATGCACATGACAGTTTGAACTGCTTGTGTGCTTAAAATATAAACAATTACAAAGAAAGTTAGGTATATTCCAAACATTGCAAGATTTGTTACTTGACTTAATTAGCATTTACCAATTGTACACCTTTTACAAATTTTCTTCTATGGGATACAGCTTAAAATTATAAGTTAAATGTTTGTTTAACTGTTAAATGAACACATTGTAGCTAAACTAAACAGCTAAACTCAATTGCATTTTTATTACATCTATCACCTGGATTTGTTCACAATTACTTAAGCATTTGCTTTGCTTTATCATTAACAAATAACACAGCCACTCTTTTCTGGTATGTGACCATCTGACCTCTCTATTTCTGAGAGCATTGCATGAAACATATCCGTCACAGACTGCAATAAAATATGTGTATTTAGAATTGTTTACCTGCCTTTGTACTTTTATGCACTTTTTTAAATTTATAAAAGTCTATACATTCAATTATATTTTAAGTTTCTATAAAAATGTATGTTTATTCATGTCAAATCTTGAAATATAACTCTTATAACTTACCTCATTTCTTTTTGCACTTGTTTCAACAAATGCAGCATTCCATTTTTCAGCTAACCGTTTTCCTTCTTCCGTACTAATTTTTCTTTCCAAATGTAGATCTGTTTTATTTCCAACTAGGACAATAGGGACACTGAAAATAATAATTCATTATTAATTATATTCAGACATTGAAATATTAAATAAAAATGTTTGCCAGTTACTTAAGTTATAACAATCTAATTACAAAATTTGACCAACTTACTGAATTTTTCCAACCATATCTAAGAGTTTGTCGTAGATTATTTGTACAATTTGAAAACTTTTACTTGAGGTTATTGAGTATACCAGAACATAACCATGAAAATCCATGCTGTACTGAAGTGGAAATATACTATATTCATCTTGACCAGCTGTGTCTACCAGTTTAACTTCATATTCAGTGGAGTTAAGTCGAATGAATTTTGTAAAAGCTAAAACATACAATGTTATCAGAGATAAAAAATACAGAAAGTGAACCAGGGGACGGAAGATAATGTTTTCGTTTTCAAGTAAGCTAAACGATTCTAAACTGTGTTACTAACCACACTATAAGCATGCTTTGGTTAATAATAATGCCTTAAACAAAGAAAAAAAAATTACATACTATTCTCAATGGTGGGATCATAGGAATCAACGAATTGTCCTTCCACAAATTGTATAATCAGAGAGGATTTGCCTGCAAATGAATTTAATTATTTATTGTTAATTAAAATAATACGTCACAACAGAAATTACTAGGGAATAGTAAAATTAATAATCACCAACTGATCTGTAGCCCATCATAGCAATTTTCCTCTGCTTCGAAGGCATTTCACTAACTATTCACAACTTGAACACGAAAAATATTTCAATAGGATTTATTTTTCTAGATATACAAAATAAATATTAGTTATATTCTGAGTTCTGACAAAATCGTTTTTTTTTTTTTTTTTTTTTAATAGCCTCACGCAGAGCGTATTGCCACAGACAAAGGTAAGGAAAACGGAATAGTAAAGAAAAATAATTTTACACCGAATGAACATTACATCGATAAAGGATAGGATCAGCAGGATATAAAACTATCTCTAATACAAAATACTACATTATGGAAAGGAACAGTAATTAATAAAATATATATCATACAAAATACGATTTGTATACATATGTATGTATTTATAATTTTATATTATTTACAGTAAGAAATAAACATAACTTTTTATATATATTATTATTTAAAGATGAAAGCAGAACAGGAACAGATGTAGGTAACGGGATACTAGAAGAAGGATGAGAATGATCGAATAACATGGAGTGGTTATACCGAGGACAGGACAGAATGATATGATTTAAATCACCAATATTCAGCCCACACTCACACATTTCACTATCAATAATATGAAATCTGGAAAGGTGGGCTGGGGTACACACATGGCCCAATCTCATACGAATGAGAGACGATGTTTCCTTTTTATTAAATTTCATTTTAAAAAACCATGGCTTTAGTGGTATTGTGGGCTGTATACATGAAAAATATTTACCCTTAATTAAACTGCTCTGAATCCAAAGGTCAGTCCAAGATTGTCGAAGAAAAGAAGCAGGAAGTGAGGCCAAATCATGATAATAATTTTTATACGAGTTAGAATCGCCATCCTTAACAGCTTCATTTGCTAGTTGGTCTGCTATGTCGTTACCAAAAATACCAGAATGTCCAGGTATCCAACCAAATGACACAGACAATCCCAATTGCTCACATTCATACAGCAAACTCCTAATCTCAATAATGATAGGAAAAATTAATTTGTTTTTTAATGGATATTTTTGGAGAGCTTGAAGAGCACTAAGTGAATCTGTGAATATGATGGATTTCTTAAGTTTCTTACTCAAAACTAATTTTAAAGCTTTAAAGATACCGTAACATTCCCCTGTGAAGATTGAGGACTCTGGAGGAAACATTATTTTTATTGTAGTTTTACTTTGTAAGTGAAATACTCCTATGCCTACATTACCAGGCGAACCGTGTTTAGAGGCATCTGTAAATATGTAATTGTACTCATGGCAGTGTTGTTCACAGAAATAATTAAAAGTAATCCTTGCGTGGGAATCGCCCTTGTTTATACCAATATTGAATTTAATGTCTGGAGAAATAATTAGAGATTCAAAGTTGGTTCCAAATAAAGGGTAAGTTGGTAAGGTATGAGTTGGAGCTTGAATATTGATAAATTTATTGAAGCTGACGATGAGACAAGGTGAAGATTTATTTGACCAGTACTTGGAAGATGTCAACAATTGAGATAATTCTTGAAGCTTAGAACGGAGAGGATGGTTGGCATATTGAAGGGAGCGAAATATGAATTTATCAGATAAATATTGTCGTCTAAGATGTAATGGGGCTTCAACACATTCTACTTGTAAAGCATTAATTGGACTAGTTTTCATAGCTCCTGTAATTAATCTTAATGCCTTAGACTGTATATTATCCAATTTTTTTAAACGGGTTGCATTTCCAGGAGATAATAAAAAGGTACCATAGTCTAAAATACTTCGGATTAAAGCATTGTACATGAGTTTCATACAAAAGGGATGGGCACCCCACCATACACCGGATAAACATCTAAGAATGTTCAAGTTTCGCTCACACCTATTAAAAATGTAGTCACAATGATTTACACCAGAGAGCTTAGAATCTAAAAACACACCAAGGAACTTCACAGAGTTTTTAACAGGGATAATATTATTATCAAAATACACGTTGATTGGAGGAGGGAGACGCATTCTAGAAAAAAGCATGGCAACACTTTTAGTGGGGGATATTTCAAGGCCATTAGTATCAAGCCAAGTTTTTAATAAATTAAGAGAATGAGACAGTAATGAGCAAGCAATGGCCGGTGATTGATGAATGGAATAAATTAAAAGGTCATCAGCATACTGGAGAATACAAATCCGATTACCCAAAGAAGCTTTCAAATCATGGGTATAAATATTATATAAGATGGGACTTAAGACTGATCCTTGAGGAAGACCTCTCCATAAGGTTCTGGTTACAACAGTGGAGTCTTGTGAAATTAGAGTGATGTGTCTTTCGTATAAAGTATTTATGATAAAATTTGATAACATTACAGGTACATTCAAATACTGTAGCTTTTTATGAAGAACTGACAACACTACATTGTCATAAGCGGATTGTACATCTAAAAATGTGGCAACAACAGAATCGTTCCTTGAAAATGCTAAAAAAATGTCAGTTATAAAGATGGCAATACTGTCCATCGTACTCTTCCCTCGACGGAAACCAAATTGACTGTCACAAAGTAATTTATTGCTTTCTACAAACCATTCAAGACGAGTTTTCACTAAATGTTCACAGAGTTTTATCAAGACCGAGGATAATGCAATAGGACGATATGAATTTGCGTTAGAGGGATTTTTATTAGATTTCAGAATTGGTATAATGATCTGGTTTTTCCAGCGTGGAGGGATATAACCGGTTAACATAAGTGTATTTATCAATTTCAGGAAATATTCAAGAGTTTGGTCACCTAAATGAGAGATGAAGGAATATGGGATTCCATCGTCACCAGGAGCAGAGTCTATAACTGAAGATAGTATTCCTTTAATTTCATACATAGAAAATGGACTATTGAGACCAGAGGGGTTCAATGGCATCAGAGGTATAATTATTGTTTCAGGAACTGTAGTAGGAGCAAGTCTGTCGAGGAATTGATTTGTTAATGAATCGGGGAGAGAACCAGAAGTTTCAGTAAATGCACACCTGAATCTTCTAATATTACGCCATACCACAGAAGGACGGACATTAGGGGAGATGGAGAGACAAAAAGATTTCCAGCTATCTGTTTTTTTCTTTTTGAATAATAAACTAGTGGCCTTGAAAGCATCTGTAACCAGATCAAAATTTTCAGATGTACAATTCTCACAATATTGGAGCTCAACTTGTTTTCTTTTTTTAATTGAATCTGAACATTCTTGATCCCACCAAGGTGGAGATGGAATAAAGCCCAAAGCACCATTTTTAAGTGGAAAGGTTTTGTCTGCTACTTCTATAAATAATTTAGTTAATGCATCAGCACAAATTGATTCTGAACCATGTGAGATATTAGGAAGGGAAGTCATCTTTTGTTCTATACGGGATTTAAAGGTATCCCAATCAGCATCATTAAGTCGATGTTTTAATCTAGGTGAATGTCTAAATGTAAAATTAATCTGAAAAGGAAATCTAAGAAGTAAAGGGAAGTGGTCACTACCATAGGAAGAAGAAAGTGTAGACCATGAAATAGTGGAAGCTAAACTAGGAGTACAAATGCTTAAATCAGGGACACTTGAGCCTTCATTGGGAGAGGTACGCCGGGTCACAGAACCATCGTTAAGAAAGCAAAGATTATGAGAGTTTAACAGTTCCATCAATGAAACTCCGTATGTATTGGTTGTTGAACTGCCCCAAGAATTATGTTGACTGTTAAAGTCGCCTAATAAGATAAAAGGCTTAGGAAGAGTAGAAATGATAGAGTCAATTTCAACAAAAATAGAAGAACTAGGATGAGGAATATATATTGAAACATAGCAGATATTATTAACAATAGCAGCAATAATTGAAAAATCATTACTATGAGAAGGAATAGGAAAGTGAGAAAAAGGAAGATGATGTTTGACTAGTAAGGCAACTCCGCCATACCCGTCAATACGATCCTCACGGAGACAGGCATAGCCTGAGTACCTACAAGGAGCACCTGGTTTTAACCAGGTTTCCTGTAGAGCGAAGATAAAAGGTTTATATTTATTTATAAGATAAATAATATCACTTTTCTTAGACGAAGCACTTCTACAGTTCCACTGTAGAGCTTTGGCTTGCTTGTCCATTATTAATATAATTTGGTAAGCTAACAATAGTGTCAATTAAAGGAGCAGCGTTGGACGGTGAAAGAATATTAGACTGTGATAAAGTGTTAATAAGAATTTTTATTAGGTCTGCAATTGATTGTAATGTCAAATCATTATTGTTGTTTAAGTTTAATCCACAACCATTTCTGGGTGAGGGCATATCATAATCTTTAATTAATTGTTGTTGTGTATTTCTGTCATAACCTTTGGAAAGTTTAGGAATAGATTTAGGTTTGAGAAAAAAAGTCTTTTTGTAAGAGTTACTCAAAGACTGTTTATGAGACTGTTCATTTTGAGGAGTAGAAATAGTAGAAGCACCTACATTGGAAGAAGAAAGTAAAGCATCAGCATAAGAAATTTTTGAGATAGGTGCATGAATTTTAGATGCTTCAGCGTACGAAATACAGCTCTTGGCCATAGATTCTTTGATCGCTTTTTGGCGAACAAATTCTAAACATCTTTTACTTGTGGCAAAATGGGAACCTTGACATAAACAACAGTATGCATCTTCCTCTAGGATAGAGCACTGATCAGCCGAATGGTCTTGGCCGCACTTGAAACACTTTGGTTTTGATCTACATAATGATTTAACATGACCAAATCTGCAACAATTGTAGCACTGTATTGTGGGGAAAATGTAAAGATCAACTGGTAGGGAAGTGTAGCAAATAAAAATTCGCTTAGGTAGTATTTGTCCATCAAATGTAAGAACCACAGTTTCAGTAGGCTTAAACTCACTGCCATTACTAGTAATAATACGCCGTCTCATTCTTCTTATTTTTAAAATTGGACCGCATCCAACAGGTAAATTAATATTTTCCGTAACTTCTTCATCTGACCACTCAGCAGGTATGCCTCTTACAACACCCATACGGGTAACAGTAAATGTTGGGATAAAAACCTTATACTCGACTGATTGTAAAGCAGAGTTATTAAGGAAAGAATTTGCGTCCTGGTAATTATTAAAAGACAGAGACAGTCTATTACGACCAATTCGTTTTAAGCTTCCGTTAACAATATTGTGTATAGAATTTCTTTTTAAGAAACGACCAAAAGCAATTGGGTGGACTGAAACGCTATCATTTGGAGTTTGCTGTACTCTTTGTATGTGAACAACATATGGTGCTGCATCACTTGGCTGGTATCTTAAACGTGCTACTGATTCTGGCTTTTTATATTCATTAGAATTAAGTTGTGACGGGTTGGATTGTGACTCATTGAACAAGGGAGCAGTGCTAATATGGGTATTGGTTAAAGGAATGCAATGACATTCGTTTGGTTTAATTTCCTTGCCCTCATGTTTCCGACTACGTCTCTTTTTGTTACAGTGGGTGCAATGTTTATGCACAGTGGCTCTCCGTTTTCGAGCACCACTGCTAGACTTTATAGATCCATCTGTTTCCATTCCAGACTCATCATTTGAAATAGTTACTAAACAGCCCACCCCAGGGACTTCTCCGCCCCCAGGGTCATCAGGCGGCTCCATAAGGAGCAAAAGTATATTAAAATAACTTACCAATAAATCTTCTCTTTAATACACTATTAAATAAAACTAAGAAATAACAAATATATATACATTAACTACACTAGACTACTGATCCAAACCCTAGAAATAAAATAAAATTTAATTAAATCGAAAAACGCGTCAGTCAACGATCGTATTTCCCGCGCTTCCCGACAAAATCGTTTAAAATTGTTTTTTACCATACGACAATTGACATTGAAAAGCGTTGACATTAGACAAATGAATATATATATATACTAGTGGATCCCACAGACGTTGTCCTGCATGATATTTCAACCGATTAAGATATTAAACAAAGTATGAAAGTACCGACTGCAGCGCCATCTGTCGGGCTGATTTGTGAATCTAAACCATTCCCAGATCCCCTTGAAGACACACAAAAAATTTCATCAAAATTGGTCCAGTCGTTTAGGAGGAGTTCAGTCACATACACACGCACACAAGAAATATATATATTAAGATATATATAATATATACTTTTATCTCTAAAAATCTTTAATCATTAATAATAATAATGTAATATTGCAACAGATGCCGGCGTGGCTGTAATACAAATGACAAACTAGTGTCCGGACAATATGAAAGTCTGATTTGCTACGCGTCATTCAATTTGTTCTCAAAAATTATATCCATGTATAACCAGCGGCACGTAAGTCTAGCGCTGGCCGATACGTGGAGGGGATTGCTGCGCATGTGTATTGTGTACTGTCGCGCGGGGGACAAAATGCGACTGGAGAGCCAATCGACGCTTTTCATTCCGCTAGCCCCCCTCAGGTACCTTATTTTTTACTTCTGCGCAATAACGGTCAGCGCTAGACTTACGTGCCGCTGGTTATACTTATAATTATGGCTTCATATTAATAAATAATAAGTATAAATATTATTACTGATGAACTATAATGAAGTAACGATTTTGTTGACAATTCGCTTTCCATACAGACTCTAACATCCCAACTTGTAGTTCCTAGTCTGTGCGGGTGCATGACGAATGACATGATTACATCTATCATGTCATTCCTCAATATTCTACACTAATGCAAAATTGGAAAAAAAAACGCGGGAAACCTTCGAATTTGGCGGGCGCAGTTTTTGTTTGTATTTGTTGTAAAATAATATTTTTAATCAATTAGGTGATCAGAATAGTTCAAACTTGTATATATTTGTAGTTTGTATTATTATTTATATTTCCTTCTACTTTCTTCGAGTTGGGGTAAGCTTTTCGGATTTTTATGAACGAGCCTCCGGACCCGGGGGGCACGGCGCCCCCCGCGGTTGCATTTATCACGATTTCCAACGAATCCGGTATGGATTCTGACTGCTCTTTGGTTTCTAAAAGGAAGCTGAAGCGCAGCCATCTCCACAAAGTTTGTAAAAATTGTAACAAAAAAAAACGAAAAAGTAGTACTGAAAGTAGTAAACACTCAGACTGTCAATGTAAAGATGTATTTCCTGAGAGCACTGTTAATTTGCCTGCTATTCCTTGCACTGATACTACTTCAATGCCTGTTCCTCCCACCAGCATTTCTCCTAAAACCCCCACACAAATTGGTAGGGCTAGTTATGATGCCAATGACCATGGCCCGTTTGTGGTACATGTGCAGAAAATACAACATGATGATAATGATAGTACAACTTTACACCCAGTTGTGTTTGGCAGATTTTTAAAAAATTATCATTTTAAAAATATTGTAAATGGTAGCTTAAAACGTATTGGTAGAAATAAAATGACACTATCTTTTCATAATTACACAGACGCTAACAGCTTTATCACTTCAAACTGCTTACCTGCTAACAACATGAAGGCTTTTATCCCAACTTTTAATATTACAAGGATGGGTTTAGTTAAGGGAGTCCCAACCGAGTGGTCTCCTGAGGATATTATGGAGAACACTAACATACCCATTGGGTGTGGAGAAATTCTGAAACTCAGGCGACTTAACTATAAAGTCATGGTAAACAACACACCTACATGGAAACCTTCGCAAACAGTTGTGTTTACATTTGATGGACAAGTTTTGCCTAAACGTGTATTTATGTGTTACAACTCTATGCCTGTTAATTTATATATATATCCCACTATTCAATGTTTTAATTGCTGCCGCTTTGGGCACACTAAGGTCCAATGCAGGTCAAAGCCTAGGTGTTACAAGTGTGGTCAGGGCCACACTGGAAATACTTGTAATGTGGAGGAAGACCATGGTTCTTGCTGCTCATGCTCTGGGCTGCACTTTGCTTCAAGCAAAAAGTGCCCAGAGTATGTGAGACAAACCAACATTAAACTATCAATGGCAGAGAATAGCCTGTCCTATGTTGAAGCATCAAAACTACATCCCCCCATATCTAAGTCATTTGCAGATATAGTATCCTCTATCCCAAATAAATCTCTTCCTGGTGGAAATACAGTTTTGCCTGGTTCACCACCACCACGTACACTATCTTACAAAAAAACTTTTTTTACTAAACCTAGAACCCCTCCTCAACAAAGTAAAGGTTACGATCATGTTGCACATGAGTCTCTTGTAAGAGACTATAATATGCCAGAGCCATCTAATGGTTGTGCATATCCATCATCCTCTGATGTAAACTCACAGACAATAGCAGAGCTAATTAGTACACTAATCAAATTACTTTCACAACCCAATTTATCTATACCGTCCCACGCTGCTAATTTAATTCATACATACTCTAATATTAATAATGGCCAACATGGACAGGCTACTTCAATGGAACTGCCGCAGTATAATAAACAAAAACATGAAGTTATACATATTATAAATACTTTTTATCCTTTTATTTTTTCTCTATCTGAAACCTGGTTAAAGCCAGATCATGTATTTAAAATCCCTGGTTATTTATGCTTAAGAGAAGACAGGGCTGATGGGTATGGTGGTGTATGCCTGCTCATCAGAAACTCTAGCACCTTTTCTTCCTTCCCTCTTCCTTCACATAGTGACAGCTTTTCTATCATTGCAGCTATTGTTGATGATATCTGTTTTGTCTCTATCTATGTCCCTCACCCCTCCTTGCAAATTTTCAATGAAATTAAAAACTTAATTTCAGTGCTTCCTCAGCCTTTCATGATTCTGGGTGATTTCAACTCTCATCACACATCTTGGGGTAGCTCAGTTTCTAATAGTTATGGGTATGCATTGTTGGATATCTTAGACATGTATAACCTGTGCATTTTAAACTCGGGTTCTCCTACTCGCCTCACAAAACCTGGTGAAGCAATTAGTGCCATTGACCTGTCCATTTGTACTCCCAAATTAGCATCTTCTCTATCTTGGTCTACTTTGTGTTCATCTTACAATAGTGATCATTATCCAATAATCATTTCATTTCCCTGTAAAAAAAATAGTAACATGTTTATTCAAAACTCTCGCCTCAAACACAAAATCATTGACTCTAAATGGAGTCAATACACTTTATTAGTAGAAGAGAAAATTAATAGTTGCTCAGAAATTAATGTCACAGATAGTAATTATTTCAAAACTGTTTTATTAGAATCGGCTGATAATGTTTTTCCAAAGAAAAAGCCGCGTAGTAATAAGTTGCCATCTCCACCATGGTGGGATGAAGAATGTACCACAAGTATTAAAAAACGCAAGGCAGCTGAGCATAATTATCGCAATGATATGTCTATGGAAAACTACGAGACCTTGATGACTGTGATGAAAGAAGTTAAAAAGCTATTTAAAAAAAAGAAATCTGAGGGGTGGAGGAAATATTGTAGCACCTTATCACCTGGAACACATGCAACTGTCATTTGGCGAAATATCAAAAGATTTAGGTCAGCTGTCAATCCTTCTAACACGTCGTTACTTCCTATAGAGTTAGCTGATCAATTCCTTGATCGCTTGGCTCCTCCTTCTGCTCCACTTATAGATTTTATCCACTCTTCTAAACAAAATAACTCTGATGCCGCCCCTTCCTCTCTAAATCTACCTTTCACGTTAGTGGAATTAAAAGGTGTATTAAATTATGTCAAAGACAGTGCACCTGGGGAAGATGGGATCCCATATTCATTTCTGTCTCACCTTGGTGAAAATGGATTAAATTTCTTTTTAAATTTAATAAATAAAGTTCTATTGACAAATGACATACCGCCATCTTGGCGAAGTCAAATAGTGCTGCCATTTTTAAAACCGTCTAAGGTACAATCTGATGTTAAATCATATCGTCCGATTGTCTTGTCATCGGTGATAACAAAAGTTGTTGAACATTTAATTAAAAATCGGCTTGAATGGTATATAGAAAATAACGAATATCTGTCCCCAACTCAGTTTGGATTTCGAAAAGGTAAAAGTGTATGTGACAATTTAGGCATATTAGTTACAGACATTCGTAATGCTTTCACAGATAAAAAGTCAGTAGTCGCTGCTTTCTTGGATATTAATTCGGCTTATGATAACGTTTTGTTACATATTCTAAAAAGTAAATTAAATAAATTAAAGGTTCCTTATTTTTTAACTGATTTCATTGTAAATCTTCTTTCGGAGAGGAAAATTATTTTAGATGTTGGCGGCTCTTATATGCCTAGTAGGCTGGTATGGAGGGGCTTGCCACAAGGGTCTGTTCTGAGCCCTTTATTGTACAATATTTATACATATGACCTAGAAGATTCAATCGGAGATTCAGTTAGTTTATTACAGTATGCCGATGACTTAGTTATTTATGCCTCTGATATGTGGGTAAGTATTGCTGAACAACATGTCTCCTCCTCTTTATCTTTGCTAAAATCCTGGATGGATGCAAATGGCCTAGATCTGTCTCCCTCAAAAAGTTCCGTTGTACTTTTCACTAAATCCCGAACTCCTCCCTCACCTACTATAACATATGATCGTCATATATTACCCGTTTATAATCAAGTAAAGTTCTTAGGAGTCATACTTGATTCTAAACTAACAGGTCAACCACACTGCGAATTTGTAGTTGGTAAATGTGAGCGACACTTGAACATGCTGAGATGTCTCAGTGGAGTTTGGTGGGGTGCTCACCCGGCCACACTGAGGTTGGTATATAATGCTGTAATTAGAAGTGTACTGGATTTTGGGACCTTTTTCTTAGATCCAGGTAATGTAGCTGGCTTTAGAAAACTAGACCTCATACAGTCTAGGGCTTTGAGGATTGTTTCTGGTGCCATGAAATCAAGCCCGGTTAATGCTCTGCAAATAGAATGTTGTGACCCTCCATTAAACTTAAGACGTCAATATCTGTCAGATAGATTCATTTTTAGAATTGTCCAGTTCCATCATCCCCTCATCTCCAAACTGGAGTCTCTTTCTCTTAAATTACCCTCTTCACATAAACCTTTACCTTGTCTATTAAAAAGCTTCCTGAAATTCAAACAATTACAAGCCCCAACTCATTCCTTTAATGTACTTCCTCTATTTAGCTCTTCTTATGATTCTCTTCTTCTTTCTCCAGAGATTTGTTTTTCTCTTGGCATTGAAAAATCTGATTTTAATGCCAATGCAATTTTTAATTGCAATGTCAATAACAAATGGCCTAACTGGCATCAAATGTATACAGATTCATCTAAACACTCCAATGGGTGTGTTGGTGTTGGAGTGTTTCACAAACAATACAACATAGTTCAGAAAATAAAATTACCTCCGGAATCATCGGTCTTTACCGGTGAATGTTTTGGACTACTAAAAGCTCTTGAATATGTGTTGTGTTTCAAACTCAAAAAAACCGTTATATTTACCGATTCCTTAAGTGCTTTACAGAGCTTAGCAAAATTTTCACTAAAACTTAGCCCATTTTTTCATGTAATATTTGAATGTAAGAGAAAGCTGTTGCACTGCCAATTACACAACTATTTAGTTTCATTCTGTTGGATACCTAGTCACTGTGGTATCTCTGGAAATGTAAAAGCTGACAGTTTGGCTAACAGTGCTACTGAGACCGGTGACGTACACCCGTACAAGAATTTTGGCCATGATCTTGCTGCTTTGCCCGGCATATATCTCCACAAATCGTGGAATATGTGTTGGGAAGAGAAAGGCCGGATTAAGGGTCGTTTCTTGTATGCTATACAGTCTTCCGTTCCCAGGAAGCCATGGTTTGCCAAATTGTCGCTTGGTAAAACCACCACTTCTACTATAATCCGTATGCGTCTGGGACATAACAGCCTTCCAGTTCATTTGCACAAACTTGGTATCGTAACTAGTACCGCCTGTGAGTGTGGCGAGAGCTATTCTGACCTGAATCATGTTTTCTTTTCTTGTCCTAAATATGACCATTCTTCCTTATACACTTCTTTAGTATCTCTCTCTGTTCCCCTTCCTACCAATATTTCTTTACTTCTTCGAGATTTAAATCCCCTTGTATATAGTATTATAAGTATATTTATTGTAAATAATAACATTAAACTATAATTTTGATTAATTTTTCCCCTTATGTAACTATTCTGATTTTGTTGTAAATTTAATGCGTTTTCAATCATCTATGTTTTGTCGCGATTAGTTTCCTTCGTTTTTTATTATTCATAAACTGTAAATAATTAAAACAGCGACTTATAAAAATCCTATACCTACTTGACGCTGGCTAATGCACAAACCGTGCCAGAGCCATAAAGGAGAAAAAAAAAAAAAATGCAAAATTGCAATAATTTGCGTCTAAAAATATACTCGTTAAATTTCTGGATTTCTTGTGGTTCTGTTATCTGATTTATTGCAATCATTTAGTATACTAACACTTTTTGTGTCACTTTCCTGCTTCTACAACAATATTCGTAATGTCTTAGATAATATTTAATGATTTTAAACATTTTCGTTTATAATTAAACATTAGTCATTACTCATTACAAACCAACATTATTATTCTATATATTATTTTCAAGTGAACACAATGTCTTTAAATATACCGGAATGTCCACCCAGTTTGAAAAGTATACAATATTATCTTAAAACAGCATCTGAGCATGATTCCCGAGACCCTGTTGTTGCATATTGGTGTCGCCTTCATTCATTACAAGTCGGACTTAAACTGACAACCAAGAAAACACCAGATGAAACCAAGATTTTAATGAGTAAGCCCTTTATTTCGTGACTATATTTAACAATTTATTACTGCATTGTGCCATGTCATATTAGTTATAATTCATATCAGATCCTACAGCAATATGGCCAAACAAATTTTATATATAATTTTACATAGACATTTAATCATAAAGTCCAGGTTTAACTAGCCAATTCATTATATACATCCATGAAATGGGTAGCCACAATGGTTTTAATTATTATGTTTTTTATTCAGCTATCATGGACTGGTTAGAAGAAGCTAAAAAGATAAACAAGGATAATGATGCAATATCAAATGAGGTGGTGGCTCAAGCACATTTGGAGAATTATGCTCTTAAGTTATTTCTTTTTGCAGACAAGCAAGACAGAGAGCGAAATTATGGAAAGTAAATTGATTATTTGTTTTTCTTTACCGTTAAATTTGTTTAATTTCCATTGAATTATTTTATGGTTGGTATCTGCTTCTTTGCATCATCATCACTTTGCATTATCCCAAATTGATAGTAGACTGCTAAAATATAATGTTTAATGCTATTTATTTAATTGCCTGATCCCCATAACTGCCTTGTTTTACAAAACAATATACATTTATATCCAGCTACGGGCAGTGTATGCAACTTGGTATAATGCTGTTACCTTATCAGAGCTTTTGTGAATGCATTGCATCTAAACCTCAAACATCACGCAAAGAGCTGGGTGTCCTTTTAGAGTGATTTTACACCTGGACAGTTTCTAGTCTTTTTTTTGCAGGAATGTGGTGAAATCTTTTTTTTTGGCGGGCATGATTTATGATGTTCTTACCACTTTTGGTGAATTGACTGATGAAGCAGCCCAAAACATGAAATATGCTAAGTGGAGAGCAGCCCACATTCACAGCTGCTTAAAAAATGGAGAGATGCCAGAGGCTGGTGTGTTGTTGATTTATGTTTATTATATTTTATTCTCATACTAATACTGTTTACATAAAACTCATAACTTAATCTTATTCTAGCTTCACAACTATCTGAAGATAGTAACCAAAATGAAGCAGGATCAAGCGATGGTGGGCAAGCACCAACTCAAGGACCGGCAGTCCCTACGAGCTTTCCACAAGAGTTTGGATTTACTGATAGCACTCTGTCCCAACCAGCTCTACCTACCACCTATAGCAACTTGTTACCAGATCCAAATGCCGCATTAAGAGCAGCATCACAACTTCCCCCAGTACCTTATACGCCTGACCCTAACCCTGGGGGTTTCGTACCATATGATCCCTCAGAACAACCCCAACCGACCCCCTCTACGGCATCTTATGGAGATAATTCAATGCTAGTCGCACAGCTTAGTCCCGATCAAATTGCTAAGGCACAGAAATACTGCAAATGGGCAAGCAGTGCATTGAATTACGAAGATATTAAAACTGCAATTTCAAGTTTGAGGAATGCTCTAGAGCTCCTTCAGACTGGACATGATCCAGCTTAAAGCTATTATTGTATTGTATTCAATCAAATTATTATAAGTAATAAAGATATATAAATTCATATGTGAATATAATGCAAATTGTATATGCATTTAATAAAATTATTCTACAAAGTCTATCAACTTATAAGTATCAATAGTATTATGTAATCTATTCACATTTGTCTTTAGAATTCCCGCTCTCGATGTTAAATGTGTGTAAATGCCCATTGTGATTGTCATAGTAATACAGGCTTATTATTGGGTTCAAATACTTATCATAAATAAAATTATTCATTATATATTTAGCAATATATTTTAATTTATTATTATTTAACTTAACTAATACAGATGGTGGTACATTCTTTTAGGTCTGGGCCTACAATTTCTGCATCTGTTCCATAATTATTTCTAATAGGCAAGTAGGGGATCAACCTTCGAGGTGATTTTAGGTGAGCAAGCATGCCGGTTTCCTCATGATAATTTCCCTAACGTACGAGCGAGTGTTAAATGCGCACATAGAAAGTCCATTGGTACACAGCTGGGGATAGATCCTACGACCCCAGAGATGAGAGTCGCACGCAACTTAACTAATGTGAAAAGAAAATACAGTAAGCTATGTTAACTAATTTTTATTGTACACGAAGCTAAAATTTAAATTCATAATGAAAATAAAATTACATGGTGGCTAATTTGCAACGACATCGGGCAGTGTTATTCTTTTTAACAACTAATAACCGGTCATGATCGTTCTTATCTACCTATTCACCACACACAGCCTTCGCCTGGGGATTTTTAAAAACAAAGAGAGTGATAAATTTTAAAATAAATAATAAAATATGGATTCCCATTGTTAGATCGATGTGCGAATTCGAATGCGTGTATTTAAAAGTGCAACACAAAGGAGCTTTCGGCCACCAGAAGCTTTCTTACTTTCTCTATTATGAATTGGCTATATGTGCCATCTACACAAATATTCAGGAAATAAAACTTGTGCGTATATTAATCTCAATGTGTACTTAATACGCGTGGTCATTTTTTGGTAACATTTTTCTCTACTGTAAGTAAATTACAAATTATAACAATGTTTAGTACAAGTAAACAGGGGAAGAATAGAAAATGAAACTCTACAGAACATTCGTGAGTTTATAAATGGTTTAAAATGTCGTAGGTGTTGCATTTGTATTGAGCAATCTCAGAGCGATTAGCCTACGATTATAATTAAATGACTACTAAGTCAGAAATTACACAACGACACACTCATTTCACATAAAGCTAAAGGGGATAACCTATCCGTCCCACACTGGCGTGAGGCGTCTAGTAATTGATTAATATGAGACAGTAAGTATAAAGTAGGTAATGTTACTTTCATACAAATAGCCTACTCTAGTATATTTTACATCAATCACACTTAAAATAATATCACTTCTGTTCAACGAAACCTTCAAATTCTATAAAATGATGCATCATTAATGATTATGCACTACGGTACAAAACTGAAAACAAGAGACATATACCTACAATTATCGTTACTCGGGTCATGAATTAATGTGATCAGTGAATACTTAGTAATAGTAATAATAGCTCACACAATTTGATTTTTTTTTTCAAAATCGGTTAAAGACCGTCAGTATAATGACATTTTGTCACCAAATATTCTTATAATGACAAAGTTATTCGCTATTTATATGTTTTCTTTAGCAATTTAGGATCGCCAGAAAAACATTTTAAATTAAAGTGACTAGACCAAAATCACAGGGCGTTTAATCATATAAACACCAAAAAAGACGAACACTGAAGTAACATTAATAAATTCGTATTCGACAACCTACTCGTTCCCGTATCTGGACCAAGAGTGCGACAAACGGAACTGTTAAAAGGAACGCTCAGTAGACCGATGGATAAAACGCAACAAAAAATTAAATGTATTCGACCACAAAATAATATCAATCTCTCTTAAGACCGTTGCCGTTTTGTGTCGCTGCTAACTTCTCCAGCATCTCTCGGCGATGGGTCTGATACCTGAAAACACAATTGTAATTCAACATTATTCATACCACCGCTTCGGGAAGTGGGTTCTACCGATCAGAATCGCTACTACGCTAACGCTTCTATACTATTTCGAAGCAAAACTAAAAAAATGCGATGATATTATTACGTCTAAGAGACTGACATGCAAATAGAAACAATGTCTTATGTGTTGTTTACGTTCCGATGTTGTCTTCTCGCGAGACTTGGCCTCGTCGCCGACGCCCAGCCGTTTTCATTAACTCAAATAACTGATGATATGCTATTCGTTATACGCGACGACACACAGAATAATTACTTTATTAATTAGAATAGAATTGGCTGCTTTTACATAAATCAATGGTGATAATCTTGCAATTTTACAAATTTTTTTTCATCTTTTTCATCTAAGCGAATCTCTAGATTCCTGTTGAAGTTCCAATGTCTATTGGAATACCTCTAAGATGCAAGTTTAACAACCGTTAAAAAATCAGTTGTGAACTAATCTAATTTGATCATAGATGTATCGCGATTAAAGAAAGCTATAATTCTAAAGACAGGCGATTTCTCATTCCGAATTATCTGGACGCTTGCCAAAAGCCGCTGCCGAAGTGATGGGACTAATTTTATTTACTAACTCATGTTTATATCATCTAAAAATTGGTCAAGGTGCAACTTTATCATTTTACACACACGCTACTATTGACGCACATATTATTAATAGACCGTCGATGTTCACTTTTCGGGTATCTCGGCAGTCAGCAGTGCATAGAACCGAGTGTAAACAACACTAGAGACACAAATAACCCGAGAAACTAAGAGTTCCAACTTACCAAACGACCAGTCTCCCGCAAAGCATGAAGAAGAAGACGATGGTGGGTGCGGATCGGTCGAAGGGGTCGCTGATGGCCACGTGCGAGTACGTCGCCAGCACCATCAGTAGGATTAGACCGATGTTTGCCGCGTTTTTTATCCTCTCTGAAAGGGTCGAAACGGAAACTATCAATTCGTGAGCAAGAAGCTTTTACTTATAGACATTATTTATAAATGTTTTACAATCATTGAAACCTTACATTCTGTACAATAAAATAAAATATATGAATAATTCTGAAAAACTTACGATGTGGTATAAGGGCGAGAATTATTCCAAAAAGTATTTCACATCCCCCGATAGTCCGTCGGTACCATTTGGACGGAACTTTAAAATCCAGCATCTCACTCAACGGAAACACTTTCGCATATCTAACGTACTCCTTTCGCTGCAAACAGTGTGAAGAATATGACAGAGTATTAAAATATTTTTGATTCTACTCATTATCATATCGGCCCCGACTATAATCAGAAAAATTAGCAATAACTTGCGACTCGCGGCTTACGTGAGATTACAAATATCAATATTCAAATTTCAAAACGCTCTGTCACCAGACAGATCCAGAATTTCGTGTTATTAGGCGGCAAGCCAAATACCGAAATAGCAAAGAACATCGCGTCGCAACAAAAATGTAATGCAACAACCTTTGCATATTTCTTAAATTTAATCTGAAATTAATATAAGTACCTATACTAACCAATTCCTTGTGCAATTCCTTTGAAATAAATGGAGAAATCTTGGTAATACCCATAAATATAAAGAACAATCCCAGAAGAATAGATAAACTTTTTAGCACAATCGACCCCATTATAAATAAATAACACTGTACAATATTATTGTTAAATAGATTCAATCGATTCACCGATGAATACTACACAACCTGATTTAAATGTTCAATATGCGTATAAGAATTTGTTAAGAGTTTCCGAGGAAATTATATACAGCTCTCAATAGTCACTTTTTAATTATTTAAACAAGTTATTAAAACGTTAGATATTTGCTGTAATTATGCATTAATTTAAAAGAATTTAACGACACAACGCAAGTATAGTCTGAAGAAGTGAAATGAATTCCAATTTCCAACTTGCGAGATCCAGTGGGTTACGACGCGCGCCGGCGCGAAATAATCGATAACATTTGGTTGGCGCGACTTATTTTTTCACATTGTCGAGGCACGCTGAAGTCTTTGGTCCACCCAAACCATAGATTCGTTAAATAAAATGGATACTGTTGCCCAGGGTTTTTATTGCACACAGGTTTATTTACCTGTTGGCAAATGTTAAACGTGTTTATTTTAATGAAACGGGGTGCAGGCGGTAGGCTCACGTGATGTTAAGTGATCACACCCATGGACACTCTCAATTCCTGATGGTTCGCGAGTGCGTTGCCGGTCTTTTAAGAATTGGTACTCTCTTTTCTTGGAGGACTCTAAGTCGTATTGAAGTACCGTCTTACCTTGCTGCACACCAAACTCCTTGAAGGCTAATGTAGCATTCCCTTCCAAACGACCGGTTGTTTCACTCTAAGATGAACCCATCTGTGAGAGTTCATTTGGCTAAAGTCCAAAGGCAACAGCATAGCACTACCACTAGGAAAGGAGTTACCTGAAAGAGGTTATTTTAACAGTGGGTGTCGTCACCGTTGAATCGCGTTGCCTAGTTAAAGATAAAACATTATTAATGTCGTTTTCACTTGCATTTTAAAGTAAGCTTTTAAAGTAAGACAAATTCTTCTATGTAATTTACACCGATTTAATAAAAAGTAAAATGATCGGATTTTCTATAGTATTATAGAATAGTTTATGATGTTTTAAGCTTCCTTAACTTTTAAAAGTCTTTCATCTACCCTGACGGGTGGGGGGGATCGGGGTTGTATTGTAAGTATTGTAAGAGGCAAGAGAGTTTTCCTAGAGTTTAGTTTGGGGTAGTTTTCTCTACGGTGACAGGCCGAATTGGGGGCATGTTTGGGATTAAACGCTCAGGTTCAGTATTCTGCCTCGACGTCCGATGATGAAACTCAGCTGCAGGTATTAATCCAAACAACTCCTCTGAACACTCTCCATGGTAAATGGGATTGGTCGTCGACGATTCGAACCACTCTTCGTTGAATACGGTCAAGTGGAAGGAGTTGGTACTGGGGAGCCCCGCCCAGAGGTGAGAACAGTACTCCGTGTTGGGCCAAATTTGCGCTTTATATAAAGTAAAGTAAAAAATCATTTAATCATGTAGGTAACATCATGGATTTAAATCGTTAGATAGGCCCCGACACCAAAAACTGTGGTATTGTTTTTGAATGTGTGCGTTAACAAAATGCCGACACACGCACACTAACAAGTAGTTAAAAATCGTGTTTCTGCCATTGTACTTACTGAGAAAATAGTGTCATCTCTTTTTCTCCTACATTAGTTGCAAACACTACTTTCTCTTTCGTGCACTCACCATTTAAATTTGTTATTTTAGACAGTGCGGAAGGAAAAATAAAAGTTTTTAAATCAAATCGCAATACTTACGAGTGAAATATTACACCTCTGGCTTTATTTGTGTTTCTAGAATTGTTGTTGCACTTTAGAAAGGCACACGATGGCATTTTGTGACACTAAACTGCTCGCAAACGTCCTTTACAACACGTCCGGCTAACACTGTGTTTAGGGGTGCACTGATCCCAGGTTAGTGAGCTCACTCACTTTACACCAGTCATTATAGACATTCGAAATCGAAAATTTGATAATAATTCCAAAAGTTTTCAAACTTCGGTCAAGTGAATGGTACATTGGGATGACAATAAATCTCATTTTGCAAACTTGTCCGCAGTCCGGAACATTGTTAAAATTGCAATTAAATTAATTTTATGTCTGTATGGTCGTGAAAAAAATTCCAAAAGTTCTGCAAACTTAGGGAAGTTTTCGATAAAATATTTCATATCACGTATAAAATTTGCAACCAACCTAAGTGTACGGAACATTTTTTGTTATTTATTTTATTTTCGATATATCTGTCAAATTTGCAGAACTTTTGGAACGTTTTCCTTCAGTTTAATAAAGAACAACATTAATTAAATAATGTTCCGTACACTTAAATTGGTTGCAAATTTGACACGTGATGTAAAATAATATATTAAACACCACTCCAACTTTGCAGAGCTTTTGGAATTTTGGTCTCAAGAACTAAGCAAATTATCATTTATTGCATTTTTAACAATGTTCCGGACCGCAGAGCAGGTTGCAAAATTTTATAGTTTGTTTTAATACCACTCCCGACCTTACATCAAAATTTGAAAACTTTTGGAATTATAATGAAATTGTCTTGACTGACTGGACTACTTCGACTGTGCGACAACACGCCGCGGTCTCACTGCGGTAAGGGCCTATCTAACGATATAAATTTATGGGTAACATAATGTACACTTATGACTCGTCAGAAAAGAAATACATATTAATGTTTCTAATTTTACATTTGCTGCCAGTTCTCAAATCAAGGGCGTAGAACGGAAGAGAAGAACAGGCAATAAACTCACCGCCACTCTTTTTAATCGACTTTTTTTTACACAACGTTTGTAAAGAGCTGCATCCATTACACCATGTTCCACATGACATAATATCAAGTAATTAATAATAATATCATAAATTAAAAAAAAAAAGAAGACTTGTCCTCTATCAGCAGGAGGCATTGTGAAATAGAAGCACGCACTTACATTCTCGTGGGAAAAACACGCAAACACAATATAGTCGAAATAAGCAACATCACCGCATACACGAATTCAAGTACGACCAGTCACCACAAGCAGCACCCGTTCACGAGCATGACGCATGGCCAGCCATCGGCCCCCTCGCCATATTTTAGGGAGAGAAAAATTTGATACCTCACACTAAAACAGTCGTGGATGTTGACGATCGCCCCATTGCTATAGTTGCAAGCGGTGGCCCGGAGTGAAGTACCGTCTCGCCTTGCTGAGCATACCAAGCTTTTGCGGTGACAACGTCTTATAATTCGACTAGCGACTCGCCTTGGCTTTGCACGGATGCAATGCTGATACTAAATTCAAAGTGCTATAGAGTATAGGGAAAACCGCGTCCTCCGACGCGCTACGTCCCGCAATTTTTAAATTTGTAATTTCTTCGAAAATATTCATTTAAATCATATGCTGTAAAGGGCTATATATATATCTAAATTAAATCAACAATGTATTTAAGGTATTTAATTGGATAAGGATTTATGCTGTATTGGTTAAAATAGTTTCGAAAATTAGCCATTATTTGTCGTTAAAAGTGAATGATAAAAAAAATATGGGATATCCATACTTTTATGTTTTGTTAGCGGAGAATGCACAAACTTGTGTATTCTTGGAGTTAAATTGGACTAGATTTAGCCTGACCCAGTCTGAGACTCCACGTAGTAGAGTTTCGACTTCAGACATAAGTTTGTTACGGTGCTCATCGACCACTGTCCGAGAAATACCTGCCCGGCCAGTGTAAACTGTATCCCCAGTACTGTCATCCGCATAGCAATGAATGTTCCTAAGTTGCAACATATCATTGGTATACAGAAGAAACAGGGTCGGGGATAGAACACAGCTTTGTGGGATCGCAGCGTTCACGGGTTTAAGGATGCAACATGCTCCGTCGATGACGATATTGATGCTCCGATCGGCCAGAAAGCTGGAGATCCAATCGCATAATTTCTCGGGAAGCCCATAGGCTGGATTTTTGCGCAAAATTTTCATGTAAAATTTAACTCTTAACTAGATATTTTTTCCCTTAAATTAGGACAAACTCTTGTGCTATATAATTTCAATTAATTAAATTTTAATTTGTTATAATTAAAAATTACCGACAAAATTTGACTATATTTTATGGCATTTTATTATCGGACAATCCGGCGCTCGTTATTAATTATTCTTATGTAAAGATAGTGTTTTTCTTCAGGAAAAAAAGTTTACGGCAACACTGGTTGTTAACAGCATCACAGACCGAGGCGACCTCTATACCGACGCCAAGCAGTGCTTCCAGCATCACTGTAATTACAGTAGATTTACTGTATTTTAGACTTTTCTACTGTATACTGTAATGATAAAATACAGTGTATGAAAATACTGTATTTAATTTCCGTTCATATAAATTATCAAATTTAATAAGTTTTACGTATTAGAAAATACTGTATTTAATTTCCGTTCATATAAATTATCAAATTGATCAAATTTAATACGTATTACGTATTAGAAAATACGAAATATAAATTTGCAACCTAATTTGCAATGATACTTTGCAGGATAGAACCCAGAACCTTTATCTATAGACAATGTAGAGTAAGATTTTTACCTACATATTTTAGTTTACGTGCGGGGAATTCCCCAATGAATCAGAACTAACGCTTAGCCAAAACTAACCGTCTTTGCCTCACTCAAACGCTGAGTGCGAATGCAAGTTTAGTGAATTTAATAATATAAAAACCAAGCAGAGGAACTGTCTGATCACAAATACTATTAAAGGAAATATGTTAGCTCAGCAAGCCATTCGTCGAAATTCTGAAAACTGCGTCAAATTTAATTCCACTAATGGAATGATTTTGAAGATGAATGCAAAACTTGAATGAAACTTGAATCAAAATCATGAGGAAATTATTTTAGAATAACTTACAATGATATGTATTTACAAATAAATTAATACAGCATCTTATTTTTCTTTTAATATTTAAACAAACTTTTACTGTAATTTCACTGTAATCGAATTTGGAATCTGCTGTATTGTTTTAAGAAACTACTATATTTTTTAGCTGACAACACTGTAATTTTACTTTTGGGATCTGGAAGCACTGACGCCAAGTCTTGAGTTGGATCAATTCTCAGCCCGCCATAATCTTTTAGTATTCGACACTGTTTGCTGTAAACAAATATTTGGTGAGTAAAAATGAATTACTTTTATAAATAGTTAAATAATTTTTTTGGACCCCAATAAAAATAAAAATATATAAATAATATAGTACAGTGATTAACGTTTGTATGTTTCTCATAATACTTGTTATTATCAAGAGGCAGTCAGCCTCCATTTAAATTTACGCTTGTTCATATTACTTTAGCTTTCGTGGGCCTATATGTTTCAATGGAAACTTTTTCTAGCTTTGAATTCTTGTATATTGAGAATTGTTGTTATGTGCGAAGAGATATCTATTTTATTTGTTCATAAACCTGGACTTTCCACTAAATATATAACGAGAAGCTTAGCGTCGGTGCCGTATTGTTCATTAATTGTTTGTAATAGAAAAACTGTACATATACCTTAGCATGAATCAAATTAAAACCATTTCAAGATTTCTCTTTTCTTGATGTTAAATAATTTGTGTATACTGTAGTCAAATAATTCTAAAAGTTATGGATAAACTTAAATTAGGTATGTGTCATTGCCCGGCTTTAGTAATAACTAATAATGCGTCCGGTAACAGTCTTGTATACAGTGGTTAACGGAATGCGATATTAAATGTTTCCCTGAAAAACTTGTTGCAGTTGATTGCAAATACCACTAAATAAAAATGTCTGACGATGGATCAACTGCAGTTGAGAAGAAAGGAAGAGGTCGGCCTAAAGCAAATGGAACACAAGCTGTATGTATTATACTATCATTATTTACTTATATTGTATAAAAATGTTTTTTTGATAATTTTTTATGTTTTAAGGAAGCAAAAGGAGATTTAAAGAAAAGAGGAAGACCAGCTGCTCCTGCAAAAGTAAAAGAGTCTAAAAATTCTTCAGATGAAGAACAGGCACCAGTAGCCAAAAGAGGTCGAGGAAGACCTAAAGGATCTAAAAAAAAGGCAGCTGCACCTAAAGCCAAGGTGTCTTGAAAATCTAGTTTGATAAGTTTTAGCTTAAATATTAATTTATGATTTTCTAATCTCTTTATAATTTTGCATTCCAGTCTGCATCAGGAGAAGGAAGAGCGAGAGGGCGACCACGTAAAGATGCAGCACCCCCTAAGAAAGATACTGCATCATCTGAAGAGGAACAGGATGATGAAGAAGAAGAAGAAGGCTCTGACGAGTAAAGCATTTAGAGTCTAATGTCACTCATTTTAGTGTAATTTGTTTGTCATGGATAACTCACTCTGCCTGGATAACAATTTCATGAATATTTACATTGCAGATAATGTCAGCAAGTCATTTGGATAAATCTAAGGGGTTATCTAGACAGTACAAAAATCTCAGCTAAATCTCAATTTAATTCATGTGAAATTGTATATTTTATAAAATATAAAGAGTTACAGACTTTTTTTTTTAAGTATTTTGACCATAGCATTAATGAAAATTAAGGGCAATTTTACATGAATCGAGTTAGATCCAGCTCTCCTTAGAACGTACAAGTTTAAGATTTATTTGTAAGATCATTTTTTAGATTTATTCTTATTAATAATATATTAGGTATTTGTAATCTCTTCATTTGTAATGTAAGAAAAAATACATTTTGTAGATTTACTGATTTGACCCGAATGTCGAGTATTATTTTCTATAATAAATATTTTCTTTCTAAATAAATGTTTATTGTACTTGTAAATGTAACTAGCTCCTTTTTGTTTAAATTTAACTCAAATACATAATATGCTGTGTCCATTTCGAGAAAAGAAGTTTAAATTTACATTTTCATATAATGGTTTAAAAAAAAAGTTCAATGGCAATCATAAGAGATTAGGTTATGCTAATATGCATCTATAAAAATACATTTGGCCTACGACTGTTATAATTGATTATTTTTAAGTCATAACTAATCTGTCCTCAATTTGAGGCACACTAGGGATGCTCGATGATCATCAATGTTGCAGCAAAAACATCGATGTTTTTACATCGAAATATCTATACGAAAAATATGTTATCGATGTTAACTCAAGACCAATGCTTCTTACGAAAAAAATTTAAGTCTTCTATGAAAGCATCCACAAATCAAGTTTATTAAAATTCTGAACGCGTATTTATTCACATCGTTCGTTCTTAGAGTCCCGCTCGCTCCTTCTTTCTCACACTTTCTCACATTAAAAGGTTCTTCTTTATCAAAATTATTATTAAATTCAGTCAGTTGATAAAAAATATCAAAATAATTTGTTCTATTTCTTAATAAATTTCGAACCATTTCACTGTATATTTTATTGTTTTGTCATTAATGCAAAAATGCTATTCTTAAAGTATTACTCATATTTTTAATTATTCAGTTACTAGAGGTAAATTCCCTACTTCTTGGAAGGATAGTTTAGTTATTCCTATTCCCAAACGGCCCAATCCCATTAACTTTTCTGACTTCCGGCCCAATTCTATTCTACCATTCCTATTTCCTATCTAAAGCTCTAGAGCGCCTTATACACTCGCAGCTTAGCGGATTTCTAAATAAAAACTCAATTCTAGACCCTCTCCAATCGGGTTTCCGCCCGGGGCATAGCACAACTACTGCATTGGTTTGTGACGACATTCGCCGAGGAATGGATGGTGGGCAGCTCACTGTTCTCACTCTGCTTGACTTTAGCAATGCTTTCAATACTGTGAACTTTGAAATTCTGCTTGGGTTGCTTCGCTCTATGAATATCTGTCCATCCGCTATTGACTGGTTTCATAGCTATCTTAACGGTCGTCGGCAGCGTATTAAAATGAATGATGCTTACTCTCAGTGGAATAATACAAGTAGGTGTTCCGCAGGGTGGCGTTCTTTCACCTCTTCTTTTTTCTATCTTTATCAACACCCTGACCGCACATTTATCGGCTAATTATCACTTTTACGCTGATGACCTCCAAATTTACGTTCAGTCTACACTGGATGAGCTTCCTCTTGCAATACAGGCGATGAATGGTGATCTTGAAAACATAGCCAACTGGAGTAAAGACTTTGGTCTTCAAATTAATCCTGCCAAGAGTCAAGTCATTATCATCGGAAGCCCTTTCTTTATTTTAAGAGTCAAATGGGCTAAGCTCCCTGGTTTTTACCTTGATAGTGTGGCCTTGGCCCTCAATAAGACTGTTAAAAACCTTGGGGTCTTCTTCGACCAAACATTTTCTTGGGGTCATCACGTAAAGGTGATCAGCCGTAA
This sequence comes from Pieris melete, assembly GCA_963693345.1. Taxonomy (NCBI): domain Eukaryota; kingdom Metazoa; phylum Arthropoda; class Insecta; order Lepidoptera; family Pieridae; genus Pieris; species Pieris melete. The sequence goes on from CAVNZK010000056.1 coordinate 2,453,788, forward strand.
ACTTTACGCCGCTTCTTTTACTCTGAGACGTCTTTCTAATTTCCTTCCTATCCGCACTAAAACTATGTTAGCGCAGTCTTTCTGCTTCCTATTCTTGATTATGCGGACTCATGCTCCTCTGATTTGAACGAAGACCTAGGTACTTGACAAGACCGAACGCCTGCAGAATTTCTGCATACGTTTCATATTTGGTCTTAGAAAATATGACCATGTGTCTAAATTCCGCAGGCAGCTGGGGTGGCTACCTATTCGATTCAGACGTCACGCTCATCTTCTTCAACTTCTATACTCAATTCTTTTCAATCCGAAAACCCCTTCTTATCTCAAAAATCACTTCAAATTCTTAGGTCCTTTTAACTATATGTTACGCTCTTCTAATAGATGTTTATTGTAAATTCCATCCCACACTTCATCCTTCTTAGGCAATTCATTTACGATCTCCGCTATTAAGTTGTGGAATAGGCTGCCCGACTCCCGACCGAAATTTATGAGAGTGAAATTTTACGATGCGCGCGCACCGTGACACAAAATTCAGTATGGGCGCCGAGCGTGCGCGATCGAGATGGGAATAAGACAATCTACTTGTAGTACCTTTTAAACAAAAAAAGCAGTTTTAATTATTTTTTCAAAGAAATTTAGCAATGCTTTTTCACAAAGACCTATTTATACTTAGTTAAAAGGTTATGAAACTAGGTATGTTTTAAATGTTATTAAATTGAATTAATAATATAATATAATAATAATAATTATTAATATTAATTAATAATTGAATATTATACTAAATATTAAATATTGTTAAATTATTAACGCTTAATATTGATTATTAATTATTTAATATTTTAAAAAAATAAAGAAAGACAAAGAAGTATAGCTTCTTACGCGCGTACATAAGTACACGCACCATTTTTTTTTTTGTATTACTTTAGATATAGTTCTATATATATATATTTTTATATAACGTTTGGTTCTGCACTTCTCGCACGCATCATGTTTCTTTTTTTTAGTTTTTCTCTTTAACAAGGGTTGCCTGGAAGAGATCGCTTATTAGCGAAAAGGCCGCCCGTTGCATCCCTTATAATTTTTATGTATTGTGTTTCTTTTTTTTGCAACGAAGTGTAAATAAATAAAAATCACCGATGTTATCCAACATCGATGTTCGGTTATCGAAAAATATCGACCATCGATGTCTAGCTTTCGATTATGACATCGATGTCAATATGAATGTTTTTCTAATATCGATCATCCCTAAGGCACTCTAACAACAAATACTAGAATATAAATTATCTTTACATATTATATTATACCTATCATATGCGATCATCATCGGATAATTGAGATGCACGAGGAAAGGTTTATTATAAATACTGCGACTTTTTTATTGATGTGCAGTATTTGGAACCAATTTCAAGTTCTCAATTAATTAATAAACTCATGAACAGAGTAATTGGAGATTTCATCTAAATTTCAAACCCCACATTCGCCACATTTTCAAAAATTATCATTGGATAAATTTTTATATATTTTGCATGTATCACACACAGAATCAGCCCGCTATAAGGAAAAAAAAGTATCAAAACGTTTTACACCAATTTCCCCAGTATTGCTAGCGTCAATTTCTTTTTTCCCTTTTTGCCATCAGATCCTGGTAGACCTATAGTTTTGAGAACTATAATCTCCTATTGAATCTGTTATTTTTATGATCAGTCACACTGACCACTGCAGTGTTGGCAGATGGTCTTGGCGACGAACCCCTAGACTAATTTGATTTCCCCCTAGAAATCCCCTAGGATGCCAACAAATACAAAAAATAATTATTGTGTAGTGTTATTACTGAATTTTCATGTAATTTTAGAATTTTTATTTAATTAAAATCACATTGTTCTTTGACAGCTCAAACGAATAAGTAAAGTTAACCACATGGATCCCATTCTTACGATGTGTTCGTACTTAAATTTAGTTCCAAAATCAGGAACGTGATATACAATAGCAAAAAACTGTATTTGGCGTGTTTTTGAAATTTCCCCTAAAATCCCCAAAATATTCTTTCCTTCTATTCTGCCCCTAACTCGGTTGAGAACTCCCTAAATCTAGGGGTAAATCCTCAGATCTGGCAACACTGCCACTGTGTTTAAAACAGCTTAAAAATATGCGAGCGTGCTAGGAAATACATATAGGTTTTTATCGTAGTAATCTGTGGATCTGAAGCAATCAGAATTCAGAAAAGAGAAAACGTTTAGGAGTCAAGTTTAGGCATTTGAAGTTTTGACAAACGCGCGTGTGTTGTGTTGTTCTTGGTTGCGATGATACCACATATTTCTGTTATTTCGGGTTAATATTAAAATACATGATAAGTGTTATCACAACGTTTATTTATTAAAATAAATGTTTTAACAAAAGTCGTAACATTGGATATCACGTTAAACTCAGTATTACGATCCAAGTGTATCCGATGAAAGTTTTAAAAAGTTGGACAAGTTTTCAAGTGCCTGTAATGATGAGCAAAGTTTATTTGTGAAAGTTTTTAAATGCCGATTACATTTCACAGGTTTGTAAATGATGTCCTTTTTGTACTATTTGAGCTCGTAATTTGTAAATTGTTATATAGCAAGAATCTCATGATGACGACATAGCAGTGTTATAAGTACATCGATACCAACAAACTCCTCAAACAATTTTTATTAAATTTTATTACTGGTACCAATTCTATGATGAAATATTAAGTACTTCCAAGGTATATTGAATACCTCATATAATTATTTGGAACATATTTCATTAAAGTTAGCTAGAGATTTATAATTTCGGTTACTGTATATACACATATATGCCATACACATAAGCGTTCTACCATTTACAATTAACCACATACAAATTTATTGATTTATATCTTAAACAGGGATGTATAGTGGGTAAAAGAAATATAAATCGCCAATATGAATTACTCATAATATATCTACTGATTGTTCCAATTAATATTAAAATTAACTTTATGAGTACTTATTTAAGTTTTAGTTTTCCTGAGTTTTTACTATTTTCTAACATACCCTAAAAAACTATGTAGGTAACTATTGTATAATAAAAAATATTTCAAATTTACTTTTTGGTTGAAGTGCTATGAAGAGAAAGATTTACATAGAAAATACAATGCAGTTTCTTTTAATTTTAAGTATTCTTTAAAAACTTTTTAACAGAGCACAAACTCACCTGTTTTTTTACATATAAAGTAGACCTTAGTTTGGAAGTGCTTCAGAAAACTTGATGCTGCACTAAAAATAAAATCAGGGGAATCTTTGGGCCTTTTAGTAGAATATGTAACAATCCTTAGGATGTGAACTTGTTTTCTAGTATATACATTTGTTGTAATATATATGTTTGTTGAATCAATTCACATGATTATCTTACAGTTACAAGACAAGTACTTTTATTAATTAGCCAAACATAGTCACATTTAGCTATACTTTGGAGTAGAATTGCAAAAATTTTAATTAGCACCCTTCTAACAACCCAGGTTACACTAATGACAGTCAAAACTGATTTCAAATTAGTTTTAGTGACTCGAGTTAGAGTGTAGAACACAGTAGAGGAAATATGTTAATACATGAATAATTGGTATTGACATAGTCAGTCTTGGTAGAATCTACATGTTGAAGTTGAAAAAGAACATAATATTTTAAATATGTTTTACCTATTTGTATAATAATATATTTATATAGTATGTATAATATAAATGAATAAAATAAATATATTATCCCTGATATCTGCCTGAGGTCTGGCAGACCAAAGAACTTATTTTTGTTAAATTGAGTGCTTCATGCTCTTTTATCTAAGTAATCTCAACATTAGCTGATTTCTGGGTTGCTAGTTAAAAGTTTATCAAAGAAAGATCAAATTAATACAGCCTTTGTATATTTAACTACTTTTTATACAGTTAGGTTAAGTTTAAGTAAGTTTTATTAAATTCCGATTCCCTATTGGAGGTTTTAGTCCTCTTCAGTTGTATGTTGTAATCGTAATCGTGACACGTGCGCTATTGTCGTGTGTGTCCATTGTACGGACTCACTGCGATATACTGAGATGGTCCAGCATACTGATTAGATTTATATGTCATTTACTTGTGACTTTCTTATATTACTCGAATTTTGTGTCTTGTGTATTTGGCATAAGATCTATTTACAGACAGTTTTTTTAACGATTAACGAACGCCTCGGAATCCGTGATCGATGAACTTTTTAATTCAGCTCATAATAATATGATAATTTTTCGTAGATTAAAATATGTATGTACTTACAAAAGTTTTTCGAAATCGAAAGTACTAATTAGGTCATATATATTTATTTATTTGTACTGTATTACCTTAATCAAAAACATACACTTAACAGAAATAAAAAACAGGTTACAAAAGTTATAAGGCAATGGGCGGCCTTATCGCTAGCAAGCGATTTCTTCCAGGCAACTCTCTATATATTATTGTCATGTCATTTGGTGTTCTATATTTTTTATAACAAAACCTTTTTATAAATAATATTTTACGAATGCTTTAATTTACGCTTATCATATGCTTTTCGGTCCATGTTTCGCTAAGTGTTATTTGTCCTTGAAATATTATAGCAATTTATAAGATCACTATTTGTTCCAGATAGCATGACGTAGAGCTAAGAGCTACATCACTGGCTGTCGAACGTCTATCAATCGATCTCGTTATTCATGTAAGTATTTCCGTTTGGTCAACTTTTTGGAAACTGTGAGACCGATTTATTAATTCCATTTTAGAGTATTCTCGCTGGGCCGCACGTGGCCCGCTCGTTGTGGACCTGACGGGTTTGGCCTATTGCCCGGTAATTTAGAAAGAGTATTTTGTATTTAGTCGAGGGTAAACTGCGCTGGGCTCCATACAGCTCACGAGTCGAGAGAGAAAAACAATGCTTGTCCATAAATGTATTGCAGCTGTCATCTTTCCCGGACGTAAACCCTGGCAAATTTTCTTGCTGCAAATGGGTTAAACTTACTCGTTCCCCATGGTTTTTGTCAATTCCGTTCCAATCAAACCAGTCCGATACTCACAATCGGAAACGGAGCCGTGGAAAAGGGTTAAACGCTCTAAACATTTGAAAACTATCAATTATTGTTCAAGGTTCTTTACAATTTTTTGTTTAATCACCCCCGTTCGATTCCTTACGGTTTCACCATTCACCACATTTTTTGCCACACTCACGCTTATATTCCATACCAGTTTTCAGTACGCCCGATCCAACAAATATCACCTTGCAAAGTTTCAGCGATAAGGCTCCACTGTAGGCGATTTTAGTCAATTATGGCAGCCATCTTGATTTTGGCTTTTTTGGACTAAACCTTCCACCCCACCCAACTTCCACCAGTTTTTGACCAAAAACCGTAAATCCGATCCCGCTAGATGTCCCTTGAAGCCGACTGTTTATTTATTTTTTTCGAATCTAAAGACCATGGACTTGCCATTAATTTTTCTTACGAAAACGTCAAAAACACCCCCTAATCCTCTTCTCCTCGAAATAAAAGACGACGAATGAATGTAATACGTGGTAATTCAGCTTTATGTAGTAATTAATATGGAATATTAATATAAAATGATGAATGGCGCGAGCTTTTGGCAATCTCATGGACTATGGACAGAGGTTAGAAACCAAGAAAGGCATCTAGGTCAGATGCGGTGAGGACTCCGCGTCCTGCATATTTAAGAACGCTATTAAAGTGGAGCGTTTTGTGCTTCTACGCGCTTTTCTTTATCGCTGTTTGTGTCTTTTAACTTTCTCACAACTCATACAGCTAAGTAGCGTCTGTATGAACACATACCTCGCGGCCGTTGCCCCATAAACGCTTAGATAACCTCTCTCAAAGGGATGCTGTGAGACTTTAGTGCGGTTTCTACATTACCTGCCTAAAATGTAACATGAAAGGACTGTTTGTTCTTGAAAACGTTTAACTCAATTAAACAGTGGGTCGGTGGCGCGTTGTTGCAATTGCGAAGTGCATAATATTACAATATTTTCTACAATTCCGAATTCCAAATGTATAATATTCGATGAGACGCATATACAAACGATAGAACTAACAAAGGCTTGAAAGTGGTCACCGACAATGTATTATTTTCCGTCATTTGTATGGCTTCACCTTGCTACCAACTAACAGTTATCATACAATTATGTCGAAGGAAAAACTAAACGTTTGGCGAATATTTTTATAAATGTTTTTCCGGTCGAGCTGCGTTGTCGATTAGTTTCACTTTCTATCGATTCTTCAATGTTTTAAACATTAAATATTTGAATGAAAAACATTAGTTTATGTAATAGAATTGAAAACCGGAAAATTCTATGTTTTCTGTAAAAATTGTTTATCTGCACTTTTAAAATTTAAAATAATTTGGCATGATCTTGCCATTTGACCTGGACGATAATCATGACGTTGATATAACATCGCAAAGAGAACGTTAACCCGTTCATTGAGGTTACAATAATTTAAGTGCCTCAAAGTTATTTCCGGTAACTGCTGTATGGCGTTTTTCTATCTTTCAAGAAAGGTTGCTTCACTATAGGTCATTTTATTGCAGTTTGCATTGACACTTAGCGTGTGAACGTGAGGTGGTTTCGCCATGGTACTTGTAGCGGTTCCTTCGACGTGTTCGTTTCACGCACTATCTAACATCGTTCTGACAAATGTTTAGTAAACAATGGTATGTATTTCGTGCAGTACTAGTACTATTGATGCAACAAGTGCATTGTTTTTTCTGTTGTTTAACTGATTTTCAGTTAAAAATGAATTTAAAATTAATTAAAGATGCATCAGAGTGTCGGTCATTAAGTGTCGCACGAGAACGTAACGTCACTGGGATCTTTGAAGAAGGGTAGAATAAACATCTTTGTGGGATTAATGATGATGGTTACGGCATTGGTAAATTTAAATAAGCGTTGTTTTTGTATCGAGTTGCGTGAGAAAGGGTGGTTTATGCCAAGCCGTACCTGGCGCTGAAACCCGACCCTCTCCATCTCGACTATAAAAAATATTTCTTTATTTGATCAATGACATATATGAAAATTGGGCTCCATGATGTGTTTGAGGCAAAAATTTTAAATCGTCTCACACCTTACGATCGACGAGGCCGCGTGCCAAGTTACGATCTCTCTGACGCAGTCGTCGCGTCGTGTGCGCCGGAACGAAACCAGACTTCTAACGACTTGCCCTACTATCACTTTCCCCGACTACTCTCTAAATTAATCAAAGCCAGCATTGGCGATTACAAAGACTTTTTAAAAAGTACTTCCCACCTCCTGCCTTAATGCTGTTGGTGTATAGAGAGAGGTCTTTGCTACGATGGTTTTGTTGATACGTTATCAGGTTTAAAGCTTCATACGGTTATCGTAACAAGATCTGCGTGGATAATGACTTAGTCCAGATCTCGCATAAACAGTTATTGTAATGTGAGTCCTACAGTGGCTTTAAACGAGGAATGCGCATTGCGCACGTCGCCTCGGCAGGTGAGCAACCATGTCACCGACGGCTTGTTTACAAACTTGACGAAAGGAGAATAAGGCTGAAATGATTGACACAAATGTTATATTTCATGTTAACTATGTATTTTGACTATTGATTTTATGTTAGAATTCTCTTTATATTCGAATAATTACTTTGTCAGCGAAAGTGATTAACAAAAGTGAGGTTCGGATGATACCTTTACGAGCAATAGGTATCTGCCATGCATATTTATACAATGAGTCATTGAAGTGGTAGGCAATAAGGCGACGCCTTTGCATTCCTTCATTTTGTACGGTTGGTATATCTAAACTTATTTTAATTAAACGTAACCTGACTCATAGAAATCTTAAATAATTGCGAGACAATGTTAAAAAAATTCAGCGTAAATTATATGTTAATAAGAGAATTTAAAATACGATATGTAATTAATATAGACTATTTGAAAACAGCTGACTTTGGCACGTGTCTACTGCAGGTGCATTTCTACACGTAGACGGCTGTTTTTTTAGATAAACAGTAGTATAATTAATATAATGCTACTGCGAATATAACATAATGCTAATCTATCTCTGACGCAGTATTTAATGAAACTACCAACTGTTTGGCTGTCAACCGTTGCTAGGCAACTGTGCCAGTTGACTCTTAAGTCCCACGAATGCCGTAAGTGTAACTCGAGCTTGCGATTGTTCGCCTGCTGCACGCCACGGTACGTTGTCAGGTTGTGCAGCCAATGTGGATACCGCTACGATGACCCGGCCTTTGTTATGTCGTGAACCTCATCATAGTACTATATATAAGCATTTTTAGCAATTTTAGCAAAAACAAATGAATAGTAACCGCGATTGAAATAAAATAAACACAGGACCACCAATATTAAGTGGCTGGCAAAAGGCAGTCGTCGCCCTCGGGGCCCGACAGGTTCACGTGTTACGCCCCTATGCACTTGTTGTAGGGTCGCTGCTCGACCTCACAGTTTTTGCACCCTCTATACTGTACTCCATACATTCCCACGCTTTATTTTAGATGTTGCTTACTCGCTGGCGTAGCGGCGTCAAACGCATTCGCTGAAATTTTCAATGTGGGATATTATTAGAAAATGATAATAGCAAAACTAGTCTTGTGCGCTGCACATTCCAAGCAATCGCTCATAGAGACCTATCAGATATTCAATATTGTAGGAGGAAAAATGAATATTTTAATAAATAACTAGCGACTCACGGCTTTGCACGAGTCCGAAGTGATTATATTGTTTATTATGTTAAGAATTGTCTCTTTAAATATATTGCTTTTGTTTTATATATGTAAAAAATAAAAATATTTTTATTTTGCAGAAGATATACAGTTTTGTAGCACAGTACAGAAATGTTTTAAATCCCCAGTATTATCTGTAATAATACGCGCTTACTTGAAAAGATCTAAGCGTACAGAGATTTATATAATAAGCACAGTCGTGTTACCGACTAAATGTATAACAAGCTCGGTTATGAAGTCGCACAAACGACAAGTGTGCCAAGGACCTAAGCCTCTAAGTGAATTACGTCCAGTGAACGTTATATTCTTTATAGAACATAAATGACATTAACATCAAATTATACAGTAATTCTTTAGTCATCTCATGATAACAGTAGGATTTCTCTATGAAGCGCTCACTCACACCTAGACTAGTAAGAGATGTAATGACTCGATAAGTAAAGCAGTCGTGTTGGAAAATAAGAATATAGAACATGTTGTTATGGTTCTGGTGTTTGGCACAGGAAAGGGGCAAGGTCGGCGTTCGAGCGTGAACATTCGACACCAATGACAAACTGGGCACTTCGGAAATCCTAGCGACGGTATCGGTTTGTACACCGTCGCGTATTCACATATTATCCAAATCATTCACGGTTGATTTTTACATCAGTTGAGTAGATGCACCACCGACCTACATAGTTATTTTAATAGTATATTTCCTGTAAGTAAATACCTTTGTAAAAATAAGCTCGTGCAAGTAACCGTGCGTGTTTATTTTTACGAGTCAACGATTCGTGTTTAAATGAATGCAGGAACCGCATTCAGTACGTTTTATTTGTTGAATGCCGTACCATCGCCTGGAGAACGAAGTAGTGGAATGCCTAACATGTTATGAGATTAGGTTTCGAGTTCGGTCTAACATTAGCCGAGTGGCGGAGGGCTAGAACTCTAAACAACACGTTTCCAAGTACCGGAAGGCACTTAACTACATTTGTATCGACTTCACCGCGATATACTCGTGATATTACACGGGCTGATGGTATTCATTTACTCGAAGATAAATAGGAAGGCAATCGATGTTCAATTATATGATTGCGTGTTTATTGTCGTTAAATTCACGGATGTTTTTGAAGAGTTGGTCACGTATGGTTGTCGGTTTGGTGTAGAGCGCGGGGCCATATGTTTACGTTATAAATACAAACACGAATGAGTAGGTGCGCCTGCGCATGATATATACCAGGATCCGCCCACTGACTGAATTTTTCTCCATTCGATGTTACGTTAAAGTTTATTTATCCGAAAAGCAATCTGGTCTGGTTAAAACTGTTTGTTAAAGTATGGGTTAGTGAGTTATGATTTAAACGATACCCTCAATGTGTCATCAGTCATATTATATCTTCGGTTCGCTTTTTAGATTTTAAGAAATTTTGATTTGTTTGACCCAGTGAAAGAATCTATGTTAAAGAAAATAAATTTGTGGCAGAAATACTAAATATTTTTTTTTTAATTTTAGTAATATTAATCGTAAGAGATAAGAAGCATTATGACATTATTCGAATTTTATTTTCATTATTTAGTTCGATAAAAGCTAACAATTACTTGATAGTGGTTCCGATAATAACTGATACACGATAATGTGACCGGACGTGTTGCAAACAGAGTAGATACCTGTCAATTTCTTCTTTAATTAGTTGGCCTTCGCATTTGAACATTGAATTCTACCGATTGGGGACTGTTAACAGCAGATTCGAGAACGTTGTCAACTTTTAGAGTATGTCCAGAGCACAACAGACTTTTCGTGGTCTCCGAGGCGGACTAGGCTGTTGAAGTGAGTCTGTGACTCCCTCATTCAGGGGTCAGCTGCAGATGTTCGGTCGGTGCCGGGTCCGAGAAAGGACCTAATGTGGCTTATAATTGTTATCAGTTATACAAAATAAGTGGTAAAAGCTACTAGTTATTTCTTTTTATCCTTTTCAACAACATGTAGAAACGAAAAGATCGCCGACAGGTTGGCTGGACTGTCGCTCTTTATACAGTACAATTGCGAGATTTCAGCAGGGAAATGGAATTAATTATTTTTCTTGTACAAATTCTACGAACGTAGCTTTTCTTGTTACTATTGTCATATTTGACAAAACATACAACAACAGGAAAAAGTAGTTATACAATAATAAATAGATTAAATCAATAATATTAAATAAGAATATTAGAGACAACCTTTTGTGAAATTACCAAATCATTCATATAAACTCTATATATTGCTTAGGAAGAGAGTGAGAGAGAGACTTGTTTAAACGACAATGTCAAAATTCTACTCTCACAAGTCTATAGGAAATCCGTAATTGACTTTCTATTTTCCATCTTTATTGCTCTTTTAAGTTTTTAGCATAGAGATAATTTAAACCAGTTTCGTTGTTCTTGAACACGAATAATCAATTAGTTAACTAATAGACGTGACGTTATTGCAGGGTTCTTGATGCGGTGACAAGAAAGATGGACGCGGCGGACAAGCGGATGTTGGATCGCGAGGCGCTCCGCAACATGATCCAGCAATGGAACGCCAACCGCCTCGACCTCTTCGAACTCAGCGAGCCCAACGAGGTACTTACATTGTTTCATTCATTATTATACATCTCGATCATTCTAGAAGCCCATCTTTTGAACAACCTACCCGTTGTTTGAAAGTAATAGTGCTGAATTTTGCCGAGTTACGAAATACCATTAAACGAAATAACAAACTAAATATTCACTGATTATTAATATTTGGATAACAGAATATTTCCAGAACGTGAGTCACACAATGCGTTCTGCCACTATCTGAGAATGGATCGCGATAAGACAAATATTTTCTCTATTCAGATTTCTTATGTCGGACTGTAAGGATAAATTGTAAAAGCTACATCTACTATTCACGGATAATAATTATTAAATATTATTGTCATACAATTGGATACCTACAAAAAATCGAATTAATAGAATTCCATATGTAGGAGGAGTGAGGTGCTGTGCTTAAAAAGTCTTACATCTTCTATGGATTTAACTGGTCCCATAGTTACTTAAATGAGCAAACTGTTTAGTTTGGCACAATTAAAATATTTTAGAAATTGTTCATCTCAAAATATCCATTCATGTTTTATATTTGCTTTTTAGAACTTGGAGTTCCATGGCGTTATGCGATTCTACTTTCAAGATTCAGGCCAGAAGATTGCCACAAAGTGCATCCGCGTCGCATCCGATGCTACAGTCATCGATGTCATTGGTAAATTTCATTTGTTATTTGATATTTTTTTATAGTACAGGGGGCAAACGGGCAGGAGGCTCACCTGATTTTAAGTGATGCCGCCGCCCATGGCGCGGTTAAAAAAATTCGCTCACTAACTGATGTCGATACAGCTAGACTTGTTTATTTTAGTTACTTTCATAGCTTAATGACTTAGGGCTTATTATTATGGGGTCATGCTGCTGATGTCGAAACTATTTTCATCCTGCAGAAGAGGGCTATTCGTGCAATCTATAATTTAAAATGAAAATCAAGGAAATTAATATACTTACCTTTCCCTCGCAATATATTTATGAAAATAGTGATAAGTTTACTAGAATAGAACATACGCACAATGTTAATACACGGAACAAACGCAGGCTGAAATTTCCCCGTACTAGACTATCTAAAGTTAGTAATTCTTTTTTGGGGAAAGGGATACTCTTCTTTAATAAAATCCCAGAGGCTCTTTTATCACTGCCTTTCAATAAATTTAAGAAATGTGTTAAAGAAAAGCTGTGTAAAAAGGCTTACTATAAAGTCAACGATTATCTAGTTGATAAAAAGGCCTGGGACTAGTGCTAGACAGGCTACTTCTAATTAATTTGCGATATTTGTTTTAAATAAGTGTTGTTTGATGATTTGCTGTTTTAAAAGAGTACCGAGAGTTTTTTACGCCGGCTTTTTCTCTCGGCCTACACCCTCTGTCTTCTTTGCCGATGAGTAGGGATGCCTTCAAATTTAATGACGTGGAATAAGTGATACATGTATCTTATGTTCCAAAATAAACATATTTTTATGGACACTCTCAATGCCAGACGGCTCCCGAGTGCGTTGCCGGCCTTTTGATCAATTGCCTTTACCCATCTATGTGTATACCAGAAGATCACCAGCTAAACGATGACGGCGAAAGCCGTACTGAAAATAGCTAATAAGCTGGTGGCCCTTTAGATAACTCAGGAGCTGGCCATTAATAATGGATTCCATTATTTTGGAGAACAGTTAAGGCTTTTGGGCGATAGTTTGACGGATCAGAGCGATCGCCTTTTTTAGGGATCGGATGTATCGAAGCTGATAATAGAATATAATATGTTGTATGTGCAAACGAGCAGGTTGTGATAGCGATACGCTAAATTTCAGGGACGCTGATAGAGAAGTTCCGTCCGGACATGCGCATGCTGTCTCTGGGCTCTTACACGCTGTGGGAAACGCACGCGCCGGGCGACGAGCGGCAGTTGGAGCCCCACGAGAAGCCTCTGCTGGTGCAGCTCAACTGGCACGCCGACGACCGCGAGGGTCGCTTCCTGCTCAAGTGCTGCTCCCAGCCGGACGTGAGTACCCCGATCGGTCTGGAGGCGAGCGTCGCACACGTCGTTTCCTAAGACAGAGTAAAAAAAAACTTTTTTTGTTTCAGATGCCACTGTCCTCTATAAACGAGAAGGGAGACCAAAACTTCAAGCGGAAACTGTCGAAACGGGAGAAGAAGGAGTTAAAGAAAAAAGAGAAACTGTCTAGGTTGAAGTCGGACACGAACGACGAAAATCGCCCGGTCGCCGAGAAGTTGTACTCAGGTACCCTCTTTCGTGTCCATCGGTCTATCCGACGTGTCGCGTGAAAGCTCCCGATAACGTGTGAGATATTCGACAGAACTGCCCGAGACGTCGTTCACTCGCAGCATCAGCAACCCCGAGGCGGTCATGAGGCGTCGGAGGCAGCAGAAGCTCGAGAGGAAGCTGCAGCAGTTCCGCTCCAAGGACGGCGGACCCGACACCGGTAGCCGCGCGAGCTACGCTCTCCTACTGCGTCGGGCACTTTTGAGCGGATATTAACGAGTTCCTTCGGCAGGTGGCACGCTGAAGATCTACGGGTCGTCCCTGTGCCCGGACGTGCCGTACAAGACGCTGCTGCTGTCGGTCGGGGACTCCGCAGCCGCCGTGCTCCGCGAGATGCTCGACAAGTACGGCCTGTCGCGGCACGAGCCCGCGCACTACTGCCTCGTGCAGGTACTCTCGCCTCTCCCCACTCTCCACTCGACCCACGCCCGAGTGGGTGAACAAACCTAAAGCTCGATTGCAACTAACTTTTTGTCAAGTCAATATCATGAACGACCTCGGTTCGGCTGAGGCTCTGAGACTGATAAAACGAATTCTAATTGAATGGCGACTGCTTCTCTACTTAAACTTCTAATTCATATGTCTCAATAGGGCATCTAACGTTGCGCTAGATCATTTTGTCACATTAGGATAAATTTTGCAATCGATGACAGGTGGACACGACTGACAATTCGGAGTACATCCTGGAGGACGACGAGTGTCCTCTGGCCATCGTCATGACGCATCCTCATCGCAGTGAGTACCCACTATAAATTAAACAATATAAAAAATGGTGTATTTTTTTTGAATTAATTCATCTTAGTAACATTATTTCATGAATATTAATATGTAAAATATATAATAATGTAGGTATGCAGAGGATTCTACCGAAATAAAAGTTTAAATCAGCTGTTAGTGGAAAAAGTTGATTCTTGTCTTTGCCTAAACCGATCGAAGGCCCCATCAAAGTTAGAAGAATATTTCATAAATATAAATTCACGTTCATTTCAGTGAAATGTGGGATCATAGTTTTAGTGCAACATAACTTTTATTCCCAATCCCCTTCAATTGAGAAGAACACAATTACCGTAGCGAAACACGTGGCCTAGTTTTCGCTCAAAATTAGTGAATAACTATTTATAAAGTATTAGCGATGAAAGGGAATGTTTACGAACCTGTGAACCAACCATTGAAAAATCTTCGCGTTTTCTAATTTTCTTCAGTTTCGACACAAATATTTATTTATTCACAAAAATAATGACGCTATCCTTACAGTACTATAATGTCGAAAAAATAAGAAACATACATAACGGGGATCCGTGCAACAGACTGGTTCTGGCCCTCGGTATCGCAAACAACCTTGCCCTTCGCCGTAGCACATATGCCTTAGGTACAAAGAAACCGAGTTCTAACTTATTGTGCCCCACCATTCCCGAGACAAATCTTGTTGGGCACATACTAAGGATAGACGCCATACATTCTGTAATAAAGGAATCCATGCGCTCCAACATAAGGCAGTATTTAGCTTCATGTCGCATGCGGAGCCCAAACAGACCAGTTACACTGTAACATACTCTAATACGTTGAACAAGCTTGAGATAGCCTTATTGTTAGTAAACGTTGTTGCCCTTAAAACGCACGTTATACGTTTTTCATCCCGAAAACTCAGTTGTGAATCGACTCCCTGGTTTTTTATTGGCGTTTCTTGTTTTAGTATCACTCCTAACACAATGTACTTATAGATAATGTAATAGTACGTTGATTTCTTTCATTCACGAGCCACTTCGAAAGCTGAAATTAATTTCTTTGAACAATAAATAGAAGCGAAAATGTTAATGTTTAATGTTACGTTGATGCAAATTGGAGAATCCTTTTTTGCTCAACTTTAAATGTATCTAAGTTTTGTGGTTGAGATATTGAAGAAGTATGTAGAATACGGGGTGCGATTTAACGGAAGTATTAGGAAAGTGTCGATGACAGTTGGTCGAAACAGGAAAAGCGGAAAAATTGGAGGAGGCTTTTACCAAAAACAATTAAAACTATACTAACCTTAATAGCATAGCAACTGTGCGAAAAGAGAACCATCGAGGGATTTGAGGTAGATTTTGCTAATCATAAGTCAATAAATGCATTAAGAATTTTATAAGTTGTCTCTTTCCGCACAGACTGCAACAAATAAGAAATTTCACAACCGCGTACCCGAGTCAAACTATACGATCCCCAAGAGAGAATGTTACGTCGCATATCGTTTCAACGTCTGCAAACTGTCTGATCCATTGAGTATTGAATTTCTTAGAATTTTAAGCATAAGCGAAGAGATACATACATAATACATATTATGTTGCAACTAAGGTAAATACTTGTTTGAATTTTGACCACTCGTTGTCGCTGAGTAATAGTTATAAAGTCAAGGGTGTTCAGATTCAGTTTTCGTTACTTGACAAACTATTATGGAAATGAAAATTACTAGCTATAATTTTCACCAATTGTATTAAAAGTGGCGAGTTTCCCGATCTAATGAAACATAGTAAAGTTATTCCATTATTTAAAGCAGGTAGTATGTCCGACCCCAGTAACTTAAGACCAATTTCCGTACTACCTACTTGTAGTAAAATATTTGAAAAAAACTATATTAAATGAACTGGTAATTCATATTAACTTAAACAAATTATTACATAATATTCAGTTCGGTTTTACCAAGGGTCGCTCGACAGCCGATGCCGGTGTTGAGTTATATAGATATATAGTTAAGGCTTAGGAGGAGTCGCATGACGCTTTAGGTGTTTTCTGCGACTTATCCAAAGCATTTGATTGTGTCCAACACGAGACCTTCATCGGGAAACCTCGCCACTATGGCATCAAGAATACAGCACTGAATCTTCTGATTTCCTATTTACATGGAAGAACTCAGAAGGTTGAAGTGAATGGTAAGAGGTCCTCTGGGTCGGCAGTAGATATCGAGGTACCACAGGGCTGAATTCTTGGCCCTTTCCTCTTTCTTGTTTATATAAATGATCTACCTTTCATGGTAGAGAGAAAACATCAGATAGTTTTGTTTGCTGATGACACGTCCTTGATTTTTAAAATCAAACGACAAATAACAAATTTTGATGATGTGAACAATGCTCTATCTTCGATTGTCCATTGGTTTAGTATGAATAACCTTCTACTTAATGCAAAAAAGACAAAATGCATTAAATTTGGTGCAAAAAATGCAAGGCTTATGGATACTAGACCAATTATAAACGGTGAGGAATTGAATCTGGATGATATAACTGTATTTCTCGGAATCACCATGGATTCAAAACTTCAGTGGTCCCCTCATATTAACGGATTGGCGAAGAGACTTAGTTCTGCAGCCTACGCGGTTAAAAAAATTCGCTCACTAACTGATGTCGATACAGCTAGACTTGTTTATTTTAGTTACTTTCATAGCTTAATGACTTATGGCTTATTATTATGGGGTCATGCTGCTGATGTCGAAACTATTTTCATCCTGCAGAAGAGGGCTATTCGTGCAATCTATAATTTAAAATGTAGGGAATCTTTTAGAGATAAATTCAAGGAAATTAATATACTTACCTTTCCCTTGCAATATATTTATGAAAATATTATGTATGTATACAAAAATAGTGATAAGTTTACTAGAATAGAACATACGCACAATGTTAATACTCGGAACAAACGCAGGCTGCAATTTCCCCGTACTAGACTATCTAAAGTTAGTAATTCTTTTTTGGGAAAAGGGATACTCTTCTTTAATAAAATCCCAGAGGGTCTAGTTGATAAAAGGGCCTGGGACTAGTGCTAGACAGGCTTCTTCTAATTAATTTGCGATATTTGTTTTAAAATAAGTGTTGTTTGATGATTTGCTATTTTAAAAGAGTACCGAGAGTTTTTTACGCCGGCTTTTTCTCTCGGCCGACACCCTCTGTCTTCTTTGACGATACTCATCGTCGGGATGCCTACAAATTCAAATTTAATGACGTGGAATAAGTGATATATGTATCTTATGTTCCATAATAAACATATATTATTTTTATTTTATTTCCACGGTCGTTTCGCACACGACTTAAAAAATCAGTCACATACATTTCAACTTTAAGGGATTTGGAGCTATTTGTGATTTTTATCGTAAGAACATTATTTCTCAAAAGGATTAATTATTGAGATTAACTGAAAATTTCTGACAGCTACGTTTAAGCGAAACCAACGAAGCAAGCATTTGTGGTTATTATTCTTTTAAAGAACGGAGAATCGAATCGGTTGTATCGTGATGCCAATATCATGAATTTAATCTGGATCTGGTCACGTCATCTACACGTATTGCTCCGGAAAAGGGCAATAAAATGTTTAATCAGGCTTTGCGTTCGTCTCTGCTTGAAAACATTCCAAGATCGTCAATAAACTGAGTATTGGACAAAAGTTTGTGCATAACGGCCGCCTCTTCAGTTAATGAGCGCTAAAGCTACCTTGCGCATTTCGTATTTCATTAATTAATTGCTACTTAACCATACCTAATGAGGTTTCTCTCCAGCGTTACCCTAACTTGCATATGTGTGCTGAAAAAAATCTATTCTAAGTTTAAAATGTTATTTTATATATTTCGTTGTGATTTTCAATCATTCATTTAAACTGGACTAAAAAAAAAAAATTTTAAATAACCGATGTAAGAGTTAATTTTTTTGAAAACTTCAGATTTATCTATTATGATATAAACTCTTTTGCAAAAAAAGATTTTATAGTAATAAATAATGATTAAAATGTAAAAACCTGATAACGAGTGAGACCTCCTCTTGCCCAAATGATAGCTTGAATCTTGGGCGTGCTTTCCACGATGTTATTACGATAAATAAATAAATACGTTCTCACTCTTCTGCGATCACTCTTTTTATCTCCCTGATGTTTTGTGGAGCAAGTTGCACTGATCTCACTCTTCTCTTTGAGAACGTTCCAGTTCAGGACTTGCCAATCTAAACGACAGATCTCAACTTCTTGTAGATGTATGCTGCCACGTCACCAGAACGGTGCGGGCCAGAATTGTCGTACCAAAAATTTAATCTCCCTCGAGAGTAGTAAATGCGGTGCAGTATATACCGGTGTGCATTTTATGGAACAATTTCTACGAAAAGCGATCGCTCCGTTTAATGATTTCGGCCCAAAAGATAACGGAACCTCCGTTCGTATAGCGTTCCCGTGGTCACACAGCACCCGCCGGCATCGGTCCTCTCCATAGGCCGGGTTCCCACTACGCCGGACCGGCAGATCTGCCGCGCCGGTAAATCTGCCGGAAGAGCTAGTGGCTGTACAATTTATATGAAGCTATTCACATTATCCCGGGTCCGGCATTTTTGCCGAGCCCGGCATTTCTACCGAACGTTTTGTCACTACGAATTGCCGGTAGAACGACCGGGCCCGGAGTAATGTGAACGAGTTTGTGCCGGTATCTGTCCCCCGCTCGCCCTGCTCGTGCTCCCCTCGCCCCGCCCGTGTTCCACTCACGTCATTCGGCTCGCATGTTCTGGTAAAAGTAGACGTTTAGCATGGATATTCAAGCAGAAACTTTAATTACGCTTGTCCAAGAGAGACCTGTTCTGTGGGATAAGACCGAAGACGTTTATAAAGACAAAAACTTAAAGTTAGCAGCATGGCGTGAAGTATGTTTAATACTGAAACCAAACTTCGATGAACTGGATGAAAAAGAAAGAAAACAGTACGGTGAGTTTTTAATGTTTTATTGATAAAATGTAAATGCATTGATAAATTTTATTTTATAGCTGCTGCCTGCCACGGAACGGAACCAATATCTGAAACAAAATAATTAGTAAATGATGTCCGTATAGCGTTGGCATTAGGGCCACCTCGACTCGACACATTTCGATTCATGGGTGTAGTTTCTTGTTCTTGTCTATGTTCTATATTTTGGTAACTTTCAAAATTTATACCATCTTTTTCTCTTACAAAATTATGTAAGACTGCACAAGCTTTAATTACTTGAATTGCTGTGTCTACGTTGAGATCTATAGCTCGATGGATTATTCGCCACTTATTTGCCAGAATACCAAAAGCGCACTCAACATACCTTCTTGCTCGACTTAGTCTATAGTTAAAAATCTTTTTATCAGTATTCAAATGTGTACCTCCATATGGACGTAGGAGATTAGGTGTTAAAGCAAAGCCTTCATCGCCAACAAGTATAAACGGTAATTCTTCGTGCAAGTTTTCATGAAGCGGTCTAGGCTTTGGTACATTTAAAGTACCATCATTGATCTTTTGCCAAAATGTACTATCCTTTAATATACTAGAATCGCATTCCTTGCCAAATGAGCCCACACTAATAAAAATAAATCGGTACTCTGAATCGACAACTGCCATTAATACAAAAGAATAATACTCCTTGTAATTAAAGAACATAGAACCACTCTTGGCTGGTTTCAAAATTCTGATATGTTTGCCATCTACTGCTCCAAGACAGTGAGGAAAGTTGGCTTTTCTTTCGAATCCTGAAGCGATGTCCTCCCATTCTCTCTCAGTATCAGGCAGCTTAAGGAAATCTGTCTTTAGGTTTTCCCAAATGACGTGGGTCATTTCTTTTATTAGTTTACTTATTGTCGAAACGCCTACTCTGTATGAGTAATGTATTTCTTTGAATGAACATCCTGAAGCTAAATATCTGAAAAAAAAGTATTTTTTGTTAATACATTATTACTTTATACGTCACCAAGAAACAAATTGTATTGTTTTATGATATTTTTTTATTGATTTCAGGAAAACAGGTTTCAACTAAATGGAATAATATACGAGATTCGTGGCTTAAGACAGTAAAGAAACAAAAAGATGAGTCTAAATCTGGATCTTCGACCAAAAAGACACGAAATTATTTATATCACGAGCAATTAATGTTTTTGAAAAAAGTCTCCGAACCTCGACCACCACATGAGTCAGTTTCAAAAAAAGCAAGAACCGAGACTGAAGTAGGCATGGAATCAGATTTTCGTTCACCTTTAATTAAAGATAAAAAAAAAATTGATAATAAAGAGGTAAATGACAGGATGGTAAAGTTTTTGGACTCCAGAATAAACCCAGAAAAGGAAAACCATCATCTATCTTTCTTCAAAGGCATTATACCAATCTTGAACACTTTAACTATCGAAGAGACTTTAGAATTTCAAGCTAGCGTCATGACAATGTTGCAAAAAATTAAAAGTAGGAATTATGAGAGACCAAATTACGGACATTGGCGTGATTCATATAATCAGATAACCGGACCAGATCAGTATTCTGGATACTACACACATAATAGCGTCAATCAACAGCCAATACCTACGCAAGATCAACACTACCCTGGATACTCTACGCAATATAATAGTAGCAATCAACAGGCAACAACATCTATACCATCAACTTCATCTCAGACATCGAATCCGATTCCAGCTTCGCCATCAGCATCTAGTAATCGTTCCATACATTCCCAAGACTCAGATTACTTAGATTTTGAAGGGATTTAAGTTTGAGTACAAATAAATACTTAAATAATTGTTTGCATTTTTAATTCATAATGATTATCAAATACATACACCCTCCCACACACACACATTATATATATTCACATTCATGAAACAAACATACATAGCAAACATTCATTCATTCATACAGTCTTAAGTAGGTACCTACGTCAAAACTATTATTACGCAATCTAGTGCATAAAATAATCTTACCTTAGACATATGGCTAATCTTTGTTCTGGGCAAATACATTCTCTGAAACTTGTATCTCGTACTCTTATGTCTAGTCGTCCCAGTAAATCGTCAAAAGTGGTTGCTGTCATTCGAAAATAATTGAAGAACTTTGATTCGTCTCTTCTAAGTTCACCCATTAATGTTTCAAATGTTCCAAGTGAAAATCTTTCCCGTAAAATAGGGTGTACCCAATGTTTTCTTTTATTTTGCCTTCTATTAAGATACCACCACAACACAACAATTTCGTCGTCCATTGTGCGCGCAGGTCCAAATTCAACTGAGGACTGTCTGAATTTCTTCCGGGATCCGATGTAATGTGAACACTCTGTCCGGTGTCCGGTTTTCGGCAGATCTGCCGGTCCGGCGTAGTGGGAACCCGGCCATACAAAGAGATTCTAGATTCTCCAGAAAACAATACTTTATTCCAGTCCTCCATAGTACATGAAGCACAATTTCGAGCAAACTGAAGTCGGATTGTTCACAGTGTTCACAGTAATTTAGGGCCCCGGGCCGGATAAAAACTCCTTATATTGGCAGCCAAAAGCTCCTTCTACTCCTCTTACTTCTTCAAAGATCTTCTTCTGGTCTACATCGCCTGCCTCACCGTAAAGCGGTCATCTCTTGGTTCTGTGCATCGTCTTCTCAGACTGGGTCTTCTTTTGGCCGAACCAGTCGTTGCTAAGTCCTCTTAACAGATGAACGACTCATAATTAGCCGCCGAGACTCGTAACTTTGCAAACAACCTTCAAGTAGGGTATTTAATTTAAAAAGAAAGATTGAATTATTTGATTTCCAGAAAATAACCAAAAAGTTTAAAAATTTTAGTAATCAGCTCAAATAATCGTTTTAGGAATTCGCGATTCAGCGATTCAAACAATTTTACAACAATGCACAATCAACATTATTATTTTTATTGATAGTTTCAAAATTTGAATTTGGAACGTAAATATTCCTCTCAGGACACTTCAAGTGACGTGCTAATACGTCGTCAAATCGGTTTTATTAATTAATAATAATAAATAATAACAACTTTATTTATGACAAAAGGGTTGTGACAGAATTCATACATTGCTAGTCCCCACACTAGGGAGGCCCTGTGTTGTTGTAATATTCAAAGAAAAAAAATGTAAAGAGCCAGATGTATTGCAAAATAATTACCTTATTAATCAGTCACCGTTAGTCCGATAAGATGGGAGACAGAAAATGATCTGAATCTATTGTTTAAAACTTATTCAAACGACTAATCATAACAAACGGTTAATATTATGCACGCGACAGCCCCTATGGAGACTTTGTTTCAATGAACTTTGGTCAGTGACCCCCCAGTTTGGAGTTCCATAATTGCGCCAAGTTCAAAAATTGATGTTTGAACGCCGTGGATTAGCCCTGCACGTGATGACTCGTGCAGTGAACAAAGTTAGTCTGGGAGCATACAGGAATTGGAAATAGTAGAAGGGGAGTGCGGGAGGAGGGCCGCAGTCGTGTCGGCGCGACGCCGCGAGCCACCCGCTCCGCACTCCGTCACGACATGGATTGGGGCATTCGCCGTAAGTTACCCGATGCCGGCTGCCCACCGTCCACCCTCCGGCGCTAGACCAAAGTTGGCGCCGACTGCCCGGCAGCGGCACCTTCGGCGATGCGATCGAGGCAGATAGTAAACAAACGCATGTGTCCAGTAGTCGTACCGGTGTGTCCGCAGAGGCCGGTTCTCGTGGTATTTTTAACTTGTTTCGCGGTTCGATGCCCGTCGGTTCTGTGAATCGATCTGAATAATGACGTCCTTGGAAGTTATGTTTCGCGAATGTTGACAGTGTTTTTAGTTTCATAGGATTGCAAAATAATATCGCTATTACCACACAGTAAGTCACAAACTTGTTTTAAACTTACCGTGCATTACTTCGTTCACTTTCGACAGAACTTTCTTAGCGCTTTGTGGTTGCGAATTAAAGGTCAAATATTTTGATGTTCCCCGTTAAACTTGCTCTATTTCGCCCGATAAGAGTTTTACGAGTTGATCGTAAAAGTTACGGCTCGACACATCAAGATATTTTACTCAAATATGTTAAGAATATTGAGATTCAATTGTTTTTACTTTTAAAGCATTTATTTTGAATGGCTCTGAAATAGTTTAAACTTGAACCTAAGTGCCTAATGTCTATTTAGTCTCCTTGTAAATGTCAAGGAGAGCGGGCACTCGGCCCAATAACCTGATAAAAGCTCTCGGGAAGACAAATAGCCTGTAATGTGTCGGGCTCGGCGACAAGCACAGCAATTGTATTAAGTCCGCGCCCCTTCGATGCCTACATACCTATCACCTACGTCCATTTGTTTTACAGCCTTTATTTGAGCTGGATGATGATTAGGTTTCGATTTTCAGCATTTAAATATCTTTAAACGAGCCTATTTCGGTTCTTTACAAAAGCCTTGTGAGAAGAAACATTCTATAGCACTCTTTGTTTATTGAAGTGGTTTGAATTGGAGCATTTATAGATTAATGAGTTACTTGGATGACTAAATAACGTATAATTGAGTCATCCGATTTTTGAAAGTCAATCTCAAAACGAGATAGTTCGTTAAAATCAATTTCCTATACTTTAATTTAAGATATCCATATTATAATAAATAAATAAATGCAAAACTACTGAGCTGATAATTCGTCTAAGAAACTGATCATTTTTACTATACGGTAGTACCTTTAACAATTTATGCAAACAGCCATGAAATTTTACATCTTAGAGTTGGTATATGTTTAAAATGGTGAATTTAGCAAGATTTACACGTACGTACTTTATTTAGCAAAAGTTTGATATTTTTATACGTACACGAGTAGGTACGTAATCTCAAGGTCAATCAGGTTGTCTGTTGTTGGTTTTATATTGGTTTTTAAATATCTATCTGAAAGTCCTAATTAACACAACTTTAATTAAAAATGCGCAAATTTATGAAAATGTGACGTGTGTTTGACCGCGTTCCAATTGCAGCATTCCCGGAGGGCTAAGCTATTGTTTCTGGGTCGTCACACATTGTTTATTTTGCTTACAAACCGAACGACGACACAAAAAAGCAAACTAAATAAATGTCATAGTGATCATAGGTTGTAATAAAGTTACAAGAAGTTCAATCGACGTAACAGTGGATATGCATTATTATTCGACTTTCGGCTTCATAAAAAATATTAACAGATGTAAGTTAATATACTGTATTGGTTTTTTTCATATTATAATAATTATTAAAAGAGACACGTTCTACGAAGATCCATAGTGGCCATTAATCTACTTGCGTCTTTTTAAGGTTGACTTTCGCGACAATTATGAGTATTGGCTAACTCTAATCGCTTTTGAGAATTTCTTTTGGCAATTCTATTCGATCCCTGTTTGAAATCATGAATACCTAGTAATAGTTTTGTTTGCGACAAAGGGTTCCTACTAATGACTTTCCGCCTGTAATTGGGATTCAGAACACGTTTTACCTTTAGAAAGGTCAGTGTTGCTCTGACTAAACTTACCATTTCACTAAGAGTTTTATGACATGTTTTAGATTCAGCTTATTTGTTTTAGCTTTAAAGGAGCTATTTTTAACGTTTACGTCTTACGTTTGTTTACTATTGAAATATTAAAATTAACCTCGAAATAAATATGCATCAGGCCCCAACAAAGATTGCAATGACGAGAGGGCTTTAAACTTGATTTTTAAATTCGTAGAGCTTTCTCTGTAAAATATAGAAAGCTTTTAAAAAAAATTGAAGCGAATTTTTATCGAATCCAAAATATGTATCAGCGCCGAATTATTTTTTAATTTAAAATTAATAAATCGGCCTTTTAACGTAAAATTAATGAGTAATACAGGAATATTACCGTAATAGGCAAGTTTCGAAATAAGGGCGGTTCTCACAAATAGGCATAACGTTGTGCTGTACGCCGTTACCATACAATGGCTACATGCCGCTCCTACTAAGTTATTTATTGCTTTGATCCACGTCGAAGAATTGCATGATGACATACCAAATGCGTGTGCTGTGTGCGTTTGTCTCAATTTGAGGTTTATATATTCAGAAAATATATGTGAATAACAAAGTTTAGTTGATGACGGTATGTCAAGTTATCAATGCATTTACGTTGTATTTGCAAATTGTTGCTGTGCTTTAAAATACTTTGAAAAGATATAAGTGTTCGTCATAATCTAATGACACACTTCCATTTGTTTTCCTTTGAATACGGATCTAGTATCGTAAAACGAATTCCGTCACGAAACATGTTTGTGTAATAAACCATTTGGTTTGTACCGAACTGTATTCAGCAGATTAATGATTCTGAAGGGCAAACGGGCGCGGCTGACCAAAAACCCTTTCGAGATTAAAATTCATTTACAATACATACGACCACACGTGGACACTCACACACTGCCGCACTAGTCAATTATTCACACACACGTTTTCATAGCAATTATATTCTAGGTTCGCTTGACTTTGATAATACCTTGTTTGAAGCACACCATGAGCTGCGTCAGTCACGAACTCGCTACTCACGTTACTCTTTGCTCTATCTATCTAATGCTCTATACCGCATCGCTGACCTCACTCTCCTTCTGAAGCATTTTGAAGATTTTCGTGTATTATCGTGGCCTACGTGACCTTTAATATTACTAAAAGTATCAGAATTATTAATTTTATTCAAGGAACTTCCAATGTCAGCTTGAATACCAATTACTTAGGCGAAGCAATTTCATAAAATATGCTACGAGTTTTCGTGGTATGCAGAATATTGTTATATCGTGTTTCAGACTTAATTTGTACTGTGGAATTTAATTTGGTTAAACTCTACTTAAACTAATTTTTTTTTATAAGGATTATTACACATTAAACCGATGTATGTTTACATAAAGCTTACATACCTTTATATCAAACATCAAAATAATAGTCGCACATCCGCTCTCTATATATATATTTTATACTGTCGACATCGTACAATACATATCGGTCTGACACGCGATTTTAATGGCGTTGACACTAGAGATGCTGGGCGGGGGTAGACTCCACTAACGGATTCTAAACTCCTATATTTAAAATACTACTCGTAATTGGTAGCAGTCATGGGAATTGTGACCGGGTGTAAATCCTCTGTTTTGTTCTCTACTACGACACAAATTTCTGATTTACCGACCGACAAAAATAACGCACGGCCTCTAATGTTGCGATCGATTCAGTGTATTCGTTGTCCAGGCTCCATAATGTTCCACGTCCGGCGTCGGCCGTCGGAGGGTCAACCGCGGCGGCGCAAGAAGAAGCCGAGCGGCGGCGCGGGCGCACGTCCCGGAACAGACCCCATGCTCATTGAGGTCACGCCGGACGGCACCGCCCTCGAGAATGGACGCCGGCTGCGAATCGCCGATGTCGTCGAGGTACGTAACTCAAGTCGTAGAACCTACCTTTATAAATTAATTTCCGAATGCGTTTAAGAATGACGGTAATAAAACATTGAAGGTATCGCTATTCCTTGGGGTCATGAAACAAGCGGCTCAGTCTACTTGTAATACCGCATCTTAGATACCGATACTTATGTCTCACGCACGTATCCATTAGGTTAATTGATTCACAACTCCCTTAAGCCGTCTTCACATCTAGCGAGCGGCTAGCGTTCAATATTGAGCAAAATAAATTGCTCAACTTTTATCGATAGTTCTGTTAAATGAAAATATTCTTCATTTACTTTGCGAACCGAGCCAGCACGCTTACCTATAAAATCAAACCGGGTTCCTTGTTCATAGTTATTCGAACCTAATATTTCGTCATTGTATATTTCATTTCAAAAGAGATTTATGGGACGCCTTCTGCACGCTGAAATTAAAAAAAAAAGATATATTTTTAAGCTAGAGCTTTCTTTGGTTTACCCACGGTTTGAATTGTTAATTAAAACATAAAACTAGGTCGTTGAAAACTATATTTAAGTCGAACATTCGCCGCTAGTGTATATAGCCTGTAGGATACAGTAGCAATTGCATTTTGAATGCAATTGACCCCCAAACTCATCAGACGGCGGGAGACGGCGCGCTAATTGACGTCAATATTGTTATTTATTTACGCGAGTCGGACGTGGATTACACATTTTATTTGAAACGGGCGTTTAGTTCTCTTATACTATGTCTCCTGACGTTCTTAACTTCCATTTCAGGTGGGATCGGTGAACGGTACGGCGCTGCAGTTGTACGGGCCTTCCATCCAGCCGCGGCACTGCGTGCTGGCTCCGGCCGACGGCGGACACTCCGTCACTCCGCTGCACGCCGACGCACAGGTCTACGTCAACGGACGGCGGGTCACGCACACTACGAGACTACAGGTACCCGAACACGATAAACGAAGGTCATATCGTGATCGTCTTTACTATTCTGAATCGAAATTAAAATAAAATAAAACGAACATATAATTTTTATTAATTGAAGCACGGCTGCCTACTCAAATTCGGCCGAGTGTCGACCTTCCGTTTCGTCGATCCGGCGCAAGAAAACCTCATCAACCGCAACCTTTCCCAGTCGCAACATTACGGCTCGGGCTCCATCTACGACAGGTACGCGACCTATTCGACAATTTAGAAGTCAGTGTTAGCACTAATAGATGTCACCGACCTTTTGTCTCGCAACCTCCACCCACCCACGACATCGCACCCATGAACTCACTCTCTTCGTGTCGCTCGTTATGATCATCACGTACCGTCTTTGTTTTGCATGTTTGTCACTGGCTCACGACATACGCTTGTTTACGAACGTTAGGTCGACCGCGGACAGCGGAGCCATGTCTCCCTCGTCGCTGGCCTCGCACCCCCGGGACCTCGACGACGACGACGACGAGGACCACCCCGACGACGCGCCGTACGACGACGAAGACAACGACAATAACAACACGCTCAAGCCGGAACGGTCGCCCCGCTCGACCGATTCCAAGCACGAGTACGGCCGCGACGAGCGCGAGCACTCGAGTCGCACCTCGCACCGCCTCAGCTACAAGGACAACTACGAGACCACTTTCGACCTGGACGGCAACGTCGAGACCAAGAGCATCTGTAGCGCCAAGAGCGGGGGCTCCGGACACGAAAATAGGTATTCTCGCCTCTCGTCGGCTTACCGTTGTCGCTTCTTAGTTCGTTAATGTCCTCGGGCCGATCTAAAGGTAAGGTCCCGCCCGCCCTTTGTCACTTTTATAACTTCCGTGATACGACCTAATTTTAATCTCCACGCAATCGTACTCCTCGGTAAAGTCGCTTATGATGAATCAGAAGCGGCGGCGGCGCGTGGCGAGCGGGACAGGAGGCGATCCTCCCGGCCGTCCTGGAGTTTCCCGAGGCGGGGCAGGCCCAGTTCCTGTCCGCCGTCATAGCGAGGCTCGACCCCCACGCCCCGGCCTTCAAGCTGGCCCCGGTCTACACGCTCTACCTGTGTGCGAGGTGAGGGCGGAACACCTTTTCGCGTCACTTCAGCTCTCTAGTCGACGTGCACTGACGCGCCGATGACGCCCTTTGCAGGTACCGCGCGTCCACCCACTACCGGCCGGAGCTGACGCCGACGGAACGAGCGCACAAGCTCACCGCCTTCTTGCACCACGTCGCCACCCTCATCCACGCCACCGTTCAGGTGAGCGAAGTGACTTGATCAAATTTGTCGATCAAATCTTGGGTCGGTGGCTGAACTACGATGGCACACGTTTCTCTGAACAGGAGCGGCGCGCGGACTCCGCGGCGCAGGCCTTCTGGATGGCGAACGCCAGCGAGCTGCTGCACTTCCTCAAGTGCGACCGGCACATCTGCTCCTTCTCCACGCAGGCGCAGGAGTCGCTCCCCGTCACGGTGCAGAACGCGTTCAGGTACGCGCGCGTCTGACGCCTCGCCTCATCGTCGCCCTCGCGCCGACTGATATCGTGGATCCCTTCTCAGCAACCTGGTGTCGTGCTTCGCCGAGGAACTTCGCGGCGCGGTGTGGGCGCTGGCCCGCGGCGGAGGAGACGACACGGAGGCCACGGCGCCCGTGCTGCAGGCGCTGGCCGCCGCCATGGTGCTGCTGCGGCGCTGCCGGGTGAACGCCGCGCTCACCATTCAGCTGTTCTCGCACCTCTTCCACTTCATCAACGCCATCGCCTTCAACAAGGTTCGCTCTCGCCTTTTCCTCCGTTCTCGAGTGAAGCCGAGACGCGTCTGACGCTCGACTCGTTTCCGACAGCTGGTCTCGGAGCCGAACGACATCACGCCTCGATGGGGCGCCTCCTTGTCCGCTCGCCTGGCGCTGCTCGCGGCCTGGGCCGAGAGACAGGGGCTGGAGCTGGCGGCCGACTGCCACTTGGCGAGGACTCATCGAGCGGGTGAGTTTTTCAGACTTCCGAGCCGGACTCGGCGTTCGCTTCGCTCCACCCGCAAACCGATCATACGTATGCGCGTTCCGCAGCACGTCTGATCCAGGGCGAGTACCGGACGGCGGAGGAAGTGAGAGCCGCACTGGCGGCCTGCTTCAAGCTCAACTCGGTGCAAGTGCGGGCTCTGCTCTCGCCGCTGCTTCCTCCCGATCTCGTGGAGGCTGCCGTGGCGCACGCCCGGGCCCTCGCGGACGAGCTGTACCGGGCCGACGGAAGAGAGGTGATCTCGAGAGCCCGCGAGCCGAACCGGTGTCCGCCTCCGAAACCGACCGTCACGGTTCCTCTCTCTGCGAGCAGATCGAGCTGGAGGAGAGCGAGTGGCTGGGCACGGCTCTGCTGATCCCCGGCGACGGCTTCAGCGCGGAGGTGGTACGCGGCGTGCCGCCCGGCCTGGCCGAGTTCGTGGCGCCGCTGCAGAGGGGCGGGCTGTGTCGTCTGGCGCCGCAGCCGCACGCCGTCGGGCTCTGGACCGTCTACATGCACGCGCACGCCGCGCCGCCCCGGCGCCCGCCCGACCCCACGCCGCAGCTCATCCAGCTTCACAAGAACTCCAACGGCATGGGGCTCAGCATCGTCGCCGCCAAGGTACGCCATTCGGCCGTGCCTCGCGACGCGTCGGACGACCGTTTGGAACGTTTCGCTCACGATGTCGATCCGCAGGGCGCCGGACAGAGCAAGCTGGGCATCTACGTCAAGTCCGTGGTGGCGGGAGGAGCCGCGGCGGCCGACGGACGCCTGGCGGCCGGAGACCAGCTGCTGTCGGTGGACGGTCACTCGCTCGTCGGCATCTCGCAGGAAAACGTACGACGAAACTTTATCTACCGCTCCGTTCCGTACCTCCGTGACGTCCCTCTGACGATTAGCCTTCGCTTCCGCAGGCGGCCGAGTACTTAGTGAGGACGGGCCCGATAGTGACCCTGGAGGTGGCCAAACAGGGCGCCGTGCTGCACGGCCTCGCTACTCTATTGCACCAGCCGGCCTACGCGCAGCAACGTCCGGGTGAGTCTTCCTCTGGGCGTCCTCGCTCTATTCCGAGACGGCCGTTCATTTCTCACTTTATCTCGTGCTCTAGATGACGACGTACCGTACGAGGACCGCGTGCGCCGAAACTCGGGCACGTTCACCAACCCTCACCCGGCATTGCTGAAGCCGACGTCGCCTCTCTCGGAACTGGCCACCGCAGGCAAAGAGCTACGACGATATTTCGTTTATTTTTTTGCGATTTCGTTTCAGTTTATTCTTAATTATCGCTCTTCGGAAGCGACACGTTTTGTGGACTTTCGTTTTCTTTTTTTGGCTTCGTCAGTTTTTAGACCGTTTCGTTAGACCTCGAAGCGACTAATTGAGAAGAATTTATGATTTCAGGATACGGCCGTCGTCTCGATCGCGATAGATGTCATCTTCTCAGAAACGCATCTTCCGAATCTAGCACGACGGATGACAGTGAAGACGTATTATCACGTTATCGCGGTTTCATACCTAGGCTCGTCGTGACGTCAGATAGAGAAAATGACGAGTCGCAAGACGATTTGACCCCGGATACGTCCGGCCGTTCCGCGGAAGCGAATGGCGATCTCGCCGCGCGCCGACGAGTCCCGGTGTTCACTTTTACGTGCGACGACGACGACGACCCCTCTCCGGGAGACACTCACGTCCCGTACGAACCTCCGCCTCCCGTCCCGCCCCCCGCTCTCTACTGCGAACGTCGCGGTGACGACGGGGAGCGCGTCCGTCTTCCGCCCCGAATGAAACCCATTAGTACAAAACTCCTTCTAGACACGTGCAAGGCTCGCGTCGAACAAGAACGCTACGCGCGGAGATGTACGAGCGTCGGCGCTTGCGCGAGTGCGTGTGATTGTTGCCGCACGCCGCAACCGGAGGGTCCCCGGATACCTTACATCGACGAACCCGACTGCGAGCCGGTCATCTTCGAGAAGGACGGGGCGAACGAGAAAATACCCACCCCAAAAATACGTAGAATACTCCCGTCGCTATCCCTCGACGGGTCGGAGGAGAAGAGACCGGCGACCGCCGACGCCACCTGTCAGACTCCGCCCTCGCCGTCCGAAATGGGAACCGAGCCTGTCGTCTCGGCGAACACAGAACGACGCAGATTGAAATTGAAATTTAGTGATGAATTCAAAAATTTACAAGACGTTCACTGCCGGTTGAGGAGAACCATTTTCAATATGACCAAATCGTTGACGAGGAAATCTGATGAAACCGAATATACTTCGACCGCGCCGACGAAAGAAAACTGCAGTACAAAAAGAAATAATTTTCTTCAAAAAACGTGTAATAAAGTCGAGACGAAACCTGACGATACGGGTTTGGCGCGAGCTGAAAAGAAATCTTGGAAATCGCCCGACGAATACCGTCCCGCATTCGGCAAAGTCAAAGCTTTAACTAAACGTTTCAACGAGATAAACCTCACGTACTGCGTGAAAAACTACAAAAGGAATTGCCAATCCAGTCCCGACCTGACCATCGCTCGCCTCGAGAGTTCGCCCGAGCACAGACTGAGCTTACCGGTCAGCGCCAGCTTGGCCGACATACAAAATGACATCCGTTACGAGCGGAGCGCGACCGACACGAGTCGAGGTGAAAGTAAACTGTCCGAAAAAGAAGTAAGGAGCATTCTGATACAGCTCGAAGACTGGTCGAAATTCGGGTCTCGCGGCAGCGAGGACACCCTCGCTCAGGGCAATGAATTCGAATTACCAAATTTGCCTTCCGAAGATCACACGGAAACAAACGCCTCGATTAACGGGAGTCTTGTGTTCGGTGAAATTGACAAAAAACCAAGAATTATAACGCTCGATAATATACAGTTGAAATCGACGAATTCCGGAGTCAGTACCCCGATCAAATTAAGCGAACATTACTGTATAACGGACAGTACAGAAAACTGGGACGAATCGCGCGCACCTAGAATCGTGGACGCGGTGCGTCGAGTGCGCTCGTCGTCTTCGGACGTGTCGACGCTTCGGCTGTCCGAGCGGACGGACCGGGACGCGGCCCTCGCGACCGGCCGCTCCGAGCTGAGCGCCAGCGACGGGTGTCTCGGCTGTCCCACTTCCTCGCTTCTTTCGACCGACTCCAGCTCGCGTAAGACCTCCTCCAACAGCGCATGAGATAGGTGTGTTGCTGTCCGCACCGTTAAGCAATCTTATATAGACATTTAATTGGTTTCGAATGCATTCAACACTTTTGTTTTTTATTATTTAGGAACTAGATCGGTTTACATTTTAAGTTTCGCACTGGCTTAGTGTACCGTATGTTTGCTGTGTCTTTTTGGGAAATCGTCATAAT
The DNA here is from genome assembly GCA_963693345.1 of Pieris melete. Classification (NCBI taxonomy): domain Eukaryota; kingdom Metazoa; phylum Arthropoda; class Insecta; order Lepidoptera; family Pieridae; genus Pieris; species Pieris melete. Next base: position 2,486,812 of record CAVNZK010000056.1, read on the forward strand.
TTAACACCGAGTTACGGTTTCGCCCTACACCTCGCCCTTTAATACGGCACACTCGACGTCGACGAGTCCACAGAGTATTTACTCTTGCACGAGAACAGACTTGTACACTTTTTATTATTGTTTCTTTTATTTATTTTCGTAGCTACATCGTTTGCATTGCCCGCTATTAGATGTTATAAATATGTTAATTATTTAATTTAAGATCGATCTAACGTCGGAATATTTTTCGTCTCGGTTCGTAATAACCCTCGGGATGCGGCAGGTGGCGCCGGTGGCGGTGTTGCGGGGGGTCGGCGCGCGTCGGAGCGCGACCTGCCCTCACGCCTGGCGGCCGAGCCCGTCAAGCCCAGCAAGAGCACGCCGGCGCTGCATCAGCCTCCCGGCCCGCCGCCGCCGCAGAGTCCGCCGACTCCGATGAGTCCCGGCGTCCGAGCGACGGCGAGCAAGTCCCGTAGCAGCCACAACCTGTCCTCGCCGCCCGTCGACTCCTTCTACCAAAACCTCGCCTCCGTCCACGACAGACGCGACAGGTATTCTTCTGCAACCTCGGATTCATTTCGAACGTTCGACGCCGTATATTAATTTGCATCCGTCCGTTTCAGTAGGTGGTCTTCCCTTCGCTCGTCCGGCGGAGGCCGACCCCAGTCTGCTCACTTCGACGAGCATCACGCGGATCTCGACCGACATCAGGTAGACGAGGCGTCATTTTTATTTTATAAACTCTGATTAGGGGTGGGGCATAATGTTTTACTTTTGTTTCATGCTAAAGTAATAGTTATATTATATTTCATATAAGATGAAGGCTGCCCTCGGGGTTTATTTTAAGTTAAAATTGTGTAACGACGGCCGTTCACCGGGCCGTTCTTTGCGGTGGGGACGCTGACAAATATCGAAATATTCCAGGTGAACCAGGCGAACCAGGCGAACGCGCGAGCGGCGAAGTTGGCAGAAATGTCCGAAGAGGTGACGAGACGACAGCAACTTCAATATCAGCACATGCAGCAACACTTGCAACAACAGCAGCAGCTTTCTCAACAACAGATGTTCCACAAGCCGGCGACGCCGCAGATGTACGCGCCCGCGGCGTACGACGCCTCTTCGCAGCCGACGAGCCAGCCCGGCCTTCAACCCGCGTCTCACAACGTTCCGAGCCCCGGCCCGCAGAGTCGACAAGGCTCGATGCACGGCTTGCACAACATTCAGGGCTCGCAAGCCCTCAATTCCCAAAACCAGCAGCCCACCCCGCAGCTTTACACTCCGTACGGGCAGCCGCAGCGGTGAGTCCGCCTCGAGGGATCTCTTTTTTGGAAAATTTACATTACGCATTCACGCGCAATCGTCTCCAGGTACGAGTGGGTCCAGGCGGGGCCGCCGTCGCCCCAGCGGGCGCAGCCCCCGGTGGCGCCCAAGCCGCCGGGCCCTCGGAGGCCGGAGCTCGACCCCGGCGAGCTCGGCCAGGTCTCGCCCGGCACTCCCGCCCGCGTCCGTCTCGACGAAGGCGAACTCGAGTCCGTCGGTCATATTAATCGGGCGGCGTTGACGGAGCAGCACGCGGCGAGCGCCCAGGAGTCGGCGTCGGCTTACGCGACGCACAACCCGTGGCAGCGGGAGGAGCGCGAGCGCCAGGCCGAGGCCAGGAGGGCGGCCGCCCGCGCCCGCAGGGACCACACCGTCGCGCAGCTGCTGGCGCTGGGCGCGGCGCGCACCGCGGCGCAGAGCCAGCAGCTGCGAGCTCTGCAGCTCGAGAGGGACTTCGAGCGCCGCGCGACGCAACACCAGACGGTACGAAGTCCTCTATTCGATAGAAGGTCGTCGTCTACGTGCTGCGCGAGGGGCCGAAACCGTCGAGAGGTCATCGTCATCAGAGCTGTCGGAATAAGAGTAGATGAGAGAAGATGATTTTGACTCGACGTGTGTATGCGTACACTATCGAGCGGTAGGCCAAGGTGCTTTTCGTTGCCTTTCTTTCAATGGAACACTTCCAATGTATATTTTATTTTAGCTTTGAAGATAATATAAGTAGTTTTGGTATTAATGGTTAACAGGTTATTTATTCTGGAGGGTCCAAAATAGAAGACGACGTATGCAGACGATACGTGCCTAACGTATCGTCTGCATACTGTGTAATCCGGCCAAATAAGACTAAATCGTGGATGTTATTTACGTAGATGAGAAACAATCGAGGTTCCGAGACCAAACCTTGTGGCATTCCACAGGTGGCAGGCAAAGGCGAACTTAATCTAAAAGAGAATTTGTTATGATTTCGACACAAGTGAACTTAGTGATAATAGTTAGGAAACTATGCATATTCCACCCCTTGGGGCGTCCCATTAACTTTCTTAAAACGATCCAGTTGAGATGCAGCGGAGTTTAGGTACCTAAAGTCAATAGCATTTTTTCGTACCATGACCGCCTTTAAGCTGAAACGTATTAGCATCGCAAGACCAAATGAAAGAACGATAATTTTGTTTGTGGTTTCTGAGTACGTTTAGAAATTTAACTTTCAAACTTGCTTCGACAGATGTTTCTATAAAAATAAATGAAATATAAAATTATTTTAAATAATTCATATCAATCACAATAAGCTATTATGTCTTAATTTAATATATATATATTTATTGTACGGTTCCTGGATCATCAGGGGTTCGAAATAATAGAATAATTTTAACTTACTCTATATTTATCACTCGCGTAATACAATAGAATATGAGCGAAATAATAACTATTATGTTAATTGCAATATTATAATTTTTTTTTTTGGTTCAAATAGTTTAATTCTTTTATAGTTTGCATTTTTAATTTTTATGTTTGTTTGTATTTAACACTGTTTTTGTATCTTCTTGATTTCGCTGGTCGTGTCCACATGTTATAGGGACGGCACCGCTTTTGATATTTATGTATGTATGTCAATTTTTATCATGTGTTTGTCCTAATTTTGTGGTCCAAATAAAAAAAAATAAAAAATTTGCTATATAATAAGTGCAATCTAACAAACAGAGAGAGTGCCGACGTCTGGCTATGCTCTCGGGGCGTGACTCCGACGATTTAGGAAATCGTCATGCTTATAAGTGATCAAACTGTACGAGCCCTGGCACGTACTTACATAGGGAATAATTAAGCTTATAAAACTAAGGAAGCCTGAACGAGTAAAATGTACAGCCTTGGCTCGTACATTTATTTTATTTAAAACTATTATTTTGATATATTTTAAACGGAAAATTCTCTGGTGCTATGACAGGACTTTTCAATATTTGGGTCTTTACAAATATAGTTTTACAAATTGTTTAACTTATAAAATAATATGATGGGGTAAGTATTGTTCGCAAATTTGTTTATTAAAAATAAATACCTATATCGAAGTGAATTCCTGATATAAAACTCTTTGCATTACTATATTACAATCAACTTATTACTCGAAAATCAACACAATTACAAAACAATACAATTCGTCATTTGAGATTTCAATAAATTATTTTGCATATGAAATCGCAGGATGAAGGCGGAAACGGCGAAGGCAGCCCCGAAGACGAATCGCCACCGACGGAGCCCCCGGCCGAGCGGGATTCGCGGCTTCACGGCCACCACCCGCAGCCTCCCGCGCCCAAGTCCATTCTGAAGAGCAACACGAGAGCGGAGACGGTCAACGGCTTCCAAACGCACCAGGTACGCACGAGCCTTCGCGCCTTCGCTTCGTCCCGACCGAATCCATAATTATAATTTCAATTTCAGAGCCCGAGCGAAGACAGCCGGATGAGCGAGCTGTCCGTGAACGTGTCCGGCATGTCGGTGTCCGCGGTGAGCGCGGCGTCCGTCGAGCCCGTCGCGCCCGTCGCCCCGACGCCCCCCGAGCGCGGCTCGTCCTTCGCCGTGATGGCCACCAGGCGCCCGCTGTCGCCGCAGTACGTCGTCTCCCGTCCCCCGCTCCCGGGTCGCGTCGAAAACGGCCGATTACAACCGCGATCTCTCCGCAGGTCCCCGGCGGGCCCCGGTCGGGACAAGCGCGTGTCCTTCCACGAGCGAGCCTCGGAGCCGCCTCCGGCCCCGCCCGCCTCGTCGCCTCCCCCCTTGGACGTCCCCGCCGCGCCCAGAGAGGACCCCGACGTGAGTCGTCACATTCGTAAACGACGAACATTTATCTTTAAATATTCCTAACGCTTCAACGTGCCGAACGTGAGAGTCCGAATGTCGCAGAGGTTCCTGGAGGAGGCCGAGAGCATGCTGGACGAGGTCGGAGGCGGAGCGGAGCACGTCTCGCCGTCGGCCGCGCACACGCCGGGCGTCATCGGCGCCCAGGAGGTGTACAGGTGAGGCCGTCGAGGCGCCGACGCGACGATCGCTTTCGACCGACGTCTCTGACCGAGCGACTTCACCCGCGCAGAGACCCTCGGACGCGTCGCCTGGCGGAGCAGCGGGCGAGGGCGGCGCCGGCGCCGGTCCCGGAGCATCTGTCCTTCAAGGAGAAGATGAAGATGTTCGCTCTCGAGTCCGGCGAGGCCTCCACGCCCAAGGACAAGGTGGGTGCGGCCGCCGCCCGAGCCGAAGCCCCGCGTCGTGCGCAGCGATAACCGCCTCCCGTGTCCGCAGGTGAAGATCTCTCGGGCCCAGCGAGACATCGACGCGGTGCACTAGCGACCTCGGCCGCGCGGCGACGAGGGACGCGCTCGCGATTCCGGGCCGGTGAGTTCGGCCTCCCGTCGCGCGGAGACGCTAATTTATATAAAAATGGCACGTTATGAAATTGTAAAAGGTTTATTTTCCAAATTAGTTGTGCCATCGTCCTGTTAATAACTTGTTATCGTTCGACGAGAGTTTCGTTACGAGGACCGAAACGCGGTGCCTCATCTCTCGCTACGTCGCTTCGTCACATTCCAAAGAATGAAGTTCCGATGAGTAGAGACAGAGTTCGGCGTTTCCCGAAAGCGATAGAGCTGTGTACGAGCAGCCCTCGTACATAAGCAGAGATAGCCGTAGCATAACGTGGAGCACGTTTTGTGCCAAAAGTCCTTCTCTCGGATCCGGACGGCCGCTCACCGATATAAAGCTCCTTTCTCGTCGATTTCTCGACGGATGGACGTTTCAATTCAATCGTTGAAATGTTTTATGTTATGCCACGTCGTTGAGCTTTAGATTTAATTATGTGTACGTTAAGGCGTCCCCGTCCGAATCCAAAAGGCATAAATTAGGTCAAAATCGATGTATATAATATTTCCCTTACGAGTCTACGACCAATATTTTGTAAATGTTCACGGCGAGTCTATAATATTTATATTATATAGAGTTTAGAGGCCTAAGCAAATGTATTTAGTCGTAACGGGCTTCACGCGCCCAGTTTTTCACCCAACGATAGTCAATTAGAAATGTTGTAAGGTTAATTTGTTCTGACACGTCGTGTGCTGACTCGGTTCGGACTGTTCTTTAAGAATTAGAAATTAAACAACACAAACTAATTATATTGTTATCGATAATGCGTATTGTACTACGTTTACTTAAATTTTAATAAATTACCGATACGAATGTTTTGTTTTATTTAGTACTCCTTAAAATAAGAAAAATTTGCTGAAAAGGAAAGTTATCCGTGAGGGTGGTCATCCTTACAGAACGGAATAACTTCATCTCGGTGGAACACTTAAACAACCTTCGGTTGTCATAAATCTTCAATCACACCTAGTCCAGTCAAATTATGGCTAAAAACGGGTTAAATAAACATGAGCGAACACAGTTTGGGGATTTTGAGGATCGATAGGGGGGTGTATTCTGAGCATAAATTCCAATTTGAGGGGTTGTACTGAGGTCAGCTCAAGGTCATTTCGATGGAAACGCGTTTAACTCGATATCTCGAGAATGGTCAGTGTTAGGCGAAAAATTATAGAGACCTTTTCTTTTCCCAACAAAATTTACTAACTTTTTTATCTGAAACTTTTTTTTATAACATTAATATTTTTCAAGTTATTACTCCCGCAAGGCAAAATTTTTACTTTTTTTTCTATTTTTCGTCGTTTTCTCCCCAACCATTCAATTTTATTTAATTTTACCGATCATCGAAGTGTAGATCTTTTAATTGTGAACAATTTTGTTCTCAAACTTTTTTCTGTAATGCCAATACCTTCGTAGTTATATATTACTTTACCGAGCGAAATCCGCACAATTGTCGCAACGTGTATCCACAGATAAGTTTTTAGGCAACGAGAGCAATAAGACCAGATTCATCTCACTACTGAAAACGGTTCTCATCAAATCAGACATAGAGGTGGAGCAAGCCGTAGAGGATGCGGATGGTCTAATTATCAGTACGGCTAAGAGAATTTCGCAGGAGTATAGTGCTGTGGTTGTTATTGGTGAGGACGTGGATTTGCTGGTTTTGCTGACTGCAACAGCCGGCGCGTGCAACAACATTTACTTGAGAAAACCTGGCTGAGGCAAATCGACGGACGCTACACATAGCCCATACTGCCTCAAACCGATATATGGGCCGAATGCCGCAAAAACCTTTTATTTTTGCACGCGATTAGTGGTTGCGATACATCGTCGGCACCATTCAACCTAGGCAAGATGAAAACAATGACCGCATTGAAAAAATCTCCGGATTTGCTTTTGTTAAATGAAGTTTTTCTGCAAGACAAAGCAGATAAAACAACTATCGCTTCATACGGCGAACAATTCATTTTGAATTTGTATCGCAAGGCAGATGACACGAATTGTACCAATCTCAACGAGCTCCGATATAAGGGACATAAAAAATGAGGGTTAAATTAGAATCCCTTCCTCCTACCTCTGATGCGGCATTTTTCCACTCGTTGAGGTGTTTCTACCAAGTTCAATACTGGCTGGAAAATTATCTGAAACCCGAGGAATGGGGCTGGTGTCGCACCCCCCGTTGATTGCAGCCGATAGCGATGTCATTGAAACCAGCTCCGGATAATTTACTGAGATCGATTGCGCGCAAATGCAAAGCGTGCGGATGCAGAAAGGCCGGCCTCTTTTGGCACAATGTGTGAAACAGTTTTAATTGTTAATTTACTTCTTACCCAAATTTACCCAAATTAAATACCTAATTTTAAATAGTTTAATCGATTACCCTTTTTATATTGCGTCAGTGGCGCGGATTTCGCTCGGTAAAGTAATCTATAACTCCGAAGGTATTGGCATTACGGAAAAAAGATTGAGAACAAAATTGTTCATAATTAAAAGATCTACACTTAGATGATCGGTAAAATTTAATAAAATTGAATGGTTGGGGAGAAAACGACGAAAAATGGAAAAAAAAATTAAATTTTTGCCTTGCGGGTGTAATAACTTGAAAAATATTAATGTTATAAAAAAAGTTTCAGATAAAAAAGTTAGTAAATTTTGTTGGGAAAAGAAAAGGTTTCTATACTTTTTCGCCTAACACTAACCATTTTCGAGATATCGAGTTAAACGCGTTTCCATCGAAATGACCTTGAGCTGACCTCAGTACAACCCCTCAAATTGGAATTTATGCTCAGAATACACCCCCCTATCGGTCCTCAAAATCCCCAAACTGTGTTCGCTCATGTTTATTTATTTCGTAATTTGACTGGAGTAACCGACTATCACGCTATTGGATTCACGGAGACCTGGTTGCTGGATGCTGGAGTTTGTAACGCACAACTATTTGATTGATGCGCAAAGACCGTTTAGAGGCGGCGGAGTCCTCATAGCAATTATCAAAAGCATTGAAAGTAAACGTTTGTCGCACCTAGAATCTGACTATAAAATCTTCCGGATTTAGTTCTTTCTAATGTTGTTTTAACTCTTCGTGAAGCAAATAATCACCTAATTAATAAATAATAAATATAAACCCTCCGCTAGAAATATGTATACTTAATGTAGGTCTGTAAAAACACTTCATCTACTTAATTAAGCTTTCACCTGCTTACCATTAATTGGATAGAAGCGCTAAATGTAAATGGTGACTTCGATGGCATGGTTGCAGCGTTTTATAACGAGGTTGATGGTATAACTACAGCTCATGTGCCTCGTACGATAATCTTAAAATCAAATTACCCGCCGTGGTTTAAGCTAATATTGAAATTTAAATTGAATTACATGACATTTTTTGGAGTTTCATTAAACACAAAAGATTCATATACAATACCACAGGACATGTATCGAGGCAATGAAAAAGCCACACAAGTTTGCGAATTTAATAATTTATTTTCTAAAATAATACTTCTGTTCAGTTTTCAAGTAGTGATGATAATATTGTAATAAATGAATTTCAAAATGTATAGCCTTATCATTATGCAATGTTAGATTTACTGAAAAAGAAATAGAAAATAAAATTAAGACTAGATATTTTTAAAGGCTGTGGTCCTAGACGACATTCCCCCTATTTTTATACGTTTAAACTTTTTTTTTTCAATAAATTACTAGAACTAGGCAAGTTAGTCCTACAATGTGGAATCTAGCTAGAATCATACCGATATTTAAATAATAATAATAATAATAAAGCCTTTAATCAGATAGAAAATAATTACATAATTTTAAACTTAACACTAGTGAGTCGGTGACACCGACAACCCATCTGTTTGCCCAACTTTGGCAAAGGCCTCCTCCATTTCTCTCCACTCTGCTCTGTTCTGAGCTTTCCTGGTCCAAATTTTCCCAGTTACGGATTTTATTTCGTCTTCCCACCTTCGAAACTGTCTACCTCGTTTTCTTTTATTATTTCTTGGGTATCAATATAAGATCTTTTTGTTCCACTTTTCTATACCTCTTATTACGTGACCAGCCCATTTCCATTTCAATCTTCGTATCCTCGTTGTGACGTCAATTCGTGTGGTTTCGTATGATTTTATTATTGATTCTGTCGGACTTCCTGATATTTAGCATGCTTCTTTCCATCGCCGTCTGGCATGTCTTCAGTTGCCTGGTTTGCATTTTAGTGAGTGCCCAAGTTTGGCAGCCGTATGTTAATACCGGAAGTATGCAAGTGTTATACAGCTTTGATTTGACATTTATTTTTATTTCTGTGTTTTTCATGAAATTTAATAGGATGAGACAAATGTTGGTACTAACTACAGATCAATTTCTATTTTAATCACACTATGCTCAATGAATTGAATTGCTCTATGGTAAGGGAGCCCACGATGCTAAATGGGGATTTACTCGAGCGTCGGAGAGACCTATTGGGATGCAAAGGTTAGATGATAAGAAGAAAACAAACATTCGATATATTACGACGAAGATATGATGAAATGCTTAAGGAGTGCTATAGAACTTTTAAAGAGAACGCTGCCTCAGCTTTGAAACAAAATCCTAAATACATATGGTCCTACGTTAATAACTTAAAACATAACAGTTGTTCTATACCAAACCAAGTCCTTTGGGGTTCTAAACAGGCGAATGGTGGCCAGGAAATATGCGATTTATTCTCAGAATACTTTCAATCAGTATATCAGCTACAACCCTCATTAACAACAACATCTTCAGATATAGATCCTTCTTCTCCAATAACTGAAGGTCTAGTCCCTGGGTGTTATCCCTCGTTGCATAATGTGATCCTGGAAGTATCTGAAGTTCGCGCTGCCATTAGGAAGTTAGACGCAAACAAAGGTATAGGGTTAGATAATATACCTAATGTTGTGCTAAAGAAATGTGCCGAAAATATGTCGATTCCCCTATGCATGATTTATAACGAGTCTTTGCGTCAAGGTGTGTTTCCTACCGTATGGAAAGCTGCTCGGGTAACACCTATTCACAAAGGCGGAGATAGAAACGTTGTTCAGAACTATAGACCAGTTTCAATATTACCAGCACCTGGAAAAGTGTTTGAGTCTCTTATTCAGCAGAGAATTTTTTGGCATGTAAAACAGAGTATACACCCAGAGCAACATGGTTTCATGCCAAGGAAATCGACCACTACGAATTTGCTTGGTTTCACTGAGGACATAGCAAAGGGAATCGACAACGGACAGGAAATCCATGCAATATACACCGACCTCAGTAAGGCTTTTGACCTCATTTGTCACGATTTACTACTGCAGAAGATCTTTTCTATGGGCATCCATGGGTCATTGTTTAGGTGGTGTGACTCGTACTTAAAAAATAGGACACAACTGGTAAAGATCAGAGGGCATGTGTCTAATGGTCAGCCTATACCTATGGGCGTACCACAAGGATCGCACTTAGGGCCTTTATTCTTTATCATTTTTGTGAATGATTTAGCATATAATTTGAAGTGCAATTTTAAAATGTATGCTGATGACTTAAAATTATACCAACATGTTCAACAGGATATCGATATTGATTTTCTGCAGGAGCAACTAAACAAAGTTAACATATGGTGCGGGCTGAATAGAATGATTTTAAATGAAAGAAAGTGCTGCTGAATAAAATTTTCGAAAAAAAAGAAATCTTCACCATTAACATACTGCATTAGGGGCCAGAAACTTCAAGAGGTTAAAAGCATAAGAGATTTGGGCGTCATTATGGATAGTTCACTAAGTTTTAGGGAGCATGTGGATAGTATTATAAAAAGATCCTTAAAGCTCTCTGGTTTTATCTCCAGAATAACAGGGAGTCTTACCGATCCCAGTGTCGCAGTTACTATTTTTACCAGCCTCGTCAGAAGCATATTGGAGTTCAATAGTTGTGTCTGGTCTCCAATGTATTTAACCCATTCAGCGAGGCTGGAAAGGGTGCAGAGGAAGTTTTTATACCATCTATCCTTTAGAAATAATAAATGTGCAATGTTGAGTAAATATGAGGATAGGTTAAATTTTTATAACTTGGAATCTCTGAGTGTTCGTAGAGTAAACATCGACTTGCTATACCTATTTAAAGTTATTAACGGAATTGTGGATTGCCCAGAAATTTTAGAACGTTTATCCATACAAGTTCCTCGGGTCGGGAGTCGTTTGTACAATGTGATCTTTTCACATCCCACATTGTCGAACAAACGTTGGCAGAAACTCACCAATTAATAGGTTATGTCGTTACCATAATGATATTGCTCAGAGTTTCGACATTTTTCACGGTTCTTTGGCCTCAGCTAAAAGTAGAATTAGACACAGAATTAGGCATTAGGATTTATTTTTGGTTCAAATAGTATAATTCTTTTATAGTTTGCTTTTTTAATTTTTTAATTTTTATGCTTATTTATATGTAACACTGTTTTTTGTATCCATTTAATTTCGCTTGTCGTGTCCACATGTAATAGGGACGGCACCGCTTTTGCTATTTATGTTAATGTTTTATGTCAATTTATATCATGTGTTTGTCCTAATTTTGTGGTCCAAATAAAAAAAAAAAAATGTTATGTGATATATACCTTTTCATCGGTGGGGGAAGCGGCTATAGATTGTTAAATATGTAAAAAAAAACTGTTGCATGGACATCCTCGAGCGCGTCAGATATTGATAACATCAATGCCCTACGTATTCTTAATAATGTACGTATGTTAATCTGATCGTTTGCATGATGCGGGTTGTAATGTTTAAGTCAATTTTTTTTACTAATCTGATCCTGTCTCCTTCACGGGCGTCATGTTTTGTGGAGGTACTTAACCGGGTACAAGGTATCCCCCTGTATATTAATCTGCCGCGCTTTAGTAAATCCCGAAATCCCCTCTTGGGCTCCCCTACCATATGCCTAATACTCAAATAACATTGTAAGTGTGTATTTTGAGGTATAACGCTAGACAAATTGTGGTTGGAAAGCACATATTGAGAAATTACAGACCAAAATATACAGCTTCGTTTTTGTGTTACAACGACTAAGGGAAACTGTTAACCGTTAACTGTGTATTTTAGCTGCTTATCATGCATATGTTTCATCTATACTTAGATATGGAATTATAGTTTGGGGAAATTCAGTCGAAGTAAATAGGGTATTTAAGGCTCAAAAGAAATATTAGAGCAATTTGTGGACCAAACTGTCTTGATAGTTGCGTACCTTTATTTAAGAAGCTCAAAATTTTACAGATAAAATCCAACCCAGCCTAGTGTTAAAATTTGGATCTGCTAACTTCATCCTTGGTAGATTTGTCCACAGATGGACAAGAATTCCTTTACAGGGAGGAATGAAGGTTTTGAGAACTTGAGCTGTTACACAAAGAGTAAATGATTCATCTTGAATTGATTGCAGATTAATCTGAACTACATACATTTTTTTGAAGTGAAACTTCTTTATTTTTTTACGTTCGGGCAGTGAGGACCAACGTCGGTTGTAATGCTCCTCTACACAGATCTCTATTGACATTAAACGACGCTCAGAGTACATGCCAAGCAGATCTATTTAGTGACAGTCTCCATGTCTTCAGGCGTAAGATGCTGCAGCCAATGTTGATCCGTGACCAATAGTGATAATTGCAAAGTTGAAAGTTATTGTTTTTTTTTATACATATATGTACATATTTGTGAATTGCATGTTTGTATTTTTTTAAGCTATTGCATAGATTTTATCGCGGGCTTTGAGCGCGGCGACCGAATCAAGAAATTCCGTAACGAAAAAACCTAACACACAATGACGTAATATAGGTGCGGCCAATACTCGTTAGAGCGGGACAGAACGCATACTGCCACTCACATCGGTTGAGCGTGATCGGATAGGCGTGTTAGTCCGAGTCTGGTAGAGTGGTAAATTTAATTAATATCAAAGAAAAAAATACTGCAAAAAATATTTTTTTTTGTAATAGAGCGCATCGTGCAATCAGTCTTCTGACTATGAGCAGATGAGTTGTAGGATGATTTGCGGGTGGAGATATTCCTCATTAGGAATATGGACCATAATAATATTAGTATTGTCTTAGATTGATATAACCTTTACACATTTAAAGAAAAAACTTGGTCACCGTGACCACGCACGCTGTAAAGCACGCGAAACGTCGGATAAATTTAAAATTATGTTAAATTATTGTAAATTTATAATAATACATAACTTTAATCCGGTTAAAAAGTCTGAGCTCAAGGGTTCTTCGTCTTTTGAGTCGGTTTATATACTCCGGTAGGGTGAGTTGAACAGCTAGGTGGTTAGAATGATTTTCCAGCCCAGTCTTATACTTATGAGCGTATACTTTTATTTCCTCCTTGACTGTAGGTATGCCTAGGTGTTCATGTACTTCAGCGTTTCTTAAGAACCAAGGCGAGTTGCTTATTTGTTTAAGGATGTAGTTTTGTGTTCTTTAAATTTTAGTTTTGTTTGAGTCACATGTAGCTCCCCACAATTGTATCCCATAGGTCCACACGGGTTTTATAACAGAATTGTAAATAAGGAGTTTGTTGTCGATGGACAATTTCGAGTTTCTACCCAGTAACCAGCACAGCCTCTTATATATTTTAATGTTGATCTCACGCCGTTTTGTTTCGATGTGTTTTTGCCAATGTCAATCTACGATCCAAGTGCAGTGCAAGATATTTAACTGTGTCACTCTGAGGTAGTTCCTTTCCTCCTAGGTTTACAGGGGGCATGTCTTTCTTCGCAGTGTAAATGTCACTTGTACTGATTTGCTAGTGTTCACCCTAATTCTCCACCTATCGAACCAGTTGCTTATTTCATTTAGGCTTCGCTGCAGCTTTAACGTGGCTTCTTCGGGTTGTTTACTCGTAGCTAGGATTGCCGTATCGTCTCCATAAATTGCAATGTTGACTTCAGAAGTACGCGGTAGATCTGAGGTAAATATGGTGTACAGCACTGGGCCAAGTACAGAGCCTTGAGGTACCCCTGCAAGTATATCATGAAAACCTGATTTACAATCTATCTCTCTCACTTGGTATTCTATCGGTGATATAACTCTAGGATTCCATAGAAAGTATGAGGCAGACTTGACTTGATCTTGCATAAGAGCCCCTTGTGCCATACATGATCGAATGCTCGTTGAACGTCCAGAAAAGCTGAGGAGCAGTACCCTTTTAGCTCAAGGCTTTACATAGGCTATTGCGTACTTTAGAGACGATCGGAAGAAGACTTATAGGTCGGTAACATGAGACGTCATGTGGCGATTTCCCGGGCTTATGGACCATAATCATCTGAGAGACCTTCCATAGCGCTGGAAAGTGTCCAACACTTATAATCCGGTTGAATAGGGTCGTCAAGTAAGTTATAGCCTTACGAGGTAATTCGGATAGAAATTTTTTGTCAATGAGGTCAAAACCTGGTGCCTTCCTATTCTCAATTTGTTGTATGGTTCTTTGGGAGGTATCCCTTGGTGATACAATAGATAGTAAAAATAAATAAATAATAATATATTTTTTATGTAATAGGAGGCAAACAGGCAGGAGGCTCACCTGATGTTAAGTGATACCGCCGCCCATGGACACTCACAATGCCAGAAGGCTCGCAAGTGCGTTGCCGGCTTTTCAAGAATTGGTTCGCTCTTTTCTTGAAGGACCCTAAGTGGTAAATGCGGTAGACCAAGCAGAGAGACCCCACATCTCTACGCAACGCCAAGGGATCAAGCCGCACGGAAAGTGACTGGTCGTCGACGATTCGAACCGCTCTTCGTTGAATGCGGAATTTTCACTTTATAGAGTTGCAAGCGGTGGCCCGGAGTGAAGTACCGTCTCGCCTTGCTGAGCACACCAAACTTTTTGGAGGCTAATTTATCCTTCCAGGTGACCGCGAAACTTAACGTTATTCGATATGTCAACGCAGAGTATTCCGATGCTCGCTGAGGCTTTAAGGAGAGTGTCTTTAAAGAGGGGAGTAGCGACAAAAACTTTTTTTATTGCATAAGTTTATAAAAAATGCTATGCAATAGCTTTACCGCGGCAGTCCCCGAGTGCCACACGTATTTTTTGTTTTTGAGACAAAAACGGGGAGGAATCGGCTGTGCCGAAGATCTATCATGAACTGTTTACAAAAAACACCTTTTTTATATGGCAATTAAGGTTTACAATAATTTACCAAAATAATTAAAAGATCTTCCGACTAGTCTTTAAAAATCGACTTGGTGTATTACTTTTGGAAAAAATTTATTATTCAATAAATGATTATTTGCGTGAGACACAGTAGTTGATATAAATTTAATAACATATGATATGTACGATACAAATAATATAAGAACTGACCAATTCATGACTAATTGTGTAAAATTCCTTTAAAGACAAATTTGCGCGCCATCGTGTGTGGCAGAATATTTTTGTACCATATTCTTGCAATACATTATTAGTATTATGTTTTTATGGAAAAGCAAGCAACAGTAATATAGGCGGGTATGTTTATTAACATTACATCAGTTAGAATTTCAGTCAGTATAGAATCGCGATCATACACTTCCAACACAGGTATTCCACAAGGTTCTCATCTGGGTCCTGTCCTATTTACTCTTTTTGTAAATGATATATGTTCGATGTGTGCCATTAATCCTGCCTTTTTAAAATAAATAAAATCTTTTTCAACAGCGTTTAATACTTCGTCCGAGGTAAACAATGTCACGGGTGTCAGGCGGCAATGGCGCCGCAGAAAAAGCAAACTTCTCGGGTCAACGTACTATACATATATTTTTAAATTGTAATCATACACGGGTACAAGAATATCGTCACCTGTGACGTGACGAGCTACGTCGGGTCTGAGCGACTTTGTGCACTAATTTATATAATTCAATAACAACGTGCAACTGAGCTCTGATAGGTCGCGTCGCCCGGACGCTCGAACGTCCGCTCTCCGCTTTATTCCTAATAATAATAACAATAATCAAATCTAGTCCCTTCGGACGTTCGAGAGGAAAGTATGGAAAGCTGAATCTCAATAATATTTCTTAAACTATAACAAATTTACAATGTGTAACAATTTACTACTTTATTAAGATACTTAACGTTAAAGCTTGTCTTATTTACACAAGTAACAGACTCGTATAACTTTGTGATAGAAAAATATATTAAACGGGAAACGCAGTCGTCGGAATACAAAAATACATGTTCACTAGCGAAACCTAGAATTGGCTAAAATACATTCGTCGACGGGTGTGGCATTTCCCACGATCGAATTGAGGAAGACGAGTAAAAAAATAAACTTTCTATCTATCTTCGTCAATATACTCTCGAATAAAATAAAGAGACGAACTGATGAGGTACAGACGAGTGCCGCGCGGGCGAACGGAATGAATCGGCGGCCTTTACGCGGCGACTGTACCTCGAGGAACACGCGACAACAGTGGAAGAATCGTCAGAAGCACTCCGTTAATTAAAAATATATCCTTTCAATGCATCGGATCTCGTCGTCGCCCGGACGGAAGACGGATGCGCGCGCGGCTGATGCTATTTAATACATACAATTCTGCAATTCAATAAAATTACATAAAATAAAATATTATTAAAATTATTTTTGTTTATTTTCGAATGAAACACAGAGAAGTGTAACCGGACGGTCTGCAGGTTGGCTAATCAGAGAAATAATGGAATAACAAAACATCGCTTCGTACGGCATCCGTCTTCCGGTCTTCCCGCGCATCAGACGGTGTCACCTAGTGACTTCAGCTAAATACAAAAGCGACGAGGCGTCCTCACGGAGGACAGGCGTCCCTCGGGGAGCGCGGGGAGCGGGGGGCGAAGGGTCAGCGCGGCGTGTCGCGGGCGGCGCTCCAGCGGTCGAACTCGATGCCGGAGTCGGGCGAGACGCCTACGGCGCCGACGCAGCCGCAGCGCTCGGCGGGCTCACGCGCGCCCGTCTCCTCCAGCACCTGCACAAGCGCGGACTGTAGGCGGACCGAAGGGCGGCGGGACTGCCGCGGAGCGAGGGTCGCAGGGATGTCGAGCGCGGACCTTACTCAGAGGGGCGGAGCGCTCGTGCAGGCCCAGGTCCCGCTCCAGCGAGTGCAGCTGCCGCATGAAGTGGAAGTTGGGCGCGATGTCCGTCTTGCGCGAGCGCACCAGCTCGAAAGCGTCCCGCAGCGAAAGCCGGTGCCGCTGCATGAGGTAGGCCAGCGTCACGGTCACGGAGCGGGACACGCCGGCCACGCAGTGCACCAGCACGCCGCAGCCGGCCGACATCGCCTCTTCTGCGCGATCGACGAGTGAAATTGTAATGTGGACTAAATTAATGGAGCGTTTCTTAATTCGGCGACCGATCTTTAGCTCACCGATGAAGTGAATGGCCTGCGGGAAGTGCACTGACAGATTCTGGCTCCAGTGGTCTGCAATGGGGATCTTGAGGTAGCTGATGCCGCATCCCTGCTCGAACGTGTTGGGCAGGTCGGGGGTCACGTTCAGCACATACTGCAAAAGCCGATCGGGCATATTACATTAGCGAATTAATGACATTCATTATTAATAAATCTTCTTCGGGCCTCGCGGTACCTTAATGTTGTGGCGGGCGAGCGCCTCGCAGTCCTCGCTGTTAGCGGAATTTCCGAGGAATAGATTGGGCAGGATCTCGACGGGGAAGTCTTGCGGCGCGTGCGTCTCTTCGCACTCCGAAGACGACCCCGAAGACAGCGCCTCGTCGCATCCCGCGCCCGAGATGCGCAGCGACCTGCGACGGAAGGACCTTTACTATGGTGGATAATAATGGATATCACTTAATAATTACTCAAAAGTCTATGTGTTATAAGCGTTTCATCGGCTAAGGCCACGGGCTCGGGCGAAGAGCGAGGGGAGGGGAGCAGGCGGCGATCGATGGAGGTCGCTGAATGGGGGCGGAGGGTCTCCATTCAGCGCCCCCGGGCCCCTCTCGTGGATCAATGGCCGCCCACGCCTTTCTCCCTCTCGCCGCCGACGCGTCTCCTCCCACGCGATACCTTTCCGAATTCGCCCTCTCCCTTGTCTCGCCTCCATTCAGTAGTTATGCCATTTTAAAAACAATCAAAGAAGGCGAGTTCGTGCAAACCTACGGGTTTAACTGATACATCTATTTGAACAATTTTCTGCAACAACGTCAAACTCAAAATATCTTCATTCATATAGGTAAACAAGTACACTTATGAATCGTCAAAAAGAAGTTAAATTAATTGTAAATTTACATTTCCTACCAGTTCGCAAGTCAAGACTCAAGGGCGTAGAGCGGGTAAGAAGAAATAGCAAGAAACTTTCCGCCACTCTTTTTAATCGCCAAGTCATTTGTCATACAAAATTGTTTGAACTGGAGCAAATCAATCCTAAGGATTAGGATCATTTAAGTATTCGTCAAATTTATAAAAGCATTATTGATTAATTTACGTTTAGCGAGGGCTTTGAATTTATTTAGTGATAATTCTCTAATTTCGCTTGGGAGTTTGTTGTAAAAACGAATACAATTTCCATATAAGGAGTGGTTTATCTTTTGGAGCCTGGTTGGTCGTACACTCAAATTAGTTCTATTTCGCGTATTATACTGGTGAAAGTCACCATTTGTTTTAATATCGTTTATATTTTTTTTGGACATACAACAAAGCTTCAAGAACATATTGACGAGATGGTGTCATAATATTTAATTCCTTAAACGTATTCCGTACCGACTCCCTCGGAGAAACACAACAAATACCCCGAACAGACCGCTTCTGCAGCACAAATATGGATTGAACCTCTGCAGCAGCACCCCACAGTAGAATACCGTACGACATAACGCTGTGAAAGTAGCTATGATACACAATTTTAGCCGTGTCCTTATCAGTTAACTGTCGGATTTTCTTTACTGCATATGCTGCAGAGCTCAGCCTATTCGAAAGAGTCTCTATTTGTGGGCCCCATTGGAGTTTACTATTTATTGTTATTCCTAGAAAAACAGTTTTGTCTACAAATTTTAGTTCACTGTCCTTAATCTTCAGGTTACCAATATCTCGCTTTACGCTAGTAGTTGTCAACGTTGCAATAGCAGTCTTTGTTACCGCTTGCATTCGCACTTTTTGAATAATTATTACCGCAACGAGCATGGCATCGGTTTGGGGAGCATTCGATGGATATGTCAATGAATAGCAGCAATCGGGCGTGCGGTGTGGGCAGAGCGTAGGCGACAACCCGCCAGGGCCCACGCGCGATTTAATTACGCCGTGCGACTCCGGTTCAATAGAATCCATCCCACATGAACTCCATGAATGTTTCGCTCGTCGAGGCCTGCTAATACCTTCCTAATTAGCGGTGCTCATTTTTGTTGTTAATATTCTACTAACCACAACGCCGACGACACCGATCGCGCCTATGGCACGAGTTGAACAAACCAGAAATGAAATATCTTTACGTTCTAATTATTTTATTTTTAAGTCTCACTGACCAGACGAGTGAGTGACTACGAACGTGTACAAGGCATAGGTAGGTAGGTAGGTAGGTAGTCAGTGAGAACTTGGGAGCTAAACGGCTAGCATACTGTTAGGTCATTGCATTAGAACGGCGCAGGGCGCGTACCGGAAGCCGCACACAGCTCGCCCGTGTTATTAATGAGCGAGTCTTATAACGTGTCGAGTGGCTCGCCAAAGCGGCCAAGTTGGATGTGCATCTCGAACGGGTCGATCGGTAGCAGGAAAACGCCGTCGCTATCGGTCGAACGAGCAGCGCGCGGGGTACGTGTAGGCGTGCGGTGCGCCAGCGCACAGGAATGTGGCCCGACCCGCCCGACGCCAATGACCGCCTGCGAGGGCTTTTTTAATGCCTCACTTACTAGTTTCCATCCTGTCAGGGCTTTAACGAGCGAAATCGGACAAAGAAGTTCTCGTCGCGTTTATTCGGATTGCGCGTGTGTGCGGTTAGCACGGTGTCCCTTAAGATGTTGTATGTATAATACAAGCAATATGGACCGAGCCCCATTTTGCCTTTATTAAAATAAAGGTAATGAAAGATGATATTAAAATTAGTTTGCTTGGCTTATTGAAGGGAGTAGCAGTGAATGGAAGATAAATAAACAATGACGTCATTTACGTTACCAAATAACTTTGACGCCTTTATTATCTCGTTCACGACGAGCGACGACAAATGAATGAGTTGCACGGTTCAGCCTTGAGCAGATACCTACATTAGCAAACCGAGCGCAAACATAAACAATGCCACGAGCGGAACGACTATATTTTTTACAACCATTCTCACTCTTCACATAATTAACATACCTACTTCCGTCGCGTTTTTTCGCTCTTTGAGCGTTTTAATCAACCTATGATAGCGCGATTGCTCTCAAAATGATAGTGATAAACCTTAACAGGCCTATTAATTGTCACGTGCATAAGACTTTAATTAGACAACGTAAGACTTGGAATAGAATCCTCATTTACACTTGTCTCTATTAATTTCCGGTTCCACGATACCTGTAATAAATCTAGTCCACCGTACAGTTATCAAAATCCTTCCAAAATCTAATAAAATGTCACAATTATTACAAATTAGTTTGAAATGCCCGGTGTAGGCCTCACCTTACAGCGTTCGTGGGAGGCAATATCAATTTAAAAAGATCTATTTATAGCCATGAACAGTTCCATGAACGTACGTAGGCGTCGAAGCTCGGAAGATCCCGAATAATATATATATTGATTTGAAAAATTTTAATAATGCCGGTAGCAGCCTAGAATAGAGTGAACGGCGATAATTGCGAGGGGCACCAATTTAGCGTAGCTCTAACGCAATAGTTGACTCAATGACCAGGCTCTTAACGACGTAGGCTAATAGAAATAAGCTTTTATTAATGTCAAGTGGCGACTGCAATGCGCCATCGGCCTCCGACCAGGGTCGGCAACCCTCAGCCGAGCCAACCGACTAAAAACTATCTAGTCATTATAATTATTGCTTCAAGTGATGTTGTCCAGTGTTCACTTTCATTTATCGCTCTTCGAAATGGGAAAGTTCAGAAGCAACTTTAAATTGAATAATTTAGTCTCAATAAATATTAATTAATCGAACCGAGCGATAACGTAACGCGTAAATACAAAAACTATTCACATCGGAGCCGACACTTGTGAATGGAATATTTCATAGCCACGTAATCTTCGAGTCACCTTCCAGTATCAATCGACACGTGCAAGTGTCAATTGGAACTATTATTACCACGCATTACGCCGCACTATACCGCACCTAACCGTTTAACTATATTCATTTACTTACACATAACCCGTTCTATGTTTATTTTGTCATTTATGAATGTTTGTATCACGCTTAGAAAACGCTTTCCCACAAAGCCACCGCCTTTTCACTATGTATGCGTGCCTTTAATTTTTACTCACCGCAGTCCCATGAGTGGCAAGTGAGGCAGATGCTGACCGCCCGCTTCGCTGCACCACTCGGGATATGTCCGATGAAACTCCGCGAAGTCACCTGCAAAGAACGCGTTTCGCTTTAATATGATGTTATGGAGAAAGTCACATAGGATAGAAAATTAAACAACATTTTATATCTTGATCACGTCCAATCGAACGTCAGGCCGCGTCCGGTACGTCGGGGCTCTTCCGACGCCTTGTACTCTTTTCTCATTAGAGATAGATAGATACGTTGTATCACAGGACGATATCATCTTATAATATGCCTACGCCTAAAGCGTTGTATAATTTTGGATGGTTTATTTATAAAATAAACTTATTACACAGACACATAAGTATACAGCAATACACCTTCTTTCGTATAGCGATATACGATTCAATTGCGTCATTGAGCAATAAAATTTGACTTATATTTTCCGAAAAATGATGACTAGATTAATGGCAAAATATTAACAATCGTTTCCGATCTTTGATCTTGAAAACTTATCATGTTCATTCAGAGCAAACTGATTTTCATTGTTTTAATTGTAAATATTGTTTACGTGTTGAGGTAATGCGAACATAGTGAGCCCAGTGGTCAAGAGTGCTTTATTCAATGATACAGACGCTGATATGAGTCTGGCCCTTACGTACACCTTTTGTGTACGTATTATATTGATGTGGGCAATGTAATACGCTAGTGTCAGAATAGAGCTGCCTAATTCATCAGTTGACACAGAGTGGAGAGCGGAGAGCGCATGCGCGGGACTCTTTCATCGATCGCGTGACTCACCGTGTCTCATTCATCTGCCGCGCTCAATGAACGCCGTAAGCCCCCTCCACGCCCAAACGTATTCCCGAGCGGTGTCCTCGCCACCGAGGACTCCGTTTATACCACCCATCGCCCCTCGTCGGGTGTATCTCGATCTGAACTACTTCGCGCCCACGTTGAACAAACTTCACGTTTGGTTCGTATCAAATTTTAAATAACATCGACATTCTCAAATAGGATTCGTGGAAAACAGGAAATCAATTTCGACGAACGTCCACAATTATATCGCGGAAGTGAAACTAACGGCTAAATGGAGCGGTGATGGAAAACACCCGCCCCGTTCACCATATTAGGTGGCTAAACATGTTGCTCATAGTCAATTAATTGCAAAAAATTCTATAAAAGCAAGTATTTGGGTCAATCCTTTTCGCCCGCCTCGAAAAATATATAATAATCACATAATAACAAATGATTACCATAACACATTAAACTGTAAATTCAACGAGAAAGACGGCGTGGTAGTGGGCGGGTGGGCGTCGAGCCGAGGCCTTGGAACCCCCTCCTATACAACCTTGTGTTTTGCGCTTAATCCATTAAACTATAATATAAGCCACTATTATTATTTAAGAGACAAATAAAAACGACCAAGATTTCGTCGTCAAAATAACAATTTACTTCACGCATTTTTCTTTCGCTTTGAATTGTCCAATGTAAACTTGGGAAACGGGTATTATATGTCGGTCTTGACACAAGCCACCTTAGGTACGACTTCCTCGAGAGTCAACCCTTAAAGGGAACAATGTTAAGATAAAAATAGACATTTATTAAACAAGCTTCGTAAGATTGACGTCATACGCCCGGATCGGCTTCTAAGAATGATGCCTTGAACATTTAGGATGTTGCATTGAAACGAAAATAAACGATGGTGTTGAGAGGGCGAAAGAGTGAACCGGCAAAAATGCTGAATAAAGCTTGCTTTATAGTGACGTAACGCAAAAGGCGACTACAACTAGTGTGTAGTACATTAGGGGAGAAGTAAGGATGACCACATACTGCGAACGATAGCGAATATAATTTTCTTCTGACATTGATTTTTAATAAATACCTAGACAATATGTGCCCCGAATTAAACTGCATCTTGATGAAGACCGCTACAAAAGCCTTTATTATAAGTATGGTTAGATAGATATAGATTAATAGATTATAGAGCAATAGCTGCGTTTCTAAGAATATAGAACCAATAATTATAAGTCTGCTCAGTTTTCGAATGATAATAGACGTGGCGCCACAGATAACCGTATCAACGAATGCTGCTCTAGTGGCCTCATCCACCAGTCGGCATCCAATATTGCCTTGCAGATGAACGACGTCCAACGTATCATTACCCATTATATATTGACTGCAGAAACACTTATTCTAATGGCGACAGAAACTTGTTCCATAAAGATTTCATTTTCCATCGTATTAATCTAAGGCAGATGTCATCATGGAAGTTGCTTTTAAAATAATGTATTGTGGACAACGTCAGTATGCTACTACCACGTAATTATTTTTAATCAATTACTAGCCGGTAACACATTTTCACCTTAATTTCATTCGGAATTCAGTGAAAAGGCAAAAAAAAAAGACCTGAATTCACACATTTAAATACAATAATAATGCGACGTAATATATATCATTATACATATTCATAGTAGCATAAAATGTAATGGTCGGAAACGTGGACGTGTTCGAGCTAGAACGGCGATCATAATCTATCGTCTCGCATTGTGGAGCACAATAAGTAGCAGACTTCCTCTCCCACGTTTGGCAGACGGGCGGCGGATGCTCCTTAGATAATAGTTATAGACCTCCACTATTATTATTACTGTTTAAAAATGAGACAACATATAATGGTAGCCTTATATTTAAACTGCCGTACACACTTTTTATTTACATTATGACATTATCTGCATGAAATAAAGTTGTGTTATGCTCCCTGGCTTCACAAATGAAGTCTGTAACTCATTTCTCTATTCTAATTAAGTCTATGTTTAATTTCCTACTGCCAGTGAGCCAGAGAGTGAGATAATTTTTGAGAAAATTAATTAAATGTCTTACACTGTCTTACTTCTGCTAATTTTTGTAGATTTAACCTATCCTTAATTATTGTTAATTTTAATGTAAAAATGAACACTAAAATGCCCAGATGGCAATCTCGACATAATATGATTGATATAATATGCCGCTTTGCCAACCAACATTAGTTTACAACCATTTTATTAATAAAAACTTTATATCTCTATCCTCTTTATTCAGTTATCGTGATTCTGATATAACCACCATTGGCTACTTTTTGGCCTTGAAAACCGCGTGAAGCGCATGCCAGAAGTAGCTACAGATAAAAACAAATATATTTATAATTACAATCCTAATGAGGCAGTGGTTTACTATTATTTCTATGATCAAATAAAAGTATTTTATTGAGTGCTTTTCTTCATAAATAAGGTGTGAGAAAAGGTGCTTTTCTGTCAACATGGGCAGAAAATGTAAATTTTGCATAAAGGTTTCTTTTATAATTTATTAAAATTCACTGCATAGAATGAACAGCTATATTTTATTGACACTATTATGATGCCACTAATATAATGTATCCTAAACTGCAGAGGAAAAAAATCTCTCAAGTTGTTGATAAATGGCCATAGCCATAGGTTTCTGAAATACAGTTCTCACTACATCAGGAGCCTAGGCCACATGTTTATATGTAATCAGTTAAATAAATTACTATAATCATGAAAAATTCATATGCTTTTCCTGAACCTTGAAATCTGACAACAGGAAATTAATTTTTAAGGTTAATACACAAGATGATTATTTATCTCTCTTTAACAGGTCCCTTTTACATTTATTACTCTTTAAGTTATCAGTTAAATGGATGTCAATTGATGTAAACAATGGTATACTTTTTGTTTCTTGTAGAAACTGTGCAGAAAAGATATAATTAACTTCTTGTTAGAGAAGACAAATTAAAGTCAATTGATTGTTTATTTGTGTAGCAGAATATATTATCAGTGAGTGAACCTTCATACTAGGAACAACAAGAGGAAAAATAAATGTAAGAAACAAAACACAAATTGTACATTTCTATATTAACATATAAGGGCATATAAGATCATCCAAAACAATAAAAGAGTCTTACCTTCTAGGCACACAACTTGCACTCCGTCTTGTTTAAGTCGCTTCAGCAAGATGCCATGGACCGAGTCAGGTTCCCGAGTTGCTCCATCACTGTACAGCACAAAAGTTCCTCTCGAACAACAATGTGTAATTCGCGCCTTTAATTCCTTGCACTGAACGGTTGATGCCAACTCTATCTTTCCGGCAGCTAATCTCCTTAACATTATACTCGGTATCGAGAAATTAACTGCTGACCGTATATGCGACACAGCATACTCATTTGATCCACGGCAATCTATCAGGATAGTGTCTCTCTCGTCCGATCGCAACTTTGCTAGCAGCCACTCCTTAGACACTAAGTCACACTCGCATTCAGAGTCCGTCGGCATCATGAACTCTAAATTAACCGATTTATAGGCAATAATTTTAGAAGCCCGTTGCACAAATTAAGACTTACACAAGTGAAATAGTATTTGTAAACATTTCGTGATGAGAAAAAAACTGATATTAATTGTTACAAAGAAAATTCCGAGACAAAATCATATAATCAATCATAAGCAATCACCAAATTAATAATTATCTATTATATAAAAAAATTGTCATTAAATCATCACACGCGTAAAACACTACATTCAGACGCCTGTCTGGCTGCCTACTGGGCATTGGCTAGATGCGCCTACGTAAAATACAAATTACAAAATGAGTAGAAAGATTTGTTTTACAAATGCGAGTTTACCCATAGATAAAAGACGCTACAGAAGTATTATTTATGGATATTGTGCACTTTGAGTAGGTAATAGATGAACCACAGTCACATATAGTTTAAAATATACAGACTAAATAAGGGGCTTGAGACAAAATCACTTTTCGACCTAACCCTAAATGAATATGTATGGTACCATTTTTTATACAAATTTTAAACTAAGTTTAACGTTAGTGGGTCACGTTTGTCGAAAAGTGATTTTATTGCAAGCCCGAGGAATATGATGGTATTATATTTTCTAAGACCTTCCAAATACTTCTTAAGAAGATAAACAGTGTTGGTTGTGTTTTATTTTCTTGTGGAATAGTATCATACATTTTTTGAAATTTTTGGAACGAAGTTCGTTATCGCGCGTTGTGAAAGGGGGCTAGACGGAAAAAATTCTTACGAAAAGTTGTCACGACACTTTTTTGCTATTTGCTATTGTAATACATCGGTTCTCGTCCAATCACCGAAGTTAAGCAACGTCGGGCGAGGTCAGTACTTGGATGGATGACCGCCTGGGAACACCTCGGGATGTTGGTTTTTGAAGTTATACTTGTTTAGGCGCGTTATGAATAATTTATGAGAGTGAAATTTTACGATGCGCGCGCACCGTGACACAAAATTCAGTATGGGCGCCGAGCGTGCGCGAGCGAGATGGGAATAAGACAATCTACAAGTAAAAAGAAATAGAATATGCGTGACGTATGACCATAATGACATTTGTAGTACCTTTTAAACAAATAAAGCAGTTTTAATTAATTTTTCAAAGAAATTTAGCAATGCTTTTTCACAAAGACCTATTGTTACTTAGTTAAAAGGTTATGAAACATACCTAGTTATTAAATTAAATTAATAATATAATAAATAATAATTGTTATTAATATTAATTAATAATTGAATAATATACTAAATATTAAATATTGTTAAATTATTAACGCTATATCTATAATAAATTATTTAATATTTAAAAAAAATAAAGAAAGCCCAAGAAGTATAACTTCTTACGCGCGTACATAGTATACACGCACCATTTTTTTTTTGTCGTAAGATTGGTATCGAGAAAATCTATCATACTGTTATGACACCAATTAACATATAAATTAATCGAAAGGAATGTCGTTCCATCCGGGTGTCCCTTGACACCTCTAAATTTTTTTATCACCAAAAGAAAACACCATATAATGTGAAATAATGTTTTTTTTCAACAGTTTTTTTTACTATTAAATGATATAACATTTACAACACATCTAAAAAGGAAGATGTTTACAAATCAAACTTCTGGGTTTTTTAATTATAGATATACGTATAATAAGTTAGGCCAATAAGATTTTTATAGCTATTTGGCTGGAATAATTGTAGGTTAATTAATAATTCTTAGTTTGTCTATGTGTGTTAAGTTATTGGGTATGAGTGTTTTACAGAATTCATTAATTTAAAAGATTTTTTATTTAGTACTGTGTTGGTGAAATCGAGGATAGTTTAAATCGACTTATATTCAACCTCTATCTTCTTTAGTTTCAATATTATCGAAAAAAAATAAATCAAGTCACGATACCAAAATCACGACCTCTAAGAAATAAAAAAAAATGTATACGAACCACAATTTAGTGGATGGTATCTAAACGGCTTAAAAACAAGCATCCAAATTTTATAAACGAGTTTACGACCAATTAAAATAGTGATGGGTGAGAATTGGGTGTATTTTTTTTCACGATGTCTATGCTTTAGTTCTCTTTGTCACCTAAACCTTCTCGCCTGACACCAATTTCTGGTGTGAAATAAGAACTTGTAATATGTGCAGCATTATGCGTCATTACTCAACGATAACTTGTAAATGTTACAAATGATTCATGTATCTCGTACTCAATCTCTTGACTGATCGCTCTATGGGTTAACGCGTGGAAAGGATTCTGTCTTTCCTACGACCGATAGCGGCCCGTACCCTTAAAGTTCCCCTCCTATTTACGTTATTAACTAGCGATATCCCAAAATTATCCATATAGGTAAACAAGTCAAAGTCAAAATTATTTATTCATATAGGTAACACAATGTACACTTATGAACGTCAAAAAAGAAATACATATTAAATGCGTCTAATTTTACACGCATTTGTACGTGCGTGCGTAAGAAGTTGTACTTCTTTGGCATTATTAAAAATAGTTTTTGATTGCATGCAAATAATTAATAACATTTATATAATCAAAGACTGGAAAAGGAGTCATTAAAGTTCAGTATACATTTGAAAAATGACATAAATAAATATTTATTATTATTCTCTTACATTAAGTGTAACATAAATTCTATTATTATTCGAATGTTGTTTTTAAATTGTCCAATGCCGTAGCATCTTCCGTGGGCAACTTCATTCTGTTAATATTGTGTCATGGTGCGCGCGCATCGTAAAATTTCACTCTCATCAATTTTTCATAACGCGCCGAAAGAAGAATAACTTCAATTAATAATAATAAAATAAATTAAAAACAAAGATTTATCATCTATCAGCAGGAGGCATGGTGAAATAGGAACATGCACTTACATTCTCATGGGAAAAACACGCAAATCATAGTCGAAATAACTAACATCACCGCATACACGAATTCAGGTCCGACCAGCCATCACAAGCAGCACCCGACGCATGGACGCCGCCACAAGCGAGCATGACGATCCTTGAAATGTGAACTTGGCTACAGACAGACTATAAGAAAATAATAATAAGCCATTCCTTGGTCCACAAATTTTGGCAACACACTTGATGAGGTACGTTCTTCTGCAAACGCTTCCTATAGCACAATGAATGAAGATGGCGTCCAAACGCCACTGCAACGAGGCTAAAGATTATCCCAACCCGTTGGTGCTTAAGAGCATCGACTACTACCCGACAACAATGGCCGTATGATTCCATGACAGTAAGTTACAACACATTAAAATCCGCCCGAGTGGCGGATGGTTTCAATCAGAATTAAAAACCGCCTTAACTGGGGAAGGCGAGGTCCCTTCCTCACTTCAGTGAGCTTCCGTCCCGACGACCCGCTAGTCGTGGGAAATACCCATTTCAGACAGATTTACGCTCGCCAAAACAGCCCGAGCTGTGCTGTCAAGGCCCTTCAGATCAACAAAAACATTCCATTCTAAAAAAACGAACAACTATTCCCTACTTGATCTTTGATCTGGGACCTGAGACAAAAATACTTTTCAACAGTCGTGACGACTAATGTTAAACGAATTTGTATGGCAATGACATTAGTTCACGCTTTGTCACGTGACCATTTTTGTATAAATTTGTTTGGCGTTAGTGGGTCTGTGCCTGTCGAATGATAACTTTGTCTCAAGACCTCTCAAGCCGTCGCTTTTACGATGAATAGTTGAATTAAATTTTTGGCTTAAAGGTCTCGTTACCAGGGGGTCTAGCCATATTGGTGTCGAAAAGTATTCTACATACACTACCGCTTTTGCGTAATTGTACTGTCGAAAACGCTTCGTTCGTAGCCAAGAGGCATGTCGATACATTACCGCAAAGTCGACAGCGTAGATGCGAGCTGCTGTTCGTAGCACCTTATTCCGTCATATTGTCTCTGGGTTAAATGTATTCCTAATGTCACTTTTATAAACAAATAAAAGTTAAAACTACAATATTATTGTAAATTTGCAATAATTGCAAATTCCAATTATTGGAAGCTGCAAAAGGGACATTAGAATGTCAGCAAGATCGGAACAATTTTCGATTTAAGTGGAATTTACGGAAGGTGCAAAGTGAATATATGAATTTTAATTGCATGTTTAAATCAATTATGGTTTGTTTCATGTTTTCTCAGAAATTTAAGGCTACAAATAAATACAATATTTTGAAATTGCATAATCGTAATCGCATAATATATAATAATAAGAAGTAATCATACTTTGATATTTTTAGGATTTGACCTCACAACTAATCTGCAAAATGAAGAAGCAACATATTTTCTTACCGCTTAGAAGAAACAATAGAAATAGTACTGTGGATTGATAAATAAAGAGTGAAAATAAGGTTGACTAGAAGTTGATAAGGAATAGTCCAAGGAATTGAAAAACAATAGAAAACAAGGTAGACTAGTGTGAACACTGAAATTAGAGTTTGATTTAAGCTTTAATTAGGTTTGGTGTTTGTGCTTGAACATTTTTAATGTCAATTTGTAAGCAGATTTATATAAAAGTGTAGATTTTATCAGTGATTTGCTACTAGTTAATATGTAAATGCAAAATCTGTTTAAGCAAGAAATGAATAAACATTGTATGTTATGTATTTGTCAGTTTTATTTTTGGTAATTTACCTATGTCTTCTTTAGTTGGAAAAGCCATTAAAGTGGTTAACAATATTAGTTTATTTTACAAGAATATATGCATTATATTTAAGAATATTATTAAACAAATAGGTAGCAAAATAAAAATGTTTCAGTTATGGTTATTTTTTAAAATAAGGCACCAAATATCTTCCTTAACATAATGCAGTCTACATAGAAAAATAAGCATATGTAACAACTTATTAAACAATACAGACATTTCTACTGAACACACACAGGTGCACCAAATTCAATGCATTACTACCTAATGTAGATGTATTCAATTATTCATATTTATATATGTAGATAATTAACTAATAAATGTAAGTGTTAATTTGCAGCAAAGTCAATATCTTGTTTGTGTGCTGTTATATACAAAAAATTGTTCAATGTCATAAAATTACTATGATACCTACAGTTACTATGAACACATCCTGGGCGATTAAAAAAACAGTGATTGTTTCCTTAACATAACAATTGTAAATAATAATAGTTATTTTAAAGAAATTCTTCCCAAAATCTACTAATCTAGTTTGTTTATAATAATATATCATTAACATTCAAACTGCTGAATTTATTAAGATTAAATGTGGAAGAACATAGTTTCAGTTACTGTTTCCTGTTCATGAGGTAATGTTACTTAACCAACCATTATTTCATACTCCACTTGTCTTATTTTTTACATTATTCATAAAATGCTTCATTCCCCATTTTAAGGTACATAATATAACACTTAAATTAATTAAAAGATAAGACTTTAATAAAACTTGTCCATTTCTGTTTTTTTTTAATATTTTTAGTTGTCTTATTAGCTTCTCTTTTTCTGAAAAGAAAATATTTTAGTTAGTACTTTGATCAAATAGAAAACTGACAAACTAAACTAAGATCGGTCCAAGGTTTGTTCAATAGGTAACATTAATATTAAAACTCTTTACTTAATTCTAAACTTAAAAATATACTTAATTTGTCACTTTGCTGCTTATTGTCAATTAAAGTTTTTAATAACCAAACAATGTCAGTAACTCCCAAGGGACTTGAATTCAAACTTCTCATTCATTAACAATATTATAATAACTTATTTTAAAAATTATTTAATACTTAATTAAAGAAAATATCTGCTTACCATTACTTAGTATTGCTCACTAGATTTTATATTTCTAAAGTTCATAAAGTATAAATCCACTTTTTTTGATTAATTTAAATCAATATTATATCATAATCAGCTTCTATTATAATTACAATAAAATATATTTAGAACTTCTAATTATGTTCATAAGTGACTGCTTTCTCATCTGAAATATACAAATAAAATGTACAATCATTTTACTTTGTGATTACATAATATATGCAATATTAAATGGTATATGTATTTTTCAAATTAAAGAACAATTTCATGAATTTACATGCAATATAAATATCAATAAAAGATATCCAATATAACTAGGATTTACCTCTACTAATTTGCTGATTTTCTTGATATTTTCATATTTATCTGTGTCTATTATGTTATCCTCGCATTGATTCATAGAAAAACTAAAACTCTTTACTTAAAAATATTAACTCTAGTTTTAATTATTACAATTACACGAGAACGTTAAAAAAGACAGATAACAAATTAAAACCATTTCGTTAAAACGTCCAAAATATGACATGTTTTTAAAACGGTAGTCATTAAAGATGGCAATAGTTGTACTGAATTATTGCAAACAGCAGCTTTTGAGATCACGCTAAAACATGGCGGAGAAACGCCGTTTTTTCTACACTGCCGAAACATTAATTGGTCGTTGGCTACCGAATAGCGTAAGCGTTATTGTGTGTCTTTTCGTAGCACTGTCATGGCGTCGCTTATTGTATCCCGACTCACGCCTTTAGGGCCTACTGCCTAGGCTACCGACTGTCGACACGAGCTGTCATTTTCATACAAATTTAGTTTTCGACTTTCTACATACACTACCGTTAAGCCATCTTGGCTAGACCCCCAGGCCATAAAATTTATAAAAAAAAAAAAAATAGTTGAATACTTGAATAATGTAATATGTAATTTAAGATTTGATCACTAATAAAATAATGATTAGCGACAATATAAACTAATGCTAAATTTAGTTTAAATATTTTAGAATTCGCGCATCACCATGGAAAACATATATGATGACTTGGAGAATTATGAAGAAGCCAACATAATTGAAGATGTACGTCGGACATTGACAAAATTAAGCGCCAAAATGAGACCTTAGATTAATATTTTATTATTAACTTGCAGCTTAAAAATGAAAATAGTGAATTGAAGAAGAAACTCGAACAATATACCAGCACTATAAACCAACTACAAGTTGTGAGTATATTTATTAGAATGTTAAATATAGTGTTAAAATAATTTTTACCTACCTCATGAACTTTAATATAGTCAAGCTTCACATACAATTCCTCAATATTACCACCGTTAACCAATGTAATAACTCTGAAAACAAAGGAACTTAATTGACTTTTTAAGTAGTTGTTCTAAGACCAGGGTGCATTTAGATTCTAAATTTATCACATGTGTGCATTTCACTAGCTCATATTTACTCTTAAGAACAATAATTGGAGGAGGCAATTTCCAAAGGGCACACAGAAATGAGAGATATATTTTAGTTTTATACTACTTCATATTGCTATTCCTTAAGTTATATTTTCTAATTTCTATAATACATCATCAATGGACTCACTGAAAATCAGTGCTGTGGCAACATGAGTGTACTAGTATACCTATGTTTTTGTTGTATTTAGTTTTATTTTTCTTTGTCTATGTTTTGTTATACATGTTTCTTTCTTTCAATTAAATTTCTTGCAATTATTGATATTAAAGTAGACTGTTTTTAAAAAAAGATGTTTATAAGCTCAGAATAGTAGTGCATTGTATTTGTAGAACATTTTTCAGGATTTTGAAAACCTTAGTTCTGAATATAAAAAATTAGAAATGAATTATTCATCACTGCTGAAAACTGCAAGAGCAGAAATAGAGAGAAAAACAAATATGATTACCCAGTTAAATGTGGAGTGAGTATTGCTCAAATAACGAATTTTCTAGATTGTTTAAATTGTTATAAATATGACAACACAAGCTTGTGTGTGTTTATGATGTATAAGTTTAATGACCGATTTGCTTCTGCCTATTGCTTCGATACTGCCTGTAACACCCTTGTTCTGAATTAAGAAAAACTTCTTTACTTGATATTTTGAACACAGAATACTGTTACATGAGTCACATACACTTGTGTTTATAACTAGATTTTATTTAAAGAATTAAATAAAAAAGGGTTTTTTGTAGGTAAGCATCATAACAGCAATATTTGAAATGTTATAACTAAAATCCTTTTATATTTCTAGGAAAGACATGATGGTAATTCAAACATTTCAAAATAAAGGAAGACAATGTTTTAAGAAAGTAACTTGTAATAAAGAGACAATCTCTAAGAATACTGAGATTGACAGCAGCAGGTAAATTTAAGTAATAGTTTTGTTCATCATGCACTATCTCAATCTATATAGAAAATGTATGTGCCAGGTATCAAACCTAGGTCAGTTAAGTCAAAGGTTGTGGATTGGATATTATACCACACAATGATCTGAGGTCAAGTGCATTTTATCTGTTGGCTATAATATATCTACATAAATATTATAAATAGGGGATATTTTATTTTTGTGAGTCTATACTGAATAAACTTAAAAACTACTGAGTGAATTCTAAATAAATATGTTGAAGGAGTCTGAATAAATAGCAATGGAGCTTCATCTATTTCCACACAAACATCTCACCAAACAGGGTTTGAAAAGCAACCACATCTATTACCATACTACCTCTATAGAACATGCGAAGGTTTGAATACTGAAATTGTCACAGGTACAAAACTGAGGACATTCATTGGAAAATGGTTGGAAAACGAAAATCAGGACACATGATGGATATAAAAGAAAATATTTTGGATAGTAAAGAAAGGACTTCCTCTAAAAACATCCCAAATTTCAGGAAATCAGTTCCTAGGTAAGGGCTTTAATGATTATTTTATCATAGAATAGGTAACCATTAGATTAATAGTTAAATTAATTTTAGCCAATTTAAAAATAGATGTGACGAGGAACACTCTCACCTACCAAAGGAGCAAAGACTAAGAGACGATGAAGCCTTCGACAAGAAAAGTAGCAAAACTAAAAACTCTAACAGTATTGAAGGCAAACAATTCTATCACAAAGCGTCCGTCTCCATGAGGAACGACAACGATAGACATAGCGATAACCTCTATCGACAGAGAGAGAGAGCGCGATATAGACGGAACAGCCCTCAAAGAATTTCGCGTCACCGATCCAGATCTCCACCGGCCGATAGATTTAGTCGACATAAAAGTCACGACAGACGTAAACACTACGACGATTCAGAACACTCGGCCCATCGTGATATAATTCCAGTCGATCAAATTGAACAACCTGTTCTCAAACACAAGCTACTGCCACATTCTGAAGAACCGAGCCAAAAAAAATTTTGCGTGGATTCATATGGAACATATGCTGGTTCGGAAAGAAGCTGTGGAGATTCAGAACTAATAAGCATCGACGCAGCTTTAACGACGCCCGAAGACCCTCTCGGATCGTGTCAATCGCCGGATTATTTGCACTGTGATGGCGATCATTCATCGATTAAAGGTATGTCCGCCAAGTTTGTACTTTTATTTTTACTAATGTGATCGAATAACAAAAATTAAAGTTTTTTTTTCAGAAATAATTCATACGGCTACAACACCACAGGCCGATCCCAGAATAACTAGCAAGAAATATATTATACGAGCCGAAAACGGCCAAGATGTTTTGAAGAGCAAATCTAGTACTGAAGTTTATTTACAAATAGTTAACCCGTCACTTTGGGGTATTCCGAAAGTAATTGTTCCAGATGCGTTATTGCTGAAACCTCCTTCGGTTCAATGTCTTCAAGATAATCTGCAAAAGTATTCAGAAATCTCTTTAAAACCCACACGAGACGATCGCAATTCGACAAACGGCAAAGTAAATTCTACCGGATGTATAACTAAAAGCAGTTCAATAACATCAGTCCCCAAAGTGAATAGCAAACCTCCACAATACTCCACGAACAATGCTGACTTTCCAAGTTTGTTGACAAATGCGTGTAGGCCAACACACGAGTCACAAGCTGGCACTTCTAAAAGTGAAATGTCATTTATTAATGACACGGAGCCACACCCATTTGTTAGTATAGAAACTGTCGAAGGGGACTTGCTGTTGAGTGACGAAGGTAGCGATAATAACGCAGATAGAAGTTCCGCCGACGGTCAGACCATAGACAAAATTAAACAATCCAAGTCAGATAAAAATACATTCACATATCAAAATTCATCTAATTCCGGTGAAAATAAAATAATATCTCATATTGTAACAAATAAAAAAGAAGAAATCGATAGCAAAATTCCAGTAGATCAAGAAAACCATTTTGAGAATCTCCCAAAAACAAAGGACAGGGAAGAGACAGATATACCGCCTAAAGATTCTGTCAAATCTCTTCAAAATGAAAACAATAGAAACGCAACTATCTCGTTGGAGAACAATAGGGCAGAAAAAAGCCTTTCAAATAGGAAAACATCCAAATTAGGGAAAAATACAACTTGTAATGTTGAATTGGACCAAGTAACAGACAAAAGTAAATCTGTTAACAATGTTAAAATCCATAAGAACTCGCTCGATTCACCCGCCAAACTTAAATGTGAGCGAAGAAGCGAAGATATTACTGATACGAGCACTCAACTTGAAAAACCAAAAAAATACCAAGAGCCTAAACGAAGACATTGTCCAGAAAAGAGTGACAAACACAGTAAAGTTAATATTAGTAACAAAAAACATAAAAAAAAGAAATTAGATGAAACAAAATTCAAGGAAATTGACAAGAGCACTCTGGCACCGGACGGTCAAAAGAAGTTTAGCGACTTATTTGGAGAAAGCAGCAATAGCCTGATAATGCCCGAGGATTTAGGCATTCGAAGCGTAGAAGTCGCCGAGAACCCGAAGATTAAATTTGCATCCATTTGCAACGATTCACAGAATGCTGTCGATCATGTTGAAAACGATCCAAACCCAGGTCCCAGTCTCATTCACGAAAGCATTGCGGACACGAGTGTCGACGTCGACATGACCGCAAGCGAACAATTAACGAACGGTACCGTCATTTGCAGCGATACTCAAATACCAGAAAAGGCCAATTTGTTTGAGAACATAAAACCTGCCATATCCACGGACAGGCCGGACGTCGTCGTCGTCTCGACGGGAGTTCAATCTAAGCCTCTAGAGGACGATATCGACGGAGACATGTCGAAAAGTGTTTCGATCGACACCGCGCGTCCTCTCACGGCTCTGGCGACATCGACCCCCCTCAAAGATCAGAACTGCGTCGCTGCCGGTCGATCCGCCAAAGAAACCGTTCCGGACGAGGCCGGTGAAGTCCCCGACGTGAGGATTTTCGTCAAACGGCGAAGGAAAATAAAGAAACTCTAGCCGAGTCGTCGTCTCGCCCTTTCGGACTGTCGGATCGGTGACGTGAAAATATAAAACGTCGACGACGATATCGATCGCGTCGCGGAGACGACTTCGACTCTGCTTTTCCAAAACGAATCGTACGAGGACAGAACGATCATCGTTATCGCCTGCTATTTTCTTTTCTATCATCGTGACGGACGTCACTAAAATGTACATCGGCGGACATAACGGTATAATGATAACTATTGAGCCGTTCGCGGTTTACGCGTGCCTATTTCTTTTTAATGAACCGGGTCAATGGAGGCCGGGGCGAGTCTGATTATCGTACAATTTTATGTCGATTCTGCTTTCGAATGCCATCGCGCACACTTTTATTATTATATTGATTAAAACTATTTCTCTTATAGTTTCTCTTTTCTAGCCACACAATGTTGACAAATGTTTGTGTAACGTATTGGACAATATTATTTTATTATTATTATATTGATTAAAACTATTTCTCTTATAGTTTCTCTTTTTTAGCCACACAATGTTGACAAATGTTTGTGTAACGTACTGGACAATATTATTTTATTATTATTATATTGATTAAAACTATTTCTCTTATAGTTTCTCTTTTTCAGCCACACAATGTTGACAAATGTTTGTGTAACGTGTTGGACAATATTATTATATTATTATTATACTGATTAAAATTTAAAACTATTTCTCTTATTGTTTCTCTTTTTTGGCCACACAATGTTGACAAATGTTTGTGTAACGTATTGGACAATATTATTATATTATTATTATACTGATTAAAATTTAAAACTATTTCTCTTATTGTTTCTCTTTTTTGGCCACACAATGTTGACAAATGTTTGTGTAACGTATTGGACAATATTATTATTATATTGATTAAAAATTAAAACTATTTCTCTTATAGTTTCTCTTTTTTAGCCACACAATGTTGACAAATGTTTGTGTAACGTATTGGACAATATTATTATATTATTATTATACTGATTAAAATTTAAAACTATTTCTCTTATTGTTTCTCTTTTTTGGCCACACAATGTTGACAAATGTTTGTGTAACGTATTGGACAATATTATTATTATATTGATTAAAAATTAAAACTATTTCTCTTATAGTTTCTCTTTTTTGGTCACACAATGTTGACAAATGTTTGTGTAACGTGTTGGACAATATTATTATATTGTTACGAAGACGGGTCGACTGCAATGTTTTTAGATTTTCCACTAGTTAGAGAAGTTTTCAGCAGGCTGAAAAGTGATTTCTGACCGTTTCAGGAGAGGGTCAATCACATATTAGAAATTCGTAATTCTCATAATGTAACCGTAGTTTTCAGGAGCCTGAAACATTTTTTCAGGCCGTTTCAGAACAAGTGCAGTCGAGTGATACACTTTTCAGGAAACCCGTTTTCAGGCGTTTTCAGGCCTGGTTATACCCCTATGATGGAGGAATAGTCTAGAACGAATTTTCTAGGTGTGGGACAAGGACGGAATGATGCGAGAGAGAGACGGAAGATCGGAACCTTCTCGAAGTTAGACCGAGCACTCTAGAACACCGTAAGACAAGGACGGAGCAATGTGCGAGAGAGATAGCACGCAAGTTCTAGAATTGTGCGATCGCTACTCAATAGCGCTCCCGCCTAGAGAGTTCTCGAACTTGCAAGACTATTCCCAGGGATATATAAGCGAGCCGAAACGCGATCAGTTAGTTCAGTTTTGAATGCGGTACCAAGCGATAAACACCGGAGTGAAAAAGTGCGAATATAGTGAAGACAAGTGGATACAAGTGAATACAAGTACTGTGTGAAGTGCGAGTAATTAACGTAATTAGTGACAGTATTTTGTGTGTGTATTCAGTGAATTTTAGTGCGTAATTTCCAGTTTTTAGTGTAACAAATTCCTCGTAGATTTAATTGAAAATAAACCCTTGAAGAGATCTACGGCGTTTCTATCCGATCCCCTAG
The DNA here is from genome assembly GCA_963693345.1 of Pieris melete. Taxonomy (NCBI): domain Eukaryota; kingdom Metazoa; phylum Arthropoda; class Insecta; order Lepidoptera; family Pieridae; genus Pieris; species Pieris melete. Next base: position 2,525,377 of record CAVNZK010000056.1, read on the forward strand.
CTCGTAACATTTTGGTGTCAGAAGTGGGATAGAAAAATGCCTATTACTCCAAGGGACAATCGTGAGGAGTTTGTGGCAGAGTCTGCAGCAGATGCGGGGATGCAGACAAAGAAAACTGAGACATTAACATCTAAGTTTGAAAACCTGGACAGTAGGTTATCTAAACAGGAGAAACGCTTGCTTGAGTTAGAAAAGGAGATTCAGTGCCTTAAGATATCTGGATTTGTGGAATCATCTGGAACGCTGGAAGCACCTACCTTTAATGGTTCTTCTTCTTGGAGCGCCTACAAGATACAGTTTGAGGCTCTGTGCAATATAAACGGTTGGAAAAATAAACAGGCTGTGGCTGCCCTTATGTTGGGACTGCGAGGCGAAGCCCTGGACGTGTTAGAAGTCATGACAGGTGAAGTGACACTGACGCGACTGCTGGATGCTCTGGAGTCACGTTATGGGGACTCACATTTGGAGCCAGTCTATAGGGCTCAATTACGGGAGAGGGTGCAGCGGCCAAGTGAGAGCTTGCAAGAATGGGGTCTGGAAATAGAAAAGCTGGTAAGGAAAGCCTACGCATCCTTACCAGATGTAGCAGACAAGATATTAGTGCAAACTTTCATTGATGGAATAAGAGATCGTGAAGTCAGGATAAGTGTGAATCTTGGTCACCACAAGAACCTGAAGGATGCTCTAGCCCATGCGTTGAAGGTAGATGCGATTCGGAAAGATCCTCGACCTTACCGTATTAGGGCTGTCACGGAAAAAGCTAATGTTCAACGTGGTCCAACCTGTTACATCTGTGGGGAAGTAGGGCACATGAGGTTTTCGTGCCCTAAGAAAGACTTCCGAGGTGATGTGAAGGTTAAACGTGGGAATACATTAGTCATCAACGGTGAAGTCAATGGAACTAAGTGTGACCTAACACTAGATACTGGAGCTTCACGAACTGTAATCAAATACGATCTTCTGAAGTCATTTTATGGAAGCCCTTCTCGAGGAATCGTACAGCTTGTTACAGCTACAGGTCAGCGTATAACCGATCGGGGAGAAGGTATTGCAACCTTCAAGATTGGTGGAAGATTTTACAGACACAAGGTTGTTCTTGCAGACATAGTAGATGACTGCATAATCGGGTTAGACTTTATGAAGCTGTACAATTGTAAAATAGATCTGGAAAAAGGAATCTTTAAGTGTGGAGAACAGGAAGTTTGCTTAAAAGGACACTCTACAAATAGTGGTTATGACGTCTGTAGAGTTATCAATGTGGACAGACAGGCCAGTAATCAACAAGAAAGGAAAGTTACTGAGACCTATGAGGAAGCCTTGTCAAGACAACTATCAAAGGCAGAGGAACAATTAAGGAAATTTTCGGACATGTTATCTGCCCATGAAAGAGAGGTTACAAGAAGTTCAGATGTGTCTCAACGGCTATGTGAAAATGTCAACAAAAAGGACAGAAGGGAGATTGGCCATGTGAGAACTTTTAGAACAGACACCATTCGTTCAGATTGGGGTGGAAAATTAATGCAGATAGCACAGCAAGAAGATTGTGACATTAAACCAATTTTGGATTGGATGAAATCTTCAGCTGTCAAGCCGCAATGGAGTAAAGTCGCATCTTCAAGTACCATTACTAAGAGTTACTGGGCTCAATGGGATACTTTAGTTCTACATAATGGAGTGTTATGTCGCAAACTGAAAAATGCTCAAGGCGATCATTTGCAGTTAGTTGTGCCAAGATCAAAGGTTTGCGACATATTGGAAATGTTTCATACTGACTTGTCTAGTGGACATTTAGGAGTAAAGAGGACTCTTATGAAGATTAAAGAAATATTTTATTGGATACACTATCGTGAAGATGTTGAAGACTGGATCAAGAAATGTAAAGCTTGTGCAGCTATTAAGGATTCGCAGACTCGGTCTCCATTGGAAAGGATAACGATGAAAGAAAGTGATGATGCTCGGGACGAGCATGTCTAAGGAGGGGGTAGTGTTACGAAGACGGGTCGACTGCAATGTTTTTAGATTTTCCACTAGTTAGAGAAGTTTTCAGCAGGCTGAAAAGTGATTTCTGACCGTTTCAGGAGAGGGTCAATCACATATTAGAAATTCGTAATTCTCATAATGTTACCGTAGTTTTCAGGAGCCTGAAACATTTTTTCAGGCCGTTTCAGAACAAGTGCAGTCGAGTGATACACTTTTCAGGAAACCCGTTTTCAGGCGTTTTCAGGCCTGGTTATACCCCTATGATGGAGGAATAGTCTATAACGAATTTTCGAGGTGTGGGACAAGGACGGAATGATGCGAGAGAGAGACGGAAGATCGGAACCTTCTCGAAGCTAGACCGAGCACTCTAGAACACCGTAAGACAAGGACGGAGCAATGTGCGAGAGAGATAGCACGCAAGTTCTAGAATTGTGCGATCGCTACTCAATAGCGCTCCCGCCTAGAGAGTTCTCGAACTTGCAAGACTATTCCCAGGGATATATAAGCGAGCCGAAACGCGATCAGTTCAGTTCAGTTTTGAATGCGATACCAAGCGATAAACACCGGAGTGAAAAAGTGCGAATATAGTGAAGACAAGTGATTAAGTACTGTGTGAAGTGCGTGTAATTAACGTAAATAGTGACAGTATTTTGTGTGTGTATTTAGTGAATTTTAGTGCGTAATTTCCAGTTTTTAGTGTAACAAATTCCTCATAGATTTAATTGAAAATAAACCCTTGAAGAGATTTACGGCGTTTCTATCCGATCCCCTAGCTCGTAACAATATTATTATTATTATACTGATTAAAATTTAAAACTATTTCTCTTATTGTTTCTCTTTTTTGGCCACACAATGTTGACAAATGTTTGTGTAACGTATTGGACAATATTATTATTATATTGATTAAAATTTAAAACTATTTCTCTTATAGTTTCTCTTTTTTGGCCACACAATGTTGACAAATGTTTGTGTAACGTATTGGACAATATTATTATATTATGATACAAATATAGCTCAGGAGCAATTCGTGTTTCAGGCGCATGACGCTCCATGCGAACCCCTCCGGGTCTTCCTCGCCGTGATCGAGGCGGAGTCGTTGTATATCAAGAGTGACTTATCTAAAATTAAAATACACTTAATCCTCGTAAATCTCAATTTATTTATAAAAATCATATTTTAACTTACCTATGTACATCGAGGACACGATTACTTATGATTAAAATATCCACCTCGCCATATATACACATACGTACTGTTTAATTTTATTTATTACAATTTATAATTATTACATTACATTAGCGATCGTATCACGAATTAAACCATAAAGACTTAGATGTCCACGGCCATATTATATTATTATAATTAAGATTTATACGAAATGCAATTCTGTCGAGGATCCGACCGAAGTCCGTGTCTACAAAAATATGTGTAAAAGTGATGGAGTGAACTCGAATCGCCTGCGTCGGTCACCTCGAACGTTTCACGCGCGGATCCGTCCTTTCCGGACGAGTCGACGATCACCGTTTTAGCGCGAGGCGCTCGTGATCGGGGTTCCCGAACCCCCGATGAGCCACGACCGCCTCGCGCTAAAACGGTGATCGTCGACTCGTCCGGAAAGGACGGATCCGCGCGTGAAACGTTCGAGGTGACCGACGCAGGCGATTCGAGTTCACTCCATCACTTTTACACATATTTTTGTAGACACGGACTTCGGTCGGATCCTCGACAGAATTGCATTTCGTATAAATCTTAATTATAATAATATAATATGGCCGTGGACATCTAAGTCTTTATGGTTTAATTCGTGATACGATCGCTAATGTAATGTAATAATTATAAATTGTAATAAATAAAATTAAACAGTACGTATGTGTATATATGGCGAGGTGGATATTTTAATCATAAGTAATCGTGTCCTCGATGTACATAGGTAAGTTAAAATATGATTTTTATAAATAAATTGAGATTTACGAGGATTAAGTGTATTTTAATTTTAGATAAGTCACTCTTGATATACAACGACTCCGCCTCGATCACGGCGAGGAAGACCCGGAGGGGTTCGCATGGAGCGTCTTGCGCCTGAAACACGAATTGCTCCTGAGCTATATTTGTATCATAATATAATAATATTGTCCAATACGTTACACAAACATTTGTCAACATTGTGTGGCCAAAAAAGAGAAACTATAAGAGAAATAGTTTTAAATTTTAATCAATATAATAATAATATTGTCCAATACGTTACACAAACATTTGTCAACATTGTGTGGCCAAAAAAGAGAAACAATAAGAGAAATAGTTTTAAATTTTAATCAGTATAATAATAATAATATTGTTACGAGCTAGGGGATCGGATAGAAACGCCGTAAATCTCTTCAAGGGTTTATTTTCAATTAAATCTATGAGGAATTTGTTACACTAAAAACTGGAAATTACGCACTAAAATTCACTAAATACACACACACAATACTGTCACTATTTACGTTAATTACACGCACTTCACACAGTACTTAATCACTTGTCTTCACTATATTCGCACTTTGTCACTCCGATGTTTATCGCTTGATATCGCATTCAAAACTGAACTAATCGATCGCGTTTCGGCTCGCTTATATATCCCTGGGAGCGATGTTCGAGAACTCTCTAGGCGGCAGCGCAACTGAGTAGCGATCGCACAATTCTAGAACGTGCGTACTAGCTATCTCTTTCGCACATTACATTGCTACGTCCTTGTCGTACGACGTTCTAGAGTGCTCGGTCTAGCTTCGAGAAAGTTCCGATCTTCCCTCTCTCTCGCGTATCATTCCGTCCTTGTCGCACACCTAGAAAATTCGTTCTAGAACATTCCTTCACTAAAGGGGTATAACCAGGCCTGAAAACGCCTGAAAACGGGTTTCCTGAAAAGTGTACCATTCGACTACACGTGTTCTGAAACGGCCTGAAAAAATGATTCAGCCTCCTGAAAACTAGGGTAACATTCTGTAAATTACGATTTTCTTATATGTGATCGACCCTCCCCTGAAACAGTCAGAAATCACATGTCAGCCTGCTGAAAAGTTCTCTAAGTAGTGGAAAAATGTAGAAACATTGCAGTCGACCCGTCTTCGTAACACTACCCCCTCCTTAGACATGCTCGTCCCGAGCATCATCACTATCTTTCAACGTTATCCTTTCCCATGGAGACCGAGTCTGCGAATCCTTAACAGCTGCACAAGCTTTACATTTCTTGATCCAGTCTTCAACATCTTCACGATAGTGTATCCAATAAAATATTTCTTTAATCTTCATAAGAGTCCTCTTTGCTCCTAAATGTCCACTAGACAAGTCAGTATGAAACATTTCCAATACGTCGCAAACCTTTGATCTTGGCACAACTAACTGCAAATGATCGCCTTGAGCATTTTTTAGTTTGCGACATAACACTCCATTATGTAGAACTAAACTATCCCATTGAGCCCAGTAACTCTTAGTAATGGTACTTGAAGATGCGACTTTACTCCATTGCGGCTTGACAGCTGAAGATTTCATCCAATCCAAAATTGGTTTAATGTCACAATCTTCTTGCTGTGCTATCTGCATTAATTTTCCACCCCAATCTGAACGAATGGTGTCTGTTCTAAAAGTTCTCACATGGCCAATCTCCCTTCTGTCCTTTTTGTTGACCTTTTCACATAGCCGTTGAGACACATCTGAACTTCTTGTAACCTCTCTTTCATGGGCAGATAACATGTCCGAAAATTTCCTTAATTGTTCCTCTGCCTTTGATAGTTGTCTTGACAAGGCTTCCTCATAGGTCTCAGTAACTTTCCTTTCTTGTTGATTACTGGCCTGTCTGTCCACATTGATAACTCTACAGACGTCATAACCACTATTTGTAGAGTGTCCTTTTAAGCAAACTTCCTGTTCTCCACACTTAAAGATTCCTTTTTCCAGATCTATTTTACAATTGTGCAGCTTGATAAAGTCTAACCCGATTATGCAGTCATCTACTATGTCTGCAAGAACAACCTTGTGTCTGTAAAATCTTCCACCAATCTTGAAGGTTGCAATACCTTCTCCCCGATCGGTTATACGCTGACCTGTAGCTGTAACAAGCTGTACGATTCCTCGAGAAGGGCTTCCATAAAATGACTTCAGAAGATCGTATTTGATTACAGTTCGTGAAGCTCCAGTATCTAGTGTTAGGTCACACTTAGTTCCATTGACTTCACCGTTGATGACTAATGTATTCCCACGTTTAACCTTCACATCACCTCGGAAGTCTTTCTTAGGGCACGAAAACCTCATGTGCCCTACTTCCCCACAGATGTAACAGGTTGGCCCACGTTGAACATTAGCTTTTTCCGTGACAGCCCTAATACGGTAAGGTCGAGGATCTTTCCGAATCGCATCTACCTCCAACGCATGGGCTAGAGCATCCTTCAGGTTCTTGTGGTGACCAAGATTCACACTTATCCTGACTTCACGATCTCTTATTCCATCAATGAAAGTTTGCACTAATATCTTGTCTGCTACATCTGGTAAGGATGCGTAGGCTTTCCTTACCAGCTTTTCTATTTCCAGACCCCATTCTTGCAAGCTCTCACTTGGTCGCTGCACCCTCTCCCGTAATTGAGCCCTATAGACTGGCTCCAAATGTGAGTCCCCATAACGTGACTCCAGAGCATCCAGCAGTCGCGTCAGTGTCACTTCACCTGTCATGACTTCTAACACGTCCAGGGCTTCGCCTCGCAGTCCCAACATAAGGGCAGCCACAGCCTGTTTATTTTTCCAACCGTTTATATTGCACAGAGCCTCAAACTGTATCTTGTAGGCGCTCCAAGAAGAAGAACCATTAAAGGTAGGTGCTTCCAGCGTTCCAGATGATTCCACAAATCCAGATATCTTGAGGCACTGAATCTCCTTTTCTAACTCAAGCAAGCGTTTCTCCTGTTTAGATAACCTACTGTCCAGGTTTTCAAACTTAGATGTTAATGTCTCAGTTTTCTTTGTCTGCATCCCCGCATCTGCTGCAGACTCTGCCACAAACTCCTCACGATTGTCCCTTGGAGTAATAGGCATTTTTCTATCCCACTTCTGACACCAAAATGTTACGAGCTAGGGGATCGGATAGAAACGCCGTAAATCTCTTCAAGGGTTTATTTTCAATTAAATCTACGAGGAATTTGTTACACTAAAAACTGGAAATTACGCACTAAAATTCACTGAATACACACACAAAATACTGTCACTATTGACGTTAATTACTCGCACTTCACACAGTACTTAATCACTTGTCTTCACTATATTCGCACTTTTTCACTCCGGTGTTTATCGCTTGGTATCGCATTCAAAACTGAACTAACTGATCGCGTTTCGGCTCGCTTATGTATCCCTGGGAATAGTCTTGCAAGTTCGAGAACTCTCTAGGCGGGAGCGCTATTGAGTAGCGATCGCACAATTCTAGAACTTGCGTGCTATCTCTCTCGCACATTGCTCCGTCCTTGTCTTACGGTGTTCTAGAGTGCTCGGTCTAGCTTCGAGAAGGTTCCGATCTTCCGTCTCTCTCTCGCATCATTCCGTCCTTGTCCCACACCTAGAAAATTCGTTCTAGACTATTCCTTCATCATAGGTGTATAACCAGGCCTGAAAACGCCTGAAAACGGGTTTCCTGAAAAGTGTATCACTCGACTGCACTTGTTCTGAAACGGCCTGGAAAAATGTTTCAGGCTCCTGAAAACTACGGTTACATTATGAGAATTACGAATTTCTAATATGTGATTGACCCTCTCCTGAAACGGTCAGAAATCACTTTTCAGCCTGCTGAAAACTTCTCTAACTAGTGGAAAATCTAAAAACATTGCAGTCGACCCGTCTTCGTAACAATATAATAATATTGTCCAACACGTTACACAAACATTTGTCAACATTGTGTGACCAAAAAAGAGAAACTATAAGAGAAATAGTTTTAATTTTTAATCAATATAATAATAATATTGTCCAATACGTTACACAAACATTTGTCAACATTGTGTGGCCAAAAAAGAGAAACAATAAGAGAAATAGTTTTAAATTTTAATCAGTATAATAATAATATAATAATATTGTCCAATACGTTACACAAACATTTGTCAACATTGTGTGGCTAAAAAAGAGAAACTATAAGAGAAATAGTTTTAATTTTTAATCAATATAATAATAATATTGTCCAATACGTTACACAAACATTTGTCAACATTGTGTGGCCAAAAAAGAGAAACAATAAGAGAAATAGTTTTAAATTTTAATCAGTATAATAATAATAATATAATAATATTGTCCAATACGTTACACAAACATTTGTCAACATTGTGTGGCTAAAAAAGAGAAACTATAAGAGAAATAGTTTTAATCAATATAATAATAATAAAATAATATTGTCCAGTACGTTACACAAACATTTGTCAACATTGTGTGGCTAAAAAAGAGAAACTATAAGAGAAATAGTTTTAATCAATATAATAATAATAAAATAATATTGTCCAATACGTTACACAAACATTTGTCAACATTGTGTGGCTAAAAAAGAGAAACTATAAGAGAAATAGTTTTAATCAATATAATAATAATAAAATAATATTGTCCAATACGTTACACAAACATTTGTCAACATTGTGTGGCTAGAAAAGAGAAACTATAAGAGAAATAGTTTTAATCAATATAATAATAAAAGTGTGCGCGATGGCATTCGAAAGCAGAATCGACATAAAATTGTACGATAATCAGACTCGCCCCGGCCTCCATTGACCCGGTTCATTAAAAATAAATAGGCACACGTAAACCGCGAACGGCTCAATAGTTATCATTATACCGTTATGTCCGCCGATGTACATTTTAGTGACGTCCGTCACGATGATAGAAAAGAAAATAGCAGGCGATAACGACGATCGTTCTGTCCTCGTACGATTCGTTTTGGAAAAGCAGAGTCGAAGTCGTCTCCGCGACGCGATCGATATCGTCGTCGACGTTTTATATTTTCACGTCACCGATCCGACAGTCCGAAAGGGCGAGACGACGACTCGGCTAGAGTTTCTTTATTTTCCTTCGCCGTTTGACGAAAATCCTCACGTCGGGGACTTCACCGGCCTCGTCCGGAACGGTTTCTTTGGCGGATCGACCGGCAGCGACGCAGTTCTGATCTTTGAGGGGGGTCGATGTCGCCAGAGCCGTGAGAGGACGCGCGGTGTCGATCGAAACACTTTTCGACATGTCTCCGTCGATATCGTCCTCTAGAGGCTTAGATTGAACTCCCGTCGAGACGACGACGACGTCCGGCCTGTCCGTGGATATGGCAGGTTTTATGTTCTCAAACAAATTGGCCTTTTCTGGTATTTGAGTATCGCTGCAAATGACGGTACCGTTCGTTAATTGTTCGCTTGCGGTCATGTCGACGTCGACACTCGTGTCCGCAATGCTTTCGTGAATGAGACTGGGACCTGGGTTTGGATCGTTTTCAACATGATCGACAGCATTCTGTGAATCGTTGCAAATGGATGCAAATTTAATCTTCGGGTTCTCGGCGACTTCTACGCTTCGAATGCCTAAATCCTCGGGCATTATCAGGCTATTGCTGCTTTCTCCAAATAAGTCGCTAAACTTCTTTTGACCGTCCGGTGCCAGAGTGCTCTTGTCAATTTCCTTGAATTTTGTTTCATCTAATTTCTTTTTTTTATGTTTTTTGTTACTAATATTAACTTTACTGTGTTTGTCACTCTTTTCTGGACAATGTCTTCGTTTAGGCTCTTGGTATTTTTTTGGTTTTTCAAGTTGAGTGCTCGTATCAGTAATATCTTCGCTTCTTCGCTCACATTTAAGTTTGGCGGGTGAATCGAGCGAGTTCTTATGGATTTTAACATTGTTAACAGATTTACTTTTGTCTGTTACTTGGTCCAATTCAACATTACAAGTTGTATTTTTCCCTAATTTGGATGTTTTCCTATTTGAAAGGCTTTTTTCTGCCCTATTGTTCTCCAACGAGATAGTTGCGTTTCTATTGTTTTCATTTTGAAGAGATTTGACAGAATCTTTAGGCGGTATATCTGTCTCTTCCCTGTCCTTTGTTTTTGGGAGATTCTCAAAATGGTTTTCTTGATCTACTGGAATTTTGCTATCGATTTCTTCTTTTTTATTTGTTACAATATGAGATATTATTTTATTTTCACCGGAATTAGATGAATTTTGATATGTGAATGTATTTTTATCTGACTTGGATTGTTTAATTTTGTCTATGGTCTGACCGTCGGCGGAACTTCTATCTGCGTTATTATCGCTACCTTCGTCACTCAACAGCAAGTCCCCTTCGACAGTTTCTATACTAACAAATGGGTGTGGCTCCGTGTCATTAATAAATGACATTTCACTTTTAGAAGTGCCAGCTTGTGACTCGTGTGTTGGCCTACACGCATTTGTCAACAAACTTGGAAAGTCAGCATTGTTCGTGGAGTATTGTGGAGGTTTGCTATTCACTTTGGGGACTGATGTTATTGAACTGCTTTTAGTTATACATCCGGTAGAATTTACTTTGCCGTTTGTCGAATTGCGATCGTCTCGTGTGGGTTTTAAAGAGATTTCTGAATACTTTTGCAGATTATCTTGAAGACATTGAACCGAAGGAGGTTTCAGCAATAACGCATCTGGAACAATTACTTTCGGAATACCCCAAAGTGACGGGTTAACTATTTGTAAATAAACTTCAGTACTAGATTTGCTCTTCAAAACATCTTGGCCGTTTTCGGCTCGTATAATATATTTCTTGCTAGTTATTCTGGGATCGGCCTGTGGTGTTGTAGCCGTATGAATTATTTCTGAAAAAAAAACTTTAATTTTTGTTATTCGATCACATTAGTAAAAATAAAAGTACAAACTTGGCGGACATACCTTTAATCGATGAATGATCGCCATCACAGTGCAAATAATCCGGCGATTGACACGATCCGAGAGGGTCTTCGGGCGTCGTTAAAGCTGCGTCGATGCTTATTAGTTCTGAATCTCCACAGCTTCTTTCCGAACCAGCATATGTTCCATATGAATCCACGCAAAATTTTTTTTGGCTCGGTTCTTCAGAATGTGGCAGTAGCTTGTGTTTGAGAACAGGTTGTTCAATTTGATCGACTGGAATTATATCACGATGGGCCGAGTGTTCTGAATCGTCGTAGTGTTTACGTCTGTCGTGACTTTTATGTCGACTAAATCTATCGGCCGGTGGAGATCTGGATCGGTGACGCGAAATTCTTTGAGGGCTGTTCCGTCTATATCGCGCTCTCTCTCTCTGTCGATAGAGGTTATCGCTATGTCTATCGTTGTCGTTCCTCATGGAGACGGACGCTTTGTGATAGAATTGTTTGCCTTCAATACTGTTAGAGTTTTTAGTTTTGCTACTTTTCTTGTCGAAGGCTTCATCGTCTCTTAGTCTTTGCTCCTTTGGTAGGTGAGAGTGTTCCTCGTCACATCTATTTTTAAATTGGCTAAAATTAATTTAACTATTAATCTAATGGTTACCTATTCTATGATAAAATAATCATTAAAGCCCTTACCTAGGAACTGATTTCCTGAAATTTGGGATGTTTTTAGAGGAAGTCCTTTCTTTACTATCCAAAATATTTTCTTTTATATCCATCATGTGTCCTGATTTTCGTTTTCCAACCATTTTCCAATGAATGTCCTCAGTTTTGTACCTGTGACAATTTCAGTATTCAAACCTTCGTATGTTCTATAGAGGTAGTATGGTAATAGATGTGGTTGCTTTTCAAACCCTGTTTGGTGAGATGTTTGTGTGGAAATAGATGAAGCTCCATTGCTATTTATTCAGACTCCTTCAACATATTTATTTAGAATTCACTCAGTAGTTTTTAAGTTTATTCAGTATAGACTCACAAAAATAAAATATCCCCTATTTATAATATTTATGTAGATATATTATAGCCAACAGATAAAATGCACTTGACCTCAGATCATTGTGTGGTATAATATCCAATCCACAACCTTTGACTTAACTGACCTAGGTTTGATACCTGGCACATACATTTTCTATATAGATTGAGATAGTGCATGATGAACAAAACTATTACTTAAATTTACCTGCTGCTGTCAATCTCAGTATTCTTAGAGATTGTCTCTTTATTACAAGTTACTTTCTTAAAACATTGTCTTCCTTTATTTTGAAATGTTTGAATTACCATCATGTCTTTCCTAGAAATATAAAAGGATTTTAGTTATAACATTTCAAATATTGCTGTTATGATGCTTACCTACAAAAAACCCTTTTTTATTTAATTCTTTAAATAAAATCTAGTTATAAACACAAGTGTATGTGACTCATGTAACAGTATTCTGTGTTCAAAATATCAAGTAAAGAAGTTTTTCTTAATTCAGAACAAGGGTGTTACAGGCAGTATCGAAGCAATAGGCAGAAGCAAATCGGTCATTAAACTTATACATCATAAACACACACAAGCTTGTGTTGTCATATTTATAACAATTTAAACAATCTAGAAAATTCGTTATTTGAGCAATACTCACTCCACATTTAACTGGGTAATCATATTTGTTTTTCTCTCTATTTCTGCTCTTGCAGTTTTCAGCAGTGATGAATAATTCATTTCTAATTTTTTATATTCAGAACTAAGGTTTTCAAAATCCTGAAAAATGTTCTACAAATACAATGCACTACTATTCTGAGCTTATAAACATCTTTTTTTAAAAACAGTCTACTTTAATATCAATAATTGCAAGAAATTTAATTGAAAGAAAGAAACATGTATAACAAAACATAGACAAAGAAAAATAAAACTAAATACAACAAAAACATAGGTATACTAGTACACTCATGTTGCCACAGCACTGATTTTCAGTGAGTCCATTGATGATGTATTATAGAAATTAGAAAATATAACTTAAGGAATAGCAATATGAAGTAGTATAAAACTAAAATATATCTCTCATTTCTGTGTGCCCTTTGGAAATTGCCTCCTCCAATTATTGTTCTTAAGAGTAAATATGAGCTAGTGAAATGCACACATGTGATAAATTTAGAATCTAAATGCACCCTGGTCTTAGAACAACTACTTAAAAAGTCAATTAAGTTCCTTTGTTTTCAGAGTTATTACATTGGTTAACGGTGGTAATATTGAGGAATTGTATGTGAAGCTTGACTATATTAAAGTTCATGAGGTAGGTAAAAATTATTTTAACACTATATTTAACATTCTAATAAATATACTCACAACTTGTAGTTGGTTTATAGTGCTGGTATATTGTTCGAGTTTCTTCTTCAATTCACTATTTTCATTTTTAAGCTGCAAGTTAATAATAAAATATTAATCTAAGGTCTCATTTTGGCGCTTAATTTTGTCAATGTCCGACGTACATCTTCAATTATGTTGGCTTCTTCATAATTCTCCAAGTCATCATATATGTTTTCCATGGTGATGCGCGAATTCTAAAATATTTAAACTAAATTTAGCATTAGTTTATATTGTCGCTAATCATTATTTTATTAGTGATCAAATCTTAAATTACATATTACATTATTCAAGTATTCAACTATTTTTTTTTTTTTTATAAATTTTATGGCCTGGGGGTCTAGCCAAGATGGCTTAACGGTAGTGTATGTAGAAAGTCGAAAACTAAATTTGTATGAAAATGACAGCTCGTGTCGACAGTCGGTAGCCTAGGCAGTAGGCCCTAAAGGCGTGAGTCGGGATACAATAAGCGACGCCATGACAGTGCTACGAAAAGACACACAATAACGCTTACGCTATTCGGTAGCCAACGACCAATTAATGTTTCGGCAGTGTAGAAAAAACGGCGTTTCTCCGCCATGTTTTAGCGTGATCTCAAAAGCTGCTGTTTGCAATAATTCAGTACAACTATTGCCATCTTTAATGACTACCGTTTTAAAAACATGTCATATTTTGGACGTTTTAACGAAATGGTTTTAATTTGTTATCTGTCTTTTTTAACGTTCTCGTGTAATTGTAATAATTAAAACTAGAGTTAATATTTTTAAGTAAAGAGTTTTAGTTTTTCTATGAATCAATGCGAGGATAACATAATAGACACAGATAAATATGAAAATATCAAGAAAATCAGCAAATTAGTAGAGGTAAATCCTAGTTATATTGGATATCTTTTATTGATATTTATATTGCATGTAAATTCATGAAATTGTTCTTTAATTTGAAAAATACATATACCATTTAATATTGCATATATTATGTAATCACAAAGTAAAATGATTGTACATTTTATTTGTATATTTCAGATGAGAAAGCAGTCACTTATGAACATAATTAGAAGTTCTAAATATATATTTTATTGTAATTATAATAGAAGCTGATTATGATATAATATTGATTTAAATTAATCAAAAAAAGTGGATTTATACTTTATGAACTTTAGAAATATAAAATCTAGTGAGCAATACTAAGTAATGGTAAGCAGATATTTTCTTTAATTAAGTATTAAATAATTTTTAAAATAAGTTATTATAATATTGTTAATGAATGAGAAGTTTGAATTCAAGTCCCTTGGGAGTTACTGACATTGTTTGGTTATTAAAAACTTTAATTGACAATAAGCAGCAAAGTGACAAATTAAGTATATTTTTAAGTTTAGAATTAAGTAAAGAGTTTTAATATTAATGTTACCTATTGAACAAACCTTGGACCGATCTTAGTTTAGTTTGTCAGTTTTCTATTTGATCAAAGTACTAACTAAAATATTTTCTTTTCAGAAAAAGAGAAGCTAATAAGACAACTAAAAATATTAAAAAAAACAGAAATGGACAAGTTTTATTAAAGTCTTATCTTTTAATTAATTTAAGTGTTATATTATGTACCTTAAAATGGGGAATGAAGCATTTTATGAATAATGTAAAAAATAAGACAAGTGGAGTATGAAATAATGGTTGGTTAAGTAACATTACCTCATGAACAGGAAACAGTAACTGAAACTATGTTCTTCCACATTTAATCTTAATAAATTCAGCAGTTTGAATGTTAATGATATATTATTATAAACAAACTAGATTAGTAGATTTTGGGAAGAATTTCTTTAAAATAACTATTATTATTTACAATTGTTATGTTAAGGAAACAATCACTGTTTTTTTAATCGCCCAGGATGTGTTCATAGTAACTGTAGGTATCATAGTAATTTTATGACATTGAACAATTTTTTGTATATAACAGCACACAAACAAGATATTGACTTTGCTGCAAATTAACACTTACATTTATTAGTTAATTATCTACATATATAAATATGAATAATTGAATACATCTACATTAGGTAGTAATGCATTGAATTTGGTGCACCTGTGTGTGTTCAGTAGAAATGTCTGTATTGTTTAATAAGTTGTTACATATGCTTATTTTTCTATGTAGACTGCATTATGTTAAGGAAGATATTTGGTGCCTTATTTTAAAAAATAACCATAACTGAAACATTTTTATTTTGCTACCTATTTGTTTAATAATATTCTTAAATATAATGCATATATTCTTGTAAAATAAACTAATATTGTTAACCACTTTAATGGCTTTTCCAACTAAAGAAGACATAGGTAAATTACCAAAAATAAAACTGACAAATACATAACATACAATGTTTATTCATTTCTTGCTTAAACAGATTTTGCATTTACATATTAACTAGTAGCAAATCACTGATAAAATCTACACTTTTATATAAATCTGCTTATAAATTGACATTAAAAATGTTCAAGCACAAACACCAAACCTAATTAAAGCTTAAATCAAACTCTAATTTCAGTGTTCACACTAGTCTACGTTGTTTTCTATTGTTTTTCAATTCCTTGGACTATCCTTCTATTCCTTATCAACTTCTAGTCAACCTTATTTTCACTCTTTATTTATCAATCCACAGTACTATTTCTATTGTTTCTTCTAAGCGGTAAGAAAATATGTTGCTTCTTCATTTTGCAGATTAGTTGTGAGGTCAAATCCTAAAAATATCAAAGTATGATTACTTCTTATTATTATATATTATGCGATTACGATTATGCAATTTCAAAATATTGTATTTATTTGTAGCCTTAAATTTCTGAGAAAACATGAAACAAACCATAATTGATTTAAACATGCAATTAAAATTCATATATTCACTTTGCACCTTCCGTAAATTCCACTTAAATCGAAAATTGTTCCGATCTTGCTGACATTCTAATGTCCCTTTTGCAGCTTCCAATAATTGGAATTTGCAATTATTGCAAATTTACAATAATATTGTAGTTTTAACTTTAATTTGTTTATAAAAGTGACATTAGGAATACATTTAACCCAGAGACAATATGACGGAATAAGGTGCTACGAACAGCAGCTCGCATCTACGCTGTCGACTTTGCGGTAATGTATCGACAT
This sequence comes from Pieris melete, assembly GCA_963693345.1. Taxonomy (NCBI): domain Eukaryota; kingdom Metazoa; phylum Arthropoda; class Insecta; order Lepidoptera; family Pieridae; genus Pieris; species Pieris melete. The sequence continues at coordinate 2,541,756 of CAVNZK010000056.1, forward strand.
GCCTCTTGGCTACGAACGAAGCGTTTTCGACAGTACAATTACGCAAAAGCGGTAGTGTATGTAGAATACTTTTCGACACCAATATGGCTAGACCCCCTGGTAACGAGACCTTTAAGCCAAAAATTTAATTCAACTATTCATCGTAAAAGCGACGGCTTGAGAGGTCTTGAGACAAAGTTATCATTCGACAGGCACAGACCCACTAACGCCAAACAAATTTATACAAAAATGGTCACGTGACAAAGCGTGAACTAATGTCATTGCCATACAAATTCGTTTAACATTAGTCGTCACGACTGTTGAAAAGTATTTTTGTCTCAGGTCCCAGATCAAAGATCAAGTAGGGAATAGTTCGTTTTTTTAGAATGGAATGTTTTTGTTGATC